>OY979713.1:22189309-22831263 GCA_963855925.1 Inga laurina
AACAAGCTCCTAGAGCATGGTATGAAAGGCTCAGTAAGTTTCTCATCGATCAAGGTTTTGTACGAGGAAAAGTTGATACAACACTCTTTATAAAACGAAAACACAATGATATTTTAATTGTTCAAATATATGTTGATGACATTGTTTTCGGTGCTACTAATGAATCTCTATGTAAGGAATTTTCTGAGATAATGCAGGGAGAATTTGAGATGTCAATGATGGGAGAATTGAATTTCTTTCTTGGTTTACAAATCAAACAAAGAAAGAATGGAATCTTCATATCTCAAACAAAGTATTTAAAAGAGCTATTGAAGAAGTATGGAATGGATGAAGCAAATGGGACAGATACGCCTATGAGTTCAACTACATTGCTTGATGCTGATGTCAAAGGTAAAGACTACAACATAACAAAGTATAGAGGAATGATTGGATCATTACTCTACCTCACGGCAAGTAGACCGGACATCCAATTTAGTGTTGGCATATGTGCAAGATATCAATCAGCACCAAAAGAATCACATGCTGAAACAGTCAAACGAATTTTTAGATACCTTGCTGACACACTCGAACTGGGTCTGTGGTATCCCAAAGGAAGAAGTGAATATTTTGTTGCATATTCAGATTCAGATCATGGAGGATACAAAACAGACAGAAAGAGCACCAGTGGACAAGGACAATTTCTTGGGGGATCTCTTGTATCGTGGTTCAGCAAGAAACAAAATACAGTGTCTCTTTCGTCAACGGAAGCCGAATATGTTGCAGTCTCAAGTTGTTGTGCACAAGTGATATGGTTAAAACAACAACTACAAGATCTTGGTATTTATCTCAAGGAAATACCAATCTATTGTGACAATACAAGTACGATAAGCTTGGCAAAGAATCCAGTTCAACACTCTAGAACCAAGCATATCGATGTCAGGCATCACTTCATCAGAGACCATGTACAGAAGAAAGATGTGAAAGTAATATTCATTCCTACTCATCTTCAACTAGCAGATATCTTCACAAAACCCCTTGCAAAAGATCAATTTCTATACATTAGAAGAGAATTGGGAATGGTAAATCCCAATGAGTTATAAGTAATTTCAGCATTTCATAATAGTAGATGAAGTCACTTGTTAAAGTTTTGATGATTACTAACTTAAGCATCGGAGTATATAGAAATTTGTTTTGCAGGAAGGTTGAAACTCTGTTTTGTGAAATAAAAACAGAGGTGATCAGAGGACATATTTACTGGAGTACCAACTTGAAGTTTTGGCTATCTGAGAAACATTACCCGAGGAGTAACTTGAAGTAAAGGAGCATATTACTCGAGTATGTACTCGAGTAATGGACACCAAAACTGGAAGTAACGGATCAAGTTACTTGATTTTCAAACATAACGGCTCAGATTTCGAAGAAATGAAGAGTCAGAGGTTAAAAAGATGGTTACCCGAGGCGTGCCTCGAGTAAACTTGAATGTTACTCGAGTAAGGCCTCGAGTAAAGTCGGAGTCCAGATTTTCAAATTGATGAAAAATGACTCAAATCTGTTCGGAATGGGTTATAAATGATCGAGGGAACATCCATGGATAATTACTATATTATTCATGCCAGGTACGCAATTTAAATGAATTATTTTTAAATTTTTCTGTATGATCACTCGAGGAAGGCCTCGAGTAATCTTGAATGGTACTCGAGTACGGCCTCGAGTAAAGTCGGGAGTTAGGTCTTTATCTTGCGCGAACTCGGTCATTTTCACAAAATCACCTCGAGTAAATCACTATACACTCTTTCAAAAACTTTTCCCAATTGTTTCCTTTCCTCATTTCCGTCAAAACCCAACTGATTTCAAGTCCAAAAACTTCCTATTTTGTTCAAAATCCTTCTGCCCTAAACTCGCGTCAGTTACTCTGTTCTTCTGTGATTCTTGATTTTCTGTGTTTCAAGATGGTTAGAACCAAAAATCTCAACTTCACTGATTCCTTTGATTCACAACAAAACCCCGATCCTCTTCCTCCTCCTCCAAGAAAGAGAAGGAAGTTAGTTCCAAGATCAAAAGCCAAAATCTCTCTTAAACCTCAATCACCACCGAAAGCAAAAGGGATTGTAATCAATGAGCCTATTGTCACTAGGGCTCAATCCAAGAAGAGTACCTCTACCGGAAGAGGGAAGAGTACCAAATCTCCCTCACCTCCTCACTCTGATTCCTCTACCCCTTCTTTCACTCCTAAGCCACTCAAAAAGCCAAAATATGACAAGAAAGTGGCAAGTGCTATGGCTGGGATCATTGACCAAATGGAGAAGGGTCAATCTTCTAAGAAGTCCAAGATTCCGGAAGCAGAGATCACTTCCCCACCAAAGGAATACAATGTGAGCAAATTGGTGGAGTCTCTGAAGTACTCAACTCAATTCTCCAGAAGGAAAGTGTGCAAAACACACTATGTTGATCTGAAGTTGCTTCAAGAGGTAGTGAAGTATGACCTAAGCTCTTATCTAGAACCCTTTATGCCCTGGCTTTCTATTAGGTTACCATTTTGTACTAAAGTAATTACCCATTTCTATTGCAACCTAGAAATTATAAGTAAGCCTAACCGAACCTCAGTAGAGGAAGAAATGACCACATTTGTAAGAGGTCAAGAGATCTTAATTTCACCTTCCAGAATTAACTTGTGGTTAGGGATAGAGAACCCCCCTGATGATATCTATTCAGAGCTTGAGCCAAACCAAATTTTCACAATTCTCAAACCCGGTGAGATAGTTGGCCCTCTAAATTTCAAGCCCAGTGATATGTGTGATCATCATAGGGTCCTTTGGTACATATACTCTAGGTCCCTAGTAAACAAAGCCAACAATTATACCCACTTCTCTGATAGGGACTTTAGGTGGTTTGCTTCACTGCTTCTTAAGGAACAAAAGGATCTGGGAGAGTATATCTTCTCAGAGATGAAGAGGTACAAGGTGGAAGGGAAGCCTACTACACCAATGCCATATCCACAGATTGTATCACTGATCTTGAAAGAAAACAAGATATGGTACTTGGATAGTAAGGAGCCGATTGAAAGGTTGACCCCAGTGGGGAGAAATCAAATTGGGAAGTTGAAAATTAACATCCCTCTCAAAGGCCCTCTGGAGTCTGGATCTATGAAGAAGCGGAAGGCTACTGAGGCTGAAACCAGTAGGATGGATGACACTCAGTCATCGGCTCCAGCTGGTACCACATCATCACCATCCTTCCTCAATGCCACTCTCCAGCACTTTATGGAGAATATGCTCAGAGGCTTCCATGTGGACATAGCCAATACAAACGCTGAGTTAATCACCAATACGAACTTCAAAATGGGAGAGCTAGTTGAGAAAATCGACAAAAGGCATGAGGAAATGGTTGAAAGGATGGATAGAAGGCATGAGGAGTTACTAGCAGAGCAACGTGCGCAGGGAGAGACTTTGAGATTAATTCTGGCACGGTTGGATTCTTTGGGCCCTGGACCTTCTGTTGGTCCTTCCTCATCTGCACCACCACCACCTCCAGAGAACCCTCCTATTATTGATCCCATTCCCGAGGCTGAACCATCTACCCCTCTGGGTTCTGATCCACTTGAGCCCCAAGGCAAAGAATTTCTATTCTCAGTGGATGATCCTGAAACCCATGAGACCACTCACATTACCATTGATGATTCACCTCCCAAACCTCAACCAGAAACTGATCCTAAACCAACTCCATCACCTGCTCCCACAGAGGAAATTTCTTCTTCCACATCCTCCTCTGAACATCTTACTCCCATGGCTGAGACCACCCCAGAGAACCAGACCACTCCAGAAGCTGACACTACTATGGTTGTCTTCCAACCTTCTCCTCTCCAGCCTAGAGATGACCTTGTTATCCCACCTCTCAATCTTCCTGAACCTGTGTCATCTAGTTCTTTTGATAGTTCAGATGGTGGTGGGTTGGTCTTTCCAGTAAAACCCATTTCCGTGGTCAAACCTCCTAGCCCTCCACCTCATTGATGACGCCAAAAAGGGGGAGAAGAGCTTGAAGTGATTTTGTGAAAGTGTCCTAACTCATTTTGGGATATTTGGGTGTACATGGGACTTTAGGGAGCATTTTGTTCTCATTTTATTTTATCTTGTAATTTGAAAGTTTCTAAGATTAATGCAAGTGTGTTATGATTTTAAGTTCATTTTCTAGCTTTGAATTATAATACATGTTTTGGACTAATGAAGTTATTATGTATGCAAGGTATATGATATGAATTCAAACTTAATATGACATATTTATAATTGAAAATTCAATTTGAAAAACCATGTTCAAAATCACCAAGTTTTGTCATCATCAAAAAGGGGGAGAATGTTAGATCCCATGTTTTGATGATAACAAAAGAATGGTTTGAAAAGGAAATGTTTAATAATCAAGCTTGAACTAGAAATGACAGGAATGAGCTTTACTTGAGGTAAGCATGGAAGTAATGAAGAGAGGCCAAGAGATAATGCTGAGAAACTTGATTAACTTCAAGTTTCCTAAGGCATTACTCGAGTATGTACTCGAGTAATGAGACAAAACTTGAAGTAACCAGAGACAACTTCCAGTAACCAGGCAACTTTACTCGAGGAGACAGTGTAAAAGTTTTCAGGATGCCATTGATACTCGAGGAGCTACTCGAGTAACCCTGTTTCTAAAAATGTGCAGCTCTCGGCATTTAGTACTACTGCAACATTACTCGAGGAGCTACTCGAGTAATCATGTGGAAAACTTCCAGTTGCCTTCAGGTTACCAACGATACTCGAGGCGCTACTCGAGTAACTCTGTTTCTGAAAAGATGGAGCTCTCGGCACTTTGTACCACTGCAACAATTTACTCGAGTATGTACTCGAGTAACTCACTAAGGTAAGTGAAAAACTTGAAGTTGGTACCCGAGTATGATAAGTTATTTGGAAGGTAAACCTCAAGTCACTACCCGGGTAAGCCATGTTCAGAAAGTACAGTTACTCGAGGTGATACCCGAGTAACCCATGCAAAAATGAATCAATTACTCAAGTAAGTACTCGAATAACATGGTAAGTGCTCTCGGCTTTGAAATTCTGCAACATTACTCGAGTAGGTACCCGAGTAACTCATAAAGTTGTGAGTGAATTACTCGAGTAGGTACCCGAGTAATATATAAAGTTGACAGTGCATTACTCGAGTGTGTATCCGAGTAAATGATTTTTCCAAAGGTTTAAAATTAAGTTATTCCATGCACTACCCGAGTGTTCTTATTTTTATTCATTGACTTTCAGAATTCCCGAAGATACTCGAGTAGGTACTCGAGTAACATTCAAGCAATACTCGAGGAGGTACTCGAGTAAGCTTGCCCAGAAATTCTGAAATCATTCAAACGTTCATAGATTTGTTTCCTATATGATTAACCTTTCATTGTATTAGTATTCTTAGTCTATTTACAGATAAACAATGAAGAAAACACTCCAAGAGATTGAAGTCAAAAGAAACGTTCAAATGCCAACCACCGCCAACGGATATTTTTCAAAAACTTGAAAAGTCAATAGTGGCTGCGCACTCTCCAACGGACGAAAGAAAATGTTCCAACGGTCATCACCAACATATCTATATATATGGGAACATCCAAACAGAGGAACAACAACAAGCACACACACAAACGTATTATCAAGCTTATTGCTCTGTTTTCACATTGAAATCATATTTCTATGCTTCAGTGATCCTTATTCACTCTGTAAGAGAGATATTTCATTCAAACTCAATATTTGTTATTGAGATAACTTAAGGTTGTGGAACCTTGAGTTGGGATTGAATTGCAACTTGTAAGGGGGAGCGAGTGTCCAGGTATAGGAACTTGCTTGTACTGAGGTGCCAAGAACCCACTGAATCTTGGAAGTTATAGTGAAACTCTCAGAGAAGATCTGAGGACTGGACGTAGGTCAAAGTGGTTGTGACCGAACCAGTATAACTCCCGGTGCACACTTCGGTGATATTTCTCCTTACTCATTACTGTTTTTAATTCCTCTGCTAAAGTTTTATATTTCCGACGAAATTTTAGTATCACCCAATTCACCCCCCCTCTTGGGTGAAACGCTTGTTCTAACAATAAGTTCATTACTAGATCCATAATCAAGAGAATACGTTTGTACCTCCCATCAAACAAATACTAGCAACTTATTATTTTCCAAAAAAAATTAATATAAGTACTTTAAATAAATCATCAGCTTTTAGAAGTTTCAACTTCTAAAAGCTCCCACTCATTAGGGATACATGGTATCATAATGCACAATTAAAAATTAGCATTGTATGACAAACATAATTCATTACATGAAAATAATACCATGTCCATACATAAAACATACAAACAATAATATTTAGAGTCATATTCTCAATACAAACAGCATAAACGGAAATAGTAATATAATACACCAGTAAATGTCAGAACAACAGTAATCAATGATGGCTTTCCTTAGTTTCCTAAAGAATCTTTTCTTTTTCTTCATGAATCTTGTTGTTTTCGTCACAACATCAACCCAAGCAACAGTCATTGAAAATGTGCCCCTTGCCCTTACAGCTGCGCGATACTTCATCATTACGCTAACATAGAACTTTGCACTCTTTTTGTCTTTTATGCTTTCCACATAATATGCAATGATTGAGTATATGATTTTTATATTATTTATTCTAGCTGTTTTGTCTGCGTCAAGTTCAGCTATTTTCTCAACCATAGCAGCAGAATATGGTTGATCGACCTCTTCTTCCAAATTTTGAGGTTCATTAGGACAGGAGGGCATAGACTTAGGTCCAGAGTCAAAGTAGACCACTTGAGGTTCCATTGGAACAGGCTCCAGAAAACCTTCTTCAGGATCTTCCTCAAAAAATTCATATTCTTCAGGTTCCTCTTCGGGATCCTTTTCAGGATCATCCATATGAGCTTGATCGTCCACAAACTCAATGCTCAATAACCCATACTCAAGTGTTTCAGTGCTGTTAGAAGCCTCTTGCTTCATTTTTGACCTAAATAAACAAATGTAAGTCATTATCATGATTTTAGGTATTTTTAAATGTATAAAAAAACACTTAAATAAGCACTAAAACCTCACAAACAGATCCTGAATTGCCCTAAAAATAGGCAAATGGTGTATCAACATGAAGATCTCGAATTTAGGGATTTTTAGGAACAAACCGCGTCTCAAACAGAGCTCCCACGCGCCCACACATGCCCCGAGAAGGAAAAAATCCTGGAAAAATAAAAAAATGGATAAAACCCACTTTCACTGAAGGCGCGTGAAGTACACGCGCCACTCTGCTGCCCTCCGATCTTCACACGCGCCGTCTGACTGGACTCCACGCGCCGCCCGCAGTCGATCTATGTCCGCCATGTGTCAATTGGGTTTGCCACATGGCCACAAGCGCTACATGGCGTTTCTGTCCCTTTTATTTTGTTTTATTTTAGGTTGATGGGTCGGGTTGGGCCTTTACCCACTGACCCGATTTAGTTTTTTTTTGTATTTGGGTTTTGGGCCACTGATGGCCCAAAAAAAAACTCTTTCTTTGTTTTTTTTTAACTGAACCGGATCGAGCTGGGCTATACCCGATCCAGATTTTTTTTTATTTAGAGAAGGCGCAAAACGGCACCGTTTTGAATCGCTGGAGGTTGTCTTCAACCTCCAGCCGGGTCGACTCGGACCCGATTTCATCCGCGGGTCAGGTCCGTCGACCCGGTACCTTCTCTCCTCCGTAACTTCACCGTCCGGCGTCCGTTTTGCGCGTTCTTAGTGTCCATCTTCATCATTTTTTTGAGCTCTACGCAATGGGATTATTTTTAAACCCTAAAAAAATCGTTTTATGGTGACCCAATTCAATTCTCTTTTCAGTCTTATGCTTCTTTTTCCGGATTTCGCACAACCTATCAGTACTGTTGTTCTATAGCCCTAGTATATGTTTTATGATGCTTTTCAATATTCTAATGCTCATAGAACCAAGACATTATCATACAACTGAAGTTCACCGAAAGTAGATTGCACAGTAAACCACAAAAAAAAACGATAAACGCATAACAGAGTGAGTTTAAGCATAATTCATATTTTTGTTTAAACACATGAACCGAAAACCAATCTCATACAGGAAAATATACATGAACCGAATCATATACTCTTACGTATCATGAAATTAGACTACCGTACATGTATATCTTGAACATAAAACAAAAAAATTGATGGACAGTAAATATTTAAGAACAAGACGCATAGCAGAAGCATCATTCAGGACTCATAAAAACCTAAATGGTTTGATACCAATGTCAAAATTCGGGTGTACCTGAAGTGTCTTTTCTAGTTCTTCCTGTACCCACGCGAGTCGAATCACCAGGATTTCGACTATAACACACAGCAAATGCACATGAAGGAGAAGAGGTTCTGTAGAGAAAACTTTTCTTTCTAAGTTTTTTTTTCATGTGTTTCTGTTATTTACACATACACAGCCAAAACTAACTGTTCCCCCCAAAAACATGCGGGGAAACTGTTCCCACCAGGTTTCAATTTTGAACCCTTGGGAAAATTACCTATAAATACCCCCACATTCTTTTGGGTATTTTATTTGGCCCCAAAAACTTAAAGCTTAATGGGTTTGGGCCTAATCCACCAAGGGTGGACTAAGCCCAATTCCCAACACTTATGATCCCCAATGACAAGTTACCGCCACTTGACCCCTTTTTTCCAAGCCACACATATTTTGCTATATGGCTAGAATTTAAAGAAGCAAGGGAAGGTTGAAATCTGGAGTTACTTACAAAAAGAAGGGGTTGGGAAAGGTTGAAATAATTAAGTGAGTAATGGGTTAATGAATAGGTGTTGTTCATCATCATAAAATTAAAAGCACCGAAAGAATTGAAAATATGCCTTTCAGATCATGGGTTACTGTCTCACCATGGCTGAATGAATGGCGAACACATTTTGCTATATGGCTATTTAATAAAGAAGCAGGGGAAGGTTGAAATTTGCGTTAATTACAAAAAAGAAGGGGTTGGGAAAGGTTGAAATTGGTGTTGTTCATCATCATAAAATAACCCAGAAAATTAACGTAGGGTACCAAGCTATAACATGATTGGTTCGACACTGAGAAGGAACGGATTGAACTGGACGCAAGCAACAATCAAATCTAACCAGAAAATTCGAAGAAGGCCAAAGACGAACTCACCTCCCTGGCGCTAGATAATAGAGTCGTTCTCATCGATTTCTTCGAACTTCTCGTCTTGTCGTCGAACCAGCCCCACCGTTGTGTTACTGCAGATTAGGGATGGTGATCTGCGTAGATGTAATTTTTTGAAGGGTAAGCATGTCTTTTCACATGTGATATTTAAGGGCAAAATTGACATTCCAAATGGATTGCAGGCCTACAATGAAGATTCATAGGGTTCCCCCTATGAATGGGGATTACCAAAAAATGTGCAATTCCTTTTGCAGGTGCAATCTCTTTTACCCTTACTAGGCCCAACCAAATAGCCCATTTATGGTAATGCAATGAGTATTACCATTGCACACTTGCAATGGGGTTGAACCAAACGGGCCCTTAATGCTTTACTTGGTTTGGAGATTAATTATATGATACTCCCTCCGGTCTTAATTATAGGACAATATTTGGGAGTTGATCTTGGTCCTAATTATAGGAAAAAATTTTAATTTTTGTCAATTTCTTACCAAAATACCCTAGATACTTTCTCAATAATAATGAAACACAATAATAATATTTTTTAAAAAAAATTAAAAAAAATGATCAATCAATATTTTTCTTAAAATAAAGATTAAAAAATTCAACATCAGAGAGAGATTGCTTGGGAATTCTATTCCACAACGCTAGTTTTGCGCATTGCCAGAGTTATATTTTTGTTCATTATGGGTGCATTGAGCATTATTAAATAAGGGCATTTTAGGAAAATAAATAAGATTAACTAATTTAACTACTATTCTTAATTTCTCTAAAGTTAGGTAAATATGTCCTATAATTAGGATCGGAGGGAGTAATTAAGAGACGTCGTTACAGTAGGTGATGTGGATGATTGTGTTGGTTCTTCTAGAACTGGTGTTTGTATTAATCCCACAATGAATTAATGAATTTCAATATTTACTCAAAAAAAAAGTAAAATAAAATAGTCACATATATATATATATGTGTGTGTGTGTGTGTGTGTGTGTGTGTGTAAAACTACCACACACACAAGAGATGAGAAAAATAGGATGGGGGTAGGTTTTGACAAGTCAAGTCAATTGGAACAATGGGGATTGACAAGATGAAGAATTAGAGAAGGAGAATACTTGACTCAAGGAGGCGCAGCGCCGAAGATGTTTGCGGGGGTGAGGAGTGAGATGAAGGAGATTTAAGTAAAGTAGGAGCAAATATAGGGGTTGACTAATCTTATTAAAAAACATTTTTATAAAAAATAATATTTAGACTTATTGAAGCATTTTTTTATATTACTTAGTTCAATGATAAGGTATATTTTGAACATGCACAAGTCCATATGTTTAAACTAATTATTTAAAGGAGATATTTTATTTGTGTATATATAATCTTTAGAAATAGCCGTTGAGGTATACTGTAATTAAAAACATAAAACTTTAACCATAAAAACATATTCAAAGAATAAAATAACAGGCAAAAATTCGACCAAGTGTGGTTTCCTGGTTTCTCTCTGGGTTCCTAGATTTTGCACCTTGTATTTTTCTTCTTTTCTCTTTTTTATCTTCAATATAATGAAGCCATCGGTTCTTGTCCGGGTCATTCCTCTTCACTGCCGGCTCCCGTTAGACTGGTGTTGGATGTGGAGCAGAAAGGTGGGCCTTTATTGGGGGTGTTTTGGTGAAAAGGATTTTTTTTTTGTTTGATTAAAATCCTTTTTTGGTTGAATGGTATTTCTTGAAAAGCTTACAGTTACCTGTAATTTTTTGTAAAAACCTTTCTTATTGGTGTAAATACTATGGAAAAATGCCGCAGTGTTGTGCAAATTATATCAATGCTAGTATGCTAAAAAAATACTGTACAGTGTTACACAAGTAAAAGCGAGTGAGGAGAGATGAGTGAGAGGGTTAGTGAGAGAAAGAGTGTGCACAATGGTCGGTCGATCACTGTTGGATCAATCTCAGATGGGGGTGAAGAAAAATCCAAGGAAGAAAAAGACTTATTGGGGAAGAACATCAAAAAAATGCCTGATAGTAGCTTAGTACAAGACAAAAGTGACAGTGATGGGCATAAGTTATGCAGTCCGGAGGAACTCATGGAAGGTGCTTTTGGTCCTAGCCGAGCTGGGCTGAAGGAGCATGCGAGACATACGGGGGAAAAATCCAATCAAGACCCAAATTTCCTATAAGGCAAAGCTTTTAGGAGAGGAGGAAAACTCATTAGATAAAAGCTTTGAAGATCAGATGGCTGAATGGCTAAAGGAGGAAGAAGAACTTGCACCAGTTTGGACTAAGGAGCAAAAAGAGAAGCTGGAGTCAATCCCAGCCCTGAAAATCTCAAATGATAAGCTGAAGGAACTAGTTCGTCCCTGGAAGGATGCACTAATTTTAACAAGTCTGGGGAGGAATATGAATGTATATGTCATGAGGGACAGGGTCAAATGGATGTTGAGATCAGATAACTTTGAACTCATCGATCTCCCGAATAATTATTGTGTCTTCAGGACCGCAGATAAAGCTTTATGTTCGAAATTGCTTTTTGATGGTCCGTGGCTTATTCAAGGGCATTACTTGGCAGTACAGAGATGGAGTCCTAATTTTAATCCCTATTGTAACAAGGTCAGGAAGGTTGCAGTTTGGATAAGGGTTCCCACTCTCCCGATGCATGTGTATTCGGAGGGGTGTATATATGAGATAGGTAACTTGATTAGAAGAACACTTAAAGTGGACATGAACACCTTAGCAAACCAAGATAATAACAGGCAGAAAGTGGAAAGAGGAAAGTATTCCAGAGTGAGTGTTGAGGTTGATCTCAACAAAAAATTACAGTCCAGGTTTAAGTTCAGAAACCATGTTTATACAGTGGAATATGAGGGCCTAAATGTCATCTGTTTTAAGTGTGGTGTATACGGACACACGCAGGAAGTTTGCCCATTACAGATACAAGGAGGAAGCTTAGCTGTGGCACAAAGATCATCGGAGAACTCACCGGAGAATTTTGGCGCTAGGTTATCGGAGGAGAAAAGGCCTATCTTGTCCGTTCCGGGCGTCTCGGTAGACGAGGAACACGGTGTTTGGATGCAAGTCAAATCAACGGTCAAGTCAAGGCCGAAAAACACAGAAGTCGGTAGTAGACAATAGAGCAAGTTGTCATTAGATGGTCGCTCAAACGGGAAAGTAATAGAGAAAGGAGTTGGATGATCTTGATTTGCTGTGCTACAAGAGGATAACCCTTCTGTCCTATCCAAGGAGGCATTAATTCTTAGCAGGAAAAAAGGGGTTGAGACGCAATGGAGGAGGAAAGAAAAGATGAGCTCACATGGCAGAGACCCGAAGCTAATGAAAGACGTTGGGAAGGGTTTGGTGATCTTCGAGACAGGAGAGTCGAGTGGCAAGGATAATATAGAAGAGGAGAGAGAACAGGTTCAGTATGGTTCGACGCAGACCTTGAATGAGATTGAAAAGGGACAGCGACCTGCTGCTAATGTGACGGGTCCGGTTTTGAACGCGCAGGAACTGGTGGGAGACGCAAGTGGGCCGGTGCATGAGAGGAGTAGGGATAATAATATTGCAACGGTGGGCCAATGCATGGAATTGGGCCTTGTAAATTCAAAAGAAAAAAAAGAGTGAGCCAAGAGACTAAAGTCCCATTACCGGATTTTAAAAGGAAGCAAGGGGGAAGGGCCCATAATTTGATTTTTGGGTCTTTGGCCAAAACAAGCAATCTTAAATTGGAGAAGCTCATGGGTATTGCTATCCAATCTAAGGGAAAGAATAGGAAACGACACCAAGTGAAGGGTATGGGTGTTGCTAGCCAAACGAAGGGAAAGATTAAGAAACGAGACCAACCGAAGGAAATTATGGACATTACTCAAGAAGGCCCAGTGGTTACTTCTCATGTTACTGCAGATCACTCTCAAATCCATCAGAAACCACCGGACCCAGTAGCGTTACTGAAGAGTTAGTCCGAGATTGAGCTACTGGAAACCGTTGATAGCAGGGAAGTGGGGAATATTGTAGACTCTACAGTGGCAGTAAATACTGGGAAGGATGAGGAGAGGGAAGCCGTAGTGAATCATGGGCTTGCAGATGATGGTATTGGGGAGGAGGGGGTTATGGAACTCTCCAACTCAGACCAGAAATGACTAAGAGCTAGGTCCTCTTTCTCTTCCTTTGTATTTTATTATGAATTCTATAAATATTATGTCTTGGAACTGTAGAGGAGCAACCTCTAAGTCTTTTTGGGGAAGAGTTCAAGATATGATCAGAGGTAAAGATATTAGGATTTTGATCCTTTGTGAGACACAGGTCAGTGGCAAAAAGGCAGATAGAATTATTAGAAGACTGGGTTTTAACACATGGATTCGGGTAGAGGCCACTAGTTATGCAGGTGGCATATGGGTTTTATGGAACATAGAGGAGTTGTCATTACAATACCTTTTGTCGTCTACCCAAGCATTACATGTCAGAGTGACTGGGGTGCGAGACTTGACTGACTTTGTTTTGTCTTGTATCTATGCGGAACCTACTCTTTCCCTTCGTCAGAACCTTTGGAATGAAATTCAATCGGTGAGTGAGGTAATGTGTCTTCCTTGGATTGCAATTGAGGATTATAACGCATATCTTTATTGTGAAGACAAGAAAGGGGGATCGAGGCCTAATGATTATTCCATGAGAAAATTTCAGGAGTATATATCTAAATCCAATCTTATTGAAATTGAAACCGTTGGAGAAAGATTCACTTGGGAGCGCGGAATGCTAAAAGAGAAATTAGACTGGGCCTTCATGAACTAAGAATGGAATAGCAATTATCCCTTTACTAAGGTCCATCACCTTAGCAGGTTTGGATCAGATCATCGACCAATCCTACTCAGATCATCCCCTACAGGTACAAGCAGACACAATCATAGATTCTTTTGGTGCCAGGCGGCATGGTTCCTTGAAGAGGGGTTTGGAGATATGGAGAAGCAATCTTGGAGTGGGGGAGAATGGAATGAGAAAGTAGACAAGTTTACCAGAGATGCGGGGGAATGGAACAAAACAAAGATCGGTAGTTTTACTAATAAGAAGAGAAGAGTTTTTCAGAGGATTGAAGGTATTGAAAGAGCTAGAGGCAGAAGGGATAGTCAATATTTAGTTCAAGCAGAAAATGAGTTATGGCAAGAGTACAATAAGATCATTGCACAAGAAGAGCTCATGTGGTACCAGAAATCTCGCTGTAATTGGTTAAAGTAGGGGGATAAAAATAGCAATTTCTTCCACGCTGTGGCCATAATACGGAGAAGGAAGAACAGGATCGAAGGGCTTAAGAAAGATGATGGTGAGTGGAGTTTTGATCAAGCAGAGCTTTAAAATTTAGTGGTGAACCATTACAAGGATCTGTTTAGCAGTCAAATAAGTAACGCGGATTGCCTTGTCACAAACACCCAATTTCCAAGACTATCTAGTATGGAGTGGAATAGGATAAGTGCACCTGTGACTATAGAGGAGGTTAGAAGAGCGACTTTCGACCTTGGGGCTTTTAAGGCCCCGGGATTTGATGGATTATAGGCTGTGTTTTATCAAGAGTACTGGTCGATAGTTGGGGAGCACATTATGAAGTTGGTGACTGATATCTTTCAAGACCCTGACCATGTTCGAGCAATAAACGATACAAGCATTATGTTGATTCCAAAAACAGACCATCCAGAGTCCATTAATGATTTCAGGCCTATTTCTTTGTGTAATGTCAGCTACAAGATCGTTACTAAGATTCTGAGCATAAGACTTAGGGAGGTTATAGGGAAAGTTATTGGACATCACCAGTGTAGTTTCATTACGGGACGTCAAAGTAGTGATAACATTATCATTACTCAAGAGGTAATTCATTCTATGAGAACTAAGAAAGGGCGAAAGGGTTGGATGGCGATAAAAGGTAGATCTTGAGAAAGCTTATGACCGTCTGGAATGGGCTTTCATCCGTGATACTCTGAGATCTGTGGGTATTGAAGATCACATCTATGAGGTCATCATCGCTTGTATATCCAGTCCGCGATTCCAAGTCTTATGGAATGGGTTAAATACCGATGAATTCACAGCCTCCTGAGGAATAAGACAAGGGGACCCACTCTCACCCTACATTTTTACCTTGTGCATGGAGCGGCTAAGTCATGTTATTGAAGATTCGGTTATTGAGGGTCTGTGGAAGCCTTTTCAGGTTAAGCGAAGGGGCCCTACTATCTCCCACCTATTTCTTTTGCAGACGATCTTATCCATTTTGGAGAGGCTTCGGAAAGCCAAGTGGACCATATGTTGAGTTGCATACAGAAGTTTTGTGATGTATCTAGTCAAAGGATGAATAAAAGAAAGACGAGGGTATGTTTCTCTAAAAATGTAAATTTCTCCAGAGCTTACAGTCTTAGTCAAAGAATGGGTGTATGTCTAACAGGAGATTTAGGTAAATACTTGGGCATCCCTCTTATTCACAAAAGGGTTACCAAAGTTCTATTTGCACCTATTATGGAGAGAGTACATAAAAGGTTATCCAGATGGAAGCGAGGTTGTCTTAACATGGCTAGAAGAGTAACTCTTATTAAAGCAGTATTATTTGCTTTACCGTCTCATCATATGCAGACAATGTTGATTCCTAAGGGCATTCTCCAGGACCCGGAAAGGTTGAGTCGGAGTTTTTTGTAGGGTGAAGCAGGATAAAGAAGATGGCGGTCTAGGTATACGGGATATGGGGAAGCAAAATGAAGCATTTATCATGAAACTTTGTTGGCACCTCCTCACTAATAAGCACGCCTTATGGGTTCGGGTGCTCAGAGCTAAATACCATTGGGACCAGACAAACATCCCAATGACTATGAGGAATGCGTCGCTCACTTGGAGGGGGATTTGTTCCATTTGGGATAGATTCTACAGGGGTATAGGTGTGAAGATTGGAAATGGGAGGCAGGCATCCTTTTGGTATGATAATTGGTCGGAGGTAAACAAACCATTGATAGAGCTTGTTCCAGGCCTTGAAGGATTTGTTGATAGTAATGAGAAAGTTCAAGACTTTGTTAACCCTTGGGGTGAGTGGGATGTGGACAGATTAAGCAGATGGTTTCGGCGACCGGTGATCGACCGTATTTTGTGTGCACATACTCCCAGTGATGAGAGAGGAGAGGATACATACTACTGGAAGCCTTCATCTAACAGTTGTTTTTCTGTTAATTCTGCATATCGTTTTAGTTTTGCAGGTACCCAGAACCAGGGAGAACCATTATGGAGATTTCTCTGGAAATGGCCAATAGCGGAGAAAGTTAAGACGTTCATGTGGCTTGCAGCTCAGGACAGGGTTTATACAGCCCAGCTACGAGCACGACGGGGTTGCAGGAGCATGTGGGATGTCTTTGGATGCAATCATGATGAGGATCTAATGCACCTTTTGAGGTGCTGTGTCAACGCTCGGGACAGGTGGCTTTCCATTATCCAGCCAACTTTGTGGGCACAGTTTTCTTCTTCCCAAGGTATGGACTGGATAAAATGGAACCTTAAGCACGAAGCTGGAAGAGATTTCACTAAGAAAGTTTAATGGGCAACGTTGTTTGGGTATGTATGTTGGACATTTGGGTTGGTCGTTGTAATAAACTGTTTGGGGAGGATCAGGCTTTTCAATGCCCTAGTGGACATTCTAGTTTGTTCCGAGCTAGTTGGGATATGGATCTGTCTAATAACTGTCAGTTTTATAGTCATTCTACTAGAGGTAAGGAAATGACGATCAAGGGTCAACCAGGTTTCAGTACTCTGGAGACCGATGGTTCTGTTCTTGCGTCTGGTCAAAGTAGTTGTGCAGGTGTGATTCGGGGAGATGGCTATGCGGCTACATGAGCAAGCTCATTCATGTTCCGCTGGTAATAGCTGAAATTATTACAATCATGCAGGGTCTCCAGGTGTGCTGGAACAAACAACTGACGAACATTTTGGTTTTCACTGACTGTCTTGAAGCGGTTAATTTAATTTATAGGGGTGCTGCCTTAGATCACCCATTTTTGGATGTTATTGAGGATGCTAGACTTTGGCTGTCTAGGAATTGGAGAGTTATCATTTATCATGTTCCTAGGGAGCAGAATATGATAGCGGATCATCTTGCTAGTTTAGCTCATTCTACCACAGGAAACTTTGTAATCCTTGATCAACCACCACCTTTCGCTCGGGAGGCGGTCATTGCTGAGGGATGAGTTCTTTGATTTTGCTGTATGGGGTTCTGCGCAACCCTATTTGCATTAGTCTTGTATCTAACAAAAGAGGGTAATTGCAAGGAAGAGAAGGACATGGATTTTCAATATGGCATGTCATGCACTATAATTGCAGTACACTTTTTTTCGTTTTACCTTTGCCCAAGGCTGTGTCTTATTGTTATGTCTCCATCATGATTAGTTTCACATGCATTCATTGTTATTCATGATGCTTTCAGGTTCCCTGTACGCACATAATAGAAAATTAGTGCAGCCGTACGCATCCTCTAATAAGTGTGAGTGTCATCTTCTCGCACAGCCTTTCCTTGATTTACGGTCCCGTAGGTGTCTGTGCGCCTATAACCTATAAATGTGCCTAAATCCTCCATACCTTCACCTCTTTTTTTTTTTTTTTGGCAATCATATCTCCACCTTATAATATATATGTTGCTGTTGTGTCACGCCCGTCCTTAAATATGGGTGGGTGGTTTCGAGAAGTATCTCAATTTTAGCAGCTAAGAAAGAAGGAACTTGTGGAGATAAATTGTTGTTTGCATCATCGTGAGAGGGCAACCTTGATCCTGGGAGGCACCAATAAACTTGTTAAAAGTAAATTTTTTTGTTTTAAGTATTATTTTTCTTTCATTGAGATTTGTTATTTGGAATATTTTATTAAGATTCTGATTGATTTTCATATTAAGATTTGAATATTGGATATGTATCTTTTTATGATTTTGATTAAATATTATCTATCTTAGTAAGATTTGAGTTAGATATTTAAGTTCAATAGGACTAGATAAAGTAATATTGTTTGCAAAAGTAGATATTCATAAGTGGTGGAAAATCAATCATTAAAAGATAAATATTACTTTTGCAAACAATATTACTTTATCTAGTCCTATTGAACTTAAATATCTAACTCAAATCTTATTAAGATAGATAATATTTTAATCAAAATCATAAAAATATACATATCCAATATCCAAATCTTAATATGAAAATCAATCAGAATCTTAATAAAATATTCTAAATAACAAATCTCAATGAAAGAAAAATAATACTTAAACCGAAAAAATTTACTTTTAACAAGTTTATTGGTGCCTCCCAGAATCAAGGTTGCCCTCTCACGATGATGCAAACAACAATTTATCTCCGCAAGTTCCTTCTTTCTCAACTGCTAAAATTGAGATACTTCTCGAAACCACCCACCCATATTTAAGGACGGGTGTGGCACAACAGCAACATATATATTATAAGGTGGAGATATGATTGTCAAAAAAAATAAAAAGAGGTGGAGGTATGGAGGATTTAGGCACACCTATAGGCTATAGGCACACAGACACCTACGGGACCGTAAATCAAAGAAAGGCTGTGCAAGAAGATGGCACTCACATTTATTAGAGGATGCGTACGGTTGCACCAATTTTCTATTATGTGCATACAGGGAACCTAAAAGCATCATGAATAGCAATGAATGCATGTGAAACTAACCATCATGGAGACATAACAATAAAACACAGCCTTGGGCAAAGGTAAAACGAAAAACAGGTGCACTGCAATTACAGTGCATGACATACCATATTAAAAATCCATATCCTTATCTTCCTTACAATTACCCTCTTTTATCGTTTTTTTTTAAAAATATATATGGGATTCAAAGGGAGAATTTCACATAATCCAATGGGAGGAACTAATTTCATTTCAATCAATCTTAAAAAAAAATTATGAAACTTCATTATAGGCTATGGACTAAAATAAAGCAAATCAAGCATTTTTCCTGCATGCCCTCCCCACGCTGGGATTGGCTTCTCTCCATTACGGGTTATATCTGCTGCCATCCTTTGCTTCCCAACGATGTCGTTTTGTGTGCAGAGTAGCTTTAGGAGCTTGCTTTCGTGTCCCTACCGTCTTAACTAAAATCTATTTTTCTTAACTAAATGAATTTATATTAATTCCACAGTAAAATACTGTTTCCCAAAAAGCCAAATGAACCTCTATCAGTTCTTATTAATCATATATATAAATAATAGAAAATTTAGTTAAAAGAGATAAAGGACAAAAACAAATAAAAATATATAAACAATATTTATTTAGTTATTTTATCCTATTAATATTTCATATATTTTTATAATTATTATTTCGTTGAAAAAATATATTCTTATAGTTATTATTATTAGTTTGATTTTTTCAATTTTTCTTGAATTGCAGAATTGTTTTTTAAAAAAAGTAAAATTATATATATTTTTTGGGTTAAGGTGCATTTAGCATCTTGAAGTATTTTTCAAAGTGTAGCTATTGTCTAAAAGTATTTTGTAGTGCACCCAATATTCTCAAATATTTTTTTTAAGGCACCGAGCATCCCAAAGTATTTTTTCAATAGCATCCAATATCATAAACTATTTCTTTCGTTCATCTAATACCCTGAAATATTTTTTTTAGGTGTATCTATAACCCTAAACTACATAAATTATTAAATGCAAAATTGCACCAAAAAGCATTTCAAGGTGATGGACACTCTTCAGAAGATACTTCCTGGTGATGAGTCCACTACAAATTACTTTATGACGCTGGATGCACTTGAAAAAATACTTTAGGATGCTAATTTCACCTTAACCCTTTATTTTTTCCCCCTCAATTTACATTAAATTACAATTTAATAATTTATTTCATTAAATTTTTGTTATTTTTTAAATTTTAAAATGAAATACAAATTTTCCTTCTTTAACATATTATCAATTTACTTAAAAGAAAATGCTTAAATGATTTCATAAAGCTAAATTGATTTACTTATTAAAAATAATTATTTTTTTTCAATTTCATTTTAAAAATATATATTTGTTTTCCAGAGATTTTTCTAAAAAAATATTATATATAATCTTATTTGTTTAAGTAAATTAGTATGTAAATTTATTAAAGAATCATAAAAATTGAAAATGTTATAAAAAGATTAAATACTTTACTCTATCATTAAATTGAAAAATAAAAACATAAATTCAAAACATACAATTATTACGATTAACTATAAAAACATCATCATGAATATTGGTCAAGATTGTGGGGACGGCAAATTCTAAAAGCCACTTTACACATAAAAGATAAAACAAAGTTGTTGGAAAGTATACTGAAGCGCGACGTGGAGTTTGATGTCGAGGAGTGTCACTACTGTTATAAACTCTATTAATCCTTGATCTAGATTGCTTGTTCCTTGAACTCATCTGAAACAGGATGAGATATCAAAGTAAAGGAATATTACTTCTTCTGTTACTCGTGCATCTATAATTCTATATACAAACAATGTGATACAATATTTCTCTTTTAAAGAGAGACTAAATGGAGCTGAGATATCTAGGTTTTTAAAGTAACAGATTAGATGAAGCGGAGATATCTTTTTTAAGCAGCGATTAACAAATTTTATAGAATTTTTAGGAATCATCGCAAATTTTAAACTTCAAAAAGAAAAAAAAAAACTGAAATGCCCATCGACAGAAGCTAAAAAAAATAAAAAATAGAGACTTGTAAGTAGGAGACAAGGAAAAAAAAAGTGGGAGAACAAATTTTGTAGTGCCTAAGGAAGTGGGGACCGAATGTTGGAAAAGTATGGAGGAGGAGACAAGGAAACAAATAATGGAGACCGAAGCTTCTGCACTTACCTGCGCTTGCCGTAAAAATAGAGAGAAGAGAGTAGGGAAAATGCCGCAGTGTGGAAAGATTCAAACAAGACTGCTTATCGCATATATACAACCAGAGTCTCACTTCAGTGTGGAATGCATAAATGTACAACCATTCAATATTAACTATATATGTGTGTGAAAAAGAAAAAGGAGAAAATAAGCAAGGAGTACATCAGAGGAAAGTAAAAACGGCAGAAACCAGAAACGGAAGGGAAACAAGATGGGCAATAAAAACCAAAAGAGCGAACGAGAGAGAGCTTACCCGAAGAGAGGAACTGACCCGGTAAGAGAAACACAACAAGAACCATGTCCCTTTCAGTATGACAAAGCTTTCCTCATAACCACTATCACACTTTCCTACTGAACCATATCCCTCCAGCACATATTTTACAGATACAACATTATTTTGCAAAGGTCGGACCAGTGGAAAAAAAGACCACAGAGGGCAGATCGGAGGAAATGGAGCAAAGTATCTCCTTTCCTCATAACAGATCTGAATATAAATGACGCTGAAGAAGGAACGGGTATGAAACTACAGAGGAATCTGGATTAAAGAAAAGTTTAAATCTTACCAAGAAAATGCCACAAAACGGTCGTTTGAAGAGGAAAGAGAGGCCGGAACCGCAGGTTCACAGATCTGACAAGCACAGCAGATTGAAGGCGCGATCTCAGATTTCAGCGCAAGCGAACCGTGCATGCACAGATCAGCCGAACAGAAAACGCGCTGACCACAAGATGGTCGGTTGAAGAACGGCGAGGAAAATGGAACCAGAAGAAGAATACTGGAGAAGAGAGAAGACGCTTCTCTCCACTGCCAACTCTGTTCGGTGCCTCTGTTATCTTCCCCAACACCACAAGTAAAAATAAAGCAGTGTGATGTAACTCTTGTTGTCAGAAAGCACGTGATTCACTTGGGAGAAGAGGCGCCACATTTTGATTATCGGACCTGGCTTCACTCTGCTGCCAGTCCGTCCGCTGCTTCTCCTTCCATTAAAACTACACCGTTTTGGTGTAGCTTCCACGGTATGAAAGAGGAGGTTAATTTTTTTTTTTTTTTTGCCTAAAAAAGTAGTATCTAATATTTTTAAATATTTTTTTTGGATATATCATATATCTTAAAATATTTTTTAAATAATATGCAGCATCTTAAAATAATTTTTAATGTTTTTAATCTTTTAAATTTTTTTTAGTTATACTTAGTGTGTTAACAAAATGATTATAATTTAATATATTTTTTAGCTCTAAAAATTAATTTAAAATATTTTTGATACTTTTAACCCTTTAAAATATTTTTTCAGTTATATCAGTATCTTAGGAAACTAAATATAATTTTACTGTTAATGTATTTTTTTTAGTAATAACGAGCACTCAAAACTTAGAATATTTGTTTATTGATTTGCACCCACTCTAAAATGTTTTTCCAGCAGTACCTAATATTTTAAAATAATTTTTAGAGCTGAAAATATACATTAAATACAAAATTGTAATCACTCTGTTAACATACTGGGTAACACTAAAAAAATATTTTAAAGGTTAAAAACACTAAAAATTATTTTAAGATACTATATATTACTTATAAAATATTGTAAGGTACAATATACATCTAAAAAAATGTTTTAAAATATTAGATATGATTTTTTTAGATAACAAAAAAAATTAATCTCCTTCTTCTCTTTTAAGAAAAGGTGCAGCAGTGGGACGAACCTGATACTGGAGGAAAACCAGGTCCTTTTCACCTTCAAATTTCAAATAAATTGTTACAGTGGATATTCAATATTGAATAGGTTAATGGTAAATGTATGGGCATGACGGAATGACGGGACTGGGAGAAAAATTTTAAATATTTGTATATACTTTTATATAAAAAGATATTTAATAAACTCTCATATAATAAATTGTTATTTATGAAAAAAAATTAATAATAAAATTTTATTTGTATATATTTATAATAAACATTTTCGGTGTGTATGTATTATTATTTATTTTTAAATTAAATATTATTAATATTAATATAAATTTTAAATAAATAAATAAATATATATATATATATCTAATGATTTTATATTTATATCATTATATACATATATAATAATTTTTATTATGCGGTGGTTCAACCAAATGGCCTAACCAAACAAACCGTTTAGACTATGACCCGTTAGTCTTTCCGGCTCAATGTTGAGTCCGATTTTTAAAATATTGACCTGAGGTAATATTTATTATTTTTCTCCAAACTAATTTCTTGATATTTAATCTAATGTTAGACAAATGTATTTTAGAGAGACAATGTCACAATTAAATAGTTTATTTAATTTCTTTAATCTTTTCAATTAAAAAAATTTGTCTTCCATTTATGTTAGAAGAGAGTGACTTGTTTTAGGAACTCTCTCACAAGTAAGAGTATAAATCAATAGCCATTTCCTAAACTAGAACATTATGCTCAATGAGACCTTTTTATGATTACATTAGAAAGATGAGTTAAAGTATAAGAATACTCATGAATTTTTAGCAAAAGTGTATCTAGCACCATATACTTTCTAAATAAGTAAAAATACCCGTAAACTTTTAAGAAGTCTTTTTTTAAATACAAAAGCTTTCGACGATTGGCACTATAATTTTCTTTCTTTTTTTTAAAGTTTAAAATCTATCATAATTCTTAGCTTATAGTTTTATATATGCGTATATTTTTTTTCAGGTATTTGCTTGAAGTCAAAACTTTCTCTTGTTAAACTTTCTATACATTGTAAATTTTTTAATTTTTAAGCTTACAAATATAATTTTATTACTTGTTACTTGTTTAATTTGCTCACTTTTTTATATTTAATTTAATATGTAAAATTATTTTTTTACAAAAATACTTTCTATTTTTTTAAAAAAATAATTTTACATAATAAATTAAATATAAAAGATGGTATGATACACACTGGGTAATATGTTCATCTTTATCTGCTTTTGTTTAGGCTTATTTGAGTTTTGGTCCTTCATTATTACGTATCCAAGTTTTGTAAACTTGGTTATTATAGCATTTTGGTTAAATATCACCAAGAAAAAAAGTTGGTATTTAAGTTCATAAAAGTTGACTTTATTTCACTATGCCATTGTGGGTTTGAAATTTAAGGTGTCCATTATCTTTAAGCTAGTTTATTTTCTTCTTTTTGTTTTTCATGAAGATTAAGACATGGAATCATCTATTACCAAAACTTTCCTTTATTTTAAAAAATATCAAGGGAAGCAATGGCCCTTATCTACCCTTTTTATATTTTTTTTTAAAAAAATAAAGGGAAGCAATGGCGCTTGCACAACTTCCCTTTGTTTTAAAAAAAATCAAGGGAATTCATATGTCTTGTATGGTATCATACAAGGTACTTTAAAAAATTTCACAAACCCACCATTATCCTCTTCTCACATGCCCTCCAGCTCTCCATTTCTAGAACTCGATTGATCCACCATCTTGTATCCCTTCTTTCCCCACTCTATTGTTCCACCACCTTTCCTTATCTATTGGCATCACTCCCACTCCCTCCTCTCTTTGACGGCGGCAAGTAGAAACTTCCGTTGCAGTATAAAGCTCGATCTCCCACATGTTTTTTCCTTCTTGTCTCAACCTCCTACAGAAGTTTCCTATGTTGTAAGTCTTACACACACACACAAAAGCTTAAATCCGTACGTTTTAAATTTCATTGACAAGTGTCTAAACTAATTGATTTTTAGTGATTTTCAATTCATTGTGTGCATGATTATTTATGTAATATTATGAAGATCAACGTTTTGCCTAGTTGACTGACTAACAAGTAAATAAAATCATCGAGGAATGATGTGAATATATGGTTAGTCAATTAGCTAATATTTCAGTACGTAGGATGTTTCTTGCCTATTTTTGTCTTGTTTTTTCACTTGAAATTCTTTGTACATTACAATTGTTGTAATTAAATATATTTAATAGATTTTAAACAACCACAAAATGGTGATAACACATTAGGTATCATATATTGGAATTCCATTTTGACCCCTTGATGAATTAGTACCAATCTCAACACATAATGTAGAGTATACCACTCATTAATTTCTATAAATAATATTACAAGCTAGTATAATTCTAGTCCATAAAACTGATGACAATGTGATAATTTAGATTATAGGTAAGTGAAGTTGGATTGCATAGCAACAAGGGGTCAAAATTTACTTATTTGTAACTTTGCTTGTAATATTACGTTTTAATTCATATTTATAGCTACTATAAATTTTACATGGAATTTGAGGATCAAACCAATAATGGTGAAATACACATATCAAGGTGCAGTCTATAACTTTGATGAGTGATCGCCGTGCAATAGTGGTATCAGTATTGATATTATACTTGGCAATTGAAAATAAGGATTGGCATTTGCATGATATGAGCCCATAACTTAACTAACAAAAGATTTAGGTAAGAGCAGAAAAACACTCTAATAATAGTAAATGGACTTAAAGATTGATGAGTTATAATGAAGTTGCGAATCACTATACAACTATTTTTTAAAGTTTTAAGTTTTTTAGAAAAACACATTCAATTACAGGTTTGAACCCTGTGCTTGGGTTAGGTTTTTAAATTATTTTTAAAAGTGTTTTTGTCCTCAAGATTAAAGACTAACTTAGTAATTCAAATTCATTATATATGTAACTCATATGATAACTATGGAAATTAGGGTGTCACAAATTTCATGATAAATTTAGGGAATATAGAGTTTGAGTTTAGAGGACAAGGTCTTTAGCAAAATGATGTTCAGTGGCTCAAATTAATTCAGAAAGTTGAATGAATTGCACATGATCCCACTACTTGGTTCAACACAAATCTTTCTTTACACCAGACAAATTCAGGGAAGCATGCAATTCCAACCAAAATCATAAGTGTAAAGCTCAATTTAGTTGCAGGGTTCAATAATTCTAATTACAATGTATTTGACTAAGTAAATGAGATCTAGATATCATAAGAATGTTATGTCTCAAACAACACTTAAAGAGCATCTTGGATTAACTATTGCAAGCGAACATCACCTCTATATCAGCATAGAAGAGCAATAAACTGACAAAGGGAAGTATCCTTGCCTAGTTACCCCCCCAAAAAGACAATATATATGACAATGTAAATGTCCTCCAAAAATCAGAAAAATTTTACAAATGAAACAACACCTATAGAGGAACATTGATACAAACTTTCATGGCAAGATAACATCTGTACCGATAGAGAGGAATGTGCAAAGTTGGTTGTATAGTTAATAAAAATAAACAGAAAAATAAATAAATAAATAAATCTGATGAGCAACCATTGAATATCCAAAACAAAATTGAGCTCCTCCACCAGCTAAGCGTGTAAATTCAAGGCTTAACTAAGTTTGGTTAAATGCAAACAGAAAAGAATAACGGAAATGACATTTTCAAACACTTACAAATTGTCCCCTTATTTTTTTCCCTTAATCATTTTTGTCAAACACATAATATGCTTGTTTTATTTTTTATCTTCATTTTTTTTTTGGAAAAAACAAAATGATTGAGTACAAACCACAATAAGCACGAAAAGATCAATATAACTTCAATCCCCTACAAGAGCCATATTGCAGCAACTAACCCAAGACAACTTCTTTAGTGAAAAGACCATGGTCACATGATACCCTCTTAAGCTCAAAATCAAATGTACACTCTAGCAACCAATCCTCTATTTTATGTATGTAGAGTCAAACTCATACCATCTGAAACTCGAATCTGATTTTCTTTCTTTCTTTCTTTCATCTTAATCATCCACGACACCAATGCAAGATAAGGAGCAAAATGTCAGGATTATAATGCTCTTGTTTTAAATATGCACTAAGGTAATTCAAACACCAACCTTTTACTTTCTTCCTTCTCAAATAGATTCTCTACCAAAAATAATCTATTACTAGTCCTTGTGCTTAACCCTTGAAATCTTCAAAACATATTTGCTATATAAGTATCCATAAGACATGTTTAGTTCAATATATAAGACTTACATGAATAAACATACTCTCATATAGAAGAAAGACACAAGAAGACCACCTATAAGGCCTTCAATGATGCCTTGATTATGATTATGCCCGGGTTCATAATGATAATCGAGACCCTAAAGAAAAGTCATTGCTTTATGTAACTATAAGAAACCTAGGCTTTGATACCAAATTGTCACACCCCAAAATTTAGGAATGACCAGCATGGAATGTGAGAGGACTCATATTCCTAAAGCCTTTAAACACAATAAACAAATGTTTCACCTAATAATTACAAAAATATCAAATATGAATAGATTACTTCTAACCCAAACATAACATATTTCTTACACTCAAAACATTAAGTAATTTGTAGAGATTTTTGTCTTTCCAAAATTTCTACCATAGCATACAAATTTAGTATAGTACATGGAGCTTTGCTCCGTAACATCATATATATAAATAC
Organism: Inga laurina; assembly: GCA_963855925.1. Classification (NCBI taxonomy): domain Eukaryota; kingdom Viridiplantae; phylum Streptophyta; class Magnoliopsida; order Fabales; family Fabaceae; genus Inga; species Inga laurina. Next base: position 22,216,772 of record OY979713.1, read on the forward strand.
ATACAACTTAAACAAACAAAGAAGAAGGGATTCCTACCTATAGACAACGTGAAGCACCTAAACAAGATTTACCCACATATATAAAAGGGTTTAAGGTTTTACATTGAATCATGAATCATTCAAATGATACTCCAACTTCAATCTAGCCATATAGACCTTCAGTGATTAGCATGAGTGAGAGATGTGGTTAGCTGCACACTATCTGAGGCAAATAATATTTTCCTGTGAATAGCTTCCCATTTAGAAAATTTAATAAAATAATAAAGAAAATAATTTGAACATATTTAACCTTGAATAATAACAACATGACAATAAATTTCAATTTCTATAGCATACGGTTATAAATATAAATAAAAATCTATAAAGGATTGCTAATCGTATCCACGTATGTAATAAAACATTTTGTCTAGCAAAATCAATTTTACAACGATAATTTTCAAGTTTTATCTTTTAGTAGGACTTCAACAGAATAGAATAACAAGTGTGGACACACAATCCACTAGGGTAACTAACCAAGTGCAACTCAAGGCCACGAATACAGCATGGACACACAGTCTATGAGGGTAAGCAACAAGCGCAGGTACAAAACCTATGAATAACAAGTGTAAGAACGAATCCTATAAATATTAAGTGTGAGCATTGTGTCCACGAATGTCAAGTGAGCTCATGGTTAACCATGGTGTGCCAAGGACTAACAGTACTGCTCTTAATAACCAGCGTTCTATATTCAGTCCTCTCAAAAACGTTTTCAAGCATGGTTGGGGCCAATGTATCAAAGCAATAAAAAGTTCTTTTTTTAATTCCATGATAGTTCGTATCAAATACAATATAATAGTATACCCTAACATGAAAGTTCACAAATAATATTTCAAAACTTTGCTTCAAATTAATATGTCAATGAAACCCTTCCCAAATAATAAAAACTCGCGTACACACTTTTCAAAATGCAAGAGTATCTTAACATGAATAATCATTCCTTATCATGAATTATACTATGAACCAATAGAAGAATAGATAATAACAATAGATACAATCATCAATTTTTACTTATTTCAATATCTATAAGAAACTAAATAAGTCTGATAAACTTTTCTTGATAAAACCATGCTTAGAATGTGGAAATTACCATAAAAATATAACAAGGAGTAAAATATCATTTATAAAGATTATAATGGGTGCTATTCACTCACCTGTTATGCTCCCAAACATTTGACATACCCCTACCTTACCGTTAGGGGTGAGCAGAATCAAACCGAAATCGAAGACCGAATCGAATCGAATCTATTTTAGTCTTTTTGTTTTAGTTTTTTCGGTGTTCAGTGTATATTTGGTTTTTTTAGTGTTTCGGTTCGGATCAGTTTTTTTTAAAAAATTTGGTTTAAACCAAAAAACCAAAAAAATTAAAAGACACCAATCCATACTCCATATGATTTGTTTTGGTTTCCCCCAGTTTTTCATTTTTCCTTATTTTAATCTTTGCTTTTCTCTTATATTTACCAAATACGGTGATCAGTTCAAATTGTCCAAATCTAACCTAAGTGGCTATTCGGCTAAGCCCTAATTCAGTCGCTCCACCTCCTTGTCTCACAACTTGTTGCCTCCCTAGCTCCCTTATCACAGACCCTCACCTTCATCTCTCTCATTCTCATCACTTTGTTCTTGTTGTCATTCATTCACCACTTAGTCTTCAGTTCACTGTAAGTTTGCTACTTTGCTATGAACTCTATTCACCTCTAACCCTAAGTCTCCTTACAACTTTGGTTTGAACTCTGTTCTTGGTCTCATACTGGAAGTTTGAAACTTTGTTGAGACTATGACGTTGAGTTGGCTCTCTCCTTATTCTGGTAGGTAGTCTTGTTATCCCTTTAAATCTTTAATAATAAGCCGTGTGAGTGTGATACTGTGATACATATATAAAATTTGAGTGGAAGAAACACAAGGTAAATTGTTTTTATATGAAGCTAGATGACTTAGATGAGGAGCATGTGCATGTAAAAGTTTTGTAGTTTTGTAGATAAGTGGAAAGTGGTCCCCCAATGACTTCTACATGTGAAGGCTTTTGATAAAAGTTGTTATGGCTTTATGATACAAGTAAAGGCTTTTATGGCTTTAAAGGGAAAGGTGTTCATATTTATATATTTTTCCTCTTGATTCTTTTTGTATATCCATGTATCTAAAAAATGAGAGTAATTTGGTTGAGTTCTTGGCTGAAGTTTGGGGATTATTAAGTGATTATGGGTCTCATCTAGTTTTAACTTATGATAAGATTGTTTTGCATAAAGATTATAATGGGATATACTACTAAAACATTAATTATTATTTTTATTATCATCATTAAAGAATAATTAATTTTATTTTTATCCAAATATATTTGAACCATCATTTTGCTATAGACAATTGTAAATTGGAAAAAGAATAAGGAGCTTGAAACTTAAAACTTAACTCACTATTGTATTGCTATAGAGTCTATCTTATTTCGTATTTGTATGTATGCTTCATATTTTTAGAGCATTAATTACAGAACTAGAATTAGTCTTTTATAGGGTGCTAGTTGAGAATCATTTATTCAATTCATCACAATGTGGAAGTGAATTAATGTACATACAATTTGATTATGCAACAACTATGCTTTTTCAAGGTTTGGAACTATGGCTGACCAAACAATTGGAGGAGGCAATAATATTCAAACAGATGTTAAGAATAATCAGCCTTCAACAACTAGAATTGGAAAAAGAAAAGCTATAAAGCCAAGATTAAAGGTTTGGGAACACTTCATAGATTTGTGACTGATGCTAGTGAAGTTAAAGGTAAGTGTAATTACAGTGGAAAAGATTATGCATGTGATCCAAAACTGAATAGAACTACATCACTTGACAACCATATGAAAAATTGTAAAGAGAAGCCCCCTCTTGAAGAACTTGCCCAAGCTCAGTTACATTTCAATGTAGATGATAAAATGCGTCTTGTTAATTGGAAATTTGATCAGGATATTGTTAGGAAAGCCTTGGCATGCATGATAATTACCCAGGTTCTTGAACTTGGACCGGACTGACCGGTCCGGCCCGGAAACCGGTGAACCGGCCGGTAAACCAGTCCGGTCTGGGTTCATATTTAATTTTTTTTTTAAATTTTCCTTTAGAATTTCATACTTTAAGTCTAAACTTTTCAATTTCTCACGGTTTGGTCCCGATTTAGCTCTGGTTTGGCCCCGGTCTAACCCACTGACCCTTAACCCAGTACCCCAACCGGTTCAATACCCGGTCCGAGTTTTAATACCTTGATAATTACTGATGAATTACCTTTCAAGTTTGTTGAAGGGACTGGGTTTAAGAAATTTATGTTATGTGCTTAACCCAAATTTAAAATTTCATTTAGATGGACTGTAGCTCGAGATTGTTTTGAAATTTATATGGATGAAAAGATTAAATTTAAAGACTATTTGGGTAGTAAGAAACAAAGAATTTGCCTCACTACAGATATTTGGACTTCTATTCAAAGAATAAATTATATGTGTGTCACTGCTCATTTCATAGATGATAAATGGACTATGAGAAAGAGGATCTTCAATTTTATCCCTATTTCTAGTCATAAGGGAATTGATATTGGAATGGAACTTGAAAATGTTTACTTGAATGGGGAATAGAAAGAGTGTTGACAATTACTATGGACAATGCTAGTTCTAATGATGTGGCATGCCAATATTTGAAAGATAAAATCATAAACTGGGGCTCTTCAATTATGAAATGCAAGTTCTTTGCATGTGAGATGTGTTGCACACATAGTCAATTTAATTATTACTGAAGGGTTGAAAGAAATAGGGCATTCAGTGAAAAGAGTTAGAGGAGCAGTTCACTTTATTAGGCAGTCGCCCCTTTATATGAGAAAGTTTAAGGAGAGTTGTGAGGATGAAAAAATTCAAAATAAGAAAATGTTATGCTTAGATGTCTCTACTAGGTGGAACTCTACCTATTTAATGTTGGAGACTGCTCAACAATTTAAGGCAGCCTTTGAAAGGTATAAGGTTAAAGATCCTTTCTTTCAGTTTGATCTTTAAGGTGGAAAGGGGTGCTTGATAGTGAGGATTGGAAGAAAGTTAGGGGGTTAACACTGTTGTTGGGTCATTTTTATGAGCTTACTTTGCATATATCTGGCTCTTTATTTGTGACATCCAATTGTTTTTTCCAAGAAATTTATCAGCTATATCGTTTTTTGGATGAGTGGAGGAAAAGTGATGATTTTGAATTAGCAAACATAGCAGAAAAAATGAAAGAGAAGTATGATAAGTATTGGGGAGACCCTATGAAGATGAACAAACTTCTTTATGTTGTTGCTGTTCTTAATCCTTGATTTAAATTAGATTGGGTGTAATTTGGTTTGTCTAAAATGTATACAGATGCAGTTGGTGAACAATTGGGGATGAAAATTAAAGAAGTTTTACTTTCTTTATATAATAAATACAATCAAGGTGTTTCTCCATCAACACAACCTGAAAGTAAACAAGTACGTGCCACTCAAGCAGATTTTCATGGTGATGATAACCCTACTTCAAAAGTTAGAAGATTGCTTCATATGGAGAAGCAATTATTCATGGATGCGTGTTCGCCAACGCAAGTGCACGGGTCGCGTCAAGTAATAAAGTGATAAGTAAAGTATCGTTCCCACGAGGATTTGGTTCCAAAACCCAGTCAAGTATCAATTTTCGCACTTTCGCCCAATTTAAGTTACACAATTATCAATGGTGGGTAGAAACAAATTCTGAAGTTAAAAAGAAAATTAAAATAAGTGATTCATGGACTTCAAGGATAAAATGGGAGTTAAGATTATTTATCCCCCTTGCATTTCAAAAGTACTCAATTGAATCCCCACAATATGTGCTTTTTAGTGAAAGATTATGCTAACCAAGGACACTACATTACCCATAAGTGCTCTCTCAAGTCTCTAAATAGGTGTTTAGTTCAATTAATTCATTAATCTCTTAATTAATCAATTAAACCTAGTTTTCATTACAAATCCTATATGGTTACGTAAGGTCAATGAGTGTATCTCTACCTCATCAACAAAACTATCCATTCAATCACGAATCTCAAGTTCTCACGCGATTAAACTTAAGTTCTATACTCAATCTAGCCCTCTCAAGCATAAACAAGTGAACCCAACAGTCTTATTGGTGGCCAATCAATAAGAAGCATTATGCAAAGAGTAAAATCAGCATAATCTAGTCATTAATCACAAATATAAAGGGAAAATGAGTACTTAATCCATACAAGGGTTCAAAATAATCCCAACATCAAATATCTAGCTACACATGTTCATACAACCCATGAGAAAATGGGGATAAACCAGAAACAGAGCAAAACATAAGGAAAGAACAACAGATAGAAAGGAAAAACCAAAAGGAGAAGCTTAGATCTCTTTAAATCTTCAATTTCTAGCTCAATCTCCACCTCCAAGGTCCAAACCCTAGCAAAGCCAGTCTCCAAGATCGCCTCCTCAGTCCAGAATGCCACTTCCGTTCGTGGGTTTAGTATTTAAAAGCCCTATAATTTGTTTTGATGTCAAAACGCGCAATTGCATTTTTGGGCGCTAGCCGCGGCCAGTGAAATAGCTTGCCGCGGCCAGTAAGTTACTGACTATATGGTGGCCGCAACCAGTGGATTGCTGGCTGCGGCCAGTGAGCTTCTGAATTCCCACTTTGCTCCCGCCAAGGTCTGTTTTCATCCCTTTTTGCATTTCTATGGCACGGTTGATTACTCAAACTCCATTTCACCTTCTTTTCATTGAATTAAACTTTCTCTGGCTCCAACTGTGATTGAAATGTGGTCTTATCAACGTAGAGAACTCCATAAATCCAGCAGTTTATAAACATAACAAGATATTCATACAAAATCACCACATTTATTCTCTTTTTACGCCAGATATACATCAAGAACATTTCCATTGCTTTTGTACTCCCAAATATCCATTATTTCACCAAAATGTAAGAGAAATTAAGGGGAAATGTGCATATTTAACAAGAATTTCATGATGTTAACAATGTGTGTCTTGGTGGGAAAATTAGCAGAACAAAGGTTGATAGATACTTGAATGAATAAATTGAGGTTACAAATGATGATTTTGATATTTTAGGTTGGTGAAAGGTAAATAGTCCTAGATTCTCCATTCTTTCTCTAACAGCAAGAGATATTTTGGCTATGCCAATTTCCACAGTTGCTTTAGAGTCTACATCAGCACAGGAGGTCGAGTTCAAAATTCATTCAGGAGCTCTTTAAGTCCTAAAGTTGTGCAATCTTTAATTTGTGCTCAAGATTGGCTAAGGCAGTCAGTGTTATATGATGTAGAAGAAGGAGATGATGATATACAGAAGATAGAGCTCGGTAATATTTTACTTATTCTTTATAAATCATAACTTTACAAGAATAATATTACATTTATTGTGATATATCAAGTAAGATCTTGTTTTTTTAAGTGCTAGATTTGCAAAAAAATTGCATTAGAGGCAACTGTTGATATCTTCTAGATGCACTATGGAACAAATTGCAAGATTTGCAAGTAATTTTTATCATCTTTGTATCATTGTAATGCTAATATTGTTTTTTTTATTGATTTTTTCTTACTTGAATTGTAGGTGGTATTCCGGATGCAGGCAATGAATGATATATGATATATCATTGGATATTCATCTTTTTGAACTTTTGTTATGCTTTCTTTGAATTAAATAATGTTGAATACAATTATTCTGCATCTCTCAGAAACCTTCCTATTTTTGGTTTCATTATTGGAATATTGGGTACTCCAAACTATATTAATCATATATGTAATATGTTGTTTATACTTTGTTTTATATCATATTTCTTGGGATCTTAATTAGGCTGTTCAATTTTATAATTTGTATTAATTTTTGCTAGTTGAAAATTCATATATTTGAAGTCAATTATGAAGGCCCAAAAAATTTTGGTTTTTTCTTACAAAACTGAAACCGAATCGAATAATTTTGGTTATTTCGGTTTGATATTGTCTATTATTTGGTTTCAGAATTTCCTTTATTTCGGTAGTTTGGTTTTTACCGAAAACCGAATGCTCAGCCCTATCACATAGATGTAAATTCTTTAATCCCCTAATACCCAAAATAATGTCATTGACTTTGTTATTTTCTTTTACTCAAACTCTAAAAACTTAAAAAATTCATTTAAATAAAAATCTCTCTTTTTTTATACTTGACTTTTAACTATTACATAACTATCATAATTAACACCCACACAACACTTGGACATTTCCTCAAACACATTATATACATTTTAATAAAAGGCGGACCTCCAGCGTCGAATAGCTGCTTGGGTTCATTTGCCTGATATTTCGATGGAGTATTACAATGCATAGTCTATTAGAAGGATTGGGAACATGATTGAGAAAACGATAAAGATCGATCAACCGACTTCAATTTATGACAAAGGAGGTTTTGCACATGTTTGTGTCGAAATTGACCTTCAACAGCCTCTATTGCTAATTTCTATGCTGTTGGTGAAGATAGGCTGATTATTTATGAAGGTTTACACCTTGTATGCTTCCATTGTGGAAGATATAGCCACGAAAAAGAGGCTTGTCCTAAGAAAAGCTATGAGCCAACAAGATGAAGGAGGGTGAGGGAGATAGACATATGGATAAGGTTGCTGATATGGAGGTATCTACGACATCAGTACAACCACAAGACATGACTATAAAGCAGGGTGGTTCCCAACAGAAGGTGCCTTCTAACGAGCAAAGAATGGAATCTCCATATGGCAAATTGCATCTTCTGAGGCGTGATTTTTGAGGTCAATCTATATTGACAGATTCAAGGATATGGTTAAGGTAGGCTCGGAGGTTATGGCGGGATTAAGGAATCGAGATATTAAGAAGAGAGATACTCGCTTGAAGGATGAAAATATGATCAATGAAGGAAATAGGCAACTGCCACGAGATATCATTTGGAAGTCCAATCAAATGAGCCAATCAAATAAGAAATCAGAGTGGGTCCCAATTGGTTCTAAAAGGAAGTTAGAAAATAAAGGAAGGATAAAAAGGAAGGAAACTAAAGCACCAGTAAGGGAGAGGTCAAATAAAGTGGGCCCATTGGGCTTTGAGAACCAACTTATTAAAGTGGCCAATTCTTTTTCAATATTGCAAATGAACCCAATTGAGGAGAACGTACAGGCTAACCACATGCAACAAGACTTACATGAGAACATCTAGAGTATAGCTCAGATAGAGGCCCCTCGGACGACAGAATGACGCCGGGAAATCTTGATAACACACAGAATGATGAGCTATTGGATGGAGTGAAATGTAACAATGAAGAAGAAAGTGATGTGAGGATGTTGGAAGAGGATGATTAATGATTATTATGATCTGGAATTCAAGAGGCACTGGTGCTCGATGTTTTCCGGGCTTGGTATGAGATCTTAAGAAACACTTCAAGCTAGATTTTTTGGCTATTGTAGGTGTGATATAAATGAATCTAATAAGCAAATTGCGAGTCTTGGATTTGCTCACTTTGCTGTTGTTGATGTGGAAGGCTATAGCGGTAGGATTTGGTGCCTTTGGAATGCACTATGTAACCCCCTTCCCACCTTAGGCCGAGATTAAGTTCTTAAACTCATAATTAAGTTGTAATTAGAGACCATAATGAAATTGGGACTTAATAAGATACTCTTTTGCCCAAAAATCGGATTTACAAAAACATTTTTCAAAACTTATTCACAATGGTCTCCAGTTCTCAATACAAAATAATACTAGCCCGAACAGATGGATTCCATTTACAAATATCAGAGTGCACATAAATTCCCGACTCACTCGGGTTCCATTCATTAGATAAGGGATTTACAAGGCACAAAGCCATAATTCAATACCCTTAACTTGGGGATTACACAAAATCCACTATATACAATTCCAAAATATACAATGATAACCATAAATTCTAAAATATACTCCTAAACAGGAGCTCTAACTACTCTTCGTCGCCCGCTTGCCTCTCGATCCTTCGGCCCTGTCTAAAAGGTTTAATTTTGGGAGAGTGAGATTCTAAGGAATCCCCGTAGTAACAAATCAATCATATAATGTACAACAATAATGCATGTAATCAAATCATCATCCACACAAGCATCTACAATGGCAGTTGCAGCGGCAATGGTTAGTATGACACATGTCATCCCTGACGATTGCTCACGCTGTATTGCATCACAACAGTCAACACAGTATAATTCACCACAGCTGGGATCCATATAAAGCATATCATATTCGCAAGCCACATAGGCAAGATACACACACACAGCCCACGGCTGGTTTTCACATACGCCGCCCCCACGGGTCGGATTCACAAAGATCCATGTCGATTACGACGGCAGTCCAACGGCTGAACTAGAGATGACCACTGTCACTCCCTATACGGCTCACGCTGATCTGCTCGCGCCGTAATAGACCATGGCACACATTTCACAAGTTCAATGATAAGATATGCATGCCAAAACATCATACAAGATATGAGAGAAAAGTCACTACCTTGATCCTTTCGTGCGTGTCCTAGCGCCGGTCTCTCCTGAGGAAGGCAAATATCAAATCCTATATTCATAATTAGGGACGAAGGGTTATATTCTATTCCAAGACTTAATTAACTTGAAACACTTAGTTTTGGTTATCATAATTGACTCTTAAGAGGCTCCAAATGCCTCTAATAAAAGCCCTAAAAGGTTGGGAAACAATAGGTTAAAGATCCCCTTTCGATAACACAAAGTGCCAAAACACAGGGTTGGGCTGCGGCCCACCATTCCTTGGGCTGCGGCCCAAACATGGTCAGAAGGTCTTGGGCTGCGGCCCACCACTCTTGGGCCGCGGCCCAAAACAGGTCAGAAGGGCTTGGGCCGCGGCCCAGAAATTCCTGACTCTGGGCTGAACTTCGAAAAACCATAACTAATTCTAGAAAAATCGAAACGAGGTGATTCTAAAGCCAAATGAAAGGTATATGAGTCCTCTTTCAAGGAAAAATATAGCCCTTCACTGGAAATCATTACACAAATACAGAATCACCAAAAACTACACACTACTCCAAAACAGAGTTCTGTTTCAATCCCAAACTTTGGACAAGCATAACTTACAGAATTCTAAACGAAATGACAGAAAATATATGTCCATTTTGAAGCTTGGGATGTGAAATTTAAGACTGGAAATTTTCATAATTTTCCAATACCATTTGGTCACTCAAAACGCTCGTGTAAACAGACTGTGCAAAACAGAGCTCAAACTAGACAACTTTCCAAATTTTCCAAAGTGATCCAAATGAACCCAAAATCAATAACCAAGCTCATTCCCACACAAAATCACTCAAGGAATCCAATGGGAATGTCAAAATCACCAAAATCCTATTCCATTATCATGCTTTGGTTTTGGTAACATTGAACACTAAACTTCCAAAATATCCAAACTTAACAATTTCAAACCCAATCAATTCTATCTATCCAAAATGCATTCCAAACATACAAATTTCATACCAAACACATACCAAACTCCTAATGGCCTTCATTTTCGAAAATGGCCCCAAAATTCCAGAAAATTCAAAGTATTTCAAATGGTATGAAACTTAGATAGAAAGATAGGTCTCACTCACCTTATCAACTTCTCCAAAGAGAGTTCTTGATTCACTTCCTCCCAAAATTTCGTGTGGCCACAAACCTCAACCAATGAACAAACTACAACCATAGAAATGTAGCTCTTAACTCAAGGATCAACTTTAATGAAGGGAGTTTTGGCATTAGAGGTCAAGATCTTACCTTAAATGCAAGCTTTCTTCTTTCCCTTGCCTTCAACAATGGTGGACTAGAGAGAGAAGAGAGAGAATGTGAGAGAGAGAAGGAGGAGAGGTGGAGATGATGATGAAGTGCAGAAAAAATCTACCCCACCCCCTTCACATGCCTCCAAAAACGCATAGGAGAGAGAGGAGAGAGAAAAAGGTGATTTTTGTCTCCTATGTCTCATCCTATGGTCCATCATAATGCCACTTGGCAACATCTCATCCCTTAATCTCTAATACCACACACATATACACCAATTAATCTCTCTAATCCATCCATTAGCCATTTGATCACACTTCTCATTTTTCTTTTAGTTAGTAATTAATTTCTCCATTAATTACCACTTATGGCCAATATTTCCATTATTCCAATTTTTCGGTAATTATGACATATTAATTTAATATTGCCATAAAACACATAATAATCCCAATTAAATTCATAATTATCCATAATCATCATGATTAACCCATAATCAAAAATTGGGATATTACACACTAGCTTACCAGATCTCTGTGATTTAGCGTCATGTTCAGTTTATTCACTTGCAAGTTGCTAATGGAATAAGCTCAAGCTGGTTTATCACTATAGTATATGCGAGCCCGAACTGTGTGGTGCGAAGGGGTATCTGGGATGAGCTTCGTAGCATAGAACAATTAGTATAGGGTGCATGGGTGTTGGGCTGTGATTTTAATACAACTATCCTTGACTGTGAACAAGTCTCTAATGCTACTGTACACCGACAACCTGACAGTGAGTTTAGTGCATAGGTTAATGATATGCACTTGGTTGACTATGCTTATAGTGGGCCGAACTTTACATGGCAAAGGGGTAGTACTGAAGCACGACTGGATCGATTTTTTTGCCAATGAGCAGTGGCTACACTCTTTCCCTAATGCATATGTTACTCATCTTCCTTTCTACAAGTCCGATCATCGGCCCTTACTATTGAGAATGAACTTCGATAGAGGAAGTAGAAGAATGGATCGCCCATTTAGGTTCATAGCTTCTTGGGTCCTACATGAAATTTTTTATGAGTTTCTTAAGCAATCATGGAATGTAGAGTTAGAATAGACTGAAAACATAAAACTCTTTGCAGAAGCTTGTAATGCATGGAATAAAACTGTTTTCGGACATACTGATGCTCATAAAAGGCAACTTCTCCATAGATTGGATGGTGTTAATAGAGCTATTTCAAGAAGAGGTAATATCCTGTATCTGTAGCCTTGGAAAGTATCCTTGTAGTGAATGAGTTCCCTGATTGTTTTAGGAGGATGTCGGTGGATTACCTCCATATAGGGAAGTAGAGTTCTTAATTGATCTGAGGCCTAGAGCAAGACCAATCTCCAAAACCCTATACCGTACGGCTCCGAGTGAAATAGCGGAACTAAAGAAGCAGATTGAGGAGCTACTTGAGAAAGGGTTCATATGACCTAGCGTTTCACCTTGGGGTGCTCCAGTGCTCTTCGTCAAGATGAAAGACGGAAGCTTGCGTCTCTTTATTGATTATCGAGAGCTGAACAAGGTAACCATCAAGAATAAGTATCCACTCCCTAGAATTGATTATCTACTCGATCAGTTATCTGGTTCCTGTGTATTCTCGAAGATCGACTTACGATCGGTATACTACTAGTTGAAGGTAAAAGCATACGATATATCGAATATTGCTTTCAGAATTAGATATAGCCTTTACGAGTTCCTTGTAATGCCATTCGGGCTAACTAATGCACCTGCTGTGTTCATGGACTACATGAATTGAATCTTTCATCTGTATTTGGACCTATTTTTTGTAGTCTTTATCAATGATATACTGGTGTATTCACGAAGTAAGGCTGAACACGAGTAGCATCTGAGAACTGTGTTGAACATATTGCGGGATAGGCAACTCTATGCCAAGTGAGCAAGTGTGAATTTTGGCTTTTAGAGGTAAAGTTTTTGGGCCATGTCGTCTCACAGTAAAGAGTCTTTGTTGATCCTAGTAAGGTGGAAGCAGTACTGAGTTGGAAGAGACCAGAGATTGTATTTGAAGTGCGCAGTTTTTTGGGTTTAGCTGGTTATTACAGAAGATTTTTCAGAATTTCTCCAGTTGCCTTTGGCAAAATTGACTCGGAAAGCTCAACATTTTGTGTGGGATGAGAATTATAAAAAGAGCTTCCTTGAGTTGAAGCAGAGGTTGACTATAGCATCAATGCTGACGATCCCAGATCCGCAGTTTACATATGTTGCTTATACAGATGCCAGTGGGCATAGATTGAGATGTGTGTTCATGCAGCATAGTAGAGTGGTGGCATACGCATCTCGTCAGTTGAAACCTCACGAATTGAACTATCCCACTCACGATCTTGAGTTAGCGGCAATTGTGTTTGCTTTGAAAATCTGGATACATTATCTCTATGGTGAGACTGTAGAGTTATACTGTGACACAAAAGCTTGAAGTACTTGTATAATCAGAAAGAGCTCAATATAAGATAGCGTAGGTGAATAGAGTTACTGAAAGACTGTAATCTAGAAATCAAGTACCATCTCAAAAAGCCTAACATCGTTGCTGACGCATTAAGCCGAAAATCAGTACAGGTGGCAACCATGATGATTTATAAGCATAAATTGATCAAAGATTTCAGGGATTTAACTCTGTCTAGTTAGATTCTATTAAACAATAGTGTTAACCAGTTATACAATGGTAAAACCTCCTATGCTATTGTCTGTAATATTTGTTGAGGTTTTATATTTTGATACCTTAGGAATGAACATTGCAAACGGTTTTGAAATTATGTTTTCGCATCCCTTAAAAAGCCATTTAATATATTTATTTATAAAGGGATTGCAATGCTCAACAGGTTAATTCTTTATGCATATATAATAATTTGAAAAGAAAAGATTTCTTTTATGCATAAAGACATGTTTAATTCATTTTGCTCAATTACCTTGAATTGATTATATTCTTAGAGGATGTGAATTTTATCTTCATTCCTACAAGCTAACAAGAAATGGATCCAATCAATGTTGGATACCATGGAGAAAAGAAATTTATACAGTTCTGTAGGATAAGAAAAAGGCTTCTCAAGACTATAGCCACATGAAAACAAGTTCATATCTTGATGATGCTGAATTATGGAGTTTGAATTTTTGTGTTGTGTATGCAAAAGGAGGAAAATCAATATTATTCCACCAAAATCAAGCAAGCTATCGCAAGGACAAGAAGAATTACGGTGATATCTAATCTTTACTCTATACTGTGCTTATATAAATTATTTATTTGGGTAATGAAGAACTTGTTCATTATTGCATACAATTAGCAATCAATCATTTATGGTTTTTAAAATATTTTTAGATTACTAAATGGACTGAAAGTGAAATTGTGCATAATCTTTCTATGTATTTGAGTGTTGAAATGTACATTTCAAAAATGTACTTAGATTCCAATTCATCTTGTTTATAAAAATGCATATACATTATTTGAAAATTATTCATATTTTGTTTGCATTTAAATCAGTTTCAAAATTGGAAGTTAATATTTATGTATACTAAAAGTCAGAAATGCTTCAAATCCATCCACTAGAGTTTTCCTCATCATTCACATATTGTCTTTTGATCTTAAACATGTTACTGCTTAAACTCCTCAATCTTTATTTTCTAACAAGTTAGACCTTATGTCTAACAAGTTAACCATCTATATGAGTTTCAAGTGTATTCTCTAGAAAATAATTCTATATGTGAAAGCCTTGTGCCTAATGCATAAGCCTTTGATTGGCCAAGTTATTCCAAATGAATATTCATTAGTGCATTGAATCTTAATACATTAACCATTATTGTGGAATAACTTACTTGAATGATATTCTTGTACTTTAGTCATTTGGACTAATAAGTATGTGCTTCATCACTCATAAATTTGTGTACTCATTTTGTTGCTCAAACACATTCACCATTGATAAAATCTATCTTTAAGTAAATAGTGTCATGTATTTGAATTCTTGAGTTGAATATTCATATCTTTCAAGACATAACTCTAAGTGTCAAGATAGTCTATGAATCAATAGTAAAGTCATGGTACTTGTATATGTCTATCAAGCTAATCCTTTTGGTTATCCATATGACTCTTGCTCTTTGGAAAATTCTTCAACATGTTAACTTTGATGATTAACATGTTATCTTAGTTGTTCTCGAAAAGAGAAGCTTTATGCTATATGTATATTTAAACTGTTGACTTCCACCATTTTCAACATGAACATTGATTATAAACATATTTTAAAGATGAGTTTTGCATATATTCAAAATTTGAATTTTACAATGCATTGTTGTGATTTGAAATTACTTCTAAGATTTGAAACAATTTGCATATTTCATTATCATTCTTGGAAAAATTGATTTCATTCATGATTTATCATTTCACAAAACGTTGATGAAAAATTTTATGGATATATCTACTAATCATTTTTTTTATCTCACTTGCATACCTTGCATGAAAATTTTATCAATGACATATTTTTGATATAAAGTGTATTAACAAATTGTCATTGATAATTGCAAGTCATCATTCTTTGTATTATTTGTTTGTTACCCTTTATGATTCAATTGCTTGAATTTATTTAATTGGGTAAAAATTATATTCTGGTCTTTATTAATTATTATACTCTTTGCTGAAATATCATATGATTCAATTGTATAAGAGCATAAGAGTTATAATGTCTAGTACTGTTTAGACCCAAGAGAAAGTTGGGTACCAAAGACCATATACTTATACTTTTGCAGGATTTGATCAAAATGCTCTACTTTCGGATACAAAGATCTGAGTCTAACAGAGGAAGTGTGACCGGCAGTGTTGTAGTGTGAGCAGAAGCTAAATCTATGGTATCACTCAAGTAATCAATCGAGTGACACCCCATTATTAGTAAGTAACTAGCTAGTGGTGCAGTCAGAGAAAGAAAAAGAGGAGGAAAATTTCTTAAGTGAACCTATATGAGATTCATCTCAAAGCAGCTCAATGCCAAAAACAAGCCTAGCCAATATGAATCTTTGTTGCCTACCCACCTTCCTTATCATTCCAAGGTGATCAAACATTTTTACTGTAATATGGAGCCGATAGAGATGTTTAGAGGAAGATGCTGATATGCACAGAATCATCAAACCTAGTAAGCCTATGAGGATTCTCAACTACCATCCTAGCTCTAGGTCTAATCTTGACAAAATTATGTGGTACATCTAAATTAGAGCTATGATGAACAAAGCCAACAACTTCACTCACTTTATCGAGAAGAATTACCACATAATGGCCTATGTTATAAGCAAGGAGGAGAGGAATACTGGAAAGATCATGTCTGTTAGAAAACAAGAGGTATATATATATATACTTCTACAGGACTTACTCCAAGTAATCTGAAATTACTTCAAGTAATCTACAATTACTTCAAGTAGACCTTCAAGTAATTCGCAATTACTCCAAGTAAGTTTGAATCTCACTCCAAGTTAACACAAGAGGCGTAGAGGATGAGAGTTGAGACTTCACGAATAAATGAGACAACACTTTGCTAGAGATAGTCTCCCTGGTCCTTCATTTTTTGGTCCATCTGTCTAAGGCTATCTGAGATAGGAGCTTCAACAATCACACAGAGCTTGCTATGAACAATATTGTGTTCATCACTTATATGAATGGCAAGATTAGACAACTCTGTGGTTTGATCAACCAGAACTTCAAGGCCTTATTTCGAGCTTATCTTGGTATTCTTAAGTGATCACAGAGATTATGCTTCAGAATCCCTCAATATTGATCACATCATCAGACAGTAACAAGCCAACGATGCATCAATGGACTACAGAGGATTGTGACTTGAGTAATTACGAGATTACTCGAGTGAGGTATTGTATTCTTTAATTCAAATTCTCTGAGTTGCATCACTCAAAGTGAACACTTGAGTAATGACTCAAGTAATACAGGGTTACAACCTTAAAACCCTGAATAGCATCATTATTTTCAAAACTTGATTTCTCTATAATCTTCATATTTTCATACTCATTCTCTCTACAAAATTTTCAATGATTTTACAAATCCAGGAGAGTTATTAACTTATTCACAATGATTTTCTTTTAAGCCATACATTCATTAAGGGGGAGCTTCACATTCACATGTGTTTTATATCTTAAAAGGTCATCTCATTTATTAAAAAAAATCCTTTTAACATACTCATCTGAATTCACTATCTTTTAATTAGTTTTGATGATGAGTTACTCTTATATTTTCCTTTCATGATCTTTATTTTTAACATATCATATAGAAAGGATAACATTGATTTGTACAATAAATTTAATACTTGATTGCACTAAACATTCTCCTTGCAAGAATGCTTTTACTTATAGCAGGAGAATTTGCTCTATGATAAATCATTGCTCAACACACTAAAAGGATAATATATCAACTTTGAGGAAAGATGATTTAATACTGGCTGCAACACTTAAAGCAACAAAAGGTACAAATCAGGATGATTTTGGTAGCATTCTAAAGAAGGCTATTCCTGAGCTTCCTATTAAGCACACTTCAGAGTCTACCACTAAGCCAGCTATAGTTCACTCCTATAAACTTGATTCATCAGAGTTGCACATCAAAAATATGGTGAACACAACATCATGGATCTACACAACAAGAAAAGAAGGCAATGGACTTCATGGGTCAATCATCAACTTACTAAATCCAAATGAGAATTTCTAAACCCTCTCTTTATCTTTCGAGAATACTTTTCATATCTTTGATTTTAATTTGCATTGATTATGAATGTTTTCTTGAAAACCTCTCCAAATTGTTTCAAATTTGTTTTCATGAAAATTATTTTTCATTTACATCAAATTATAAATGAAACTATCTTCAAATTGGGGGAGAGAAAAATGCTTTCTTGACATATTTATTTTGATTGAAAGAAAGACATTTGTAAATTCAATTTCATATTTGCTTCTCTGAGAGCCTTTCCTATCTATGCTTCAAACTTTTTCCTGATGTCAAATAGGGGGAGGGAGAGACAAGAATAATATATTGCTCTTACTTTGTTTTTATAACTCATACATATTTTCTTGAAGGATTTGTCATCATCAAAAAGGGAGAGAATGTTAGATATGAATAGTTTTGATGATGTCAAATATAGATGTCAAATATTAAGAGCAAAAAGTTTGCATAATATACTTATCTTCTTCATTGACTAACTACTATATTTAATATTGTATATATTGTAGATTAATCATATACCTGATGGTGAGTTAATGCTATTTTGCTTATAATGCCTCATAAATGGAGAATGATCATTAAGAAGAAAATCAAGAGGTAAGGGATTGAAGAAAGAAGAAATTGTAAGATCTAATGGAAATACCAAGACTCAAGATTAGTCAAGCAAAGAAAGAAGAAGATTGAAGATATTCAAGAAGATATCTAGTTGGGTTATGAAAAATGATCATCAATTCAAGAAGATATCTAGTTGGGTTATGAAGAATGATCATCAAGAGGAAAAACAAGAAAGAACTTGCAAGATCATATGAGAATATCAAAATCCAAGCTATTAGAAGTGATACCGGAGGTTTCTTTGATCATATGGAGGTTGGAATGGGTCAATTCGAAGCCAAGATAACTTATATGGAAGTTAAGAAACTTCCCCAAGGTGTTTCTTTGAGTTTTGGCTCTCCGCCATATTTTGGAAGGCATAACTCGAGTTGATACTCGAGTGATGGACATGATCACACGAGTAATACTTCCTAGGAGAATAGAACAACATACTGAAGCTTTCGAAAATCATGGGTTTAATTATGAAACTCATTCTTCTTACTTCCAATTATTCTAACACTTCATTGTATTAGTGTTTAATACATTTCTCCAGGAATACAATGAAGAGATGATGTGAAGAGATAAAAGTTGACTTTACAGAAGCAGAGTGTTCACCAACCACAACAGCTAGTTTTCAAAATCGAAGAACAGTCAAACGAATCTATGCCACTCTAACGGACAGGTTGAAATGCTTCCAACGGCTATCACAACTCATCTATAAATATGCGAACATTCAAGAAGAACAACAACAACGAGAACACAACGACACAAACATGCTCATATTATAAGTTATCCATCTCGACCTAAACACTCTCTGTTCTTATCTGTTTTCTATATTATGTGAATTTGAGAGAGTCATTGATTGTATTGTGCTTCAGTATTCATCTATTCACTTCTAAGAGAGAAGATTGGTTGTAATCTTTCATCATCAAAGTTGTATCCTTACGGGGTGTGTAAGGGGGAGTAACTCAGTTGTAACCTTATGGTGTGTAAGGGGGAGTAACTCTGTGAAAGATTTGTAAAAGGCTTCACAAGTGCCTAGCTAAACTTGTGAGTTGTAAAGGTTGTTCTTGTACCTGCATTAAACAAGAAGATAGTGGATTTGAAAATCTCAGGAGAAGCCTGGGGACTGGACTTAGGCCATCGCAAATTGGACCGAACTAGGATAAATCACAGTTTGCATACTCTCTTCCTTAAACTCTTATATTTTCAGTATATATTAATTGTTGATTTATGATTCATTACTTTCATATTTATTGCTTCCACTAATATGCGAAAAGATTTTTAAAGTTCTTAAGTTTTTATCTTACACCCAATTCACCCCCTCTTGGGTGTCGTTCGGTTCTAACATGTTATACATTAAAATTTGATGGGTCTAGGCCATTTAATTCAAAAGTGAAAAAAAAGAAAATATATATATTATGTGGCTTCTGGCAAAAAAAAAAAAATTGAAACTATGGCTTTGAACCATTGAATAAGATAAAAGAAATAAAATTTATATGGCTTCTGGTAATATAATATCAAAATAAGAAATAAAAATAATATGGCTTCTGGCCATAAAAAAATTAGAGAATGTAAGTTATATGGGTTTTGGCCATTTAATAAAATAAAGGATATATTTTATATATGGCTTCTGGCTATATAATATCAAAATAAGAATTAAAAATTATATGGCTTCTAGCCATATAATTTCAAAATCATATAATATGATGACGTATGAAAAGAAAAGAAAATGAATCAATTAAGAATAAAATACAAACAAAGGCTGTAATTTTTTTGTTTTGGATTCTTCGAAATCAAATGAAGTAGGTGATAGGTCATTAGAGAAAAAAAATATATTCTCCTTCTATCTCTTAACCCAGAATTACAATAATGCAAATGAATAAAAGGAAAATATAAAGTATATAGATCTGATGGTAATCCTTTAGGGATACCGCAAAAATATAGATTGGAACTTCAAGTTTCATCAAATATGGTGACATCAGGTCATTATGAGAGAAGGAAAAAAAATAAGATATCAATTAGAACTTTAGGTTCCATGGAAAACAATGACTTCAGGTCATATGGGAGTAGAAAGGAAAAAAAAGAAATAGTCGAGAAAATCGAAAGAAGAAATATTAAAAATATCATAGCCTGACTTAAGCTTTGTGCTGATAACGTGTTATAAATAAAGAGAAAGATAGCAAAGAATATGAGAGGAGGATGATAGAGTAATTCTTATTCATATTCAAGATCTATATAATGCATAACATATGCCTCCTATTTATAGGTATAACTCTATAATCTAAGATAAAAGAGATTATATAATCATAGAAAAAAAATGAGGAGAAATGATAGGGGGATGGACATCCATATTAATATATTTTAATATGTTATTCATAACAAAGTGATATTTTTATGTCTTTTTTCCTTTAAACTATGTTGCATCCCATTAATAAACTATGAGATTCTTTTTGTCCCCTATGTTTGGCTACAAAGATAAAATAGGGGAATAATAGCTCCCAAGGGTAGGGATAGGAATGCTTTAGCTTTAGCCCATTCAAAAATTACTACATTTGGTCGTAAATATAGGCCCTAATTTATAAATGCAAATTGCATTGTAAACTAGGTATCTTATGTAAGATTTGAAAGAGCATATGCATTTACTAATCATGGCCCCTGAATCTCACCATTTTAGAGCCACATGGTTGTTTTTTTCATCCAAAATTGACATGAAATTTTTATTCATTACAGTAACGGCTTGTTTGTTTATGTTTTCTATTTTTTATTTCTAAAACAATTTTATAAAATTGTTTTTTTAAACAAGTTTTGAAAACAAAAAATATAAAAAAATTGTTTGGAGGGTTGTTTTAAAAAATCTATTTTTGAAGTGACATAACAACAGCCGTCATGAGCGGTAACGTGGCGGTGGTCATCACCAGTAGTATGGTGTCGATAGTAAATAGGTTGTTGCTTAAAAAAAATAGAAGAACAAATACAAGAAAACAATTAAAAACTGCTTTTGTTTTTTAATTTTTAAAAACAGCTTTTTTATTTTTTTTAAAAAAATCACTTATTGAAAACAGTTTTCTAATTAAGTTTTTTAGTTTTTAAAAACAGAAAAAAAAAACTGTTTTTAAAAACAAAATCCAACAAACCTGATGTGTTTTCAGGTAGCATCCCCTGCCCCTGCTCCATTTCTTCTCTCTGATGCCACGTTATTAATACGTGCAGGTTTGCAAGAATGATTCCTGGGGACACACCTTGACCAACTACGTGTAAAATAATAATCTCCTCTGATATTTTATATTACATTTTGAGATTTAGAACTGTTTCCTTTTATCATATGTATTATTCTGTATGCATCTATAAAAAAAAAACAAATCCCATCACAAAATCTAAATATCCAAATATAAAGAGATCCCATTGACCAAATTGCAAAGCTATTTCAAAGTGATATCTTTCTTCTTGCCACAACAAAATGAGAGGATCCCATTTCATTCACAAAATCTAAATATCAAAACCAACTATGAAAAGTCTGTTTGGTTTTACCTTGGAAAATAGTTTTGATAATTTCTAACGTGAAACCAAACACACATCAAAGTTGTATCGCATAAGCTATATGGTCTCTAGTGTAATGATTCCCAATAATCACTAATATGAGCATAACACTATACACAATATCAAAGGAAAATTCCATCAATGAAGAACCCTTGTATATATAATTAATTACTATCTCTGGTCTTAAATATAAAATATAGTTGATTTTTTTATAAAAATTAAGGAAGCTAAATAAATTGCTTTAGAGTATTTATATTTATCATTTTTCCTTCAAACTAATTTGTGTGACTTATAAATAATATATAATTCAATGATATACAACACATATTATGATTAAGTTATTTATTTAGTTTTATTAATTTTTTTTAAAAGTCAACTTTATCTTAATAAAAACTGGAGGGAATATATTTATATGAAATGGTGAACCTAAGTCAAAGGTGATCCCTCTATCTCATCCACTTTACTGCAGACCACTTTGTCCCAGAAAGTGCGTCACATGCTTTATGGACACTATTTGGATCATTTTGCCCACTTACTCCCTATATAACATGTAATATCCCGAATTTTGAGATTGGAGGTTTGAGAATAAGTCTAAATTAAGCGGACTGCTAAGTCCCGATTTAGCAAGTGTCCTAAATATATTCTCTAATATTTTTTATATCTTTGGGGCATTAAAGAAAATAAAATGGTTAATTTTGAAGAAAGTGATTATGCTTACGGTGAAATTGCCTATGAGGTAGTGAGCTTGTCATGTGATTTTTAATGACCAAATGATGATAAAAAATTATGAAATTTTACAAGATGAAAGTAGACATCTTAAGCTTTAATTTGATAGGTTATATGAATCAATTAGAGCTATATACAAAAAGATATGAATTTTTGAAGTCAGCACAGAAAAACTGTGAAGTTTCTGGAATAGTAGGCAAAGATTAAAATTCTGGGAATTTTTTGATTTCGTCTAGCAAAATTCTATATTTTTCCATGAAACTAGACTCAATAAGGGTTCTATAGGCTTTGGAATCACTTCAATTCAATATTTCTAGAATTAGTTATGATTTTTCAAAGTTTGGGCAGAAAATATGCCAAAATTTCTAATTAACCCGAAAATTTTGAAAATTGAATAAATAATTCCATATCATATAATATATGATATAAATTATAAAACATTTCCTCCTCCTTCCAACAGCCATAACTGACGCCATTTTCACAATAGACTCATATAACCATTAGGAACATTTTGGTAATGTCTAAAATAGTACATGAATGAGTTTTAACCTAATTCTTGTACATTTGACATTTTATGACCAAATTGAGAACCCGAGGGGTTGACATGCATATCGAGGCACACATTTTGAAGTGAAAAAGGTTTAAGGTAGTAACTCTATCTTTCATACATTATGTAAATGTTTATATGCTTTCTATATGCCATCTTCCATAATATGTGTGATGCACAGTGCCTACGGGTACCCGAGCATGACCGAACATAGTGCCTATGGATACACCAAACATAGTGCCTACGGGTACATCGAATTATGCCCAATCTATGGTCTCAAGCCCAGCAGAGGTACGAAACAAGTAGGGGTTGCAACAGTAGTTGGCTCTAAATGTTTCCGACTGAACTGAATTATGTGTTATTGTAATATTGTTGTATGTGGTATCTGGAATATTCATTATTGCATTTTCTATGATCGATTGTCTGTTACTACAAAGATTCGTTTGAATCTCACCCTTTTTCATAAACAATAAATATTTTAGCAGGAACCAGTGATTCCAAGAGTAAAGTGGTAGACATAGGCAATTGAGGTGCGGATCTCGATACAGGAGCTAGTTGGTTATATGTAGTCTCTACTTTAAAATATTTTGGATAAATTTGTAAATTTTATCAAACCCTATAGGAATTATTGATGTATGTAAACAAGTACTTTTATCAATATAATTATGTTATTTCTATATGCTTGCAGAACTATACCTTTAACACTCTGCGCATATCGAAATGCAAACAGGTGTTGACACATTAGATACTACTTCTTTGATAGAAAACTCCCTTAATATGTGCAATCAATAAGGAGAGTTTAGGTTGGCCAAAAAAAGAAGAGTTTAGGGAAAAATTATAAAGTTGGGAAATAAAGTGGATTAGGGTGTTCTATTTAATACGGAGGCCTGCCAATATTCACTAACACTAGGTCATTAGGTATAAACTTTTGCTGAGCCAGCCATGGCATAATTATAAGCAATCTAAATCCTCAATATTTAAAGAGTAAACATGGCCAAGAAAAAAAGCCACAAAAGTAAATGTGGATGGTGTATTGGGAGAGGTGGGGGAAAACAAAAAAAGAAAAAGGGGCTAGAAAATAAAATTACTAGTGCAAAATGCTAATTTAACTACAAGATTTCTCATCAATTACTTAAAGAATAGAAGCGGTAATAGATATGGTGTATTTTTTATTCTATTTTAAGTGTATCTGATGTCGTAATTTATATTATGACATCAATTATATAAGCACCTAATGCCATAGTTAGGTTTATGATAGTTTTGCATCAGATGCACTTTAAACAGATGCCATATTAGCATTTATAGCATTGGTTTAGTAAGCACAAGACACCATAGTTAATTAAAAGGATTTAAATTAAGTTTTGAAATTTTTTTGCAATATATATAGATATTAAACAATTAATATATATTTTAAATATAACATTTGAAAATTTTAATTAAATAATGAAAACAAATTTTTAAAAATAAATAGTTACATTAAAATTACCTTTTTTCAAGCTGGAAATTTGTATGCTTGTACATTAATTGGTTGAATATGAAGCAGGTTCTCAAATGAGGGACTATATAAATTTAACATGTTTAAAATAATTATATTTCCAATACGGCGTCAATTATAATTATAACCGTCACCATAATATGCATATATGACATCATTTTATAAAAGAATATATATCATAATGAATTAAATAATGTGAAAATCCCTGAAAAAGAACTTCAAAAGTGTGAAAAGATAGAGAGGTGTTCCAAATTTGGTTAATCCCGTAGAGGTGGTTTTAATTGAATTGGAATTTACAATTTCGAGTAGAAATGGCACATTTGCCCATTTGATGTAAGAAAAAAGAAGTGAGAGAGAAAAGAACATGGTGGAGAGCAAAAGGGGCAGGACGAGAGGGAGGAAAAGAGTTGCCGCTATCCAACCGAAGTGAGGTATGTACTTTTTGAGGTGACGATGTTCTTCCCTTGCTTAATTGAGCCTTAATCATAATTTTTTTCATCTTCATTTGGGTGGTAAATGATGAATTCGAAGTTGGGTATTTGGGTTGGAGGACGGGAACATTGATGTTGGGTTGGGGAAAAAATTGTTGATGATGGCTGAATCTGATAGTAGGTTGCGATGGTATATTAGGTGAGTTAGAGGTATAAGGGTGAAGAGAAAAAATAGAGTGGATTTTGTGGGAAATGAGTAAGATCAAGTTGAGAAACCTTAATGCAGATCTATGAAACACTGAAGTGGACATTTAGTTTTGTTTTTCTGAACTGATAGTGTGCTGATTTATTTGTTGTAGGGAAATTAACAAAATGGATGAAAATATTGGATCAAGTTGTGCAAAGGAGTTGTTTTGTTATTTTCGTGTAGGGGGAAAATTGAAAGTAATAATGAAGGTGAAGTTAAATATATTGGAGGTAGTGTGGACAATGTTAGTTATTGCTAGTTGTTGCTAGTTTTTGGGTACTATCATGGCCTTAGTTTTTGTATGTCATTTGATACCCCATTGTTGTTTATGTAACGTCATACCCCATTATGAGGCGTAGATGTCAGTATGTCAAGGTTTTTTTGGTACAGGTTGTCCACTCCATTATTTTGTAACTAATGTATAGGGTGAAGAAGAAGGATATTGTCCTCTTTTGATAGAAAATGATAAGACAATTGCACTGTCATGGCATATTGATGTTTATAAAAGAAAGTTGTGAAAATAGTGAAGCAACATGTGAAATGCTTATCTAAACATGGGAAAATATAATCATTTCTTGACGACTACCTAAGCGAAATTGCAAAAAAGTGCAAGCGTAAGGGATTTTATAGTGCAAGTTGATAAAAAGTGCGTGAAACTGTGAAAATGGTTATCTAAACTTGCGAAATACTTAAAAAACTTGATAACCGGTAATATGAAATGGGGAAAAGCATACAAGGGGTTAGGGGATATTGTTGTACTAGTGGAGAAAATAGTGAAGGAACCTGAGAAATTGCTTATATGAACTTTCAAAAGCCCTATATACAAATGACAAACTCTTACCATTAGCTGGAAAACGCATGCAAGTGTCAGGGGATTTTGTTGTGCTTGTGGTGAAAAAAGTGAGGAAACCTGCGGAAATGCTTATTGGAACTTGCGAAAGCCGTATAAACAAATGTCAAACTCTTATCGTAAGTTGGGAAACGTATGCAACTGTCAGGGGATTTTGTTATGGTAGTGGAGAAAAAAGTAAGAGAACCTGTGGAAATGTTATCTGAACTTGCGGTATAAAATATTGATATACACTTATCTGAAATTGGGAAAACCTTTAGATTGTCAGGAGATTTTGTTTTGCAAGTTTAGAAACACGTCAGGGAACCTGCGGAAATGCTTATATGAACTTGTGAAATCTGTACAAAAAATTGATATACACTTATCTGAAATTGAAAAAACTTTTAAATTTTCAGAGGATTTTGTTTTGCAGGTTCAGAAGCATGTCAGGGAACCTGCGCAAATGCTTATCAGAACTTGGGAAAGCCTTATAAAAAATTGATATATGCTTATCTGAAATGGGGAAAACCTTTAGATTTTCAGCGTATTTTGTTGTGCAAGTTCAGAAAAAAGTAAGGGAACCTGCAGAAAAGCTTATCAGAACTTGCAAAAGCATTATAAAAAATTGATATACACTTATCTAAAATAGGGAAAACATTCATAGTGTCAATGAATTTTGTTGTCCACATTCAAGAACATGCCAAGGAACATGCGGAAATGCTTATATGAATTTGTGAAAGCCTTACAGAAATATGACAGCAGGTTATTTGAATTGGGAAAGTCATGCCACTTTCGGGGTGTTTTCTTGTGTAAGGTGAGGAAAATGTTACACACCCTGTGAAGAGACTTATTTGAACTTGTGAAAATGTTAAGTAAATATGTTAAACTGTTATCTGAATTCGAGAAACCAGTTAACTGTCATAAGTTCAGAAATGCATTTAGCAAGATAACACAGGACCAGTGTTGTCAACCAAATGGATTCATACATCTAACAAGGGGAAAAAAATTGTTGCCTCCAACGTGACAACACACATAAACATAACAATTGTGTACATAGTAAGCAATCAGACATATTAACCAATCTTATCCTATTTGTCCATGTTGATATAATTTCCCTTAAAATCTTCCAGTCTTATCCCATCTGTTAGCATTTTTACCTTCACACTACCTCTAATGTATTTAACTTTACCTTCATTATTACTTTCAAATTTCCCCTACACGAAAATCACAAAACAATTCCTTTGCACAACTTGACCCAATATTTTCATCCATTTTGTTAAGTTCCCTACAATAAATAAATCAGCACACTATCAGTTCAAAAAAACAAAATTAAATGGCCACTTCAGTGTTTCATAGATCTGTATTAGGGTTTCTCAACTTGATCTTACTCATTTCCCACAAAATCTACCCTATTTTTTTTTCTCTTCACCTTTATACCACTAACTCACCTAATATACCATCACAGCCTCCTATCAGATTCAGCCATCATCAACAATTTTTTTCCCAACCAACATCAACGTTCACGTCCCTCCAACCCGAATACCCAACTTCGAATTCATCGTTTACCACCCAAATGAAGATGAAAAAAATTATGATTAACGCTCGATTAGGTAAGGGAAGAACATCATCAACTCCAAGTACATACCTCACTTTGGTTGGATAGCGGCAACTCTTTCCTTCCCTCTCGTCCTGCCCCTCTTGCACTCCACCATGTTCTTTTCTCTCTCACTTCTTTTCTTTTACATCAGATGGGCAAATGTGTCATTTTCTCTCAAAATTGTAAATTCCAGTTCAATCAAAACCACCTTTGTAGGATTAACAAAATTCGGAACACCTCTCTGTCTTGTCACACTTTTGAAGTTCTTTTTTAGGGATTGTCCCTTAAATAATTTCCTTCTATTATGACATCAGAGTTATTTTGGTCTGATGTTGTGATACATTTATTATTTACTGTGTCAGGTCCTTATTAATTGACGCCGTAATATAGGTCTTTTCACTATTAAAAAAAACAAAGAAGTTAGCGATGTAATTTTTTCTGTTGGTAATTTCCAACAGATTATATTATAAAAAGTATAATATAAATACAATAAAAAAATAAATATATAAGCATTATTGTTGCTTATTTTTATTAAAATATGTGAATTTTTCAATAATATTATATATAAATAAAAAATATAAATATTAAATACAAATAAAAATTAAAATATATAATACAAATATTATTTTATAAAACAACCACATACTTCATGCTATCCTCTCTGTCTAGCCAATCCATCACTCAATGGTGTTAAGTCACCAAATCATTCCCTTATAATTGAATTATCATCTCAAATATATCTTAACTATTTTTTTAATCACATCATTGTATCCAATTCCACCAGTTCTTACAAGTTCTTTGTTTCCCCTTGTTTCAACTCTAAAAATTTTGAAAATAACTTCTCAATGACTAGGAAGAAATGATGTAATGAATTAAAAATAAAAATGTTGGGTATAAATAATAGTGGGAGGTAATTCAGATTAAATACTAAATAAGAAAATATACTTGTTAAGAAACTTGCCTGCACCATTGGGTGTTTTCTATCTTGAGAATTCAGGAACATACCAGAGCTTGTCCTTTCAATACTCTCCCTAACCTACTAAAGATGAAGGAAGGTCAGATAAGATGCAAGTTGACAGGCTACAAACTAAGATTGTTGTTTGAAGGACACAGACAATAGAAAAGTTGATAGGCTATAAAAAATCATCTGTGGAAGTAGTATAATCAAAGCCTCACACGTTTTCCCTCATTTTCTCATGCTTTCTCATACTCTCTCAAAAATCATCACCAAGGTTTTCTTGAGATGTAAAGAAGGAAAGATCCTTTGGTGTTCTGCAGTGTTTGCAGATGTTTTAATGATTATAGTTGGAGATAAATGCACGAATGACGAATATTCTGCGACAAATTTCAGTTTCTTCACCTTTATAAGAAAATATTGTTTTTTTTAGGTCATGTTAGAATAGCTATGAACCCTAGCGACGACTGTGAAAATGAGGTATGACCTCGTCATGTTCCAGCTGCACTACTGGCTGAAATGCAAATTTGCACATGGTTGAATTTATTATGAAAGTTTTAACTATATATCCACACACACTAATTTTGCAGGCTAATGTCATTAATGATGCAGATTGTCATAAGAGCTAGGAAAGGAAGGAAAACCCATGTTCCAATGTTAGTGTGACTATTTCAAGTGGCATTTGACTTTCCAATCACGGTGTCCTATGGTTTCTTGGAGTACTGCCCAAGAAAACAAGCCCAACATGTCTCATGCTACACCTTAGTATTAAAAAAAAAAAGGCTAACCTCATTTCCCACATCTAATAGATAAAACATCATAGAAAACCGCAAAAAAATAAAACAATTATAGGCATCCAAGTTCATATTTTGGATGTTAAATGAAGAAAACCAATGTACCACTCCTGTTTCTGAATCTATCATGGTTGTCTCTTTAAGGCAAGTGTTCGCTATAGCCTTAAGATACTCACATTCCTGTAAAGGAAATAAAACTTCAATTTCAATTAATATGTAAATGGCCTTCATCTGTAAAGTTGCAGTTATTAACAACTTTATTCAGAAGCCAAATTTGTTAAAAATGATTAGTATTAATGTTATTGATTTTAGTGGTCATGATTTTTCTTCTCTCACACCATTAGAAGACAAGAACTGCCTACGCTACTTCACGGTTCACAGCTAGCAGCAGCAAGTGAGAAAGTACCAGAAAAAGATCCACCAAAATTATGCTTTGTCAGGAAAAATTAAACCATTTGCCATAACTGATTTAAAATGAACTGAGTCTGCCAGCCACACCAAAAAATGAACTAATTAAAAACTAGAATAAACAGAAAGACGAGTTCAATTAATTTTATCATAGTAAATTATTAGATTGACAAGCAAAAAAAAAATAATAAAAAGGAACTCAAATTCATTCACTCCATAAATCAACATAACAAGCATCATCATATTTTAGTAATACACTAACCTAAAAGTTCACTTACATTCAAAAAGAAATAACTTATTTTACTTTCGAAACAAATGGCAATCAGGACCAAGTGGTGTTTTGCACTTTATTTGACAAAAAAAAAAAAAAAACAAGAGACTTTAATGTACTCCCTCCGGTCCTAATTATAAGATAAAGTTGACTTTTTTGGAGAAATTAAGGAAGCCAATTAAATTACTTTAGGGTATTTATATTTTTATTTTTTTCTCCAAACTAATTAATTTGACTAATAAACTAATATATAATCTAAAGATACTAAAATTATAAACACTCTAAAATCATGAATTTTGGGGAACTTTTAAGCTCAATTGAATATCATAAGTTCAATTGTCAATTGAGAATTAATATTTTGAGTGTTTGGAGAGGCCAATTGACAATTGAGCTTTTGTTAAAGTCTAATTGGTGAAAGCTCAATTGGGAGAAACTAGAAAATGGAGCTTTTGTTAAAAGCTAATGACATTTTATGTTAGATTGGATTGTCTGAAAATTAGTTATATGATATTGGCTTTTCCCATAAAATATTTTTTAAATAGTATATAGTATCAAAAAATATTTTTTGAGTATTTTTAACCCCTTAAAATATTTTTCTAGTTGTACCCACTATCTAGTGTGCTATCACACTAATTGCAATTTTACCCACTTTCTAGTTGTACCCACTCAAAAATATTTTTTGAGTGTTTTTAACCCCTTAAAATATTTTTTTGATGTTTTTAACCCTTTAAAATATTTTTTCAGCTGTACCCAATGTGCTATCAGACTTATTACAATTTTATCTTTAATGTACTTTTTCAGTTCCAAATTACTTTAAAATATTTTTTTTGGTGTTTTTAAACTCTTAAAATATTTTTCCAGTTGTACCTAGTGTGTTATCAGAATTATTATAATTTTACCCTTAATGTACTTTTCAGCTCCCAAAATTACTTTAAAATATTTTTTTGTGCAATTAAAATAATTTTTCAGTTATACCCAGTCTTAGGAGAATGACTACAATTTTACCTTTAATGTATTTTCTTTTAGTAGTAAAGAGCACCAAAAACTTATAATACTGATTTATTGATTTTCACTCACTCTAAAATATTTTTCCAATAGCACCTAATATTTTAAAGTAATTTTTAAATATTTACTTTATTTTTTAAATATTTTTCCACCCACTCTCTCTTACTATTATCATAAAAGTCACTTGTGTTTAAGTCAATCCAAACAAGTTTATTTTTGCAAAAGTCATTTATACAACCGTTAATCTAAACATGAATCACATTACACAATTTAGCTTTTACCAAAAGTAATATTACCAAAAATCCAATTAAAACAAGCTCAATTATCAATCGCTCATCCAAACACACCAAAATCAATCTTATATATGTTCCCTAAACTTAATCCGCAAGCCATCAAATCAGAATAGGAAAGTTTCTTTGTTTTTGACTAGGGTTCTTCTTTAGTCTTTGTCTCCCTGGCTATATATAACATTGCGAAGAAGAAGAACTGAAAAAGAAAAAGAGAGAGAATCAAAAAGCAAGGAAAAATAAAGAAGATGGATAATATGATGATTGATGAACAAATAGAGACACTAAGGATGCAAATAACAGTATATAACTACATACGTGACATGCTTGCTGATTGCTGATTTACACAACTACTGCCTCACCTTTCAGCCACCACTGCCAGATCTTCCACTTCCAGGTTTCTTTCTCATTCCCTACACATCCGCTTCTTCTATTATCATTATTGTAACTTTTTTTTTTCCAATCACATGCGGACAAGTTTAATAGCTTGAAAAATAAGTAGAATTGAACCCGCGACTTTGAGGGTGTTGATGTCACTAAACAACTAGATGCTTCTTTAGGAAACACAAAAAAGTGTTTTTTTAACCATTTTTTTGTAAGCGAGATAAAATACTTTTCACATTCTTACAATCACTCTTAAAAAGTTAAAACAAGTATGTATTACATCATAAAGCTTTTTGCATTGTTCATCTTTATATATATAGCCACACACTAGATTGTTTGCCTTAACATGTTGGTCACTACTTTCTCCTCTTCTATTGGTTGGTGGGTTATTTTTTTGGGAAAATGTCAGCTAGGTCCCAAGGTACAGAAAAAATGCCAAAAAACTTCCTTTGAAAAGTCAATGGTCAGAAAAGTCCCTGGGACTTTTCTGACATAAATTCCCAATGGCCAATTACAAAAATAACCCCCATTAAAATAACAAAAGAAAACGCACAGAGGAGGAGGAGGGATGCACATTTTTGTGATCAAGCCATTAAGGAGAAGGAGAAAAATGCACGGACGAAGGGTGTAGGAGGTGCAATATTGAAGGGATACAAAGTAGCGTTAATGTGCTTGGGAATCTCGTCTTCTTCATCGTCTATGTACGGGTAGCAAGGTACAGAAGCGAATTGAATTTTTTTTTTTTTGTGTGAAAATTAGTTAGATTGAGATTGAGGGGTTGGTTAAAGGTTGGATCTTGGGCTAAAAAATGGAGTAATTGGTAGGTGGTAGACAATAAATGTTAAGAATTTGGTAGACAAATGAGCTTGATCATTGAAGTTGGGGTTTCACCTTGGGTGGGTTGTGTTTATGTTAGAGTGCTCTGTTTTTATGGCATGGTAACAGAGGAGCTGATGTATTTAAAGTAAGAATGGTGAATGTAATTGGTATTCTTTGCTGGAAAAATGATGAAATGAACACAAAAAATTGTTGTAAATTTGTGCATATGAAGTTGTAAATATTGCTGTGGAAGTTGTTAATATGTACCAAACTTGTGCTCTGTTTTTGAGGAAGCAAATAGACGTTTGGCCTTGTTTTTAGTGTGTTTGGTGTTATCAGAAAAAGCACATGTGCAAGAATAAAATGCATAGTTAACATGTTGTAAATTTGTGCAGATGCAGTTGTAAATATTGCTGTGGAAGTTGTTAATACGAAGTTTGTCCCTATGCTCTATTTTTGGAGAAGCAAATAGAGGTGTGAGTGTGGTTTGTGTTATTAGAAAATGCTGATATGATAAAAAAACGTATTGTTAATGTGTTGTAAATTTGTGCATATGTAGTTGTAAATATTGCTGTGAAAGTTGTTAATACGAAGTTTGTCCCTGTGCTCTGTTTTTGGGGAAGCAAACAGAGGTGTGAGTGTGGTTTGTGTTATTAGAAGATGCTGATATGATAAAAAAAAAAAGCGTTGTTAACGTGTTGTAAATTTGTGCAGATGCAATTGTAAATATTGTCCAAGCAAATCGAAGAGTTGACTAACCAAAGCTTGAGATCTGCCGACGGTCGATGACTCTTAGGTTCAGGACGGAGAGGACGGCCGATGGTCCGACAGAGAGTGGAGAGGACGATGACTCACAGAGGTTCAGGACTTCAGGTTATGAAGGAGAGGAAGAACGGTGATCAACTGAGATCAAGGCGATAATGATCGACTGGTTAGGTTGTTCGATCAAGGCGAAGATGAAGAAAGGAACAGGGACGAGATCTGAGATCTGAGATATGAGACTGAGACTGAGAAAGGAACAGGGCCGAGATCAGAGTCATAGTGATCGACTGAGAGCATGAGAGTGAGACAACGATCGACTATCGGCTGAGCTAAAAATCTGAGATCTGAGATAGAGTGGGAGTCGAGAGACGAAAGAGAGTCCGAGTGAGTGTGGCCGTGTGGGAGTCGATAGAGAGTGAGAGTAAGTGCTTGAGAGAGACCGAAGGGAATTTTTTTTTTGGTACAAGAGACTTGAGAGTTGAGAGAGATTTAGGGGCGGCCTATATTGAGAAGTTGAGGGTTAAAGAATTTGGGTAGGCCAAAAATGTTTTTTCCTATAAATAATACCTGGCCGGCCTGATAGGCCTAAAAGGCCTAGTAATAGGCCTGGGCCTGGTCTGTTTAGAAAAATAGGCCTTCAAATAGGCCTGGGCCTGGCCTTCTTTTCTCACAGGCCGCCTCGCCTGTTTCCACCCCTACTCACAATCTACACCGGTTGGACTTCAGCCAACTTCCAATGTAAGTGCACCACAGCACTAAATGTCCCTCTCTAAGTAAACCATGTTGATTAATAAAACGCATTTACAAACATTGGCATCCACACAAGCATATAACTATGGCATGATGTATGAAGGATATTCCTACCTCAAAGTTCTTTTAACCCCTTTTTAGTGTGCCTCGTAAAACGTGTCGTGTCTGGCCTTCGAATCTGTCCTAAAATATTAAATAGACAAGAAATAGGTCATAACCTCTCCAAGTATCATTTTAGACTCTTTCATAGTATTTCTTGTAGTTATATTAGTCTATACTAAAAATTTACCAAAATGCCCCTGGGAACCTGATTCCCCAAAATTCTGACTAGGGCTATCCTGACATATTTTTGCCTAAGGAATCCATTTTTGAGCTCATAATCACCAAATTCAGTGTTAAATTATGAAAATACCCTTGACAGCCCCGGTTTAGGGATTTTAGTGGTGTTTTCATAATTTTGCTTTTTCGGCTTTTTCCGAAAAAGTGACCAACTGTAATTCCACTTATTTTTGCCCACTGAATCCAATGGAACCATCTATTTCATGAAAATCCAGCTCCTACCCCTATTTTGACCTTGGCCGAAACTTTGCCAAAAAAATGGAAAATGGAGTTTTGTGTTTTAGCTTCCAAAACTTGTATTTTTCCACTTCTAATCCTTCATTAACTCATTTAAACAAATCTTAACCATAATTCAAAGAAATTTGGATAGCATAACCCTTAGCGTTAGGGCTTTTCCAAATTCACAACTTGATCAAAAATCACCAAAACCAACAACAACTTCATACTAGTATAGATTTGAGTTTGGTGTAGCTACCTCTTGAGTTTTTGGATTTTCTCTCTCTAGACATCCTCCTCCTCTCTCCTTAAGCTCAAGATTTGCTTGCCAAACAACGGGTTTTCATGGAGAAGAAGAGTTTAGAGACGAGGCTACACAAGTTTGGAAGACAAATCTTAAGAAATCCCAAGCTTACCTTGATCTTTCTCTTCATCTTGGCTCCTCCTTCTTTCTAGATTTTCTTCAAGCTCCCTCCCTCTCCCTCTCTCTCTCTCTATTGGTGTGTTAAAAAAAATGAGAAGGAAAGAAAGATGTCCAAGCACTTTAAAATATCCTACCATTTTCCTTAATTAAGTTATTACAAAAATCCTATTTATGACATTACATGTACTTGGCTCAATTTTATGACACTTTCTCTTTCTCTTCTTGAGTGTCTAATAGGCGTGAGAAATGACAAAGAAAGATGAAGACAGAGTTTCTAAAATATCTCTTATTTTCCCTTAATTACTAAATTCTTCAAAAATCCCTCATATGATGACACTTGAGGACACTTGTACCAACTCTTATCTCCTTCATATCACAATGCATACCTCCTTTATATCATACCATACTTACTCCATTAAGCTCCCCATTGGTTTTGAACTAACTTCCTCCCTCTTGCTTCAACTAACCAAGTTTTCTTTTCTCCAACTAAATCCAAACTTGCCCTCAACTAGGCACTCAATTAGTGAATTGAGTTTACTCCATGTCATTCCCATCATGCACTCAACCATGCCTTCATATAGTGTACACTCAACCTTGCATACATGTAGTGTACCATTATCATCTTTGACCATAATTACCATGTCCATGTAGCATTATCATCATGACTATATTCATGTAGTAATTAGACATGTGCTATTGGAAATCAATTATAATTTAATCCCTTCCTCATATGATCATAACATTTGGCATCTTTAATTTCATTAATCAATTTCTAACACATTTTATTTTCAATTTTTGGAATAATGCCAATTCTAACAGATTTTCTGTCATAACTTTGAAAAATAATAACTAATTTTGTAGACATCATTTCAGAGCGATTCTAAATGCTCTAGAACTCTTATTGAGTCTAGTTTCAAGAAAAATATGGTCTTTAGCCAGTTGGAAGCATATCAATACCAAATTTCATTTCTTTGACCGTTACTCTTGAGACTTTTCAGATTTTCTGGACTAAATTCAAAAATTCATATCTTTTTGTATATAGCTTCAATTAATTCATATGGCCTATCAAATTCTTAGGATGTCTATTTTCACCCTATAAAATTTCATAATTTTTGCTCATCAATTGTTCTTCCAAAACCACATGACAATCCCACTGTCTCGCAGAGGGTCACTGAAAACACTATTCAACTTGCAATTTTCAATATTTAATTCCTTTAGCCTTAAATATCCACCATTTCATTGAATATATAAAATAATCACAATATACTCTTGGTGAATAAAATTTGGGGTGTTACAATTAACTCGTGCATTTTGATATAAACTTGGGGTTTTGTTGTATAGCCTGAAAAATGCCTGATATTATTTATGATTTATATAATAATATGACTAGTTAGAGTGTTTATATTCCATATATCAAGTTGTGCATTTCTTAGCATTAATGTCAAGCAAAGTAGGGAGGAAAAACAACAAAATACTGGAATAACACTTGTGGTTCCTGAATAATAAGTTATCTAATTTTTAAAATGAAAATAAATATAGGCCACATGCGGCTAACTGAATAACAATGGTACGATGCAAGTTGAAGTAAGATATTTAAATTCTTCCAATATCACAAAAATAAATAAATAAATTATTTTTTTATTTTTAAAAAAATTATAAATTAGGTTGAATGTAATTTTACAATGATATGAAATATCTCAAGAAATCGTTTGGACAATATGCTTAATGATATCCCATCTCTACGGTAGCTCTACTAGTAATATTAACAAATCAACTAAAGCTCATTTCTTTCTTTATTTATTTTTTAATTAAAACTATGATGTAATCTAACTTCATTATGTATTTGTCAAGAAAAAACCACAATTATTAATCTATCCTATAAGGGAAAATTTCATCAATGGAGAACCCTTTTATAATTAATTTATATTTATAGGAGATGGTGAATAGTATAGGGAATTCGGGCTAGCAAGTAAGTGCCCGTTTGGATTAGCGGTGGAGAAGTGGCTTTTTTTTCCATCTGACTTTTGAAAAAGTAAGGTAGGATTAAAAGTGAAAATGTAAATGTGATTTGTGTTTGGATTAGCGGTGGCAGAAGTGACTTTTTTTTCTAACCTTGAACCTGTTTAGATTAGAGTTTGAAAAGCCCGTTTAGATGTAAAATGACTGAAAAGGGCATAGATGTCATTGAATATTACATACATATGATGTAAGAATATTTTGATTTTTGCAAGTGTGTATGTGTCTTTTTAAATTATTTGCTGGAAAAAAATTACTGAAAATCATTCTGGTTTTCTTCATTCTTTTTTAGTAAATATTTTGATTTTTGCAAGTGTGTCTGTGTCTTTTTAAATTATTGTCTGCAAGAAAATTACTTGCTGCCCAGGTCTGTATATATACTTGAAGTAAGGGAAATAAACAAAATTTAATTAAAATAACTGAAATTATAATTTAAAAAAATATACACCAGAGTATTTAACTAAAAATGGATAAATTTAAATTAGTACTACAATGCATACATGAAGTGCAAATGATAGAATCATCTACCGCTAACAAGTTGGTCTCTGATTGTGTCATGAATATTATTCATTTTTGTTGAAGATAATCTACGGATAGTTGATGTGGATGCTACATCAACTGGATCATTGTTACCTTCACCACGTATATTTCCTCGTTCAGCATCTTGAAAAGGCACATCTGTTTGGGAATTTCTTCGGATAAGATTGTGTATGGCCATTGTTGCACAAACTATGCGGATTTGTGTTTCAAAGCTATATGACTTCATTTCCTCCAATAGCTGAAACCTATTCTTCCAGACTCCAAACGTCCTTTCTATAGTGGTCCTCAAACTTGAATGATAATAATTGAACATCTCGTTGGGATTTGCAAATCCCTCGCGTCGCCTGAAGTCTGGAAAGTGATAACGCTCACGTCTATACGAACCAAGATATCCAACTGGTGTTGGATAGCCAGCGTCGACTAAATAATATTTCCCTAACAAATAGAAGGAAATTATCAGTGACTGTAAAATTATAGCAAACGTGAGGGAAGAAATTCAAAGACACTATGTAGGTGAAGGTGTTGAAGATATACCTTCATGTGGATGGGGGAAATTCATGGATGGAGTAGAGATAGCGGTTTGAAAAATACGAGCATCATGTGCAGTTCCTTCCCACCCTGCCAGCACAAAAGTGAAGCACATATCCCAATCACATACTGCCATGATATTCTGTGTTGGATATCCCTTTCTCCCGATAAATCTCTCTTGCTCTGACTGACTAACCACACACTTGATGTGAGTTCCATCAATTGCTCCTATTGCACCTTGGAAATATGGGTAATATCGCCGATCAATGCATATTTTTGGGTGACAATGACGGAACTCAGGATCAAGCGGTTTAATAATTTCTGTCGCTAGATTGACACAAGCATTTAAAACTAAATGGAAAATCCTACTAATAGTTTCTCCTGAATGTTGAAATCGTTCCTGTAGGATCCTATTTCCTTGTGCATGTTCAATGGTATATAAGAATATGGAAACCATTTGTTCAATTCCAATGTACCTTGTTTTCCGTAACCCATGTTCAACCAATTTAGAGCACAAGAGAAAAAACACATGTTTTTCCACTCCAAAATTTTGATGACAAATTCCATCATGGCCTTCCAATACATCTTGTACCCACTTTGCACCTGTTTGCTGACTAGTTCTGCATGGCTCTTTACAAATATAAGGCACGAGATATTGAGCCATCAAGGCACCTACGTGTGCATACTCCATCATCTCTTCGTCTAAAATAGCTATGAGTCGTCTCCTTCTTTATATACGAGACGGTCGTACTTCCTCCGTACGCTCTGAAATATCTTCATTGCTCGAACCTACCATAGACGATGTAACCTGTGTTTTTTCCAACATTGTTCGAAATAAAATACAATTAGAAGGTTGTGGATTTACAACGTCATAACATGCGTTAATTTCATCAATGCATAACTAGCACAAAATCATAGGTTTCAGGGGCATAAGGTTATATCATAACATACATAACATGCGTCGTCTAACATAAGTACTATCATAACATACATAAGGTCTGGATATCGATATAACAACACATGACAAAGTTTTCAAATGTAACACATAATAGAGTTCAGGGCTTAGGGGCAATCTGAAGGTGTGGGCTATTGTAAGCATGTTCCTCCAGCCACTCTAACAAGGCTTCTTTGTTTCCTTTCAACCCACAAAACATGTCGCGAGGCATCTGGTGCATCATCATATTACAACAGCAGCGACGAAAGTCCCTATTACTAACAACTTCTGGAATTGTGAGTAGCTTTGATATGACGTCACTCGCTAGTGCATCACCTGCGGACATCTTTCTTATGTCCTGTAATCTATCCGTAGTTGCATCAGCTATTCTACTAACTGCGTCTGCTATTGCTTTGGAAGTGGTTGTTGGTCTCTTGTTCGATTTCTTAAACCCTGCATCCCTCTTCCTCTCCCATGCTTTCCATTCTTTCCTCAGGCTATCAAACCTATTTTTAAGTTGCTTCTTGTCATATGATTGTCCAGATTTCTCATTAAATGCACACTTAATGTATTTCCACCCATCCTTCGTGAATGAAGATCCTTGACGTTCTTTCTTGTAGATTTGATCAATGCATTCGTGGATGAAAATCTCTGTGCTACTTACATCCCACGTTGCTTTACATTTGTTTGGATTAATACTTGTATGTGAACTAAAAAGGAATTCATGGAAAATATATACATTAAGGAATCCCTTTGATATTGGTCATTTTGCAGCACCTCAATTTAGATTTGATCAATCATTCTACCACATTCATCAAACACATTTAATTGCATGCTTCCTAGGCACTTGACTACCTTGATCATTTGAAAAATTCTAATAGACCTTATCCTTAATACTAAAGATATCCTTAATACTAAAATAACATCCAGCATCAAATCATAACTTAGTCTAGAAGAGAATGATACAAAAATTGAGTAACACCTCAGTTAAACGTGTTATGTCATTGGAAATGCAACAACTCCCAATCACAAACAAGTAATTGTTCCCCTCTTTATTGAGCAATAGTCCAGAGCATAAAGCAAGTCTATAAAGGGTTTACAAAGGGAAACTTATCCAGTCCTTCCCTAGTTCCATTGTCCACTGTGAAGTAAAAAGGCCCGCCAAATTCATCAAGGAGTACCAGTGATTTATGCACAAAATAGTATAATAGCAATTCATGTCTTAACTAAAAGATTGCTTGATAAAAAGAAAAAGACTTAGCCGAAAAAAACAGCAACCTTAAGACTAGCTAGTTATGCAGAGGCTCCTTCTTTATAACATGTTAACTCTCAGTTCCAATATTAATTAATGCGTTAATGAACTTTGTTGTCTAGTTTGTTACGTTCTCTTTGTTTATCACATTATCGAGCGTTTGTGTTAATATAATGAACTCCACAAGGAGGAACTTTGGACATGTACAGTTGACATGTCATTAACTTTATTATCCCAACGTGTGCACTCATATTCTTTGTTCCAGTACTGATTTAAAGAAATATTAGACCATTAGAGCCTAACTATTCATCTATTATCAACTCTGTATTTAAAGCATGCAGACTTGAACTTTACATATATCTGCTTGTAAAACAGAGCAAACAACATATTAGCATGTAATTCAATATGTTTCATCATAAGTCACAGCAACACATCATCACCACAAAATAGAAGACGCTTGACACCCGCAGCCTGCCAATATGAAAATTAAGACACAGACTGAAAAAAAACAGCAACTTCAAGATAACTTGACAATGGAAACTAAACTCATACACAGATTGATGCAATATTCAAAATATCATGAGCACTAGCAATTCATTCTCTTTTCAATGCTCCCCCACCATGGAGGTGTTTCAAAACGACATGAGATTCCAAACTTGCTTTTCACACAAAATACTGAAAAATATACAAGAAACAATCCTCCACGGCCACTAATTGATCAATAAATTTGGAAGCTTCATCACCAAAATTCTAAATTGTTTACGCATGTAGAAAAGTGAAAAAAGAGTACACTTTATTCTAATATTTATTTAACGTCCCATGATATATTATCAAGGCATTTCAAATGCTTAACAAGTGGTTCGGAAGAGAAGAAGGCAGTGTGGCATTAAACAAAGTGGACCAAGGATGGGTGATTAGAAATTTAAAATAGAAAGAAAAGAAGCAGTGTTCATTGCTCAAATTCAACGAAAATCATGAGCAGCACTTCGGCATCCACACTCACAAGGCATAGAAACGAAAATGGCGACCATTTGTTCACACACAATCAAAACAGGGCAGACATGTTAGAGAAACGAAAATGGCGACCATTTCTTTACCCGACGCTGGCTTTCGATTCTGGACGAATATATGACAGAGACACAGTGGGGAGATGAAGACACAAAGCCGTTCACCGCACACTGTTCCGGCGAAGATCAAGAAGCTCCGATGACCTCTGTTCTCTATCCCAACTCACGGATCTGGCCCTCCTGAGTCTCGGGCCTACAGATCGGCACAACACAAGCAAAGTTGAGCAAACTATTTCACCAGAAGCAACTGGATTCGCCGGCCACCGTGAGACGCCAATGAGAAGCAAACTCAGATTAGCAGGAAACGCTAAAATCACCGAAGGCAAGCCATGACTTGAGTGATGACGCGAGATGCCTATGAGACCCGAGACGCCGACAAGCCACAAGGAGATCTAGACGATGCTGTGACCGACGACGCCGACCGGAAGGGAAGCTCTGATTCGAAGGAAGAAGGCTCTGATTCGAACGACTACACCACCGGAAGGGAAGCTCAGATTCGAAGGAAGAAGGCTTTGGGCATGCACGATATTACCAGCTCTGCTTCGACAATCATGGTTCGGTGAGACAAAATAATGGCACTATAATGCTTCCAACGGTCTGCCTGCAAGCATTTATTGAAGAGAGAGACAGCAAAAGCACGGCAAAGTTGAAAAAAAGCCACGGGAGTGAGCTTCGAAAATAAGTGGCGGTATTTTAAAAAGTTCATTCATGTTCACCGCTTTGCCAAACTCAAACAAACTGTCCATCGTGATTATTTATCTGTAAACGTGCGGTCAGGCTGGTCTGCCGCTTTGCCAAACAGACCCTAAGTTGCGGGTTAGCCCGTTGCTGGCCCGACGCCTGCCTCTTTTTTTTCACTCTTTGTTTTTTTAATTTTCACTCCTTTTCTCTTTCACCCACTCACATTACACTTCTTTTTTTATACATTTGTGTTAGGAAGCCAATTTTATTCTTATTTTCCTTTTTTTTCATCTACTCACATAACCAAAACATATAAACACATTTCTTTTAAATTTAATAATAATAGAATAAATAAATATAATATAAAAATAAAAGTGTCAAATAAAAAATATGAGAAATTAATTAAACACAGCATCAAAAGAAAGACAATTAAGGTATTTAAATTTATTTTATTACAAAAAACAAAAAGCAGGCCAGCCCAGTTTAGCCCGCCAGCCCGACGGCGCAAGTTGGTTCTTCCTGAAAGGCCTCTGTCTCATCCACTTTACTGCAGACCATTTTTCCCCAGAAAGTACCTCACATGCTCCATGAAGGCTTTTCGGATCTGATTCTCCATTTAGTCCCTGAAGTAACACACCAAAACATTTAAAAAAATGTTATTTATTTTCACTCATGAGATTTACATAAGTTGAGAACATTATGTTATAACAACAACAACAAAGTCTTATTCTATTAGGTGAGATCGGCTATATAGATTGAATAACACCATTGTGTGCTATTAACAACCAAATATTTGAATAGATTGTTAACCAAAAAATTTCACCCAATAACTTTATCGAGTGTTTTCTCTTCTCCTCCTCTATCCCATTGAAAAGGACTCCATATTGCTTATTCAACCAAGTGGAGAACATACATACATTTCTCTTAAATTATAGTCTAATTGTACTTGGTAAAACTTTAATGCATGACACAAAATTCCCTTGAACTATTACAAAAATGAACATATCATACTACCTTATTTAACTAATTTGAGTAGATTAAGAAAATGAGATAAGGTTGTAAATTATAACAAATGTAATGTGATCTTCCTAAAATAATCCCGTATGACATTAGATTATACTCCCCTTGTCCCTTATTACAATTGCAACATAGCCTTATTCCACTAAGTGAGGTCAACTACATGGATCAAACGACGCCATTGAGCTTGGCCAAAAACCAAATCTCATGATAAATTGTTTGATTAGGAGATATCGCTCAATAATCTCATTAAGCGTTCTCTTTGGTCTTCATTGATCCATGTTCATAAAGATCCGACAAAGTTTTACATTGGTTGTCGAGGGCCTAACACAACCCTTCTCCTTTATCATCTAGGCTTGAGACCAGCTATAATACATAGGTGGAGTTCCCCTATCCCTTATTATAAGCTTTAAATAAACTATTTACATTAATCAATAAAACAATTAAAATTAATTAAAGGCAACAAATATGTATTATTTTTCCAACTATTCATAAAGACTAAAGAGGATAAGTGAGAGAGAATAAATGTAATAAATACAATCAATAAGGGGTGAAGTTGGGAAAACACGATAAATACTTAGACAAATATAAAATGAAGCTTATATTTTGGGACACATTTATTCACAAATTTGAAGCTTAATAATTAGGGAAGGAGGAAGTATATCATTTA
This sequence comes from Inga laurina, assembly GCA_963855925.1. NCBI lineage: Eukaryota > Viridiplantae > Streptophyta > Magnoliopsida > Fabales > Fabaceae > Inga > Inga laurina. Next base: position 22,260,417 of record OY979713.1, read on the forward strand.
TTAGATAAATTAATTTGGAAGAAAAATGATAAATAAAAAAGACAAAATGGATTGAAATCTTATATTTAGGATAAAATCCAACTCCCTAACTAGCTCTTATATTAAATACCACAGGGAGTATCATTTAAAATTAGCATATAAAACTCATGATTGTTAATCATTATGTAATGTCTTATATAATACTCCCTCCAGTCCTTAATATAAGGACATATTAACAACTTTACATAGATATAGGAATTCGGTTAAAAATAGTTCATGCTTTTCAACTAGCAAAATTATCCCCAATGAAGTTCATCAATTAGAAGATGCTATTTAATGAGTTATGAGATTGTTTAATTAGTTAATGAATATCAAAGCAATGGGCATTTTAGAGGAAGGGATATTACTGCTTTGGACAAAAGGGTTTTATATTAAGGACCATGAGAAAGGTCCTTATAAGAAGGACTAGAGGGAGTAAAATCAAGAGCAAATCACATTATTTATAATCAGGAAAAGTGGAACTCATTTATCAGAATTGCACAGAAAAATGTGCCTAGTTGCTCTTATATAAAAGCAAAAATGAATACTAACCATACTCCAGAAAAGTACTGCATTTCCTTTAATAGGTTTCACAGAGAGCCCTTTAACAATTTTCCCACCACAGTTACACTCACCCGAGCCACCCTGCAATGAATTTATGTATATTAATAACAGCCAGAGGATCTCCTTACAAGAGATTTCAATAAAAATTTTAGGCACTGCCGGCAAATTACAGCAGTTATCTTACCAGATCGCTGTATGTTTCAAGTAAAAGGTGGAGTATAGATAAAATACTAATAACGATAACAATAATATGAGTGTCGTCTCTATATCTATGTTTCATCCAACATTTAACTACAAGTCTCCTTATAAAGTTAGGAGAGTTATAGTACTTAGAATAGAAACTGATAAACACACACACCATTATTTGTTTTAAATCAAACATAACTCCTTATCTCAGATAGAAAGGAACCTATATTTGTGACCCTATAGAGATGATCTACACATCTGCTTCATATCTGTCATCTAATAATGAGGTAAAATAATCTAAATGGTAGACTTTAGGAAGCAAGAAGTTTACCGCTGGGAAATATGTTTCACCACCCTCAACATTGTCACTTAGATACATAAGCATTGTCGCTATTCGCTGCCCACCGTGTTTCAAGTTGTACTGTTGTAGAAGAAGAATTTTTTTAAAAAAAGGAGCAAAAGGTTTGATTAAAGCCACTTCAAGGCAATTCTCATCATTACAAAATGGCAAAGACAGCAAGGAGGGCATAAAACTCACAGTATCAGTGAAATAGTCGTTATGGGGTAAGTGATACTGATTCTTCTCATACCTGTGATTCTGTAGATGTTAGCCTTGGTACCAGGAAAATCACTCCTTTTTGTTTGAAAAGAATGAAGGAAATAAAGTCATGTCCTACCTCAAAATTTGAATAGGCTCTCCATTTTCAATTGGTACTTGAGCATAGACTGAAATTCTTTTTTCAATTGCCTGGGTGTGATAGTTGAACATGTTTTATTAAAGTGGTCAATTAATCCTCTCCAAAAGGAAAAGATTTTCCAAGATGCAACTTAAGTCCAAGCATAAAACAATGATTTTAAAGGGAACTAAAATTTTTATATAATAATGGAAACATTAATATTAAAAAAGGCTGCACAAGAAGAAAGGCACGTCAAGATGACAAATATATAGAGATCATATTGTCGGTGTGCGGTAGTACATTGTGGGCCCGGTGAGGGCAAGGGCTTGGAAGTAAGTTCTTTTGTACTAGTGCCTTGTTTCAGAATTTTAGCAATTAACATTAACAATAGTGTGACTTTAATCTTTTTGGGATGAAACCAAGTTACCTGTGTAAGAGGCCACAAATATGATATTAAATTTGAGGATAAAAATCATAAAACTATAAAGCATTCCCCTAAACAAATTGCAATCTAAACAAACCTACCTGCACCATTGGGTGTTCTCCATCTTTCGAATTCAGGAACATACCATAGCTTGTCCTGCCATTGCTCTTGATACCCTACGAAAGATGAAGGAAAACCAGATGAGAGGCTATTTGGGAGGCTGCAAACTACAATGCTTATTTGAAGGACACAAACAATAGAGAAGTTGAAAGGATAGAAAAGACTTCTTTTAGAAAGGGAATAATCACGGGTTTATAACGTTTTCCCTCGTTTTCTCTCCCTTTTCTCTTACTCCCACAAAAGTCATCATCATGGTTTTCTGGAGATGTAATGAAAGTAAGATCCTTTGGTGTGGTATAGTATCTGCAGATATTTTGTGTGTTTATAGCTGGAGATATATGCAAGAATATTTAATGTCAAGTTTCAGCTGCTACCCCCTTTATAAGTAAACATTGTCTCTTTGGGTCATGTTACAGTAGCTGCGCGCACTAGCTAGGATTGTGAAAATTTGGTGTGACCTGGTTATATTCCAGATGCACTACTAGATGGAGTGTAGATTTGTACATAGTTGTCATATATATTATAAAAGTTTTAACTCTATCTATATCTACAATAATTGTGCAGCCTAATGTCATCATCAACGATGCAGATTGTCAAACAAAACGTTTTCCCCCTTTTATTTGAAGCTTCAAATGTTATAAGAGATTGGAGAGGAAAGGAATCCCTAGTTCCAATGGTAGTGTGACTTTTTTAAGTGGCATCTGACTTTCCAACCACAGTGCCCTACAGTTTCTTGGAGCACCGCCCAACGAAACATACCCAACATACCTCACGCTTGTTTAAACAGAAAAAATGTAAAGCTAACCTCATTTCTCACATATAATGAACAAAGCATCATAGAAAACCACACAAAAATTATAGGCATCCCAGTTCATATTTGTTATGTCTGGATAATGAAAACTAATCAAAATAAAACCAGTGTACCATTCCTGTTTCTCTGTCTACCACTCGCGAACGTTGAAGGTGAGGGTGCCCTATAGCCTTAAGATACTCACATTCCTGTAAAGGAAATATAATTTCAAATTTCAATTTATATGTAAATGGCCTTCATCTGTAAAGTTATAATCATCAAAAACTTTATTCAGAAGCTAAATTTGTTAAGAATATTGATGTTATTGTTTTAATATTCATGATTTTTTCTTGCATCACACCATCAGAAGACCTTATATGGGGGTTGCCCAACAACACAACAAAAACAGCCTATATTACATCACAGTTCACAGCTAGCAGCACCATGCGAGAAGTATTAGAAAAATATCCACCAAAAGTATGCTTTGTCAGGAGAAATTAAAGTATGTACAAATGAACAGAGAAACTGCAATATGGTGACAGCTGATGCTTGACACCATTTGCCAGAACTGATTTAAAATGAACTGAGCCCGCTAGCCATACCAAAAAATGCACATCTGTCGATAAAGGAGGCGAAAGGAAAAGCATAAACTTGGCCACAATATTGATCCTCTAATCTATAAAATGAACCCAACTAATACAAAAAATTTGGCAATCAGATAACAGCCATACCTCCATGCTTAGGAAGTTATGCAGTAAAATGATTCGAGGAGACCAGCTAAGAACTTCAGGTTTGATCTACAACCAGAATTAGGAGCACGGGAGAATAATCAAAATCAAAGTTTTCATCAAGCAAATCAACTACACTAATACAATGAGAAATGACTTAAACCAACATGTTTGAGAGAGTGTATAAACTAAGTAAAAACTAGAATATTCGGAGAGACAATCCATATATCATATTTTAGCCGTACACAAGAATAAAAGTTCATTTCCATTGACAAAGAAATAACTTATTCTACTTCAGCAACAAAATGCAATCATGACCAAATGGTGCTTTGGACTTTATTTGACAAAAATCAAAAGATGTTAAGGTGACAAAGTTCATAATATACAATCTTGACATTAAATTATTGACAAAGAGAATACAGGATTGATGATCATAGAAATATCTAAATTATCCAAAAGAAAAATATAAAGTTACTGTTTTGAGTACGACAACCTATCTACATATATGCAAATGATAATGAAGGAATAAAAACAAAATTCTCTTCCTAGTATCTAGACCATAAACTACAAAATACTTCCAATACTTACACTGGCCTTTTAATTTATCAGAGGTTGATAGTTCTTTTAGAGAGACAGAATAACTTTCAAATAAGAAAAGTTAGTGGAAACAAGAGAGACATCTACATACGTATCCAAGACGTAAGATTTCCGCTTCCTTGTCATTTTTCCAAAACGGAATACCTGAAAGTTGGAAAATATAAATTAAGAAAAAAGTTAAGGCATAGTTAGTGTTGACACCTATAGCATCTAGTATTTAGTATTTACACACATTGTAACAGAAGCTTATTTCTTTTGGAATGGCATATAGAAACATTATTTAGTCAACTTATTGTGCAGTGAGTGCGTCCAGAAAAATTAATCCTTTTCTTAGCCATTAGTTAAAGGTTTTGGGCGTAACAAGGAGAAAAAACGCTTTTGCAAGTTACTGTGTTTGCAGGCTTGTGATCTTCATAATTAGAATTGAATGCTAGTCCGAGGGTCCTAAACATACTCAACCTATAGTGTTGAAGATGAATGAGAGGAGAAGGATCAAAGAGGGAAGCAAACTGTGATGACTTGGGATGAGCTGGCTAGAGGGGTGGAAAAGGGAAATAACAGTGCCAACTAATTCACATGGTTTGTGAGGTGTGAAAGAGAGGGAGAGAGAGTTGGTCCACTGGTAGGGAATTCTGAAGTGAGAGGTCAGTGAGGGGTTAAGCAAGAATTTGGTTGTTTTAAGGGCGAATCTATAGCCTTTGAAATGCCAAGTGAATTTATTTCTTTCTTTTCTGCATTTTCTTTTCTTCTGTAAACACTAAAATCTGTTGGTTACCATCTTTTTCGCTGGTTTGGGAGGAAGTATGATAGAAGCCCGAATTCACCATTTGGGATTCAGCGTCACTTTCTCCGGCATGGTACTGTTGGACTCCTTTTTCCCGATTGTAGCGAGCCTCCAGCGCAGCGACCTTCTCACTTAGCATATCTATGGCTTCAAGACGTGAGGCAATGGTAGATAAGGGATCCTTCCCGAAAGGATTATCTTCAGGAACTTGGGTAGCATGAGACGAACGTGTGCCAACCATCGCTCGGATACCAGTTTGTCAGTACCCAGGTCAGAAAATTTAGAAATAAAGTAGGAAGAAGGTGGTTCTATTGGAAAACCTCTGCAAGTATCTCGCTTCAGTTTTCGAATAGTCAAGAGAATCTCCACTAAAAAATATTTCACTTTGTAATTCTTTTTTGTTTATTGATCAGGGCCGTAGGCCTATTTATACAGAAAGTACAGAGCTTCATTTTTTGGTTTTCTCATAATGAATAATAAAACAAATGACACTAACAAACACTACGAGAATGTGGGGTAGTAGAGATCCACTTATTGTGTAACTAACCCACGCTTTGGGAAATAAATGCAATATTAATCATATCCTAAAGAATTAATTAAAAGGAAAAATTAAGAAATGACCCATTAAGGTGTCATGCTTCTTCAATGCATATTTGTGAACACTTATTTTTTAAATATAAGTACCTATTATGTACTCGTATATCATGAATCACGCTCATAATGAATAATAAAACAAATGACATTAACAAACACTACGAGAATGTGGGGCAGTGGAGATCCACTTATTATGTAACTAACCGACGCTTTGGGAAATAAATGCAATATTAATCATATCCTAAAGAATTAATTAAAAGGAAAAAGTAAGAAAGGACCCATAAGGTGTCGTGCTTGCTCAGTGCATATTTGGAAACACTTATTTTTTAAATATAAGTGCATATTACGTAAGTCGAGATAAAACTTCTCTCACATACTTACCTTGTATACCGTGAATCACGATTTATAAACACTTATTGCCCAAAAATAAGCTATTCTAAACAAGCACTACTCTTCTTGAATAAGTCCGAAATGGTGAATTCGGGCTTCTATCAAGAAGTAGCAGTATCTTTATCGATAAAGTGTGTGTGGCTTGGGATAACAGTAGAAAAAATGATTTATTATAATTCTGACTTATTAAAAATGACTTAATAAAAAAGTCAGTTTTTATAATGTTATTTATGTTTGGATGAGCGATTGAATAAGTAATTTTCAATAAGTCAAAACTTGTTCCAATGAGCGATTGTATAAGTGCTTTTTTAAAAATAAAAACTTGTGCTAATTATAAGAAAACAAGATATTTAAAATTAAAAATAAATGGAAAAGTGAAGTTAGAAAATGTGATGCCAAAATACATAATTTTACAAAAAAATATTACATAACTAATTGGATCACATGTCTCATACAAGTTGATATCTGATCATGTTACGAATGCGATTCATACTTATTTAATTATCTTCTTTATTTTTTTCAGCCCTTTAATTAATTATAGGATAAAAGGATATTTCGATATAAAATATATTCATATCCTATTTTATTTTGCAGGAAATATTATGATATTTAGGAGGTAAAAAATTAGAAGAATATATACACAAAGCGTGTGAAAATGGGAGAATAATATATATATATATATATATATGTATATATATACATATGTATGTATATATGTATTTGTGTGTGTATTATATGAAGAAAATTGCAATTGCAAGGGATATACATATGTATGTATATATGTATTTGTGTGTGTATTATATGAAGAAAATTGCAATTGCAAGGGATATACATATGTATGTATATATGTATGTGTGTGTGTATTATATGAAGAAAATTGCAATTGCAAGGGATATATATATATATATATATATATGAGATCTGAGAAGTACATGGAGCCCACAACACAAGATTTATTGAGAGAGCAAAACATGAGCTGGCATTGAGAGCTCGGATACATTGCAACTTTTGGACCGAAAAAAAATACGCTGCATATTTTTTTCAAAAATAAGTTGCTAGTTGGGCCTTATTAAAAAAGCTACTTATTTCACCGATGTTGTAACTCGGATAAGCTGAACCAAATATAGAAAAAAAAAATATATCCGTTTCATTTGGGTTTATTTCTATTAAAAACGGGTTTATTTGGTAAAAAAAAGGGTATACCAAACACACACAAATACTATAAGTTTCAAATGGTTTCCATCAGTGTTTTCCCATACATCTTTGTGGAAGAATTATTTCCTTTGCCACTCCATGGGATTTAGAAAATGAATGTTTTGGGAGCTTCCATCATGGATTCACAATGGGAAATTTTTTGGCCAAGATTCACATTCAGATTGCAAAGTTCTTTTGAGCTAATGTTTCAGTGTCTTTATTTTTTTATTAATGTTATGCGAGGATTACTTATGCCCCATTGGATTTATTTCTTTCTTTGTGCATCAATATCTATTAGGTCTGCCCAAAAAGAATTAAAAGCCTTGAAACTAAAACCCTGACAGACAGCAACATTTCCCATAAGATATTAAATAAGAAATTATATAAAGAAATAAAAATTTTATACATCTAAGACACTGACCTGCCTTCTGGGCAATTGAAGGAAACCGTCCCCCTGATGCAGTTTTCTAAATCTTGGAGACTTTGTGCCTGTGCCTAAAATGAAACAATTAGGTTATAAGATGATGATGATGATGATAAAAAAATACTCCCAGAGACTAAACAACGAAATTTTAAATCCCAATTTACAATTACATCATAAATTAGTACAATTATTTTCTTATATTCATATAAATTTCAAGGGTCCTAAAGGTATAACAGAATTAAGCACCTTTGCATACCCTGTGGCTTTGTATCAAATCTCCCAGATCCAACCAAAAGTCACTACACGTCTCACGGCCTATCACTATCTTACAGTTAGATATTACCATTACACCACCTCCAAATTTACCAATAAAAGTCCCAGAGGCCTCCCAAATATGATTTCCACTCACTAAACTTCCCTCATTGCTGAAGATAGAGGTGGTAATGTGGTCCGGCCCACCGGGTTTGGGCTAACCCGCCACGGGTTAAAATCATATACGTTTGGACCTAAAATGACCGCATCAATATGGGTTGACATTTAGCCAACCTAACTCTTAACCGCTAGGTTGGTGGGTTAGCCCACCCAATCCATATTATTTTTTTTTTCAAATTTTGTTTTAAACAATATACTAAAATTGTTTTTCTACAAACCTAAAGGAGGAGGATGATGATGATGATGATGATAAAAAAATACTCCCAGAGACTAAACAACGAAATTTTAAATCCCAATTTACAATTACATCATAAATTAGTACAATTATTTTCTTATATTCATATAAATTTCAAGGGTCCTAAAGGTATAACAGAATTAAGCACCTTTGCATACCCTGTAGCTTTGTATCAAATCTCCCAGATCCAACCAAAAGTCACTACACGTCTCACGGCCTATCACTATCTTACAGTTAGATATTACCATTACACCACCTCCAAATTTACCAATAAAAGTCCCAGAGGCCTCCCAAATATGATTTCCACTCACTAAACTTCCCTCATTGCTGAAGATAGAGGTGGTAATGTGGTCCGGCCCACCGGGTTTGGGCTAACCCGCCACGGGTTAAAATCATATACGTTTGGACCTAAAATGACCGCATCAATATGGGTTGACATTTAGCCAACCTAACTCTTAACCGCTAGGTTGATGGGTTAGCCCACCCAATCCATATTATTTTTTTTTCCAAATTTTGTTTTAAACAATATACTAAAATTGTTTTTCTACAAACCTAAACCATAAAAAAATTAAAAATACATTATAAATTAAATATTCATCACAAATCCACATATGACGAAATAAACATAAATTCAAAAGTCATCAGTAGAACTTAAAAATAATCAATAATTATTTATTATTAATAGTGTTTGAATTTGAAGGATGATGTGAAGCTGTAAGATTTTCTTAAGCTCGATCACTTTACTTTTCTATAGGTAAATTTGCTCTTGCCAGAGATAATAAAACAAAGTTAAAGATAATATTATGCTAATTTTAAATAAATAAGTAAATGATGATAAGAAAAATGAGTAAATATAATTATATTACCATCATCAATATCATCTTCAGTTGGGAATTGGGTTTGGGACTTTGGGTCTTTCGCCTTGGGACTTTCGGGCTTGGGTTTTGGGTTACATAAAAAAAAAATAATATGGGTCAAACGGTCTCAATTTTACATAACTCAAACCGCCCATTTTATCAAGTTGGGCGGGCTCGGCCTACCGTCTAAACCTATATTACCAGTTCTAGCTGAAGACTCTTATTATCACAAACATTAAAACAATTCCATAGGCCCAGGCCTCTATTGTGATCATGCTAAAAAAGCCCTCATGCAACTGCTACAATTTCATCTCCACCTTAAGGATTATAATCCTAACTCTCAAGACAACTTGGCATTAGCATAACAGTGTTTAAAAATCCTTGGACGCTTTTTCTTGTTTGGATTGTTTCTTGGGTTATTGAAACAAAATCTCTACCATAAATCTTTCTGACATTACATCTCTCATATATATCCCGGACAGGTTACTTGACCCAACCTCAGTTAAGATGACTAACGATTTCAAACCACAAATCATTCTAGTACAAATATGACACATGATCATTGGCTATAAGAATAATCAAAGTCGTTCCCCCAAAAAAAAATTAAGAAAACAGGCACCAGGAAAAAGCATGTAAAACTAGTATCTCAGTTTCACTTAATCAAAGAGGGTAGGACAAAGTTTTTGATACCGTGCAAAATAACAATGTAACAATAGAAAGTATACAAGTGTGTGTAACAAAACAGAACAATTTCACATCTTAAAAGATTCTTAAGCCCCAATGTGAAAGAATATGATTGCACGTATTTACCATGAGAGTCTTCCAAGCATCGTAAAAGTGTCAATTGATAGAAGGAGCCTGTAATTCCAAAATAGAAAACAATTCATTAATATGATCCCATTGTGCCAAGCTTTCCTGAAATTGCTAATCAATAATCCAATATATTTTGACATATATCATCATTCTATTTCTGTTATCCGCTCTACATCAAGGTAGAAGATATCATTCTCCAGTTAGGGGGAGAAAATAAACATAAGTAAACAAAAGTTGGATAGTGCATTCTGTTTCCTGGAAGCTGATAAATTTTCCAGGAAGGCAAGACAGAAAAGTGTCCAAAAGAACAAATTCCCCAGATCAGGATGCTTCATCAGCTTAGATACTTTAGGACTTGGCTTCACCTCTTTCATCGTTTTTTCGGTGAAAAACAACAAATGCAGGAAAAATTTTATTATGGAGGAACAGGGTCGTGGGCCCATTAAGCGGGGCCTACTTCTTGGTTCTTTCTTCCCCGGGATACATTGTTTATTTCTCTTAGTAACTCCACAGAAAAAACCCGAAACTGAGAAATTACCCATCAAATAGAAACTGAATATTAGGCAGCCATCATGAATATTCATATCATGATCATCATCCTGAACTTGTAAATTAGTAATGTACAGACAACACAAATAAAACAAAATGCACTATTTCTCATTTCCTGAGAAAACAACATGAAACTCAACTGGAAAATCACATGAGGCAAACTATGCAGAGAAACAAGAAAATATTTTATTCGAGTTGTGTCCGAGGACACTATCCTTAAAAGATATTCTACAGCCCCCTCAGTAAATAGGAAGCGGCATCTCCCCAAGATTAAACGAATCCATCCTATAAGGATACAGTGCGGCAGAACTGATGGAAGATAAAGTAACTCAATGAGAGATTACCAAGGCTTCTATTTTTCTACTCCAAATGGTGTCACGGTTGGGATATTTATAGATAATAAATCAGTACCTTAAAGTAGTGCCTATTGAAGACTACACATTTTCAAATAGAAAGTCATAACTATCTTATAAATTCATAAACCATATTGATTCATAAACCAACACAAATCCCTTGATTTCTAAGAACATGAATTCTCAAAACGCATATCTTCATTAAAACATATTCCATAATATTAGAGAGACTCTTTCTTTGACACACCTATATGCAATATTTACAACAATCCCCCATATGTGTCAAAAAAAACACACTATTTGCTGAGTTACATCCATGGATATAACCATTATATCTGGTGGTCCTTAGAACTATGAACCAGACCTAGACCAATAACACTTGGTAAACAGAGATGTCAGTGAAACATGCTTCTATGAACCAACAAATCTTAGTGTGTATCAGAGGCATTAATAGTCAAATCATATTCTAACATTTCCACTGTTAATGATGGTTTTGCCCGTTATGTCGGCCATGCACATGCCTGGTGCATAATGAATGCTCTAGAGATTTTGTTAAGATCTCATAGGAGTTGCCACACTCCACATTCATAGATATGATTTCATTTAAGTTTGTGCTTGCAGTATGCACACTGCCTCGTTGAACTATGAAATCGTTAAGAGCTTTACACAACCTACAATAATACATTCTAGCACATTCAAAGTGTCATAGGAAGGAACGTAAAATATATTTGTGCTTGTCAGAACTGATGAACGACTTGTTCTTACCCATTGAACCTTCTTCATGGGATCACCAATTACAAAAGTTGGGTTGTCATCGCTGTCTTAGTAGCTGGCTTTAGTCTCATTCCCCTTGACTAATTTATTTCATCCTGTAGGGTTTCGTTAACGGCCGATAGGTCTATTATTAACCTCACCAAATCGATTGAGATAACTCTACTATAATTCTTAAGCATGTTTATTCATATAATATCTCAAACGATTTTCCACTTACATCATTGTTCTACTTAGTATCGGTTTCATAACAAAATATTTGTTAAGAGATTTTCAACATTCTTAACATTCGATCTATTTTTAGAGTTATTAACTCTAACTCATATAATATTTTATGTTTGCCACTACTAAAAGTGAATTTTCTCACATAAATTGAATTTTAGTCAACATCCATTCATGTATTTCTCTACAACGGTAATCCACTGTCCATGATGTCATCATTTATGAAATCCCTTAACTATTTTCTTTCTCCTTATGAGAGTTTATATATATGCTCAATCTCCACACATCATTTGTTGTGTCACTGGATCAACATTTATCAAAACTACAAATTCTTGACAATTTGTGCATACATTGTTTGAGCTTTAATATCACTTCAAGTTTCATAAGGACTATTCACATACAAAACCAATCTTCACAAACATTTCTCATTTATCACTACTTGTCTTTTATGATCTTTAACACCCAAAATCACATATGATTCTCTCATGATTTCAAGGGCATAATATGATATATTTGACCATGCAAGTCATCCACATTAAAATTCAATATAGGTTTACAGTAACCATGCATGCATATACCAAGATAAAAACATATCCATAAAGTATGAAAATTTAAACACCTTTATCTAAACACTAGATAAATAATTAAATTTTCATATTACTATTGTAATGCTTATTTCAAGCTACATGCAAATTTTAATAATTCACATCACAAGATTTACTCTTCACAGTAAATAACAAACCCTTCATTAAATTAATTTTAATCATAACATACGTCATATATAACAATTTTATGATTTGCCAATATATCAATATATATATATATATATATATATATATTCTAAGGTGCTCCCACAAGATACTCTGTCTTAGGCACCCCCACACTTTCAAATATTTCATTAAAAATTTAATTCTAAGTAAATTAGAATCTCATGATATAACTTCATTCCATGATAGTTAATGTAACGACCTCTCTTAATTACCATATAATTAATCTCTAAACCAAGTAAAGCATTAAGTATTACATAATACAACATATTATGGGGCTCCGCCCACATTATAAATCCCAGTATGCAGCGAAGTATTTAATATATGCAACGTATACCACAGAGGCCCTTATGTTTGACAATATACATTATGCTCATGTAACTAAACGAGACATACAATTGGTATCAAATCAAGTCTTGTTCGCCTTCCCCTTGGTAGCACCACCTGAACTCTCATCTGAAAAATTATAAATATCGACGGGGTGAGTCACATGGACTCAGTAACCACAATTCTAGTTAACAAGTATGCAGGAAATGATTATAAGATAATTAAGTGAGCAATATATATATATATATATATATATATAACATAAAGTTTAATCTTCCCAAAACATTATTATTTCAAGAAAACAATTCAATATGCATAAAACCCCCCAACCATCTTTATAACCTCTTTAACCGCTGACAGAACCCATGAGCTATAACATATAATAGGATTAGTCTCTTTGACAAGTCTGCACCAAGCTTTCCAATAATGAGGTGTAACCTGGCCAAAAGCTACAGAACTCACATCAGATCATGGATTCCGTTTCCGTCGAAAATGGAAAGGTGTCACCTGCCCTTGAGCTGACCCTTAACCCGGCTAAAGGAAAGGGTGATACCAAGGGCCCCGAGAATGCCAAAGTCATCCACTGCGTGCACGGTGGCGGCTATACCACATGGTATAAAAAGAATCAAACCTCTCCTCAATCACAAATCACCACATTCAACATCTCAACATCACAATATTCAATATCAATATTTTATTCATATATTTCATATTTAATGTTATGCATCATCAACAAATCATTCAGGCCCACTTAACTAAAAATTTACTAAAAACATGATTAATACTCATTGTATATTTTTCATATATAAATTATTATAACATATTTATAGCAATTAAAAATACCAACATATGCCTATAATCATTTCAACAAGCATACATTATAAATTGGAAAGTGATTACCTCAAGTTCTTGATACAACTAAACTTGAGAGAATTTAACTCCAACAAGCCAGATTTAAATTCACTCTACAATATATATATATATATATATATTTACATGTTAATATAATTTATAATAATTGTTAACTAATACAAAATAGTAAATAATAATTCCCATAATTGGCTCAATTTTCTAAAAACATAACCACAATTTATCTATTTCTCAAATTTATTTTAAATCAAAATTTCTAAAATTTCTTAACTCTATTTCACTCAATAAAATTTTTAATAACTATAATTCTGTAATTATAATATTAAATCATAATTTATAATTTCACATAATTCAAAATCTGCAAAACTAAACTGATTAAAATTTTAGTAATATTTCCAATAACTCAATTAATTGTTTAATCCAAATATAATCGGTCAAAACGTTCCTAAAGCATAATTTATGATTTATTTAAGAAGAAATTATATATAAAATCATAAAACAACTAGATAATAAATCTAAACAATTAAAATCAACTATTATTTATTCTCTACATATCTATAATCATTGTAACACCCCAAAATTTATATTCACCAAAATTATTGTAAATATTTGAGAAATTCAATAAAATGGTGAATATTTATGAATTTGGAATTTATGAATTTATAAATGTTCAATTTCATGAGAAATTGGGCAAAAAATAATTAAGGAATTAACTTGGGTAATTTAAAAAGCCCAATATTAAGGTCCAAAAATGAAGGAATATTAGAGAAAATATTTGGTCCAAAAATATATGAAATTTGGCCAAAGAAAAATAAGAAAAGAAATTGGATTATAAAGGTAATGACAAAATCGTAATTTTGTCAAAATAGCACAAAATAAATTATTTTCCAATTAATTGAAGTTAGTTTCAATTAATTAAGGAAAATAAAGGTTAAAAATATATTTATAATATTTTGGTCAATTTAATATGAATTTATGGAAAATTTGAGCAAAAAGTGCAATTTTGACCAAAATTGAGACTTTACATGTATACGTAACCTGGACAAGTTGTGAAGCCAATTGAGACCATAGGGAGGGACCCATAGGTGTCTCCTACATGCGGCATAAATAAGGAAATATTAGTTGAGCTTAATGAGCATGGTTACATGTACAAAAGGATTTATGTACATAAGTTAAGTTTTGAAATTTTGGAAATTGGTAAATGGATAAAATAAGATATAATATTAGGATATATTATTATCTCCTTCTACCTTCAGCTCATTTCACGCAAGAACAGGTCTGAAATAGAGAGAGGGACGTTGAGGTTTGGAGAGAGAGAGAGAAGAAGAAGAAGAAGAAATCTCACAAGGTAAGCCGATTTCTCTGACGATTTAGCTCATAACGCGTATAACTCCGCTCCTAAACTATTCTTCTATATTCTTCAAGGTTTATGGAGCTCAAATTTGGGTGTTCAAGGACCTAGGGTTTGAGCCATAGTTGGGAAAAACTTGTGGGAGCTTAAGGTAATTTCCAAACCTTCATATATTAATTATTCTGGTTGCTGTAGACAATTTAATCGGTGAAATTTCACCGGATTGTCTTTGTTTGTAAATTTTATAAATGTGATATTAGAAGGGTTATGCTGCCCAATCTTAGTTCAAATGGTTGTTATAACTCAATTAGATAGTTAATAGAGTGGTTAGGAGTAGAAAGGAACGCGTTTACGGAGCCGAAATAGCAAAACCCTGATTTTTCCCGAAAGATCCCATAATTTCGGTCAGCCCTAGATCTAGGGGTAGGAGTTTGATTTTCAATGATTTAATGGTTCCATTGGGTTCAGGAGGGAAAATTAGGTGGGGTTACAGTTGGGCACTTTTCAGAAAAGGCCGAGAAAGCATAATTACGGAAACGCCCCTAAAACCCTAAAAGTAGGGCTGCCAAGGGCAATTTCGTAATTTGACATTGAATTTGGTAATTTTGAGCCCAGAAATGGATTCCTTGGACAAAAATATGTTAAGATAGCCCTAGTCAAAAATTTTGGGAAAACGTGCCATCAGGCCGACTACGGCGGGGCCGGGCCGGGCCGGGGTCTCGGGGGCATTTTTGTAAAGTTTTACCATAGGCTAATATAACCACAAGAAACACTATGGAAGTGTCTAAAATGATACTTGGATAGGTTATGACCTATTTCTTGTACATTTAATATTTTAGGACCGAATCGGGAGTCAAAAATCGACACGTTTCACGAGGCACACAAAAAGGGGTCGATAGAACTTCGAGGTAGGGACTACTATCTCTCATATACTATGTGACTATTTTTATGATGCGTGTTACTGTATTTTGTGATTTGAACACGTGTTGGAGGCACATTACCTAACTGTGGTCTAGGACCTAGCTGAGGTACACTAGTCTTACCTAGCTGTAGTCAAGGACTCAGCTGAGGTACATGTAGGGGTTTCAAAGGGTTAGTTGGCCCTAAACTTTGTGTACACACACGGATAATATAAGTTTTTCATTTTACTTGATACGGTGCATTGCATATTTAATTTTCGCATTTTATATGTTGATCGTATGTTTCTACTGAAATTCCTTGAAATCTTACCCCTTTTTCTAATCCAAATGTCTCAGCGGGTGCCAGCGGCTCGAAAGCCAAGGATGCAGAGAAGGGAAACTGACAGGCACATTTCCCAAGATGAATACAGTGGTTGTATATAGTCTGTGTGTGAAATAGTTTTGGAACATTCTGTACATATTTGTCATTATTATCGATTTCTGCTCTGTTAATGACTGTCTGTAAACAAATACTTATTATCAGTATAGCTGTACTTTTCTGTTTACCTATTGAACTTGTTCATTATTGCCCTGCGCATATCAAAATGGAAACGGGTGTTGACAATCATCTTTTGTAAAAACCCAAAATTCTAACCCCAAAATTCTGGTTAATCAATATAATATTATCACCAATAGAAAGATAAAAATATGTAGAACAACTTTTATGAAAGAAGTTTGATAAGAAAAAGTGATTTTAAGTATCAAAATTATCATAAATTTAGAACCTTACCTGTTAAAACTGTATTCACTCTCAGCTCGCCTGCTCGTGAAACTGAATGAGAGAAGTGATGGGGAAAGGGTATTAAGAATACCATCCGGTCACTTTTTTTTAGACGGGACCCACACAGTTTTTAAAAAAAAAAAAAAGTTGCCTACAGGTTTTTTTTTTATATTATAGTTAAACTAGAATTTCTCAAATATTTCATTCTAATTTCACATAGGATAACAGAATTTAAATTCAAAACTCATTTTTCAGAAAATCACATAATATGATCTCATATGTCAAATATATTATTTAAATAATATACCGTGCCAATTTTTTTTTTCTTTTCAATTACTCCAATTACATCTTGCATAATAGAATTGTTGCAGACAAGTTCATGTCAGCGACTAATATTGTCTACTACACTCTTTCATCCAATATATATATATATATATATATATATATAGAATTTTCCACATAAATTTCTAAATATTTAATTATATTAAATACCAATATTTGATAACATTCACATGTATTTAAACATGTGAAAGCAATGCCACGAATTCTCTTTAAAAATTTTTAATAATCACCAAAATATAAATATAATTTGCAGCATTAAAAATCTATATATGATTTCCAATATTCAAGTTAATTGATATGATATATCAAAATAAATCACATATCTTGCAATTAATTATTTCTATTCATTGATCATGGTAAAAAAATCCTTTTGATAAATTAGAGAGTGGCTAAGATATTCACAAATATCACCATATTTATTAAAATAACATTTTGTTTCAACTTTCAACTATTATCACGTCAAATACAACAAATCCCAAAATTTAATTTATTCAGCCATATTGATCAAAATTAGGAGATTAGCAAAATTTTAGGAGACATAATAGGAGGTTATAAAAAAATTAAAATATTAAAATTTAGCAACCAAATTTTTGTTGTTTATTTTTAAAAATTAGCAACTATAAAATAAATTAATATACTCATTAAAAAATAAAGCCTCCAACTCATTTAAATTCACCACAGTGGAAATCAAATAATAATATCATCATTTTAAACAGCATATCAAATCTCAACCATCAAAATCCATATAAATTATAACGCATGAATAGTTTTTTTAAAAAGAAAAATATGTCCATCAATATTTTTATTAACATTAAAATAAATTGAATTGGATGCGTACATGTTAGAAAGCCGATTTGCATAATAACAAATAGACGTCAATAACAATAATTGCAATGTGTCTCTTCTTCTTCTTCATTTTCTCGTACCATTGCAAAGACAGTTTCTCTTTTTGATCAGATTTACAGACTTCTTTTTTGCCTCTTTCCTGTGTTTACGAGGATCATAGTGCCCTCAAAATGTCTTTACCAAAGAGATTAATATAGTCCGGTTGAAGAGAAAATTGGATATTCATCAATTACAATACTGATTATAGTCCACCTTAATCATAAGCTTATTTTAATATGCTTTCATCAGATTCGGTAAGACCCAATTCTCACTCCCTCCATTCACAATTATCATCAGACCAACATTTTCTCAAGACAGAGGCGTGGCTATTGGATGTTTATTTGTTGAGTTTTAACAACGACCTAAATGGCAGCACTAACGGCCACATCTGTATGAGATTTTGACTTCACCACAACAATCCCAAGACAACAATATGCGCAGAACTATAGGAAACTATAGGCAAGGATTTCCCAAAAAAGATCCAAAAATACAACTTGAAAACTCTGATTAAAAGCTATGTCAGAGATAAAAAAAATGAAGTTTTTATTTTAACACAGATTAGTTGTTTCAAGCAGTGTTCATTAACCCGGACAGAATCGGCCGGTCTGGCCTGGAAACCTGCAAACCGGCCGGTAGACCGGTCTGGTTCCCGGTCTGGGTTACTAATTTTAAAAAAATTTTGATTTTTTCTTTAGAATTTTATACTATAAGCCTAAAATTTTCAATTTCTCACCGGTTTGGTCCCAGTTTAGCTCTGGTTTGCCCCCGGCCTGACCCACTGACCCTTAACCTAGTACCCCGACCGGTTCAATACCCGGTCCGGGTTTTAATACCTTGGTTTCAAGGCCCTCATCAAAGAATAATGATTTCCGTAAAAGAAAACCAGAAGCCTAGAGTAATTTTTTCCAACTGTACTCATTGTGTTATCAGACTGATTGTAATTTTACCCTTAATGTATTTTTTCAGCTTCAAAAATTACTTTAAAATATTTTTTTATGCTTTTAAGCCTTTAAAATATTTTTTCAGTTGTACCCAGTCTTAGGAGATCGACTACAATTTTACCTTTAATGTATTTTTTTTTAGTAGTAAAGAGCACTCA
Organism: Inga laurina; assembly: GCA_963855925.1. NCBI lineage: Eukaryota > Viridiplantae > Streptophyta > Magnoliopsida > Fabales > Fabaceae > Inga > Inga laurina. Next base: position 22,279,460 of record OY979713.1, read on the forward strand.
AAACTTAGAATATTTATTTGTTGATTTCCACTAACTCTAAAATATTTTTCCAGTAGCACCTAATATTTTAAAGTAATTTTAAAATATTTACTTGATTTTTTAAATATTTTTCCACCCACTCTCTTTTACTATTATCACAAAAGCCCTTATGCTTAAGCCAATTCAAACAAGTTTTAATTTTGTAAAAACTCAATTGACAATCGTCAATTCAAACATAAATCACATTACACAACTTGGCTTTTATCAAAAGTAATATTACAACAAATCCAATTGAAACAAGCCCAATTGTCAATCGCTGTTCCAAACACACACTCTCACTCTTCCCAAAAGCTAATCAGTAAAAGTTGAGTTTTGGAGCTTATGACAAAAGCTATTAAAATAGGATTAAGCTCAATTGACCATTTTGGGAACCAAACACACTTTTTTTTTTTCAGATAGGCAATTGGCATTTACATGCCAATTGAGCGTTTGGGGGGCCCCAACGCCGCCCCCAAACACACCCTAAGTGTGTGTTTGGAATAGTGATAGGAATACTTAAAAGCAGTTTTTCAATCGTGATTTACGATATATGAAGTAAGTATGTTAGATGAATTTTATCTCGATTTACGTGAAAAGCAGCTTAAACACTGTATATTCGCCCATCCAAACACTCACTAAGAGTAATATTGTAGCGATTCAAGAGCCACTATATTGTCCAATCTCAACAAATGTTATAACTCAATGTATTCAAATCGAACAAATCAAAATAAAAGGGGGAGAAATTGGAGTTAGGACTTATATGATTTTCTTTATAGTCAGTCATATGAATTGAAGAACACACATTATAAACTCTCATGAGATTTGCAGGATATATCTCTTAACATTATAGGCATTATCTACAAAGAAATAAGAAAATATTTGATTCGAGTTACGTCCAAGGACACCATCTTTAAGAGATATTTTGCAGCCCCCTTAATAAATAGGAAGCGGCATCTCTCCAGAATTAAACGAACACATCCTGTAAGGATACAGGGCGACAGAACTGGCGGAAAATAAGTAACCCGGTGAGAGATTACCGAGGCTTCTACTTCTCCACTCCAAATGGTGTCACGGTTGAGGCATTTATAGATAATGAATCAACACCTTAAAGTGGTGCCTCTTGAAGACTATACATTTTTAATTAGAAAGTCATAACGATCTGTTAAATTCATAAACCATATTGATTTATAAATCAACACAAATCTCTTGATTTATAAGAACATGAGTTCTCAAAATGCATCTCTTCATTTAAATTTATTCTATAATATTGGAGAGACTTTTTCTTTGACACAACTACATACAATATTTACAACAAGAGTCACACCAAACAACCATAATTACCGATGATCAAGCCGGCAGTGACAAATGAGAGAAGTCCGAAGATGAACTTCATTGTAAGAACCATGAGCTACTTGCCGGCGTAGAGACGAAGAGAAAATGAAGAATGAAAGAGAGTGAAATCAAAGAAACGAAGTTACTGATTCAATGGGAACCGTTGTACGTTCATTAAGAACACGCAGAAACCACTGTGATCGCCCATTTCTTGTGTTGAGTCAATTAATTTGTCTTGTTTCTTACCTTTTTTTTGTTTCAGGAAGCTGCCTAGATTCAAATCCAGTCGAATGCCAACGGATTCTGTGCTTTCCCAGGTCAACTTAGGTAAGAGGAAGGAAAATGGAAGGAGACGAAACAAAAAGTTTTAAAAACGGGGGAAATATGGTGATTGTGAGAAATGTGGGACCTACGTTATATTTTTCTTTCCACGAATGTGTTTTTTTCCTCCATCATCCCATAAAAAATATAGTATTTTAATAATTAAATAAATTATTTAAATTATTTATTATTAACAATTGTACTAAAATAAATTATCTAAAGTTGTTAATAGTAAAACACTTATTATTATTATTATTAAACACGTCACCGTTGTTTACAATTAAATATCTAGATAAATTGTTAATCAATAATTTTATTGAGTGTTCACTTTTATCTTATAGGCTTTTTCATAAGATTCCATACTATTTGATCTACCTTTTTTACTAGTGCATTCAATGGCATTTTTTATACATATCTGAATTACCTCATATGATTTTCTACTATCTTATCTTCAATAGATGCTACTCAAAGTCTTCCTTATTTATGTTTGTTATGAATCTTATCTTTTCTTATTTAACCACATCCCCATCTCAGCTATCTCTATTTTATGCTTATATTGTCCCTTTAAAGCCCAACATTCAATATCATATAGTACTTCCTTCATCCTAATTATAAACTTTAAATACCTTATTTTTGTTTATAAAAATTAGCTAAAAGTAATAAATATGTATTTTTTTTCAATTATACCCCTATTTATAAAGAGGATAAGTGAGAGAGACAATAAATGCAACAAATACAGATATGGATAAAGTTGAAAAAAAAATGCAATAAATGCTTTGATAAACCTAAAATGAAGTTTATATTTTGAAACACAACCATTCACAAATTTTTAGTTTATATTTTGGGACGGAGGTAGTACCTTTTACCTTCTTAAGTACTTTCTAATTACAAATAATTCCAATAGTTTTTCTTCATTTAAATCACCCAACTTGAAATGTATTCTTAACATCTCTATTAATTTTAACATATTTTTATATAATTTATTCCAAATATCTAAATTTTTTCACTTGAGGAATGATTTACTCCCCCAAATTAACCTCCAAATCTCTTTTAATTTGCCCTTTAACAAAATTACAACGCAGGTTAAAGTATACTTTTAATCCTTTAATGTAACATCCCAAATTTTATTCCCTAAAAATATATTATAATTAATTGATAAATTCAATAAAATGGTGAATATTCATGAAATTTGGAACTTATGAATTTTGAAATATTCATATTCATAAGGAAATGGACAAATTAATTCAAGAAAGGAATTAAATTATAAAGGTGATAGCAAAATCATAATTTTGCTAATTTTAGCCCAAGATTAATTATTTTCCCAATTAATTGGAGTTAATCTCAATTAATCAAGGAAAATAAAGGAGAATGCATAAGTGGATTATTCTTGATGGAATAAATCAAGAATTGTGAAATTAGAGAGAAGAAATGGGTTTGGTTAGAGTAAAGAGAAGGGGGATGGTTTGTAGAAGGGAATCTAGTCCCAATCCAATTGAAACTAAATGATGAAAGAGTATGGCATAAAGTAGAAGGCATGATGAAGGGGTATGGCATAAAGTAAGAAGGTATGGTTGGAGGGATGGTGTGCATGATAGGTGTTGATCAGTTAATCTCAATTAATCAAGGAAAATAAAGGAGAATGCATAAGTGGATTATTCTTGATGGAATAAATCAAGAATTGTGAAATTAGAGAGAAGAAATGGGTTTGGTTAGAGTAAAGAGAAGGGGGATGGTTTGTAGAAGGGAATCTAGTCCCAATCCAATTGAAACTAAATGATGAAGGAGTATGGCATAAAGTATAAGGCATGATGAAGGGGTATGGTATAAAGTAAGAAGGTATGGTGGGAGGTATGGTTGGAGGGATGGTGTGCATGATAGGTGTTGAAATGTCAACCCTTGATTAGATCTATGGCTAGGAAGAAAGATGATTAAGTTAATAAAACATCTTCCCTTCCCCTTCATACACACATTTTCTCCTTCATCATTTTCATTTAACACAAGAAGAGAGAGAGAGAGAGAGAGCGCTCTCAAGTTCTAGAGAGAAGGAAGAAGAAGAAGTTTAAGGTAAGAGTGATTTCTTAGGCTTTTCTTATGATTTTGTCTTAGATTCTTCTCTAAACCGTGATTCTTCATGCATCCATGATCTTGAAGACACCATTCTTAGCTTAAGAAGAGAGATAGGAGATTCCTAGAGAGAGAGGATTCAAGATCTCAAAAGATAACCTCACAAACCTTAGATCTAAACTAGTATGGTGTTGTTGTTGAGGTTTGTGACTGGTTTTAGTGATTTTTGTCAAGTTTGTAAATTTGGAAAACCATAACCCTAAGGGGTTCTGCTACCTAAATTTCTTTGAATCATGATTAAGAAATGTTTATTTAAGTTAATAAAGGATTAGAAGTGAAAAAGTACAAGTTTTAGAAGCTAAAACACAAAACTCTATTTTTCCAATTTTTGACCAATATTTCAGCCAGCACATATCTGATGGAAGGAGTTGGATTTTCATGAAACAAATGGTTCCATTGGATTCAGTGGGAAAAAATAGGTGGGGTTACAGTTGGTCACTTTTCGGTAGAGGCCGAAAAAGCATAATTACGAAAACGCCCCTGAAATCCCTAAACCGGGGCTGTCAAGGGTATTTTCGTAATTTGACACTGAATTTGGTGATTTTTAACCCAGAAATGGATTCCTTGGGCGAAAATATGTTAGAATAGCCTTAGTCAAAATTTTGGGAAAATGTGCCATCGGGCCGGGTACGACGAGGCCGAGTCAAGGTCTCGGGGGGATTTTGGTAAAATTTCACCATAGACTAATATAACCACCAGAAAAACTATGGAAGTGTCTGAATTGTACATTTGACGCTCTAGGATCGAGTAGAGAGCCTGAGGTATTGGCATGCAAATCGAGACATGTTATTCGAAGATCAGGGAAGGGCGATTAAGGTAGGGAACTTACCTTTCCTGCATGTATTTGATATTTGTGTTGGTGTATAGATGCATGTTATTGCTTTGCCTGATAATGTGAAATATATATAAATAATTGAAGCTATGTTTCTGTTTATGCTATGACCATACGTATGTTGATTGAAACATTGAGCAGATATGTCATTGTGTGAGCATGAATTATGTAATGCAAGCATGTCATGCATTAAGCACTTATCTCACATGCATATTGGTATCACTTTCCTACTGAGATTCCTCAGAATCTCACCATCCCCTACCAACAATTTAGACAGGAAAAGACAGAACGTATGCTGAGAACAAAGAAGAGAATCGTACAAGGGGATTGCAGTGGTGGAACGAAGATGGGAAGATGTCTCCATTTTACTGGGATGGATTTAGACACCCATGTAGCGTTAAGAGGCTACGTTAATTGTAATTATCAAGTATGAACTCGTATGGGGAATTTCCGTAATCGTGCACATAATATCAGTATATCTATGTTATTCCTGTGTTGCTCATTGAACTGCGTATCATTTCCACAAATACTCTGAAATAGGTGAAAATATAAATGAGGGTGTGACATTTAAGCTTACACAAGGTATACTTTTGGTTCCTTAATTTGATAAAATATACTTTTGGTCCTTTAATTTTAACATTGTTCATATTGCAATAGAAAACACTAACACAACAAACTCAAGTGATAACTATGTAATTAAATGCTATGAATATTAAATTTAAAATATTTGTAAATTGAAAAATATCTAAAAACTTAATGAAGCAGTCAATATCAAAACCACGATTATATTAAAAAAATTTTAGTTTGATAAAGTAAATATATTAGTTTAATAATCTAACTGTCAAAACCTCAATTTTATTTGCAATGATTTGTCGGTTTATTTTATGTTAATAATCTAAATATATTATATTAAAAAATTAAAACTTAAATATGCTTTATCAGCAGCACAATCATCAATTGAGTTTATTGTGCCAATATTTTCTGGTAATAACATTAACGGTGTTAGAAATATAGGACCAAAAGTGGTACAACAACTGGTCTAAGTTGAATAGGCCGTTGAAGGAGCTAATACCATGTTTTGAGACTTTTGTGGATAGAAACGAAAAGGTTCAAGATTATGTAAACCCCTGAGGTGAGTGGGATACAATCAAATTGAGCAGATGGTTCCAATCTTACATTATCGATCAAATTATTTGTGCATATCCTCCCTATGAGGAGAGAAGAGAGGATAAATATTTTCAGAAGCCATCTTCTGACGATTGTTTCTCTGTTAGTTCTACATATCATTTCCTTTTTGCAAGTTCTCAAAATTCAAATGAAATGATTTGGAGGATGCAGTGGAAATGGTCGGTACCTGAGAAGATTAAATCATTCATGTGGCTTATTGCATATGGCGGAGCACACACAGCACAACTCAAAGCTCGGAGGGGATTGACAGATCATGTAGGATGCCCTTTTGACTGCAACCAAGACGAGGATGTGATACACCTTCTGCGGGATTGTGTTAATGCTCAAGAACAATGGATTTCCATTGTCCACCTAACCTTATGGGATAAATTTTCTACTTTACAAGGATCGGTGTGGATACAATGGAATCTTAAGCATGAAGCAAGTAGGAATTTCACAAAAAAGATCAACTAGGCAATATTGTTTGACTATATATGTTGGGGCATTTGGGTGGATCGATGTAAGAAGATATTTAGGGAAGACTTGGAGATTGATTTTCAAAGTGCTCACTCTAGCTTATTTCGGGCTAGTTGGGATATGGAATTAATCTCAAATTGCCAATTTTACACACAGTTGGTCAATAGAGGTAAAGGTGATATTAGAGGAAAGCCGGGTTTTGGCACTCTGGAAATCGATGGCTCTATTATAGGATTAGTCAAAGCGGATGTGCAGGAGCTATTAAGGGAGAGGATGGAAGTTGGATTTGTGGATATATGTGTAAGCTTACTCAAGTGCCTCTTGTGGTAGTAGAAGTTATTACCATAATCCAGGGTCTTCAAATATGTTGGAATAAAAATCTTAAGAATATTGTAGTTTTTACTGATTGTATTGAGGCTGTGAATCTTCTCAGAAGGGGTTATGATAACAAGGATCCTTTTAGAGAAGTCATTGAAGAGGTCAAGCTATGGTTGTCTAGAAGATAACGAGTCCTTATTAGTCATATTTCTAGAGATCAAAATACTTTAACAGATCATTTAGTTAAGTTAGTGCGCAGTAGTACAGAGAATTTTGTTCCTTGATCACCCACCACCTTTCATTCAGGAGGTGGTAGGTGATGTGGATGATTGGGTTGGTTCTTCTAGAACCGGTTTTTGTATTAATCATATAGTGAATTAATGAATTTCAGTATTTTCTTAGAATAAAAGTGAAAATAAAAATGCTCATATATATATATAGATGGGGTCTTTCATATTCTGAACATCTTAATATTAATTTATTCTGTTTATAGTATTTCATATTCCTCCAAGCTTGTTTACATTTTTCAGATAAATAATTTCTTAAATAATCTATTCTTTTTCCTAAGGAATCTATATAAGGTATTAATTCTGGTGTTTCTTTAAATATTTTAGAATAATCATCTATTATTTCATCTCTTATTAATTTTGGTAATTTTCTATAAATAAGTTCTAAATATTTTATTCTTTTCATTTCTGGATTTTCTTTTATTTCATAATAATACTTTTGAAATTCACATATATAAGGATTTAAATATCTTGGTTCTAATGAACATATTTCTATTTGATATAATCTTTTTATTGCTTCATTACTCTTTATTTGTTCTTCTAATGTATTACTTCTTCCTACAAATTCTGTTCTAAGCACATATTCATATCTTTTTACTAATTTTACATAATATTCTTTTTTGCTATTATATTCTTCTTTCACTATTTGTCTTATTTGATTTCTCCAACTTTCTTCTTGTCTTCTCCACCAATAATATACATTTCCTAAAAAGCTTGACTCTATAAGTAAATTAGTTGATTGGAAATCTAAATTATTTCTTCCTATTAATGCTATTATAGTTGCTCTTGACCATTCTTCAATTATTTTTTCAGGGTCTAATACACAATCTAAGTTTATATTCCAGATACTGGTATACTTTTACTTTCATATTGATCTATAGGCGTTGGTGTAAATCCTCTTCCTCTTGGTATTTCAAATCTTATATCAAATTCTTGATTTTCTGTTTTCTTATCATGTGGTAAATCTTGTTTTCCAATTTCTTCTCCTCTTTGTTCTTTATGTTTATTATAATCATTTTCTATTCTTATTTTAGAGGATTCTGTTTCTTCTTTTTTACTCGAATCTCCTGGTTCATTTATTTTTACTCCTGTATTTAATTCTTTATATTCTTCTATATTTCCTTTTATAATTGTTGCATTTTGAAATCTTTTTGAATTTGTTCTAATTCTTGTTCTTGTAATCCCATTAATTTTTCAATTTCATCATCTTCCTCATTTAAATCTTCATCATCTATTACATTCATCATTTTTATTTGTGGATTATGAATTTTAAAAATATCTATTATATCTTTAGAATATATTATTTCTGCAATTTTACTTCCTTCTTCAATCTCTTCATTTCTTTCATAATTTTCTCTTTATTTTTTCCCTTTGTTATTTCTATTAATTGTTTTTTCTCTTCTTCTGTAATTCCTAAACTATAAGCTTATCATGAATTGTCCATAAATTATTATTCATTATTTGTTGACCTTTCATTATTTGTTCTGTTATTAATCTTGTTTGTCTTACATTCTCATCCATATTTTGTTTATAAATCTTTTCTTTAGTATTATCTAATTTTTCCATCTCTTCTAAAGCTTTCATCATATTTAATTTTCGGTGTTTATGTGTTATAGGTTCTAATAAGTCTAATTCAGATTTTATTTCAGGTTCTTCTATTTCCATATCTGTTACTCCTAGTGAATTCATTATAGTTTTTACATTTGATTTTATTATTCTTAAATCTTTAGTGTTATTATCTATCTTCTTCTTCATATTATATATTCTCTCTTCTAAAGACTGGCTTAAAAATTCTAATCTATCTTTCCTATTACTGGGTTTTTCTATTTTTACTTTTTCTTTAATATCTTATGGGACCATTTCTAATATTTCATCTAAATTATATATTTGCATTAAATCATAAATATTGGGGTTTATATATGTTCCTAATTGTTTCATTATATACATATTATTCCAATTCATTAAATTCCAAGTATTATTTCCATTTCCTCCTGGCATAAAAGGTGTAAATATACATGTTTCTTCTTGATTTCCTATTAATGATAAATGAGAACTTATAGGTAAATTAGTTATTTCTACTTCATACATACGGGGTTCTATTTTCTTTATAATATTCATATTATATTTCTACAATTATTAACTATAAGATTGTAAATAATAAATTAAACTAATTGATCACCACAATTTATAGCAAATTTTAAAATTATTATCTCAAATAAGGTAACGAAAGTAGTATGAGAATTAATAGGGATCTAAAAGTTCCATTTTATCGAACCATAAGCTCTAATACCATAGCTTATGCAGACCTGGGCAACATGCATTTTTTGTGCGGAATAAAATAAAAATATAAACAGGGACACATTTGCAAAATCAAAGTCTGTACAGATATTTACTAAGAAGATTTAATAAATAAAACTAAAATGAGGTTTGACCGAAAATGATCCGGGTTACAGAAGGAACCATGTCCTCTTTCATACATGGACAATTTACAGAGAATTCCTTTCGAATCTCACACAGAGCATTCATAATTTGGAATCTCGACCTTCTCCCTTCAGACCATAACAGCACATCCTTCCTTCGTTTCCTACTGGAGGCGTATTCATCTTACTTTCATTTATCTCATCCTAAAATTAAAAAAGACTTTTTTTTTTTTTTTTTACATATTGCCCAGTAACATAATCTATAATACTTCCCTTATGATCGAATAAAATTTCCCTCTTAGATCCCTAAAGGAGTTTAGCCCCTCATACCTGGTTACTCTTCAATAAAAGTTGATTAAAGATAATATTTGTTGCAGCTACCACGGAGAACTTTTCACACAACTCACAAACACAAGAGAGAGAATTTCTGGAAGGAGTACTTTGCATTCAAAAGTGATTGCAATGTATTACAAGAGTGGTGCCTTACTGAGAGGCTTACATGGCTTTTTATAGAGTCGAAGTCTCAACCCTGATTACATAATGTTTACTTCAGTTACCCTACCTTGGTTTCTTTTACAAATATCATTACAAAAGGACAATACATCTTTACAGATAATCTTATGAAGGACGATAAGATTCTTTGCTTTTCTGAGTGCTCTGTAATTTCCTTGTCGGCCATCCTTGTCTGTCATCTTCTTTTCTAATCTTCGTCTGCTTCTGCCGACAATTTATATTTGTATTCTTCTGCCGACACTTCATAATAGGCTTGGATCCATATTGATATTTGGGTTTCTATCTTTTCCTCGGACTTCTTGGCAGTATTCACACTCGTGATTTGGATATTCTCCTATTATTTGACAAATTCTTCTTTTTGTATCAGGAGTATTTTCCATCTTATTCTTTTTTATTTGGTCATACCATAACCCAAATTGCTTGTCGTTCTTTGGCTTCTTTCCAAGAGAATACATACAAGTCTTATCTGTACAATAACATACATATATCTTTTCTTCTTTGTCTGGATTTATAGTCATATTCACCACCTTTATACGATTCATCTCCTGGAATATTATATGGTAATCTTGAGCCCTTATATTTGATACACGAAACTGAAAATCATCATCATCTGTTATATCTTCTTTTATTTCTGGTTCGTATACCAAAGGCTTCTTGGTGGTTCCAAGTCTGATAAGATTTATAGGCATGTAAAATTGATCTGGAGTAATTTCAGCTACAGTTGAATAACACCTTATGAATACTTGATGTTGAGTTACTATATCATAGTAATCTCCTACAGCTTTTATAAACTTTTCGGGTAATTCGGCTATTTCAGATAAATTCCTGGAAGGGTATATACTTTGGATTAATCCATACTGGTATAAGGTTATGACAATACCTGGAGGAGTTCCTGGATATATAATAGCTTTATTAAATGCATAGTGGGACACGTATTTAATGGTCTTATGGGATAAAGAAAGATGGTTCAACTTTTTGATGATTACTTTATAGAAATTATAAAGCTTTGGAATTTCAAAAATATCAGTATTATTGGAAGGTTCTTTTGGAGGAGGAGAATTATTGGAAGGTTTCTCTTTTTCTTTTTGTTTTTCTTGGGTTGTCATTATCTGAGAAAAAGTTAAAGTTTTTGGAGATGGTTGGTTTATAGGAGTGGAAGTTAATAATGAATTAGAGATTAGCAGAGATTCAAGTCCAAATGACTCGATTATACTTTGGGTATTGTGAGTAGATGACTCACCTGGAGTGAATGACTTCATTATAGGTAGACTTGGCTTATAAGCTTCAACTTCTTTTCCTTTATTCGTAGTTTGGACTTTTGTCCTTATAAGTGGGTTGGCATCCGCCTTACAGATCTTCAAATTCTCAAGCTGAATATAGATGTCATTAAGAGAGTCATTAATACCAGATATTGAGCTTGTTAACCCTTGTATACTGGTACTAACTCGACTACTTAATAGACTCATATTCATTTCAAGAATATTCATCTTCATTATAAGTTGGTTCATCAAAGGGGAAGATTCTTCTTCCTTATTCGTCTGATTTACAAGACTTTTTCTGCCAAGTCAGCTTACTGACTCCATCTGCTTAAATAATCAGCAATTAAGTTATTCTTTCCTTTAATATATTCGACTTCATAATCATAATAAGATAAATCTGCTTGCCATTTAATCAACATTTTACTACTTAGTTTATTTTGTTTTATTCCTCTAGGTAACCAATGTTTAACTTGCGTATTATCTGTCCTTATTACAAATCTATTATTTACTACAAATAATTCCATTTTTTCTATAGCTTTTACAATAGCTAATAATTCTTTCCAATTTGAATGATATCTATTTTGAGAATCATTGAACTTTCCACTTGTATATCTAGTTATTTTTTCAATTCCATCTTCATCTTCATAGTATAAAGCTGCTCCCCAATAATTATCAGAGGCATATGTATATATAATCCATTTTATATTTTCTTTTAAAGGTATGGTCAACTTTGGCAATTCTTTACATAAGACTTTTATATTTTCTACTATTTTTTCTATATTATTATCCCATTTCCATATAGTCTTTTCTCCTGCTAATTTAGATATTTTTGAGGTTAATGCTGATAAATTAGGGATATAGTTTCTAGCCTGGTTTACTAGTCCTAAAAAAGATTGTAAATCTTTCTTATTATTTATTTTCTTAAATTGTAATATTTTCTGACTTATATGATCTTGTAATTCTATCCCATCTTTGGTTAATATTTGTCCTAGAAAATTTACTTTTTCTTTTCTTAGTTCCATTTTTGATGGTGATATATTTAGTCCTTTTTCTTCTATAATATTTACAAATTGTTCCAAATGAATTTCATGTTCTCTTTCATCTTTTGAAAATATTAATATGTCATCAATATAAATTACAGCAAAATCTCTTGTTGATAATAACATTTTTGACACGTATTCCTGAAATATACTAGGGCTATTATGATAATCCATTGGTAATACATTCCATTCATATAGTCCTTCTGAAGTACTGAATGTTGTATATTTTTTACTATCTTCTTCAAGTTTTACTTGGAAAAATCCTGATTTACAGTCAAATTTACTAAATATAGTTTTTCCTCTTATTAGATTGAATAATAAATCCATTTTAGGTATTGGATATCTATTTCTTATAGCTAATTCATTTAATTTTTGATAATTTATAACCATTCTAGTTTTTCCTCTTTTTTCTTCACTATGTTTAGACACAATTATAGCTGGTGATGAATATTCCGATTTACTTTCTCTTATAAGATTATATTTTTTCATTTCTTCTATATGCATTATAAATTCTTTCCTATCTTCTTTTGTCCATACATAAGGTTTACAATTTATCTCTTTACTATAATCTTTTAATTCTATTTTAGCCATAGGTTTAGATTTTTCCCAATGTATCAAGGGATTTTCACTATAGTTATCTATAATTCTTTGTTCTATAGTTTTTATCTCTATGATATTCAAGGTTGCTAACATATATTGAATTTCTACTGGATTATTATTTTGTAAGAATTGGACCTCATGTTCATTATTCTTTTTCTGAAATTTTTCATCTTTTCTTCTATATGGTCTAGTTATTCTTATACCCCAAGCTTCATGTCTACAAGGTGTTGTTAATATTAAGGCTTTACTAATCATATGTATAGGAAAATATTATTCTAAGAAATCTAATCCTAAAATTACATCACAAGAGGGTTCATTATATTGATTTAATTCTTTTATTACTAATTCATAGTTTCCTATTTGAACTTTTACATCTTTTACTTCTAATTCTAACATATGGATTTCTTTTCCTGCACTTTCCATTCTTAGCATTTTATTTTTTCTTTTCCATAATTCTGGTGGTAATACATTATATTTTGCTACAGTTAAGTTTGCTCCAGTGTCAACCAAAGCATGATATTTTCTAGATCTATACTTTGCATATATGAATTTTATAAGTATATAGTATAATGGTCTACTCATATCCTAGATAATACTTCTAAACGTTCTTTTAATGTTTTCTTAATTTCTTTTCTATCTTGTCTTTCTCTCATTACTCTAGCATATTCTTCTTCATACAATAAATAATGATTATCATATATAAAATTTAGTCTTCTATTTTCCCATTTATAGGTTTTACTCAATCTCTTAATTATCATTCTTAAAAAACTCTTATCATTTTTTGGTATCTTAGTTATATATTCTCTTTTTTTATATGCCCAAAAGTCTCCATCTATAATTAATCTACTTTTGTTTCTTAATTCTTCATTTAACATATGAATGTCTCCCATATTAAACTCTAGATAATAAATCTAATTGTTTCTTTATAAATTTCTTTATATTTTTCCTTTCTCTTTTCCTATTTACTATCTCATTAACCATTTGTATATATGCTCTCTCATTATATTGTAATTCTTCTAATACTTGTTTTATAACTATATGTTCTATTCTATTAGCTTTATCCATTTTGTTTAAAAAATATCTTAATAGTCTTTTATCATTTTTAGGTATTCTTATAATATTGTTTTCCATATCATAAAACCAATTATTTTTATCGTACAGTATTATTTGTACATTCATTAAGCTCTTGATAACAAATTTAATTGTTTCTTAAACTCATTTTCTACTTCATTTCTATGATACATTCTATTTATTTGATATTGTATTAATCTTACTCTTACTTCTCTATTATCTATATCTTGTAACGCTAAATTTAATGCTTGTTCTTCTATTTCATCCCATTGTCTTAGTTTATTAATAAAACTTTTCATTAATTCTCTTGCTACTTTGGGTATTCTTATTCCTTCATTATTCTTAAAATAATACCAATTATTGTCATCATATAATGTTATCTTTCTATCCATTTAAGACCTAGATAATACTTTTAATCTTTCCTTTAATTCTTTCTTGATATCATTTCTGTTCATCATATTGTTTACTACTGCATTATAGGCTTCTACAAAATCTTGTGGTTGATTATTATATACTATTCTTAAATGTCTTTTTTCTTTTTCATTGCACTTATTTATTTGGTGAATTATATGATTCATCATTGACTTATCAGATTTTGGTATTACTATTTTTTCATTATCTATGTAATAATAATCTTTACTATTGTCTTCTGCTAATATTATTCTTATTATTTTTGCTGTGTAATGTGTATTTATCATCATATTAATTTCTGGATTATAATTGTCTGATGGTTTATGTTAAAGATTATTCTATCTTTTTTATTTCTATAAGGTCTTACTCTTTCTAAAAAGTCTTTTCCTAAGGTTACTTTATATAATCTATTCGAATCTTGTTCTACCCATAAAGTTAATTGTATTACATCTCTTTTATTAAATCTCAATATTATATTTGTTTTTATATCTTCATCTGTCTCTTCATAGTCATTTTCTATATATCCTATTTCTATCTTACTTTTTTCTGTATTTTCATCCACTAATGTTATTATTTCTTGCCAAATTCCATTCTTTTTAATTTCCATTAGAATTTTACTCTGTTCATTTTCTTTAGTTATATCTAAACTTGTTATTTTTTTTTGTTTATTTCAACTAGTTCTGTATTTATAGGGTTTAATAGGGACATTTCAGCTAATCTGCTACTACTTGCTATATCAATACTTTTTCTTGGATTCATTATATTTATGTGTAAAGGTTCATTTAATGTATTTATTCTTAATGATCTATTACCTAAATTATTATTTGCAATTAACCTTTTTCCTCTTTTATCATTGATACTTATAGTTTTGTCTAATTCTATTTCCAGTATTTCCAGTAAGGTTATATTTATAGGATCTGTTTTTACTTCTTTTAATATAGGCATAAACTGTTTTTCTATACTTACTCTACCTATTGATTTATTATATATTTTATGTTCATTTGTAAATACTAATCCTACCATTGCTGTTATACTTATTGTTTTAGCACCTTTTAATAATTTTATTCCTTTTAATTTATGATATACCATTATTGATTGATCTATATGTTCATCATTTCTAGATATTGCAAAATTAGTATTCAAAGTAAATTTTAATTTTTGATATATTAAATTGCCTGTTAACATTCCTAATACACTATCTTGTACACTACTTATTATTTTTCCATCTGTTATTAATAATTCTATAGGTGAATCTATTCCTTCTTTAAAATAAGCTTTTACTGATAACTGTATTCCTGCAATATAAATTTCAGTGACTTCTTCTTTAAAAGGTAGTTTAGATATTTCATTTTCTATTAATCCTTTACTTATTAATGGTATTCTTAATATTCCTTCTGTTAGAGTTGATTCTATAGGATGTTTCTTTTGTAATATTACACATTGACTTTTAATATCTTTTTTCGATTTTATTATTCTATTAACTCTACTTATAAAATTTTCATTAACTATTTGGTCTGGTTTTAAATTTAACTTCATATCTTTTATTTTTTCATATTGTTTAGCATTAAATGTTAACCTTTTTTCTACACTTCCTTCTGATGTATTTCTATATTCTTCATAAGTTTCATATTCATCTTCTTCTCTTACTTCTTCTATTTCTTTACTTTTCATCATATATAATTTAAATTCTTCTTCTGAACTATCTAAATATTCTATTTCTAATTCTGATTCTTCTGATTCTGATTCTTCTTCTTCATTTTCACTTATTACTTTTATTTTATATATTTCTATCCTAGGGTTTTCTATATCACTATATATTTCTTCATCAAATTCTAAAGGTTCTAATTCATATTCTTGAGCTTGCTCTAATATATTCATAAACTTCTTATCTTTTGGTTCTTTACATTCTGTTGATATATGACTTATCTTTCCACAATTATAACATCTACATTTTCTAGGTTTTTTACTATAATCTATTTTATTTCCTTTCTTAAAATATTTTCTAAAATATTTCTTAGGTTTGTATTTTTTATAAAATTTCTGTTTTGGATATTTTTTGAATTTATACCTATATATATATATAACTACCGCATGCACAGGAGATGAGAAAAATAAGATGGGGGTAGGTTTTGACAAGTGAGGTCAATCGGAACAATGAGGATTGATAAAATAAAGAACTAGAGAAGGAGAATACATGACTTGAGGGGGCGTTTTGAGGAGGTGTTTTATTTGTGTATGTATAATTTTTTTTTAGAGCTTGATGCCTGTATTTTTAATTGTCAATTTATTATATACTCTTTAACTTAATAAAATTTAAACTATATGTAACTCTAGCTGCGGACAAAAATAAGATGTTACACTGATCTTCTCAAAAAATTTTAGATTCACGGTAAGCGAGTTGGGAGATCTTTTTGTCCAATGAACATAACTCTTGTGGGGTTCTCATTTTTGGCCAATGGACATTACTCTTCTTCTTCATATTTTCACCATTTGCCCTCCTCCTCCTGCTTGCGTGTGGTTTTCTAAAACATTGTTCACATTGCTCTTCATTCACCTTACCTTCTTTCCCTTAATCCCCGGGGGGGTGGTTTTGGTTGAAAGGAATTTTTCTTTTGATTAATTAAAAAATCCTTCGTTTTTTGGTTGAATGGTATTTCTTCAAAAGCCTACAGTTACTTGTAGTTTTTTTAAAACCTTTCTTATTGGTGTAAATACTATGGAGAAATGCCGCAGTGTTGTGCAAATTATATCTGTGCTTAGGTTTCTATTATTTTCCGATTATCTTCTATTACATGAGTATATCTTTTGGCTGGGTCTCTATCGAATGAAATCGTTTTCTGACGTAAGAAATAGTGTGTTGCCATTACAAACACTATAGGTGGCAGCTTATAGATGTTTGAAGTTGTTGGTATTCTTAATGTGTGTTTGGAACAATGATTAGAAAAATAGTTTTGTTCAATTTAGTTTTTTTGTAATCTTAATTTTGGTAAAAATCAGATTATATAATGTGATTTATGTTTGGATTGATGATTGTATAAATGAATTTTGTAAAAGTAAAACTTATTTGGATTGACTTAAGTATAAGTGACTTTTGTGATAATAGTACGAGTAAATAGGTGAAAAAATATTTAAAAAATCAAGTAATATTTAAAAATTTCTTTAAAATATTAGGTGATACTGAAAAAATATTTTAGGGTGGGTGGAAATCAATATTCTAAGTTTTGGGTGCTTTTTACTACTAAAACAAATACATTAAAGGTAAAATTGTAGTCAATCTCCTAAGACTGAGTACAATTGAAAAAATATTTTAAAGGGTTAAAAGCATAAAAAATATTTAAAAGTAATTTTTGAAGCTGAAACAGTATATTAAGGGTAAAATTGCAATCAATATGATAATACACTGCGTACAATTGGAAAAATATTTTAAGGGTTCGAAGCACAAACAAATATTTTAAATTAATTTTTGTAGCTGAAAAAATACATTAAGGGTAAAATTGCAATTAGTCTGGTAGCACACTGGGCACAACTGAAAAAATATTTTAATCATTTACCCTCATACCAAACGCTAAATTTGAATAAGCTGGGTTTTTGAGCTTATACGCAAAAGCTATTTTTCTATGATAAGTCCAATTGAAAAAAATTGCTCCCAAACACTTTTTTCTTTCCTCAATTGGCCATTGGATTTTGCTCACTGAATTGAGTTTTTTGGGGACTTAAACGCCCTCTCCAAACACTCACTAAGTGGCATTTATTTTTTATTCAGAATCCAATTCCCTTTATATCATGGAATAAAATTGAAAATACCTTACAACGTCGTAGAGTGGTAATAAAAATCAAATTCACATATTCAATCATTATAAATTAAGCATACATCACAAGTAAATTAAACATAAATCCAAAATCTATCATTAACATTCAGTACAATCAACAATTAGTCAATATTAACTTTCTGCCATGTAAATATTGAAAGTTTCTTAAAATTGAAAATACTTTACAAAGTCATAAAGTGAAAATAAAACACCAAATTCACAATTTCAAACATTACGAACTAAACATCATCACAAGTCCACATATTACAAATCAAACATCAAAGTCAACTAAAATAAAAATTTCTTTAAAATAAACGTTCGATATTTATATAAAACTACCACTACTAATTTAAGGTAGAAAGAGGGTCAATTCATGATCAGGAGTGTGTGTGTGTTTGGTACCACTTTTTCTCCCAAATAAGCCCGTTTTTGTTGAGAAAAAGCCCAACTAAAATGGGTTTTCTTTTTTGAGTGTTTGGAGGAGCTTTTTTAAGTTGGGTCACGTTTTTAAAAAGCCCCATCTACCTACTTATCCCACCAGCTTTTTTTTTTTTGGTCAAAAACCAATTTGTACCATATGGACATTCCTGGTGGACCACTATTGTATCTTTTGTTCATTTTTGGTCAACCCCTACCCTTTTTTGTTTTCCTATATTTCAATAAAAAAAATGTCTATAAATAATTATGTAAAACGTTTAGGTTTATTTAAATGCTTGAATATGATTCGAGAAGGAGTTTTATTTCCCTTTTGAACAGGACGGAAAATTTTTCGGAATTCCTGATTCTGAATTTCCTTTTTTTTTAAAAAAATCTCTATATTAATTTTTTTGTTGAGTTTCTTTTAGTCTAGTACAAATATATAATTTGTCTAATATCATATTGTTACTGTTGGATATCGCATATATGATCTATCTAAAATTTGAAGAATATATAGATGATATATTACTGTTGGATATCACATATATGATCTATCTAAAATTTGAAGAATATACAAATGTCCTTCAAGTTTTTACTTTTAAAAACGCACTTATAAAAATCGCTAATACAAACACGTTTTGAGTTATGACAAATCACTTATTCAACCGCTCATCCAAAAACACACCCAAATTATATAAGTCATTTTTCCTACCGCTATCCCAAGCACACCCAATTATAAGAAACTTATCTAAAAACTCCCTATCATACAATCTAGAAATGATATAAAGTAAAAGTTCATGGCTAACAACCGAATTTTGGCATAGCTCAGCCACCCTAACTCGGTCTCGCTTGTATAGCCCAAAAAACTCGTGCCACACATCACCAGTAAGAGGTGGGGGCCAGTGCAAGGTGGGTTCCCCCCACCTTGATCAACATGAGATGGGCCCACCCGGCTTCGAGCTGAAACTCGACGTTGAGCTCGACTTCGAGGAGTGCCGCTACTATTGTAAGCTCTATTAATCCTTGATCTAGATTGTTTATTCCTTGACCTCATCTGAAAAGGGATGAGATATCAAAACAAAAGAATGTTATTTCTTCTGTTACTCATACAACTATATACAAACAATGTGATACAATATTTCTCTTTTAAAGAGAGAGACTAAATGGAGGCAAGATATCTAGTTTTTTTAAAGCAACAGACTAGATGAAGCGGAGATATCTTTTTTAAGTAACGATTAACAAATTATAAAGAAATTTTTAGGAGGAAGAAGTTTGTCATGATTTAGAATATGATCAAAATCACAAAGATACACAATATCATACATAAATGCACATAAAAATAACAGATAATAAAAGAAATCTATCAAAAATTTCTCTCTTTTTTTTCACTTATTTATTGCTTCTTGTACTTCTGGCTACATATATCCATCCATCAAAAGACCTTATCCTCTTTTATTAATATATATATGTATAAATTCGAGACCTTAATTTGTGACTCCCTTTTCAGTTTCTTCCGACTACCCTATTTTAATCATAATATTATTTGATTTAATGTGGGGGGAAAAATCAACACCTAAAACTTGGATTTAAGTTAGAACATATTTCTTACAACCTGTGTGTATATATATATAGTAACATGTAATATTATCTCAAAATAAATTAAATATAAAAGATATTGAGAAAATTAAACTAATAACAACTAATAAAATTATATTTATAAGCTCAAAAATTAAAAAACTTATCATGTATAAAGCTGTAGAAAGCTTTAACTTCATGTCAATACCTGAAAAAATAAAAATTATAGACATACATAAAACTACAAGTTAAAATTTATGGCATATTTTAAACTTTAAAAAGAAAAAGAAAATTGTAATGCCGATCAACAGAAGCTTCAACGTTAAAAAAAAAAAAAAGACTTGCAAGGAAGGGTATGTACATATACCACCATTCAATATTAACTATATACATAAGCTGGCAAAAAGATTCAGAGTGTACTGGCAAAAAAAAAAAAAAAAAAAGAAAGAAAGAAAGAAAGAAAGATTTAGACTTACAAGGAAGCTTATGTACATATACAACGATTCAATATTAACTATATACATATACTGGCAAAATAAATTAGGGAAAATTCTATTAAAAGAAAGTTGAATTATCTAGATTTTA
The DNA here is from genome assembly GCA_963855925.1 of Inga laurina. Lineage (NCBI taxonomy): Eukaryota > Viridiplantae > Streptophyta > Magnoliopsida > Fabales > Fabaceae > Inga > Inga laurina. Next base: position 22,300,036 of record OY979713.1, read on the forward strand.
ATTTGGGTCACAAAACTTAATAAATTATCGATAAAGTTATGTGTCACAATTAGGAATTTAAAAATTTTGATGAAATTTGCTAGCATTAAGTTATTCTCTAACTCAATAGAAGTACTTCAATTGCTACTTCACCCAACCGGTCAATCCCATCCGCTACATGATGAGTTAGAGGAAGTTAGGGAGCTCATTTATGGAGACTGGGACTTAAAGATTCATCATTCCCACAGAGAAACCCTTCGTTGTGCAGATTATTTGGCAAAAATGGCTTTGGACTCGAACATCAATCTATCTTTATTGCAGCACCCTCCAGATTTCTGTTCGTCCCAAATATTGGCTGATATGAGCCAACATTTGGGTTTTTCCCCTTGTTACCGGGACTAGGTTTTTTGGTTTTGTACTCTCCAGAGTTTACTCTGGTCATTGTAATTAAAAAAAAATTTGATGAAATGTCCAGGATAACCCTGTGTAAATGAGAAGCAAAAGAAAGGAGAAGGCTCTGCGCAGTGACATGTCCGATCTACCCTTTTTTCTGTCATAGGAAGAATCAGTAATCTTTTGCAAACACATACAAAATATCACCTTACTCATAAACCTGCAACATAACATCTAGCAACAATTGGACTCGCGAATAAAAGATATAAAATAGGCCTAATGAAAAAAGATCTCAGAGCACCAACTTCCACATATCTTCCTCTGTCCCTTGGATTCGACAGAAAGAGCCTTTGGACCGCATTCAACTTGAGCCCAGCCTTGCTTGCCACATCTCCAATAGTCCACACGAATCCACGGCATCCATCGTCTGCTTTCTCACATTAGACAGCACTTTATTGCTTTCCACGACGCCTCCCGGTCTAATCCCTTGAGCCACATGAACACTCACTCTTGCAACCGGCACTAAAACCCTGTAATCCCAAACCCTTTTGGGGAATCCCAGGAAGATTGGCTTTTGCACGACTGAGACCAGGTTTGGGGCCTAATGAAAGATGAAGCTTTACATAACTTCTGAAAGTAACTTGGGAATCGCTTCACGGTGATTGTGCCACACTTATTTTTTCTTTTTTCTTCTCATTTACATAATGGCATTCTGGACATTTCATCAAATTTTTAAATTCTTAATTATAACACATATCTTGATCTATAATTTATTAAGTTTAGTGATTTAAATTAGAATTTATATAATTCAACTTTCTTTTAATAATATTTTTCCAATAAACTAACAGTTATTCACAAAAGATAGAGTGTACCCAAAGAATATGCTGTAGTATTTATGGTTAATAAGTAGTTCGATGCTGCATGTTTTTTTTCTTTTAAAAGATGGATCCAACTAAACCAGGGGTCCCCTCCTCCACCTCACCCATGCCTTTAAAACTCAATTAATTTACTAGCACTTTGTAGTAACAAGGAATAAAAGTGAAGAACAATCATTAAAATATCTATAGTGGGAAAGATTCAGAATTTTTTTTTAATAAAAAGACAGTGGTAAAGATTCAAACAGGACTGCTTATCGCACATATACAACCAGAGTCTCACTTCAGTGTGGAATGCATATATACAACCATTCAATATTAACTGTATACATATATTGGCAAAAAAAAAAAAAAAAAAAACTACCTCTGTGTGTGTGTGGAAAAAAATAATTAACTCATATATACAACCATTCAATATTAATTATGCCTTAAAATGTAACAACTTTATAACTTTATTCTTATTTAATTAATATATATTATCCCTCCATGAAAACAAAATTAACACAATAATAATTGTAGATTTATATAGAAAATTTAATAACCTGAATTACAAATAGGACTCAAAAAAAACTTATTTCTCTTTCTTATAAATAGGATTAGAAGAGTAAGTTGCATCATCTTCGTAAGATTTTGTTGCAATTAGTTTACCTCCATTTTAAGTAGGAGAGACAATAAATACAGAAAATGGATAAAGTTGGAAAAAGCGTAAAAAATGCTTTAACAAACCTAAAATAAAATTTATATTTTGGAACACAACCATTCACAAATTTTTAGTTTATATTTTGAGACGGAGGTAATATCTTTTAGGGAAAATCCCTCAAAAAGAACTTTTAAATTAATAAAAAACGCAAAGGTGTTCCGAAAGTCCATATTTCCACAAAAGTGCGAGTACCTGATCTGGGATATTGAAATTGTAGACAAAATGACGTGCGTAACCCTGAAAGTTTTAAAATTGAAAAACGTTGAGGAAATAAGAAGGGCGAAATTGCGCGAAAACTCTGTCGGGACTCTTCATCTTCTTTCGGCGTCGTCGTTGTTGTTGGTGGAGCGTGGTTCCGTGGCGTTGAGAGAGGATAGTAGCAGCGACATTGTGCGGCGAATTTGGGGTGGATTTGAGGAGGAGCGAAGGCGAGAAGAGGTTGTGGTGAAAGGCATTGGACAGTTGCAGAGGCACCAGTTTGCGGCTGCGAATTTGAGCTTCGGTGTTGAAGTTGGGTAAGTGGTTGTGTTTAAAATTGTATTTCATTTTAACTTATCCACTTGATTAGAATGGGGGTTCAATGTGGTTGGGTTAAAATTAGTTTGGGAAATATGGATAAAAGCTATGAAGTGGTGCGGGCAGTGCTTAATTTGGAACCTCGTAAGTGAAGTTGGGAATCGTTGAGGGGAAGTTGTGAAAATAAGTTGTTAAGTTGGGAAGTTTGAATTGCAACTTTTGAAATTTCTAAATTGTTGAAATAGCATATGAATGCGTCAATTTGTGAAGTTGTGACACGGTGTTCAGATGTAGGGAAATGTGATTTTATTGTTGTGAGAATGTTATACATACAGTTGCGAATGGCTTAAGTGAAGTTGTGAAACAAAACCTCTAAAAACTGCATGTTAAGTTGTGAACACAAAAGAAGAATCTGTGAAAACGATAATGACACGTTGGTAACTTGTGAAACAACATATGAAGTTGTGGATGTGAGTAGAAGTTGTGAAAGGGTGTGTAGATATAGGAATTGCCAATTGCACAGTAGTGAAAATGTTATGGATAGTGTGGATTGTTTTAAGTGAAGCGCTGAATCCCTAAGATAACATGTGAAAATCGAATGTTATCCTGTGAAAACATTATCGGAGTTTGTGAAAATGTAATGAAAAGTTGGTAAATATGTATAGAGGTCAATTTAGGTGAGGAAATTGTGAAATTCATAGACGAAGTTGTGAATACTTATGCAGAACTTGTGAATTTTTCTCTATAAGTTGTGAGACCTTATTTAACTGTGGGGAAATAGATATTTCCAATAGTTTTGGTTGTGATGGGAAGGTTGTAAACTGATATGAGAAGTTGCAAAGACGTAACTTAGATGTGTTAACTTGTCATGTACGAATAAAAATGTTATTAAATGTCCTGAAATCCATAGTTGATGAGTGTAAATTGAATTTTGTGCAGGTAAAAGGAGATGGCGGGACACAAAGGTGAGACATCAAAGGCAGAACAAGTAAAGGCAAAAAGTGTCAAGAGTAGAGAAGTAACGAGAGAAAGTGAAAAGTCTGAGGCAGTAAAGGGTGATGGTTAACAGAGTAAACCAGTGACGAGTGGGTTTATGGTGTTTAGAAACAAGTATGTGGCCAAGTTATGGGAGAAGAAGAGAAGGATGGCAGATGAAAGTAGGTCGGTAGGGAAGGCATGGCGTGAGTTGCCAGAGGCGAAGAAGAAGGAGTACAATGATAAAGCTATGGAAGGACGGCCGAAAAGGAAGATGAAGAAAAAGGAACTGCCATTTCATACCCGTTGCTCACTGGGAGGATTTACATCGCTGGTGCAGTTTGTGAACGGTAATGAACATTTGAAGGAGAGGGTTAAGAGAATAGGATTTGGAAATTTATTGAAGGTGCAATTGGACAGACTCCCCCGTGACCTCATCGTATCCATGCTGAGAGCATATGACCCAGCAACACATCAATTCAGGATTAGGGGGAAGACAAAAGAAATAGAAGCATCAGATGTGCACAAGTTGCTCGGTATACCTGATTCAGGGGAGGAAGTGAAGGTGGATGTGGAGGATTCGGATAGAAGATATCAGTGGTTGAAGAGGGAGTATGGGAAGAAGAGATATACAGACATTCTGAAGCACATAAAATCTGGGACAGCTAGCGATAAATTTGAGTTTATGTTTGTGTTGTACAGTTTAGGGACTTTGTTATGCCCTACCTCTAGTGGGCTCATAAGTGACCGGATGTTGAGGGTTATGTTGTGCACAATGGACCGTTTTGAACATTATGACTGGGCAACATACATGATGAAAGACTTGTGGAAGGAAATGAGTGATTATGTGAAAGAGTACAGGGAGAAGAAGAAAAGGGAAGGGAGCAGCAACATGGGTGGTTGCCTGTACTTACTCCTGGTATGTCACTGTTTACATTAAAAGTGTAGGTATCATTCAAGCTGAAAATAATGATCCATATATTTTCTATGGTGCAGTTGTTCTTTGGGAAAAATTTCCCTTTGAAACAAAGTGTTCGCCAACAGTCCACCACACCGATTGAATTCTGGACAAAGGAAAAGATCGACGAAATGGTGAAGATTGAGAGGACGAGCAATATGGGCATTTTGTATCAAGGAAAAGGCTCTGAAGTTAGGGCAGGGAATGACGACACAGATAATGTCCCATATTTAGACCCGATATTTGTCTGTGGAAGCTAATTTAAAATGCAACAACGATTTAATCATGTAATTGACAAATTAAGTTATCTGTCACTGCAGGAATTGAAGGAGGTCTATGCGCGGTTGGTGAAAGTTATCGATGAAAATAGAAAAAGACTTGTAAACGTGGTGGTGCAGGAGTTACTCAATGTCCAGCTGGCACGAGAGGCCAGGGACAAAGCATAACAAGACGGCCCTGGTGTGACAGTAGATGAGGAACATACAGATGAGGATGATGATGATGCGACAGATGCTTCTCACTACTCAAATTCTGATAATGCAGACGCAGAATGTGATCATGTTGATGGCGATGAAGATGATGATGCAGAGGCAACTCAGGTGGTGGAAAAAGTCCCCACGAATGACCATGCAATTCAGAGGCCTCAACAGTTACGGAGATCAAAGAGGCAGCCACTGTAAGCGATGACATGTCCATTTATACAGTTGGATGGGAGTCAAAAAAGGAAGACACCAACGCATGATCAGAAAACGTTGTTCAACATAGTTTCCACAATGGCCAGAGGTGCTGAGGCTGAAGTATAAGTATATATGTCATGTGATTGAATGACTATTATGTAGTTAGTATATTACCACAACACGGGAAGCGATGAACTAACTGCCCTTGCATTTGAAATGTTTTTGTAGGCCGTTGGTTCAGATTTTGGATGAAGAACTGTGTCGAGACCAGTTGTATACGTTAGGGGGAATTCAAAGACTAAGTAATATAGTATGTATGGATAATGGCTTATGTGGAGAATGGTTTCATTAAGTTATGGTGAATTTTATTTGTAGTTGATGCAATGGTTTATTTGCTGCTGTAGGTGATGTCGGTTGTGTCTAAGGCTTTAATGTATCACTTCAACCTGGAGGGAGGATAGCCGAAGCGCCATATTTTTTATGCATGGTTCATGGTAATTACTTATTTGTTGTGTAGTGGAACAACATTTTATTTCACTATATTATGTGCACATTACTCAGGACTATGTGTTTTTATGCAGACAAAGTTGGTAGGCAACCCAATAGGGTGGAAAGTGTCTTCCGCGAGTAAAAAATTCTCTCCCAAAATCGTCGGTTACAATATAGACGACTGTGAGTTGATAATGGGTCTGACACTTGTCCGTGGCCACTGGTTCTGTGTTGCGTTAGAGACAAAGACTATGACCTTCTACGTGCTGGACTCAATGAAGCCTGATCTAGGCAGAAAGAAGACTATGAGGAAGGGTGGCGTGACAGATGATTACATATTTGTGTTAAACTTAATTGTAAGTTCACCTGACTCCACTGCTGTAGTTGAGGTGGTGTACTTCAGTTGACCCACATCGTAAGACACATAAATGTTGTTTTTTCAGAGAGATAGGTTCGTTGACATCATGCACATTGTTAAACCTCATCTGGCTGGGAAGAAGAAGATGTCAGATATTGTGTGGCCTCCTGTTATGCAACAGAATAATCTGTAAGCTTCTTCACATTTGCCTTTTACAATTTAGCTTGCATTGTTTCGTTAAGTAACACAATGTTTTCATGTGGGTGAGAGTACAGGAGGGACTGTGGTGTTCATGTTATTATTTGGTTGAGCCAGTGGACCCCAGGAGGTGATTTCCATTATGAAAATGTAAGTGGTCCAGATTTCCCTCTGTACGCATTCTTATTTACTTGTGATTTCCATTATGGTTTCCATTGAACCTGACACTGAGGGAATTACTTATTTGCAGGAACAAATTCAGCAATTGCGGAGCGACATTATGTGGTGGTTAGTTAATCATCCGCTGAATTTAAAGCGGGACACAGCTTTGGCCCTCATTCCCTCTGGAGAAAAGTGCAGCAAAAGACGTGCTTAGGTTATGTTCCCGCGATATAGTAATGTCAACACTTGTCCATGTAAAGTATTGTTAACGTCATAGAGTAATGTACGGTACAGTGCACTGACAAAGTGATGCAATTTAAGGTACATTAATGACATATATGTTGCAATTGCGGGATGCAATGTTTCCCAGTTCACTCCTCTATCATGACCTTCTAAAACGTACTTGTATGCCACCAACAATATTTGTGTTCCTCTGTCGCAATGTAACTATGTCCTTGCCATGAGAGGCAGGTAAAAATTTTTTTAAGAGAACTAATATCCCTAACACAAAGGGCTGATGTAATGAGGCACAATGAATAATATGCTATTTAGGGTTGAATGATGCACACATTACATAAGGATACTACGCATGTGCGCCACTTCTATTTTCAACTGCCAATAATCTGATTAGCACTGCTAACAATCCATAGTCAACAATGATGATGCACACATTACATAATGATTGTGTCCAGTCAATACACCCTGTTAACCAAGTGTGACACTTCCATTTCCAACTGCCATTACTCTGATTAATACTGGCGGCAACAAATCCATAGGCATATACACTATAGCGCGGTCATAAATTGATGTTACCTAGACAATGCTTTGGTGTCTCAGTCAAGATGGCCATTGAGCAGTCGAGTTGATATCAACACTGGATGGTAACAAGCGAGTTATTGTTTAGAGCCTTACGTTGCTTTCCGCATCTCCACTCGACTTGAGGATTACAACTCGAGTTACTTGCATAATTGGACGGTTTCCAGACAGTGCTTTTGTCAAGACTTACGAGTACAGACTCGAGTTGTCCAATTAGCAACTCGAGTTCTAGCATCACTGGAGGGTAACCCGATGGTGATTGTGAGAAGCGGCACCCAACTCGAGTTGCGTAGAAGGTCACTCGACGGCGTTCTTGGATGACTTACGAAGCTCACTCGAGTTGTCCGATTACCAACTAGAGTTGTCGTCATAACTGGAGGGTAACCCGATGGTGAGTATGAGAAGCGGCACCCAACTCGAGTTGCGTAGAAGGTCACTCGACGGCGTTCTTGGATGACTTATGAAGCTCACTCGAGTTGTCCGATTACTAACTCGAGTTCTAGCATCACTGGAGGGTAACCCGATGGTGATTGTGAGAAGCGGCACCCAACTCGAGTTGCGTAGAAGGTCACTTGATGGCGTTGTTGGATGACTTACGAAGCTCACTCGAGTTGTCCGATTATCAACTCGAGATCTAGCATCACTAGAGGGTAACCCGATGGTGATTGTGAGAAGCGGCACCCAACTCGAGTTTCGTAGAAGGTCACTCGACGGCGTTCTTGGATGACTTACGAAGCTCACTCGAGTTGTCCGATTATCAACTCGAGTTGTACGCACACTGGAGGGTAACCGAAGAGTTCTCATGTGCAAGAGAGCAGAACTCGAGTTGTACAAAACTCACTCCAGTACAATACTGTGTTCAGTCCACGTGTGGACTCGAGTTGGGCCATTAGAAACTCAAGTTGTACGCATCACTGGAGGTAACCAGCCAGTTAACCTATCAACATACGCAAAACTTGAGTTGTAGAAAACTCACTCCAGTTACCTCGTGCTGTCAATTCACGAAGCTCACTCGAGTTAACCACTTACAACTCGAGTTAATATGATCACTAGAGGGTAACTGGAAAGTCACGAACAAAAAGGGGAAGACTAACTCGAGTGAATGAACTATAACTTGAGTTAATTAGGCTTCCACGCTTTAAATCCCTCAATCACCGAACATTTCTGTTTACTCCACTCGACCTTCGACTTCTATAGCCTTCGAGTTAACTGACGAGAAACATACTATTAGTCAGTTGAGTTCTACATAACCATAAATACCGTTCAAACAACCATGGCGTAAAAGCTCCATTCCCCCTAACCCTCAGTGAGTCGAGAAGCAGAGTTTCGACTAGCCCTAGATCGCACTTTGTCATTCGTGGATCTGGTGCAATGGTGCGAACCAAGGGCTCTAACAGTGGGAAGAAAGATTCTCGTGATTCATAGAAGTTGCCGTTGAAAGGGAGTAAGCCGTTGAACAAACCGAGGAAGCCTCGGCCAAAAGTTCAGGAGCGACTACCACCAGAACAATCGAGCAGGTCACAGGGGGTTGTGATAGCAGAATCATAGCAGAAACGGCCAAAAGTAGCCTCTCCCATTTCGAAGGAAGTAGCCGTGTCAGTGCCTACAGAACATTTGGCCTCAACCTCCACAGATAAAACAGAATAAGACTTAGAACAGAAGATAACAAAGATTGTGACTCAATTGGTTGATCAAACATTGCATGCACCCACAAAATCCAGATATGGGGGTGCATCAACTTCAAATCAAAAAGCAAAGTGTAATGTACCTCCTGAACTGGAGGATGAGCTTCTGGGACCACCACCAGATTTCAATTCAGAGACACTAGAGCCTAATGATAAGAGCAGGTATGATGATGATTTCGCTTATAGATTATTCTGTCCTGTTGTTTATCTGGATATACAACATATTAAGGACACACTCACTTTAGATCTGTACACTTGGTTTCAGTACTATGAACCTTGGTTGACCATCAAAACGTCATATAGTCCCTCTGTAGTGAGGCACTTCTACTGTAACTTGGAGGTGGTTGAGGTTTGTGATGAGGTGGGCGAACTGATAGAAGAAAGATTAGAGTCAATTGTTAGGGGCCAAAAGATTCAACTATCTCCTGCATTGATTAACACTTACCTTGGCATAGACAATCCTCCAACAGGGCCTGCAAAAGAATTCAGTGATGTAGAAATATGTTAGATTTTGAAGCCAATGGGTGGAAGTAAAACTTTAACTTTCAAACCTAGCTCCTTGAGTGATGTACATCGGATTGTGTGGTACGTATACTCACGATTTATGGTCAACAAATCGAACAATTTCACTCACTTCGTGGGACAAGATTACCAGCTGATGGCCTCAATTCTGTCTAAAGAACAGAGGAACATAGGGCAACATATTTACAATGAAATAAACAGATACAGGAAGTCTTCCACAAGGAGTACCCCTCTACTATTTTCGTAATTGATCTCTCACTTTCTGACGCTGCACAATATCTGGTACCTCGAACCTAATGAGCAAATTGTTCGTATTCCAAGGTTTGACAGCATTCACCTGAGCAGAATGAATATTAAGCTGCCAATGGGTGCTTCTACAAGTATAACAACAAAGAAAAGGAAGGAAATGGAATCTGAGAGACCCAAAGTGGATGAGGGACAATCATCAAGAGATGGGTCTCCTGGACCCCCATTCATGGCAGCAACAATTCAGACGTACATCCAGGATGCATTGAAAACAACCATAGACCACATAAAGATCTCAAATGCCTATCTGGTCGAAATGGTTGACCATCAAGTCAAACGTCTGGTTATTGGCATTAATGGGAACTTCGAGAGGCTATTTCAAATGCAAGATGCTCATACTCAGCAGTTGAGGGAATTTAATCATCGCCTTGATACTTATGAAGCTGTCCTCAGAGATCACTTCAACTTTCGTCCTTCTGATATGCCGTCACAGTGTAATGCTACACCTGTTCCATCTGCACCATCATCTACAGCTCCTGCAAACTTAGTCACTCAAAATGCTCCATGTGCTCCTACGTCAACCATTGTTATGTTGACACCCCCGGATCCTACCCCACTCTCTAAGGTTCCCATCCCTCAGGACCCAGAAGCTATTCCACAATCCAGTTCTGAGCCCTTAGGTACCATTCCCACACAAGACCCCTCTCGTACATGCTCTGCCTCCCATGATCAAACCTCTGCCCCCATTGAACCTGCCACTACAGTTACACCCTATACACCACCTTGTTTTACCACTGACACAGACCCTATTCCACCAGTAGTTCCTCTTCGCATTCCACCGTCTTCCTCTGCAGCCTTCAAATTATGTACGACCTTTACCCTTCCAGATGACGACAACAAGGGGGAGACATGACCGTCAGACATATTCCTAGTATGAGCCCGCGTAGAGAGCATTGCTTCTCTGTATAATGTATTCTTCATGGTTCATGTGTTACTGATAGTCATGTTGTCTGGTACATAATGATTATGGTGTGATGGCCTATAATTGCAATGACAATGTTTATTCTATTTCGTGGCTTAATGTGTTGCATGGTGCCTGATGAATATATTTGTGGTTTGATCTTTCTGTAATTAAGTAACACAAACCTTAGTCTGTGTCATGAACATGGGGGACAATATTAGAGTACGTGTTTTCATCAATACTAACTCCCAAAAGAAACTCGACGTAGTCGCTAAGGAAACAGTTTTAATCAATAACTCGAGTTCTATTACACCACTTGAGTTAGGAACAAAAGGTTCGCAAGTTACCACATCAAGTGGCTAGTTTTTCATAACGGTGCACTCGAGTCTCACGTGTGTCACTCGAGTTATATACAAAATTGGACAAATAACGTCCTACTTACTAGTTACAGCGAACATGGGTTACCATCATTGCATAAGAGATGTTAATTTACTAGTTTCTGTGCTTGGTTTCCAAATTCCCAGCTCATATACCATTTTCAGAAGCTGCATGTTATAGATTATCAATATATTATTACTATTACAGTTTCTTAATATAACATAAAACTTGTTCATATTCATTCCTATACAGCATTCCAACAAACTATGTTGATTAAACGTAGAGAACATACAGCAGTCCAACAAACTATAAATATATGTATTCGCATATTGATTCAAAGTACATAATTAGTTGCCAAAATATACATAATCAACGATATAGTTCAGTATAAAATAGTGACCAGGTAAAGAAACTTTCAGTGACAATAGCACATTAAGATGATGTTTTTTTGTCACTGACTTGACACTGCATACATTACATATACAAACTGCTCCATGTTCATATTCATTCCCACACAGCAGTAGCATTCCAACCAACTGATAAAAACTAGATAACAAACAGCAGGCAAATAAACTATACATTTGTATTTCCGTATTGATTACAACTTGAGAAATAGTTTCCAAACTATACATAATCAACATTATACTTGTGTACAAAAGCAGTGGCTACTTACATAAACTTTCAACTTTCAGTAACAACAGAACATTAAGATTTTACTGCTTCTTAATGTTTTATTGTCACTGACATGACACGACATGCATACATTACGTATAAAAACTGCTTCCCCTGCACCCCATCCCTTCATTCCAAAAACCATTGAAGGGTCAAACCAAAACATATATACAACAAAAAAGATGAAGCATCAAAGATGATCATTAGAGTTCAACATGGGTTGGGATTTTTGCACGTCCTTCTTGTGTGTCATGCTTCATGGCACCGTGTACAATGGTAGATCTTTCTATTTTGGAACTGTGATTCCTGCCTCCTTACTCTTTGTCTTCCAGGGGGTCGACTTGTGATTGGAGGGTGGAGGAACGTAGCTTCAGACATGTTTTCCATGTGATAATCCCTATAATCATTGACGTTCGGCATGTCTATTGTCACAACCAGAATCATGCTGTGCTGGTAGATCCGTTGCTGAGCTTCTATCTTAAAACAATCCTCAACATAGTCGTAGATGTTGCCGTGCACAACCTTGACAGCTGCACACGCATGTGTGCATGGAATCCCACTCATTTGCCATGCCCCACAACTACATTGCCATGATCGCAAGTCAACCCCATGGTCTCCACGTCCTATATGCACACTGAATCTACCCTGCCCATAATCTTCACACCCCATATGCTCACATCCACTCACATTTTCCATAACCTTTGCATCTATATTTGGCCCAACACAATTCTTCCACTTATTCATTGCCACATAAGAGGCATTCATCTTCTTTGCTACTTTCTCACGATGTGCGTAAATTAATTGGGCTACATTATACTTCTTCTCCTTCACCATCCATGCATTGAATGACTCGGCGATATTAGTTGTTATGTTATCCCATCGTTTGTATGGGAACTTGCTAAGAGCCCACCTATCAACATCACCATGATTGTTAATCTATTCATATAACTCTTGACAGTGCTCCCGCATATTTTCCATTGCTTTATCAAAGTCATCCACACGCCTTGCATATGCAATCTTGTTAAGAAGCATCAATCCATCCTCCTTTGACCGGTTACTAGTCTTTCTCTTGCCCCTGTTTATTTTTAGTGTCTCTGCACTGAAGTTCTCCTTGACATGTTTATAACAGAATGCATGATGATGCCCTCCAAATATTGCTGCCACAGCACCTATTATGCCATTGTGACGATCAGACACAATTGTCAACTCCATAGAACCAACAATCCTTTTAATCATATGCATGAACCAAGTCCAATCATGCAGTGTCTCTCCCTTCACAATTGCTATGGCAAACTGCAACAACTCATTATTCGCATCATAGGCTGATGCTACAAGTAGAGTCCCCTTATAAGGCCCACTTAAATGAGTTCCATCAACATATAGTAGATGCCTTGCACCCCCATGAAACCCTGTACACATGACCCATATGAAATGAAAACTCTTTCAAACCTGCAACCATGTGCTACCCATTCACAACTGTATTAGCATCAATTTCCTTCAACTTTTGGCATATCCATGGGATTAACATGTATGATTGTTCCGGTCTTTCATGTATGTCTTCCATTGCCTTTTCCTTTGCCCTATATGCCTGTTTATATGTTAGCTTCACACCATACTCCCTTTGCAGTGTCTTCATAATCTCAGTTGGATGCTTCTTGGTGTGATTCCTAATCTCGTCGATTATTATTGATGATGTCAAAGTAGATCTTGCACAATGGCCGCTCACTTGCAAATGATCTTGAGCTAAATGAACATGATCTTTTATGAATTTTGTCACACACAGTATTCCAGAACTCCTGCCCACTACAGACGCACATAATTTCCAAGGACAACCCTTTACTTTACACGTGACATACATCTTGTCCTTGCTATTCCTATCATATTTATACATGAACTTATGTGCAATGCTATACTTGTACAAGGCTTCTCTTAATACATCGGTATGAGGAAAATGCTGCCTGACCTCGGAAATTACCCCTGACCATTTCAAATAGCTAGTGTCACTAAAATTTGTCTGATCTGTATCATAAGTTATACACCCACCACCAATTTCAAATGACATAGCCTCAAGATCATTGCCATGTGTCATGGGAGATACCTCCGCTTCCGGTGACCGTTCCAATAATCTGTGGCTCCTGCATACAACAATTACAACACTTTATAACTTATTATCAGCTTGGGAATGAACAAAATATTACTAACTTACATATGTGCATTATTCATTGGCAAGGATTCATTGCCATTCTCTATATGGGCTACAAACACATGCGCACTGCTTTCATTGAACTGAAATAGGTTTTCAATTTCACTATCATTGTCAAACTCAATTAATGTCCTCTTATCAAACATTATTGCATATTTAATGTCACAACTGCTCCCTTCATGACCTGTCAATCTTGATATAATTTCTCTTAAATCTTCCATTCTTATCCCATCTTTTAGTACCTTTACCCTCACACTGCCTCCGATATATTTAACTTCACCGTCATTATTATGTTCAAATTTCCCCCTACGTGAAAATAACAAAACAACTCATTTGCACAGCTTGAACCAATATTACCATCCATTTTTTTACGCATCCTACAACAAATAAATAACACACTGTTAGTTGACAAAAACAAAACTAAATGGGTACCTCAATCTTTCACAAATCTATATTAGGGTTTTTCAACTTCATATTAATCGTTTCTTACAAAATCATCCCCATTTATTCTCTTCAACCATAACCCTGAAACTAACCATCCCAACCTCCTCCCCGATTCAGGAAGCATCTGCATTTTTCCCCATACCACTCTTCAACATTCACGTCCTTCAAACCTAAATACACCGTAAAGTTTCCCACCCAAATGAAGACGAAAATGGTTTTGCTTCAGCTCGACCACGCGGGGAAGAACATTGTCGACTAATAAAGTACATACCTCACTGCTGTTTGTATCGCCTCCCACTTATGTTCCCGCGCGATGACGCTCTCCCTGTTTCGCGTCACCTTCTTTTGTCATCTACTTCTTTTCTTTCATCAGAGGACAAATTTTTCATTTTACATTCAATTCTAATATTCCAGTTAACGTACTCGCACTGATCCGGGATATTATATTTCCGCGCACGTCTGCGTCTTTTACTAATTTAAAGGTTCTTTTTGAAGGATTTTTCCTACCTTTTACGTTATTAAGTACTTTCCAATCACAAATAACTTCAATAGTTTTTCTCCATTTAAACCATCCAACTTGAATTTTATTATTAACATCTCTATCAAATTTAACATCTTTTTATATAATTTATTCCAAATATCTAAATTTTTTCACTTGTGGAATGATTTACTCCCCCAAATTAACCTCCAAATCTCTTTTAATTTGCCCTTTATCAAAATTACAACACAAGTTAAAGTATACTTTTAATCCTTTAAATTTACATGAGGTATATAATACCCCAAATTTTGAGATTTGAGGCTAGAGAATAAGTTTGAAATAAGTGAACTGCTAAGCCCCGTTTAGCCGAATTCCAAATTTTGGTTAAGGGTAAATGACTCCAAAAGTGGATGTGATTAGTAATAAATGAACACTTCTGGAGAAGATGATGAGAATTGTGGATTTTGCCATGATTTTGTATAATTTCAAAATGGTGGAATTGGATGGTGTAATGTGGTGCAATTGATGTCATGTTGTGTTATTTGGTCATTGGAATTGGTTTGGAACATTAAATGGAAAGTTGGGAAATTCTGTCCATTGAAACTTCTTGCTAGGCAGTCTGTTTGTGTTGACGTTTTGAATAGGCAAATGATGTCTAAAAATTCTGAAAATTTCCAGTATTAAAGTTCACATTCCAAGATTCAAAATCGACAAATAAATTGTGTCATTTTGTTTTGTGAGCTGGGAGTTTTGGTTGTCCAAAGTTTGATGTCGAAACTGGACTCTGTTTTGGGGCAGTAGTGAATTTTGTGTAATTCTGGAATTGTGTGGTAATTTCTGGTAATGATTGATATTTTTCCAGGGAATAGGACTTAAATATATTTCATTTGGCTTTAGAATAATCTCATTTCAATTTTTCTAGAATTAGTTATGATTTTTCAAAGTTTAGGCAGAAATCTGCCAGAATTTTGTAAAAATCCGAAATTGTTGGAAATTTAGTAAATAATTAGAAAATAATATTATATTAAATTAAATCATCATCCACCTCCTCCATCAGCCCAAAACCGTGCCATTCAGCTGCAACAAGAGAGAGAAGGTGTGAGAAATTCTAAAGAGAGAAGGAGAAGGGAACTTGTACGGTAAGTCTATTTCTTTGGTAAATCCTTACCTAACGTGTATAACTCCGCTCCTAAGCTATTCTTCTATGTTTTTCAAGGTTTGTGGAGCACAAATTTGGGTGTTCTAAGGCTAGGGTTTTCAGCCACTTTGAGAAAAAACTAGTGGGAGATTGAGGTAACTTCCGAACTTTCGTATATTGCTTATTCTGGCTGCTGTGGGCAATTTAATTGGTGAAATTTTGTCGGATTTCCATTGATTTTAAAGTTTGGAAATGATATGCCTAGGGGTTATGCTGCCCAAATTGGGTCTTAATGTTAGTTTTAACCTAATGTAATGGTTAAT
Source organism: Inga laurina (assembly GCA_963855925.1). Classification (NCBI taxonomy): domain Eukaryota; kingdom Viridiplantae; phylum Streptophyta; class Magnoliopsida; order Fabales; family Fabaceae; genus Inga; species Inga laurina. The sequence continues at coordinate 22,316,182 of OY979713.1, forward strand.
AAAGTGGTTAGGAGTAGAAAGAAACACGTCTGCGGAGTCGAAACTGAAAAATCCTAATTTTTCCTTGAGAATTGAGAATTTCGGCCAAGGCTAGTTTGAGGGATTAGAGATGGATTTTCAATGATTTGATGGTTCGATTGAGTTCAAGAGAGAAAATTAGGTGGGGTTACAATTGGTCACTTTTTCGGAAAAGGCTGAAAAAGCATAATTACGAAAATGCCCCTAAAACCCTTAAAGTGGGGCTGCCAAGGGTAAATTTGTAATTTGACATTGAATTTGATAATTCTGAGTTCTTAAATGGATTCCTTGAACGGAAATATGTTAGGATAGCCCAGGTTAGAATTTCAGGTAAAGTGCAATAGGATCAGGTACAGCAGGCCTGGGCAGGGTCCCTGAGGGCATTTTTGTAAATTTTTATTATAGACTCATATAACCCCAAGAAACACTATAGAAGTGTCTAAATGGTGCATTTGGAATTGTAGGATTCGACATTTACCCTGATCGTGAACGACTTGTGCCAGAGCACGTTCAGAAAGAACCAGGTAGTGACTCTCTCTCTCTCTCTCTCTCTCATACTATGTGTAATGCACTGCATGTGTGTTGTATCACTGTTTTGTGATGATTTATGATGCTGCTGCAGTTATAGCTGGTGATAGCTGTCATTTACAGTGCAAGTTGTCGTTATTGTGATTATAGTGAAAGTTGTCACATCGTGTCTACAGCCGTGAGTGCTGTCATTTGTGGTAAAAGCCAGGTATCTTTGTGCTTCTACTGTTGTTGCTATTGTGATTTATTTATATGCTGCGTGCTTATATATTGAATGAGTGGAATGTTATTACTGAGATTCTTTTGAATCTCATTCTTTCCATTAATTGACCTACAAACAGGGCAAGTGACTCTAAAGGGAAGCGAACAACCAAGAGCGGCTAGGACTCCTTAGAGATCTTTGATGTTGGTTTTTGGTTATCCATTTTGATTTGGGATTACAGTATATATATGGAATGATTTTGTGTAATCCCCTATACAGGAAACTGTAAACCTTAGTGTATATAGACGTATCTAAAACCCTAAGGTTGCCGGGATTTTATTGTACACTTTGATATGTATGAATGAGATTGAACTGCGTGGAGTACTTAGATTCGGAAGATGAATACCATGTTGAACGAATTTTAGAAAAGAAATTTAAGAAAAATGTATCCATCGGTCTCTAATTCATTTAAATTACGCATTTTTGAATCTTAATTACGGTTATCAAGGCAGGGGGTTACAAGGTATATTTTTTGTCCCTTAATTTTATAAAGTATACTTTTTATCCTTTAATTCTAACACTGTTAATATTGCTAACGGAAAACGCTGATGCAGCAACTCAAATGATAATTGTATAATTAAATGCTATGAATATTAAATTTAAAATATTTGTAAATTGAAAAATATCTAAAAATTTAATGAAGCAGTCAATATCAAAACCACGATTGTATTAAAAAAAATTTAGTTTGATAATCTAAATATATTAGTTTAATAATCTAAATGTCAAAACCTCGATTTTCATATGCAATGATTTGTTGGTTTATTTTAGTTTAGTAATCTAAATATATTATATTAAAAAATTAAAACTTAAATATACTTTGTCAACTGCACAGTCATTATTTGAGTTTATTGCTTCAATATTTTCTGTTGAAAACTGTAATACCTCGAATTCTGAGACATGAGGCTAGAGAATAAGCCTAAAATAAGTGGATTGCTAAGCGCCGGTTTAGCAAGATTCGAAATGTGGATTAATGGATATGACTTCAAAAGTGGGTGTGATTATTATAAATAAACCCTTTTAGAGAATATGGAGTGGATTGTAGTCGTTTATGTTATGAGCAGCGCCGAAATCCTGTATTTAAGTTCAATTATTGATTAACATCTAAATTGACTTAAAATAAGGGGGAGGGCGTATGTATGGTGTAAATGAATGAGAAAATGAGTTTGGTGGTGATTCAGTGTGAATTACCGTAATCAGGGGTAAAACGGTAAAGTTACCGACCGATTAATCGGTGACCGAAGAGGAAGCTCATTGGTATCTCAAAAATCAATGGTTGAGATTGATTGTGATGAGATTATGAGGGGTGGAATCCCATGTGTGTGTGCCTAAGTGAGTTCATGAAGATTGAACAAGGTGGTGACAAGTGGCACAATGTGAACCCTTGATTTAGTCAAAATGTCAAAACACTCTTCCCTCTCTCCCCTCTTTTTTTAGGTTGGCCAAGAGGCCATTTTTGGCTCAAAAACTGATCTCTTTCTCTCTCTCCTAAAACTCCCATGGTCGTCCAAGGAAAGGGAAGAAAGAGAAATGCAAATGTGAGTGTTTGGTTAGCTTAATGTCCTCTAATGCTCAAATACCCTTCTTTAAAGTTGTTCATAGTGATGAGAGCTTCATTGCTATGGTTTTAGATTTGTGAGAGAAGGTGTTTGAGAGCTTGAAGAATTTAGAAAGTGGAGGAATCAAAGAATTGGCATTGGGAAGAGGAAGAGGTGAGTATTTGATGACTTTTGACCTAGCTATTGTGGCTCTTGGATGAGTATTATGAATTGTGATTTTTCCCCCTGATTTTGTGGTATTTTCGTGTGGAATGTAATTGGTGGAATTGGGTTGTCTTTTGTGTTGAAAATTGTGTCATGTTGTGCTATTTAGTCATTGGAATTGGTTTGGATTGGATTAGACACATTGGTTGTAAAACTGAAAATGTTGTCCATTGGAAATTCTGTCTGGGCAGTTTGTTTGTGTTGCTATTTTGAATTTGAATGACCAAATGATGTTAGAAAATTAGGAAAATTTCTAGTCTTAATTTTCACATCCCAAGCTTCAAAATGGACATTTAATTTGTGCCATTTCATTTTGGGAACTGGGAGATATGACTGTCCAAAGTTTGGGATTGAAATTGAACACTGTTTTGGGGCAGTAGTGGATTTTGGGGAATTCTGTATTTTTGTCGTGATTTCCAGTAATGACCCATATTTTCCCTTTGTAGAGGACTTGAATAGATTTTATTTGGCTTTGGAATCACCTCATTTCGATTTTTGTGGAATTAGTTATGCATTTTGGAAGTTCAACCAAGAAACAAAATTTTCTTGGCCGCTGCCCAAATGTTTCTGAGCTGGTTTTGGCCACGGCCAACCCCTAAAAATCAACATTTTGGACTTTTAAAAGGTGATCTTTGGTCAAGTATTTCCCAAGCCTCTAGGCATGTGTTTAGGCTTTGATTAGCCACCTAAAGTCATGAATGGTAACCAACTTTAAGTGATATGAAAGTAAGGTTTTGGAATAGAGAATAACCCTATGTCCTTGCTTTGCTATAGGGTTGGTATTCACCCTGGTCGTGGTTCGGTATTCGTTCTGATCGTGAGTAAGCGGAGCTGAAGCATACGTGGAAAGAACAAGTGTAGGGAAATTACCTCTCTTGCATGTTTTGATATTTGTGTTTGTGTATTGATGCATGTATTGTTTTGCTTGATTATGTGAAACATGTATGAATGATTGTAACTTTATTTCCAGTTATGCTATGGCCATGAGTATGTTGTTGAAACATTGAGCACACAGATATGTCATTGTGTGAACATGAGTTATATATTGCAAGCATGTCATGCATTAAACACTTATCTTGCATGCATACTGGTATTTGTTTTCTATTGAGATTCTCTAGAATCTCACCCTCCCTACCAACAGTTAGACAGGGCAAGCGGATCGAGGAGGGAGCAAGCAGGCAAAGGCGACGAGGACTCCTTTGGGTTATAGATTTTGGTAGTTGGTTATCATAGTTGGGATGTATATTTGGATATTCGTATTTGGATTTGGATGTGTATATGTGGATGAGGATTTGATTATGTATTTGCTATGAAATTTGTGTAATCCCTGTATGAGGGCTTGTAATGAGCGAATATGTCCTGTAAAACTTGAGTTAATATATGGAACCCGGAATTGTCGAGATTATTATATTGTGCACTCTGATTTATATATTGAATGTGATTATCTGCGTCAAGTGATTGTATTCGAAATGTGAATGAGATCAGGTCAATTAGCTTTTGAAAAGTATTTGTGAAAATCCTATCTCAAGGATGGGATTGTGAATGAGTTTTAATAATTGTTGGTCTCTATTTCATTTGAATTGCGTATTTCAGATATAATTACGGAAGGGGGTTACATGAAAACATTAACGGTGTTAGAAATATAGAACCAAAAGTGGTATGACAACTGGTCTGAGTTGAATGGGCTGTTGATTGAGCTAATACCAGGTTTTGAGGCTTTTGTGGGTAGAAACTAAAAGGTTCAAGATTATGTAAATCTCTAGGGTGAGTAGGATACAATCAAATTGAGCAGATGGTTCCAATCTTACATTATCAATTGAATTATGTGTGCACACCCTCCCTGTGAGGAGAGAGGAGAGGATAAAAACTTTTGGAAGCCATCTTCTGACAGTTGTTTCTTTGTTATTTCTGCATATCATTTTCTTTTTGCAGGTTTTCAAAATTCAAATGAAACAATTTAGAGGATGCTGTGGAAATAGGCAATACCTAAGAAGATTAAATCATTCATGTGGCCTATTGCACATGGCAAAGCAAACATAACGCAACTCAAAGCTCGGAGGGCATTGACAAATTATGCAGGATGTCCTTTTGACTGCAACCAGGATGAGGATGTGTTGCACCTTCTGCGGGATTGTGTCAATGCTCGAGAACAATGTAATTCCATCGTCCACCCAACCTTGTGGCATCAATTTTCTACTTTACAGGGATCAACATGGATACAATGGGATTTTAAGCATGAAGCAAGTAGGAATTTCACAAAGAAGATCAACTGGGCAATACCATTTGGCTATGTATGTTAGGACATTTAGGTGGATCGATGTAAGAATTTATTTGGGGAAGACTCAAAAATTGATTTTCAAAATACTCACTCTAGCTTATTTCGGGCTAATTGGGATATGGAGTTAACCTCAAATTGTTTGTTTTACACATAGTCGATCAATGAAGGTGACGGTGATATTAGAGGAAAGCTAGGTTTTAGCACTCCGGAAATCAATAGCTCTGTTCTAGAATTAGGTCAAAGCGGATGTGCAAGAGCTATTAAGGGAGAAGATGGAAGTTGGATTTGTGGATATATGTGTAAGCTTACTCAAGTGCCTCCTGTGGTAGCAAAAATTATTGCCATCATCCAGGGTGGTCTTCATGTTGGAAATTATGCCCTATGAGCCAATCATTATACTTTGAACATTATTATTTAATGAATTTATCCATTATATTATCATATTATTCGCATGTTCATTGTGATAACTGTATCCTTGAATAAATAATAAAGATTGTTCTAAATGTCCTTGGTCGGTCATCTATACTGGAGAAAAGATGAAGTGAGACTAGTATGACTTTGATAAGGTATGGAAATACGAATCAAAATCTTGAACACTTGTAAGAGTACAAGGTGCTTGACCGACCCATTATAAGAAAGCTACATAGATCAAGTCATAAGCTTATCTCATGTATAGCTACGTCACTATGCCCTTCACTTGAGATCATCATGAATTCCTACATGAGAGTCGCTAAGCTTTGACCTAGTCAAAAGTCACCTTTGACCAAGTGTTGATCAAGGCTACAATCAAGCTTGGTGGTTTTCATGCAAAAGAATGTAAATGGTCAAGATGGAATTTATCCCTCACATTAGTAGAGAGATATTACTGGGCCCCTCGATGAGTGAGTCTGAGAAATATATGGCCATACTACGATGGAAAGGAGTTTCCATTTCTGTTGTCAGACTACTCAGGAATCGGGAAAGTAATGGTCAGGAACAGGAGGATGACATTATCCATGCCTCATCCTTGACTGAAATACCGTGTGACAAAAGGAACATGATATGGTTGTATGACAAGTTGCATTGTGTTAACAATCCTCATATGAATTGGGTAGTCGTAATGTCTTGCTAAATGCCACTTGCGACTTATGGGTTAGCACAGTTATTGGCCCACTACCAATTTCATATGAGCCTATAGAGTCACACACAAGAATCGCCCACCACGAGCTATAATGTCTAGGTCCATTGAATCTAAGATGTGTCTAAGATTCAATAAATACAATGTTTAATTTAGGTTGGACAAATTTTATATTTATATATATGTATATATATAATATAAAATTTGTGTAAAAGAAAAGTATATATGTATTTTTGAAATACATATTTATATGTATATATGATAATCTTATTATTTTGTGTTAGTTTTAAATTTAGTTTTATTCGATAAATTAATTTAATAACTAATATGATAGAGATATAATATTTCATATTTAATTTATAAAGATAAACTAAATCTATTGGTTCTTTATTCGAATTAAATAAATAGGTTAAATTAAAACTGTTAGACAATTTAATTAAACCAAATTTATTTAACTAATCTCATCAAGATAATTAAGTGTTAATTGATTTCAAAATTAATTGCCATAAATTTTGCAATTCCAATATAGCCCTCATGGGTTATAAAACAATAGGATAGAAGGACACACGTACGGATGAGAGTTCTAAGCTGCAAGGAAACCCTAAGAGACATTGGAAGCGCTAGCACGAAGTCTGTGTTGGAGACGCATTCGTGTGGATATTAGTAGAGGGAGCAAATATGAGGTGTTGGCTCCTAGAGATCGAAAAAAGGCAAAACGCAAAAGGTACGATTATACTACTTAATTTAAACGCCTTTGATAGATCTGCAATTAGGATTAATGAACTTTTGCAATTTTAAATTTCCGCTGTGTCTGCCAATCCCAACACTTCAAATAGTTGGAACAAGAATATTAAGAATATTGTAGTTTTTACTGATTGTCTTGAGGCTATGAATCTTCTCAAAAATGGTTGTAATAACAAGCATCATTTTAGAAAAGTCATTGAAGAGGCCAAACTATTATTGTCTAGAAGCTGGCAGGTCCTTATTAGTTATATTTTTAAAGATCAAAATGCTTTAATAGATCATTTAGCTAAGTTAATGTATAGTAGTACAGAAAATTTTGTTCTCCTTGATCAACCACCACCTTTCATTCGAGAGGCGTTACATGATGTGGATGATTGGGTTGGTTCTTCTAGAATCAGTTTTTATATTAATCTCATAATGAATTACAGTATTTGCTTAGAAAAAAGTGAAAATAAAAATACTCATATATATATATATATATATATATATATATATATATATATATATATATATATATATATATAACTACCACACGCACAGGAGATGAGAAAAATAGGATGGGGATAGGTTTTGACAAATTTAAGTAAAGTAGAAGCAGATATAGGGGTTGACAAATATTATTAAAAAATATTTTTATAAAAAATAATAATATTTAGACTTATTGAAACATTTTTTCATATTACTTATTTCAGTGATAAGGTATATTTTGAACGGGTACAAACCAATATATTTAAAATAATTATTTTAAGGAGATATTTTATTTACTCATATATCTATGCTTAGGTTTCTATTATTTTCCAAATATCTTCTAAGGAGTATATCTTTTGGCTGGAATCGTTTTCTGACGTAAGAAATATAACTTTGCCATCACAAACACTATAGGTGGCAGCTTATAGATTTTCGAGGTTGTTGGCGTTCTTAGATCGAGTGGATGTGAATGAGATTCCACATTAGCAATGCCAAATAGTTGGTGCTGTGGAACTTATTTTTGTTCGGGATACCCTTTCTGCCCAGGAATAAAATTGAAAATACTTTGCAACCTCATAAAATGATAATAAAACATCAAATTTATAATTTCAAACATTAAAAATTAAACACGCATCACAAATCCATATGTTACAAATTAAACATACATCCAAAATCTATCATTAATATTCAATACAATCAACAATTAGTCAATATTGACATTCTGCCGTGTAAATATTGAAGGTTTCTTAAAATTGAAAATGCTTTACAAAATCATAAAGTGATAATAAAACATCAAACTCATAGTTTCAAACATTACAAATCAAACATCATCACAAGTCCACATATTACAAATCAAACATCAAAGTCCACTAGAACAAAAGTTTCTTCAAAATAAACTTACGATATTTAAATAAAACTACCACTACTCATTTAAGGTAACAAGAGGTGCAATTCATGATCAGGAGTTATAAGAAACTTATCTAAAAACTCCCAATCCCACGATCTAGAAATAATATAAAGTAAAAGTTCATTGCTAACAGCTGAATTTCCGCCTAGCTGAGCACACTTACGTCGGGCTCGCACGTATAGCCCAAAATACTCACGAAACTCATCACTAGTATAATGTGGGATGCCCCTCCTTACACTAGTAGGAGGTGGGCTGGCCCCACCTGCACCAGTGCTAGGTGGGCTCCCCCCACCCCGAGCAACATGAGATGGGCCTACCCCGCTTCGAGCTGCAGCTCGACGTTGAGTTCGACGTCGAGGAGTGCCACTACTGTTGTATGCTTTATTAATCCTTGATCTACATTGCTTGTTCCTTGACCTCATCTGAAAAGGGATGAGATATCAAAACAAATAAATGTTACTTCTTCTATTATATACAAACTATGTGATGCAGTATTTCTTTTTTAAAGAGACAAAATAAATGGAGTCGAGATATCTAATTTTTTAAAACAACAGACTAGATGAGGCGGAGATATTTCTTTTAAACAACGGTTAACAAATCATAAATAAATTTTTATGATGAAGTTTCCTATGATTTAGAATATAATAAAAACCGCAAAAATATACAATATCATACATAATTGGATTTAAAATAACATACAATAAAAGAAACGGTTAAGGTACAAATATACTAATAAAGTATTGTTTGAAGAACGTCTGCCACAAATATCTTTTAAAAATGACAAAAATACCAATGAAGTTTTAAAAAGAGGCATCCACCATAATTCCCATTAAATCCGTACTAACGTCATTAGGAGTTTCTTTTTCTAATGATTTAACACCATTAATATGGATTTAACGAAAATTATCGTAGATGTCCCTTCTTAAAACTTCATTAGTATTTTTACCCTTTTTAAAATATATTTATAGTGCACGCTCCTCATACAATACTTCATTATTAAATTTATACCTTAACCCTAAAAGAAATCTACCAAAATATTGCCTATTCTTTTTACTCGTTCAAATATCTTGACCTATGTTCTTTTTTATCTTTCACTCATTTATTGCTTCTTGTACTTTTGGCTACATATACCCCATCCATCAAAAGACCTTATCCTCTTTTATTAATATATATGTATAAATTCGAGACCTTAATTTGTGACACCCTTTTCAGTTCCTTCCGACTACCTTATTTTAATCATAATATTATTTGATTTAATGCATGAAAAAAAATCAACACCTAAAACTTGAATTTAAATTATAACATATTTCTTACAACCTATATATATATATATATATATATATATATATATATATATATATATATATATATATAACATGTAATATTATCTCGAAAAAAATTAAATATAAAAGATATTGGAAAAATTAAACTAATAACAACTAATAAAATTATATTTATAAGCTTAAAAATTAACAAACTTCTCATGTATAAAGCTGTAGAAAGCTTTATCTTCATGTCAATATCTAAAATAAAAATTATAGTCACACATAAAACTATAAACTAAAATTCATGGCATATTTTAAACTTAAAAAAGAAAAAGACAGAAGCTTTAGTGCTATAAAAAAAAAATTAAAAAAAAAAACTCAGACTTACAAGGAAGCCTGTGTGCATATACAACCGTTCAATATTAACTATATCCATATACTGCCAAAATAAACTAACAGTTACTAACAAAAGATAGAGTGTACCCAGAGAATATGCCGCAGTATTTATGTTTAATAAGTAGGGCGATTCTGTATGTTTTTTATTCTTTAAGGGGTTGTTTGGTCTGAGGGGAGAGGAGGGAAAGTGGTTGGAGGGAAAAAAATTTTGAGTTGAATTTAAAAAAATTAGAGAAGTGGGATTAAAAAATTTTAATTAATTTTTCTTCCTCTTTTATCTAATATATTTTCTTTATTAAAATTTTATTACCCACTTCTTCAATCTTTTAAAATTCAACTCATAACAATTTTTCCTCCCCTCCCCTCCCCTCCAAATCCCTCACACCAGACAGACCCTTAAGGGTGTGTTTGGTTTGAGGGGAGGGTGGAGAAATTACCATTTTGGACAAAAGAAACCCAAAATTTACCCTCTCATTTTTTTTTAAATTTTGGTTTATCGCCCAAAATTTACTTTCTTATTCTTTTTAAATGTTGGGTTCTTGTCCAAAATTTAAATTCCTTCAACCCAAAAAAATAATTTACCCATCATCTTATTCCCTCACACCCCTCCCCTCAAACTAAACACACCCTAAAAGATGGATCCCACTTAACCAGGAGTCCCCTCCTCTACTAGTATCTTGAAGTAACAAAGGATAAAAGTGAACAACAATCATTAAAATATCAACAGAGGGAAAGATTCAGAATTAAAAAAAAAAAGACGGTGGGAAAGATTCAAACAAGCCTGCTTATCGCACGTATACATCCAGAGTCTCACTTCAGTGCGGAATGCATATATACAACCATTCAATATTAACTATATACAGATTCTCGCAAGAAAAATATTAACTATGTGTGTGTGGCAAAAAAAATAACTCGTATATACAACCATTTAATATTAATTATGCCTTAAAATGTAACAACTTTATAACTTTATTTTTATTTAATTAATATATATTATATCTCCATAAAAACAAAGTTAATATAATAATAAATCGAGCAAAATCGTAGATTTATATAGAAAACTTAATAACCTGAATTATAAATAGGACAAAAAAAAATCTTATTTCTCTCCCTATAGATAGGATTAGAAGAGTAAGTAGCATTATCTTCGTATGATTTTGTTGCAATTAGCTTACCTCCATTTGAATTTTAAACATGTAGTTGGATTTTAATTTTTTTATTTATATTCTCTCCGTTAACAAACCGTAAAACACGAGTGGTTCTCGAAGGGGGCCTATAGTTGAAATTATTCTATTAAATATCACTAAATGAGTTATGCATCAAGCCAAAAAAAAATTATTTTTTTTTTAAGTTCAGACTCTCAGTTATAATTGACTAGCTTTGGTTTATACCAATAAAATCGTTAGCTCTGGGATCCGTGCAGGAGTCATCCCACTCATCCCAGTGGGAAGAATTCTTTATTTTCCTTAATACCACACTTGAGCAGAATTTATAATTGTTCCTAAGAAAAGGAGGGTCAGGGTACACAGCATCGGACAGAAGCCCGATCTGAATATGAATGACGCAGGAAAAAAATAACCAAAGAAGGCAGATCGGAGGAAATGGAGCAAAGTATCTCCTTTGCTCATAACAGATCTGAATATGGATGACGCTGAAAAAGGAAAGCGTATGAAACTACAGAGGAATCTGGCTTAAAGGAAAGTTTACATCTTACCACGAAAATACCACAAAACGGTCGTTTGAAGAGGAAAGAGAGGCCGGAACCGCAAGTTCACAGATCTGACAAGCAGAACAGATTGAGGAGGCGATCTGAGATTTCAGCCCAAGCGAACCTTGCATGCACAGATCAGCCGAACAGAAAACGCGCTGACCACAAGACGATCGGTTGATGAACGGCGAGCAAAATAGAACCAGAAGAAGAATAATGGAGAAGAGAGAAGACGCTTCTCTCCACTGCCAACTCTGTTCGCTGCCTCTGTTATTTCCCCAACAGCCCAAGTAAAAGTAAAGCAATGTGATGGTGGGGATGTGAGAAGGACATGAACTCGGGTTCGGTTTCTCTCATAAGCTATTTTTCTCATTATCCCTCATAAGCTTTAAATTTTAGCCATCCATTTGATCTAACTGCTAATAGAAAGCCACATCATCTAGCTTTAAATAAAATTGAATCCTAATCGTCCATTTTGTAATAATCCTGATCGTCCGTTCCCATCTTCAACCAAGTCTTCCCCTTCGACGCATGACCGTTGCATTCGTTCTCGTTCTGCAATTCTGCAATTCCCTCTGTCACCTTTGCATCCTCATCATCTTTTCCGAACGGCTCATCATCACATAGGTCGCCGTGCAAATAGGGATGATGAGAAATTTGGATAGTGAGAGGATCCGGTTCCGAGTTTTAGCGAGGCATCAACGAAACGAAACAAATCAATCCAATTGCTAAGGCAGAGTATTTTAAACGGCTCAGGGCCTCAGTCCACTGTAGTCTCGCCGACAACGTAACGGCTCTTCGGTGGCATTTCGGCGCTGTTGATCTTCGTCTTTGCCGCCGATCTACGGGATTTTTATTCTCTTATCCGCGCTCCCTCTTCATTTCTCTTTTCAGATTTATAGTTTACACTATACTTCACTTGTTCCTCTTTCTCATTTGAAAAGTAACTGTTAGGCGGTATTGCTTATTTCTCACTTTTCTCCCGCATTCTATTACATTTTCTAGTTGCTTTCAGTGCGTAATTGGCTTATTGTAACCCCTTCTGTAATTATATCCGAAATACGCGATTAAAATGAAATAGAGACCAATAATAATCAAATAACATTTACTAACCCATCACACGACGGGGTTTTCACGAATACTTTTTGAAATAATTTATAAACTTGGTCTCATATTCACATTTCGAATACAATTACTACGCGAAGATAAATCACATTCATATAAATATCAGAGTGTACAACATAATCATCCCAGAAATCCCGAGTACATACCTTCGCTAAAGATACACAGGGTACAATTGCCCATTACAATTCTTCAAATGGGGATTACACAATCTCATCTCAAAGGAGTCCTAGCCGCTCCCTCCACGAGCCACTTGCCCTGTCTAAATTGTTGGTAGGGGAGAGTGAGATTCGAGAGAATCTCAGTAGGAAACAGATACCATAATGCATGCATGATAGATGCTATGTGTATGACATGTTAGCTTTATCTAGATGCAAGCCCCATAATGATATTTCTGCATGCTCAATATTTCATGTAACAAAACTATGGCCACAGTAAAACAGAAACAGAGCTTCATTTATTCAAATATGCTCTACACAATCAAGTAAAGCAATCACATACATCACTACACAAGCAAAGATATCAAATACATGCAAGTAAGGTAAGTCCCCTACCTCCAGTCTTTTCTCCTCGATTTGCGTGCCAGCAACTCGGGGCTTCACATTCGATCTTCAAGCTCCCACTAGCTTTTCCTTGTCTTGGCTAAAACCCTAGCTGTTTTAACACGAAAGGAAGAGCTTCCAAACCTTGCGAGTTCTCTTCTCCTTTCTCTCTCCAAGAGCCCTCAACTTCCTCTCACTAGTTTCAGCTGGTTCATCACGTCAGAAAATGAGATCTGAAGAAGATGAGAATATATTAATTCCATGCTGATGTCATCTTTTATTGAGATGATGTCATAATTCCCATTTTCGGATTTTCTGGCAGATTTTCTGCCCAAACTTTGAAAAATCATAACTAATTCTAGAAAAATAGAAATGAGATGATTCTAAAGCCAAATGAAAGGTATTTAAGTCCTCTTCATTGGAAAAATATGATCCATTACCAGAAATCACCACAAATTTCCAGAATTACACAAATTTCATCACTGCCTCAAAACAGAGTCCATTTTCGACCTCAAACTTTGGACAGTCATATCTCCTAGTTCCCAAAACGAAATGGCACAAATTATATATTCATATTGAAGCCTGGGATGTGAAATCTTAGACTGGAAAGTTTCAGAATTTTTAGACACCATTTGGTCATTCAAAACGTTCACACAACCTGACTACCCAGAATAGAGTTTCACTGGACAGAATTTCAGATTTTGCATCTTTGCTTCCAATGGTTCCATTTTCATACCAAACATCATTCCCACATAAATTTTCACAAGGAATCCATTGGAAACACCAAATCAATCAAATTCACATCTCATTGACATGTTTTCACAACAATCTCAACATGTCAACACAATTCACATTTCAAAACCTAACTTTGCAACATTTCCATTCCAAAGTTCCAAACCAATTTCAATGACATCAAAACACACTATGACACCATTTCCAACACAATACTCCATTCAATTCTTCCCTCTATTCTAAGTCAATCTAGATGTTAATCTACAATTGAACTCAAATATAGGGTTTCGGCGCTGCTCACAACACACACGAATCATATTCGAGTGCCAAATCACATCATATTCTACAAAAGGGTTATTTATCACTAACCACATCCACTTTTGGACTCATTAACCCTTAATCACAACTTGGGATCTTGCTAAACCGGGGCTTAGCAATCCACTAATCTCAGGCTTATTCTCTAGCCTCGAGTCTCGAAATTCGGGGTATTACACTTATTGCTTCGGATTGTTTCGTATGTCGTGGCTTGTAGCGTTTGATCTTTGATATTGGTCTTTACATAGCATTGACATTTTTTTCGCCCTAGTTCATCCGTATTATTGTTATTCTATTTTGTATCGCTAAACACTATAATTTTTGGCCTCTAGTTTAAAGCAGATTTATCAAGTTGGAGATTATTGTTTATCAGGTCAAAAATAAGTGCATTGATTTCATGAACAATTTTTATATTTCCTTTTTTTTTCCTGTGTTCTGAAAAATCTATGGTTGGCTTCTGCGAAGTCTCAAAGAGAAAATCAACTATGAATTGTGAAGAATGATAAGATGTCAGATATCATCGTCCATGTAATTTAAATTTCCTTCATCATGAAGCTCATTTGAATTTTCTTTCTATTTGCATTAGCAAGAGAGACTTTAGGATTTCTATTTTTTATTGTTCCCTACTTCCTCGTTGATAATCATTGCCTATGGAGCCTAACATTATTGAAAATTTCCCCTTTTCCCTGCTTGTGCCTGTAATTTCATGTTCTTCCTTTTTTTGAAAATAGAGAAGTTATTCTTAATTCTAGCTTTTCTTCATAAGACTCTACCAAATGTTTGACATTTGTCCAAACAAATCTTTGACATTTTTTCTCATATTGTATGGAGCTAAATTTGCTATACGTAAAGTTAGTAGTCATATCATTACAGTTTCACTTGTTTGGCTTAACAGATTTTCTTTTCTTTGTATGCCAGGGATACAAAATGATAGGATCCTTTCTTACAAGGGTGCTTGTGTATGACAACATAATATCCCGATAGATTCCTCACTTCGTTCAACTCATATATTTTTAAAGTATGACAACATAATATCCCGATAGATTCAAAACGCCTGCAACTGCACCATACAGAATCATCTTTCGGATCAAATGTCAACGTCCACTTTTTGTCTTCATTAACCATAGTTCTAGTATAAGTGAACAATAGACCTTTCTCATCTCGAGAGGAAATACAAGTGACGAAAAAGAGATCCAATTGCTCTTGGAACAATTCTAACACTGAAGCAGTGAAATCTTAGCAACTTGTCGTAGTATGGGTGAACTTTGGACTATCAATCGTGGTTTTTTCTCCCTTGCCCCATACTCACATTTCATCTCATTATCCGTCTTATATGTAACAACCCGCTCAAAACTTTTGAAGAATTCATCAATATTAATACTTGGGTTTGTAATACGCTTAATCTCTGCATTAACACTTTCACTTATTTGTGTGCTACGCATACCAAGAGTAATAGAGCACTTCATATAACACCATGCCTATTTCTCCTTGATTTCATATATGGACTTCAACCATGAGTTGTCCTCCAAATTGAATGATGATATTAGAGATGCCCATGCTTCTTCAAATTGTGATTTGTCTTCAATAGCAAACATATACTTGTTGAAATCACGCAAAAAATGTGAACCACCCTTCATCTTATTCCCTAGATGTTTTATTCCATTTTGCTCAATATGCCATGTGCATAATGCATGCTTCACTTCTGGAATAACCTCACGCAATGCTCTTGCCATTGCTTGATCTTGGTTAGTAAAAACTGTTGCAGGTCTCTTTTGCTTGTTTGCTTTCAAGAAAGTTTATAACAACCACTTAAATGATTCTGTAGTTTCATCATATAATAGAGCTGCACCAAGAGGCCTATGGTTACTATTTGTGCAGTATGTGGTATCCAGTGAAATTACATCCCCAAAATAAGCATAATCAACAAGCATACGAGCATCGGCCCAAAAAATATTTGTAATTTGATTTTCCATGTCAAGTTGGTATGAATGATAAAATGAAGGGTTCTCAGTAATTTGTTCTTCAACATAATTCAACAACCATCCAACTTCCCCATTCTTCATGCTTCTTCGTTGTTTAGCTTTCAAATAATTTTTCATATCAATTTGAGTGAAGCCAAGATTAGCTCATCCACCTGCTTGCTTACTCATAAGGTCAAAAGTTGCCTTATGTTTTAGTCTAGCATCCTTAGCCAAATCAATCTTATCAGCTTGTGCATCATATATTTTCCGTTGAGACCTCATCATATGCACTGTTTCTTGGAGACGCAATGGGTGGTTATGCTTTTCTACAAAGCTGGTGATCTTGAATTTACCTTCTACTAAATTAACTATCATTCCAACTTTACATTCAGTCCTAGTTTCAGGACGATGGTTGGTGGCCGGTGTGTATCTTTTATCCGGTCTTTGTTTACCCTCTTTTGAACACACATATCTATAGGAAACAATTGTCTCCTTATATTTCTTGCTCTTTGTCACCCCATTTTTCCTTGCACTGAAACCTACTTTACAAGCATATTCATTCCAGAACCTCCATGCTTCCTCTAGATTATCAAATTCTTTCCCCAATCTAGGAGTCAAATCAACTTCCATAGATTGAAACATAGAAAATAATGCCATGCAACACACAAGACATAAACTTATGTGAAAAATATGAATTAAAGCAGTAAACTTTTAAAAAAAATCATCCAAATAAAATCCTCTTTTTTACAGCAACAAAACAAAAATCATCTTGGATTTGTACCTCACAAAAATTTGCAGCTTGTAACACACACAAAAATGTTTTTGATTTTTTAAATTGTTTTGTAGATGTTCATACTCTCATATTAATGTGTTTTTTAAATTATTTCAGGTTTGCTTTTGTACAGATTTTTCTCCAAAAGGAAGAAAACTCACATTTGGCTTCACAAAATACTTACACACAAAGGCAATACAAGGAAGAGCAATATAAAGACAAAGGATAAATCTTTTACAATGTAAAGTAAGATCTTTTGTTATCAGAAATCTTTTACAACACCACGAAAATAACTTTCAATGTAAATGTAGATAAGCTTTCATCTCAAAAATTCCTCTAATGGATATTTTTGTTACATTGCCTATGAAATCATCCAAAAGATGTAATCTATTTATGAAAAAAATAATTATTTTGATCTTACCTTTGCCTCCTTGTGTATTTCCCGCCAAATTGAAGAACGTGGTCTAGACAGCATTTGACGGAATCGAAGGAATTCAGTGGGTTGGGAATGAGTTTTAAGAAATATAAAATGGACGGCTATGATTAAATAAAATGGACGGCTATGATTAAATTTTTAATTGCAAGGAATTTTTTGTTTTGTTTTGTAAGGTAGGATTCCTCATCATCAGTAGATCGGCGCCCTTTAGTTTGGTACTGTGAGGAAAAGTGATGAGGGGAGGTGATATGGACGAGGAAGAATATGTAATTTTAAAACCTTAATGACGTGTCACTTTGTGAGCCATCGGATGAATTCGGTGGGTGAGATGTGGAGATGATGAGGGATGAGGAGAAAAAAGCTAATGAGAGAATCTGCTCCCCATGAACTCTTATTGATGGTGGGGATGTGAGAAGGAAATGAACTCTTGTTCAGAAATATTGTCAGACAGCACGTGATTGACTTGAGACTTGGGAAAAGAGGCGCCGCATTTTCATTTTCACCTTCAAATTTTAAATAAATTGTTATAATGAATATTCAATATTAAATAGGTTAATTTTAAATGTTTGTATATACTTTTAAATAAAAACACATTAATACAAAAAATCATAAAAATAGGAAAATCTCAAATGAGTGTAGTAGTACTTGAAAACATATTTAAAAGTAAAGCAAGGTGATGTAACTCTTGTTGTCAAAAAGCACGTGATTCACTTGGGAGAAGAGGCGTCACATTTTGATTTTTACTGGCAAATTCTAAATAAATTGTTACAATGAATAGGGAAAATTCCAAAAAACTATATTGAAAATAGTAAAAGGATAATTCAATACATTGAAATTATAAAAGGACAGATTAGACGGTGTCAGACGGGCAGATGAATTTGGGATTTTGAAATCTCGGCCAAATGACGAAAACGCCCTTCAGCTCTCAGTCGGAATAACAACATAAGAGTTGTTAATGGTGAATCCGGAGTCGTTAATGATGAGATCGATGGTGTTATTGGCCTTGGAACTTGTTATTTGTGAAAGAATAAATTTGAGTTGTTAATTAAGATATGGGTGTTGTTATTGGCCCTGAAATTTGTTAAGTGCGAAAGAAGAAAATGGAGTTGCTAATATCGAATCCGTAGTTGTTAATGGCGAGATTGGTGGTGTTATTGGCCCTAAAACTTGTGAATTGTAAAAGAAGAATTGAAGTTGTTAATAACGAATCCGGATGTGTTAATTACAAGGATCATGTTGTTATTTTGAAGGGGTGATGTAGGGCTGAAGGGCATTTTCGACATTTGGCCGAAATTTCAAAATGCCAGATTCCTCTGCCCGTCTGACACCGCCTGATCTGTCCTTTTGCAATTTCAATGTACTGAAATGTCCTTTTGCTATTTTCAATGTTGTTTTTTTTGGAATTTTCCCCAATGAATATTCAATATTGAATAGGTTGATGATAAATGGAGAATTCGAATTCTCACCCTTACTATTCTCTTCCTTGCGCCTCCCATACTTGAAACCAGCCATTTTGGGTTTAAAAAATGGGATGATTGGATCCTCTTTTCAAAAAAAAAAAATATAACACTCTGAAGTATTTTTTTTAAATAGCACCTAGTATCTTAAAATAATTTGTGATACATTGATTACCCTCAAATTATTTTTAGTAGTAACTACTATCTAGTAAACTGCACTTTAAAGTATTGTTTCAATAACACCCAGTATCTTAAATTAATTTTTAACTCACTCAGCACCTTAAATAATTTTTTAGTAGTAACTACTGTCTAGCAAACCGTATTATAAAGTATTTTTTAGTTATATATTTGTTATATATTTTTAAATAAAAACACATTTAATAAAGGGAAAATGACACCTAGGTCCCAAGGAGCAAAAAAAAAAAAAAAAACACCACAAAAGTCCCTTTAAAAAGTTAATGATCACTTTTCTGTGATTATTTCCCAATGTCCATTTACATAATTACCCCCATTGAAATAATTACAAAAAAGGCACAGGATGAGACGAGGGAAGGCGCGTTATTGTGATTAAGGAAAAAGAGAAAAATGGATGGACGATACTTGTTGGAGGTGCAACATTGAAGGGATAAAGCGTGGTGTTAATGTCCTCAGGAACATCTTCTGCAGCCTCCATCTATGGGTAGCGAGGCACAATAGCGAACTGGAATTTTTTTTGTGTGAAAGTTGGTTGGATTGAGATTGAAGGGTTGGTAAAATGTTGGAGTTTGGCCTCAATAATGAAGTAAGTGGTAGGTGGTAGACAAGAAATACTAAGAATTTGCTACACATATGATCTTGACCATTGAAGTTGGGGTTTCACTTTACGCGGGTTGTGTTTATGTTAGAGTGCTCTGTTTTTGGGGTAAGGTTATAGAGGAACTGATGTGTTTTAAGTGGGAATGGTGAATGTAATTGTGGTTCTTTGTTCTGAAAATGCTGAAATGAAAACAAGAAAGTATATGCATGTTTTCACAACACTGAAAGTCATTTCACACCACCTTTGTTTTTTTGATTTACAACTCTATATGCATGTTTTCACAACACTGAAAATCATTTTAACGACTGTATTCTTATATATGATGACCACAGCAAGTTACATTGTTTACAACAGCGAACGCTTATTTTACAATATGATCAATCATTTTAATAATGATTAAGCATGTATCCACATGAAACTATGATTAATGCAAAAAATGGGATTGTCCACTACTTTGTGTAGTTTTAACAACATCTCAAATTATTTTTCAACTTCTGAAGTTAATTTTACAACTTATTTATGTCATTGCACCAAGAAAATATCTTGGTCCATAGCAAGTTTAACTTTATGGATGGCGTTGTTTACAACTGCTAACGCTTAGTTTACAGTTAACTACTTTGTGTAGTGTTTACAACATCTTCAATTATGTTTACAATATGTTTAGTTATGTTTACAACTTATTAAGTTATGTTTACAACTAATTTCTACCGTTGCACCAGGGCAATAACTTGGGCCATATCAGTAAGTTTCACACTATATTGTTGTCACTTCTGTAACTGTTTACAACGTTTAATGCTTCTTTCGCAACATTATTAATCATTTTAACAACTTCTTCTAGTATACTTTCATCATCTACAAGATCCACAAATGTTGATGCATCAAGGGTAACTTTGAACTTCATTTGAATTTTATTATTTCATTTTCTCATTATAGATGATATGATTCTTCGAAACTCCTTATATGTTGTGCCTTCCTTTACGCATCTTTTTCTTACCAAACCACCAACATATTGCATTCATCTTCTCCACCATTGAAAAACTTCCCCCCACATGAAAGAAACAGAATAGATTCTTCCCCAAATTAGTTTCCATCTTTCATGAGAATCTGCAACACAAACTTCGTATTAACAACTTCCACAGTAATATTTACAACTACATATGCACATATTAACAACACATTAACGACACTTTTTTTTATCATCATATCAGCATTTTCTAATAACACAAACCACACTCACATTCAATCAGACCCACTTAAAACAAGGTCATACCTCTGTTTGCTTCCCCAAAAACAGAGCATTCCCTCTATTACATTGCCCAAAATATAACACAGGTTCTGTATTAATAACTACAACTGTCATAGTAATAACTACAACTGCACAAATTTACAACACTTTCTTGTTTTCATTTTAGCATTTTTACAGCAAAGAACTACAATTATATTCACCATTCCCACTTAAAACACAATAGTTCCTCTGTAACCTTGCCCCAAAAACAGAGCACTCTAACATAAACACAACCCACCCAAGGTAAAACCCCAACTTCAATGGTCAAGATCATATGTGTAGCAAATTCTTAGCATTTCTTGTCTACCACCTACCACTTACTCTATTATTGAGCCTGTAACCCTATTTCCGTAATTATATTCAAAATACGCGATTAAAGTGAAATAGAGACTAATAATTATTAAAACTCATTCACAATCCCATCCTTGAGATAGGTTTTCACAAATACTTTTTGAAATTTAATTGACCTGGTCTCATATTCACATATCGAATATAACTACTCTACGAAAATAAATCACATTTGTATAACTATCAGAGTGCATAATATAAATTTCCGGCAATCCCGGATTCCTTACATTAATCCAAGCTTTACAGGGCACATTCGCCCTTTATAATTTTCCAAATAGAGGATTACACAAATTCTCATACCAAATACATACTCGAATATACATTCCAACCTATACAACCATATATCTAAATATACTTAATCCCAAACATGTATTGATAACCAACTATCACAAGATTACAACTCGAAGGAGTCATCGCCGCCCATGGTTGCTTGCTCTATCCTCGATTCCACCTACCCTGTCTAAAATGTTGGTAGGGAGAGTGAGATTCTAAAGAATCTCAGTAGGAAACAAATACTAGTATGCATGCAAGATAAGTGTTTAATGCATGAAATGCTTGCAATACATAACTCATACTCACACAATGATATATATATGCGCGCTCAATGTTTCGACAACATACTCATGGCCATAGCGTAAATAGAAACAGTATAACCCTCTCACGGTAATCATATTTGGATTATGAAATTTAAGTGAAATAGAGACCAACAAGACAAAATCACATTTATAATCACTCATCTCCAAGAGATTGGGTGTCCAAACCAAACGTTTAAAAACAAAATTCATTTGGTCTCACATTCACTTTCGAATACAATTACCTATGGAGTTATATCACATAATAAATATCATAGTGTGTAACCAAAATCCCAGCAACCCAGGGTTACTTGTATATATACAATGGGTTTCATGTTTCCCAAACATGGGGATTGCATATCCAAAAATATTATCTACAACTCATATACATACAGTAATCCCAAAATCCAAAATCTAAAACAGATAACCAACAATCTAAAATCTAATATGTCCCTACTAGTCCTAACCACTCCTAGTTGGCTGCTTCCCTTTCGAGCCACTCGCCCTGTTTGAAATGTTAGTCATTTGGAAGGAGTGAGATTCTAAAAAATCCCAGTAGTAATAAATCACTCATACAATATATAAACACAAGGCATGTATGTTCATCATGTTCAGCAACAACACTATGAGTCATGACTTGCGCCACAACCGACAGCACTCACGGCTGTAATCACAATGCATTATGCTCGCTTTCGCGGTAATCACTATGCCAGCTTTCGCTGTAATCTCAATGCCCACTTACGTGATAAATACTATGCAGTAGCATCAGAAGGCACAAAGCATTACAAAGCTCCACAAAGTATCTCAAGGCACAAAGCTCCACAAGACACAAAGCAGCAGTAGCAACTCACAATGCATGATAGGCAAACATACAATACATTTACACAAAGTATAAGAAAGAAGTCACTACCTGTATCTTTCCTAACGTTCTTTGGCACAATGGGCTCTTGCGTCTGACAGATATCAAATCCTATACCAATTTACGGACAATTGATTAATCTCTTTCCCAAATGCTTATTTCCATAATACTTTAAGTTGGTTATCATTTAAGATTCTGTAGGTGACTATTAAAGGCCTACACATATGCCAAAAGGGTTGGGAGAACCTACCCTAAAGACCCTTTTTTCAAAGACAGAACACTGATTTTAGGCTGACTCACTCAAGTGAAGATGACCTCACTCTAGTGATGAGAAACTTGCACTTGAGTCAGAACGGCTCTCACTCGCGAGTGTTTCACAGTGAGCAACAACTATGATCAGAAAGTGCTTACAACACTCAAGCATGGGGTTTTGCACTAGGGTGATAACTCCAAAATCACTCGAGTCCCCGAAAGTGCAACATAAGAAGTGACAACATGAGAGCACAAACAACATCAGAGGGAAAAGCTCACTCGAGCATACCCCCTAGCACTCAGGTGAGAAGGTTTCACTTGCAAGTGTTAAAACACACTCTTGAACATCAACCAGTGAATGACAACCTGAGAGCAACCTTAACCAAGAGCTAACACCATCACTCGAGTGATCCCATGCTCACTCGAGTGATCACTAACATCAATTGCAGTGAAGGAAGTGCACTCGAGCTTTACTCATAAAACCCAGGAAAAACACAAAGCAATAGGCAAGAATCAGACTAACGCACTCGAGTGAGATCCTTCCTCACTCGAGTGAGGCTTATCAGATTGCCAGATTACAGAAACTGACAGAAATTCCCAGATTGGCCAAAATCTCACCCAATGGTTCCCAAACTTCACATAAAGCTCATACTCAAAATGACATAAGGAACCCATTGATAACCTCCAAAACACCCAAATATCATTTTAAACATAATCTAACTCTTTGGTCTCTATATCACACACAACACCCAATTTCAATCAACACACCTCCCAAACTTCAAAACCCTATCAAATACTCAAGAACTTCATAATGAACTAATCCCAACATCATCCACTATGAAATTCATACATTCCAAAATGGGCATAAAACCAGGGAAATTTCCAGATTTTCTCAAACTTATCCAAAAATCATAATAAATATATCAAAAAGCATCAAATCCTTACCTCTTCACTTTGCCAAAGTCAAAATCTTGATTCTCAAACTCCCAAATTACTTCAACATTTAAACCACTTCTGTTCATAATTCTAAAATCACCACAATGGAGCTCTTAACACTGAGCAAGTTTAAGGAAGATGATTTGAGCATAAGAGGACCATTACCTACTCAAAATCAAAGCTTTCTCTTTTCTCTTTCCTTGCTTGGTCCGCCAGAAATAGAAAAAGGAGGAGAGAGAAATGGTGAGATATAGAGGTGATGATGATGAGTGTACAACTTTCCCCTTTGCCCATGCACCTAGCCGAATAGGAGAGAGAAGAGAGGAAAGTGGATTTTTGTCTTTTTAGCTTGATCCCAGGGTCCATACAATGCCACATGTCAACATCTTCTCACTTCCACCATGAGCTCACACAAATACAAAGCATGGGATTCTGACCCATGGTCAATAAATCTCAACCATTGATCTTTAATCTCCAAATACACTTATATCAAATTTACATCACATTTCTCCAAAAGTGTTTAATTACACTAATTATAATCAATATCATAGTCATTAGCCCTTAATCCTAAATTGGGTCATTACAAATAGAGCTACAATCATTCATATATATTTCACATAATCAAGCAAAGCAATACATGCATCAATACACCAACACAAATATCAAATACATGCAGAAAAGGTAAGTTCCCTACCCTTGTTCTTTCCACGTATGCTCCAGCATCGGCTACTCACGATTAGGGCGAATACTGAACCCTATAAACCAAATCAAGGATATAGGGTTAATCTTTAATCCAAATTCTTACTTTCATATCACTTAAAGTTGGTTGTCATTTAAGTCCATTAAGTGTCTAATAATAAGCTCAACAAAAGCTTGAAAGGATTGGGACGTATTAGGTTGGAAATCACTTTTCAAAATTACCAAATACTGAAAATAGGGTTAGTTGCAGCCAAGAATCCTCTGGCTGCAGCCAAAAAGTGCACAGAAGGTTTTTGGCTGCAGCTAAGAATTTCTGGCTGTGGCCAAAACGCACACAGAAACTTTTGCACTGCAGCCAAGGCAACTTCGAAAATTCATAATTAATTCCAGAAAAATCGAAACAAGGTGATCCCAAAGCCTATTGAAATCTCTTTTAAGTCCTCTTCATAGGAAAAATATGAATCAAGGCTGTCTATAACCACAAAAATACAGAACTACACAAATATCCACACTGCTCTAGAATCAAGCCTAGTTTCGACATTAAACTTTGGGCAAACATAAATCCCAATTCACAAAACGAAATGACACAAATTATATGTAAATTTTGAAGCTTAAGATGTGAAATTTAAGACTGAAAAGTTTCAAAATTTTTAGACATCATTTCCCATTCAAAACGTCCACACAAACAGACTGTCCAGAACAGAGTTTTGAAAGACAAAATTCCAGATTTTGGATCTTTACTTCCAATGGTCCCATTTTCACATCAAACATCATTCTCACACCAAATTTCACAAGGAATCAATTGGAAATACAAAATCAACAAAATTCACATTCCATTGACATTTTTCACCAATAACCACAACATGTCAAAACAAGTCACAATTCAAACTCACATTGCAATTCTTTACTTTCCAAAGTTCCAAACCAATTCCAATGAACATATAACATATTAAAACACCAATTGCACCTCAAACACATGACAATTCATGCATTTCAAAATTACCACAAAATCAGGGCAAAATTCATAATTCACAAAACTCATCCACAAATCATAAAACTTAGATCAAAAGGCTTCAAATACTCACCTCTTCCTCTTTCCCAAACCAATTCTTTGATTCTTCATCTTTCCACTTTTCCTCAAGAGATCAAACACCTCCTTTCAAGAATCTAAAACCATAGAGATAGAGCTCGTATCACTATGAACAACATTAAAGAATGGTGTTTAAGCTAAAGATAACCATAAACCAACCAAAACTCACCTTGTTCTTTTCTCTTTCCTTCTCTATTTGGGCGAACATGAAGATTTTAGAGAGAGAGGATCAGATGATGAAGAAGCTGAGGCAAATCAATTTTTTGAGCTCCCTTGGCTGACCTAATAAGAAGAGGAGAGAGGGAAAATAAGTGGAAATGTTGACCATGATCCTAGGGTCCATAAGTTTCCAAGTGTCAACATCTTACTCACCTCCCATGAGCTCACATAAGCTCACACACATGTGATTCCACCCCTTGATCTCTTACATAAATCAATCCTAACCATTGATCTTGAAATTACTAATGAGTTTCCTCTTCGGTAACCGATCAATTGGTCGGTAACTTTACCGTTTTGCCCCTGATTATGGCAATTCCTCTTGCATCACCACACTAACACACCATATCATTCATTTTCTTCCACAATGCGCCCTCCCCTCTATTTTAAGTCAATTTAGATGTTAATCCATAATTGAACTTAAATACAGGATTTTGGCGCTGCTCACAACACATTTCGATTCCAAATCACATCATAATCTCTAAAAGGATCCATTTATCACTAATGACATCCACTTTTGGAGTCATTAACCCTTAATCACAATTTGGGATCTTGCTAAACCAAGGCTTAGCAATCCACTAATCTCAGAATTATTCTCTAGCTTTGTTCGCCGTTTAGCTTCCGCAAGCATACGGGTCGCAAGTAATAAAGTGATGAGAAGAGATCGTTCCCACGAGGACTACGACGAAAGTAAGATAACCAATGTAACCATATGTTTAATTAGGTTGAATGGAGTCATTTGAAATTGATCAAGTTTAACCGAAAATATTTGGAATGAGGTGAAAGAGAAATTCAAAACTCCTTTAGATTAAAATTTATAAAAACAAATAATGCTTTGAATTCAAGTATTTAATGAAGCATAGGATTGTTTAGCCCCCTTGTATTTCAAAAGTATTCACTAAATCCCCCTATATGTGCTACTTAATAAAAGATTATACTAGCTAATGATACTAATTTACCTGTAAGTGCTCTCTCAAGTCTCCAAATAGGTGTATAGTTTAATTAATTCATCAATCTCTTAATTAACTAATTAAACCCTGATTTCATTGCAAATCCTATTTGGCTATGTGAGGCTAATGAGTGTATCTCTACCTTATTAACAAAGCTATCCATTCCATTCACAAATTTCAAGCTCTCACACAATTTAACTCAAGTTCTACGCCCAATCTAGCCCTCTCAAGCATTAATCAAGTGAACCCAACAATCTTATTGGTGGCCAACCAATAAGAAGCATTAAGAAAAGAGTAAAATCAGCATAATCTCATCATTAATCACAAATATAAAGGGGAAATGAGTGCTTAATCCATACAAGGGTTCAAAACAACCCTAAAATGAGGTGTTTAGCTACACAAAGTCATGAAAAAGCTACAATTATGCAAAATAATTATAGCCATTACAGAAACTTAACAAAGAAAGAGAAGAGGAATGAGAAAAACCAAGGATTTGAGCCCCAAATTGCTTATAGTCTGTCGTATGCTTCAGCACATGTATTGTTAGCTGAAGCCAACAACACAACAACTTCTTCTTGGCCCATGAGCTAGCTTTTGATGTCATCTTCCACCCTCTTGATCTTCAATCCTTTAAAAGCTTCCAAACTTGTCTCTATCTTCCTACAAAAGAGAGGATGCATAAATTTTAACTTTTCCTTTGAACTAAAGCCCACAAATATATTGTTCTACTTCAACTTTAGCTTGTTACTCTAATATGCACATTTTCTTCTATTAACTCTTTCTATACTCAATTTGAATCGAAAAAATAGTTAAAAATATAAGAAAATATGCTGGAATATTATCAATTTCTGAGAGTTAACAAGCTTCAAGTCTCAAAATTCAGGGTATTACAAAGCCTAACCTTCAACCTTTAACCAACCCCTCAATCTCAATCCAACCAACTTTCACACACAAAAAAAATTCCAGTTCATTGTTGTACCTCGCTACCCGTAGATGGAGGCTATAGAAGAAAACGTTTCCAACGATATTAACACCACGCTTTATCCCTTCAATGTCGCACCTCCAATGCGTATCGTCTATCCATTTTTCTCTTTCTCCTTAATCACAAAAACACGTCTTCCCTCCTCTCCTCCTATGCCTTTTTTGTAGTTATTTCAATGGGGGGTTAATTATATAAATGGACATTGGGAAATGATAATAGAAAAGTCCCTAGGGACTTTTCTGATCATTGACTTTTTAAAGGAACTTTTGTGGTGTTTTTTTTTTTTGCTCATTGGGACCTAGGTGTCATTTTTCCTTTAATAAACTATCATATAATAAACTATTATTTATCAAAAAAATTAATAATAAAATGTTATTTGTATATATTTATAATACACATTGTCAGTGTGTGTATGTATTATTTTTTAATTTAATATTATTAATATTAATATAAATTTTAAATATATATATATATATATCTAATAATTTTATATTTATATCATTTTATACATATATAATATTTTTTATTATCCTTTTAGAGAAGTCATTGAAGAGGCAAGACTATAGTTGATAGAAGTTGGCAAGTCCTTATTAGTCATATTTTTAAAGATCAAAATGCTTTAGCAAATCATTTAGCTAAGTCAATGTATAGTAGTACAGAGAATTTTGTTCTCCTTGATCACTCACCACCTTTCATTCGGAGGGGATAGGTGATGTAGAGGATTAGGTTGGTTCTTCTAAAACCAGTTTTTGTATTATTCCCATAATGAATTAATGAATTTCAGTATTTACTAAAAAAGAGTGAAAATAAAAATACTCATATATATATAACTACCACAGGCACAGGAGAAGAGAAAAATAGGATGGGGGTAGGTTTTGACAAATCAAGTCAATCGAAACAATGGGGATTGACAAGATAAAGAACTAGAGAAGGATAATACTTAACTCAAGGAGGTGCGGCGCTGAAAATGTTGATGGGGGTGAGGATTGAGGAGTGAGATGAAGGAGATTTAAGTAAAGTAGGATAGATATAGGGAATGACTAATCTTATTAAAAATCAGAAAAAAAAAGACTAATCTTATTAAGAAATATTTTTATGAAAAATAGTAATATTTAGACTTATTGAAGCATTTTTTTGTTACTTATTTCTATGATAAGGTATATTTTGAACATGCACAAGCCCATATATTTAAAATAATTATTTTTAGGAGGTATTTTATTTGTGTATATATAATTCTTAGAATAATTTTTTTTAGAGCTTGATGCCTTTAATTTTAATTGCTCAATGTCTGGTCCAACTTTTAAAACATTGACCTGAGGTAATATTTATTATTTTTCTCTAAATTAATTTCTTGATATTTAATCTAATGTTAGACAAATGTATTTTAGAAAGATAATGTCACAATGTTATAATTAAATAGTTTATTTAATTTCCTTAATCTTTCCAATTAGAAAAATTTGTCTTCCATTTATGTTAGGAGAGAGTGACTTGTTTTAGGAATCGTTTGACAAGTGAGAGTATAAATCAATAGTCATTTCCTAAACTAGAACATTATGCTCAATGGGGCTTTTTTTATGATTACATTAGAAAGATGAGTTAAAGTATAAGAATACTCATGAAAGTTTTGTATCTAGCACCATATACTTTTTAAAAGAGTAAAAATACACATGAACTTTTTGAAAAATCTTTTTTTAATACAAAAGCTTTGGACGATTGGCACTATAGTGTTCTCTCTTTTTTTTAAGTTTAAAATATGTCATAATTCTTAAAAAATAATTTTACATTATAAATTAAATATAAAAGATGGTATGATATACACTAGGCAATATGTTCATCTTTATCTGCTTTTGCTGAGACTTGTTTGAATTTTTGTCCTTCATTATTATGTATCCAAGTTTTGTAAACTTGGTTATTATAGCATTTTGGTCAAATATCATCAAGAAAAAATGTTGGTATTTAAGTTTATAAAAGTTGACTTTATTTTACTATGTTATTGTGGGTTTGAAATTTAAGGTGTTCATTGTCTTAAAGCTAGTTTCTTTTCTTCCTTTTATTTTTCATGCAATTGAGACGTGAAATCATCTATTGCCAAAACTTCCCTTTGTTTTAAAAAATATCAAGGGAAACAATGGCCCCTGTCTGCCTTTTTTTTTTAAAAAAAAATAAAGGGAATCCATATGCCTTATATGATGCCATACAAGGTACTTTAAAAAATTCACAAACCTACCATTATCCTCTTCTCGCGTGCTCTCCAGCTCTCCATTTCTCGAACTCAATTGATCCACCATCATGTGTCCCTTCTTTCCCCACTCTATTGTTCCACCACCTTTCCTTATCCATTGTCCTCACTCCCTCCTCTCTTTGACGGCGACAAGTTGAAGCTTCCGTTGCAGTATAAAGTTTGTCTCCCACGTTTTCTTCCTTCTTGTCTCAGCCTCCTACAAAAGTTTCCTAGCTAGTAAGTCTCACACACACACACACACACAAAAGTTTAAGTCCGTACATTTTAAATTTAATTGACAAGTATTTAAGCTAATTGATTTTTAATGATTTTAATTTGTTGTGTGCATGATTATTTATATAGTATTATGAAGATCAACGTTTTGCCCAGTTGACTGACCAACAAGTGGATGAAATCATAGAGTAATGATGTGAATATATTGTCAGTCAATTAGCTAATATTTCGATATGTGGGTTGTTTCTTGCCTATTCTTGTCTTGTTTATTCACTTAAAATCTGTTGTACATTACAATTGTTGTAATTAAATATATTTAGTAGATTTTATGAATTTTTTTTTGTTTTGAGTTATTTCATTTTGTTGTAGATTGTATTTGTAAATTGCTGTGGATTTGGACGGTAAATACATAGGGTTTCACTAGAAAAAAGAAACAATTAAGCAAAATTATTTTTTTTAAAAAAAAACCTCTTATAGCGCTTCCCTAGGAAGGGCCATAGGAAGTCATGCACTTCCTATGGTGCTTCTAATGAACACCATAGGAATCTATTAAAAAAACTATGGCGCTTCCATAGATTCAAGAAAGCGCCATAGCTTGCTTTTATGGTATTAGAAATTATGACGCTTCTCAAACGATATAGTATTCTTAAAAATAAGTGTCACATATTGTGTTTTTTGTAGTAGTGATCAATGGCATAATATGGGAGCTGATCACTTACTATTTTCAACTTTGTTATGAAAGGTTCTCTCACGTCTAAAGTTTATTAGAATTCAACTTGTGCTAAATAATTAAATCTCTTGCTTCATTTGGAACAAATCAAACATGTTTGCTATCCCACCATCACTATATATATATAAAATGTTACCATTTCTAATAATTAATGTCTTCTCTTCACAATCATTACAATAACCTATCACAACTTGCTTTATACATAATAAACTTCCTAGAAGGGGTAGTCATGGTTAATTTTGGAAGCACCAAGCTCAGTTGTTAGGTCTTGCAGCCAAGGACAAAGAAAGGAAGTTTATCAAAATGGAAACAATTAATTTGTCAGTTTTTGAACGACCATAAAATGTTGATAACACATTTGGTATCATATATTGGAATTCCATTTTGACCCCTTAATGAATTAGTACCAAAATCAACACATAATGTAGAGTATACCACTCATTAATTTCTATAAATAATATTACAAGCTAGTATAATTCTAGTCCCTAAAACTAATGACAATGTGATAATTTAGATTATAGGTCAGTGAAGTTGAAGTGCATATCAAAATTTACTTATTTGCAACTTTTCTTGTAATATTACATTTTAATTCATATTTATAGCTGCTGTATATTTTACATGGAATTTGAGGATCAAACCAATGATGGTGAAATACACATATCGAGGTGTAGTCTATAACTTTGATGAGTCATCGATATGCAATAGTGGTATTAGTATTGACATTATACTTGGCAATTGAAAATGAGGATGGACATTTGCATGATATGAGCCTATAACTTAACTAATGAAAAATTTAGGTAAGAGAAGAGAAATACTCTGATAATAGTAAATGCAGCTAAGGATTGATGAGTCATAATGAAGTTGTGAACCACTATACAACTGTTTTTTTAAGTTTTGAGTTTTTTAGAAAAGCCCATTCAATTAGAGGTTTGAACCCTGTGTTTGGGTTTAGTTTTTAAATTATTTTAAAAAGTGTTTTTGTCCTCGGATTAAAGACTGACTTAGTGATTCAAATTTATTATATATGTAGCTTATCTGATAACTATGAAAATCAGGGTGTCACAAATTTCATGATAAATTTAGGGAATATAGAGTTTGAGTTTAGAAGACAAGGTCTTTAGAAAAATGATATTTAGTGGCTCAAATTAATTCAAAAAGTTGAATGGATTGCATATGATCCCACATCCTGGTTCAACACAAATCTTTCTTTACACTAGACAAATCCAGGGAAGCATGCAATTCCAACCAAAATCATAAGTGTAAAGCTCAATTTAGTTGCAGGGTTCAATAATTCTAATTACAATGTATTTGACTAGGTAAATGAGATCTAGAGATCATAAGAATTCTATGTCTCAAACAACACTTAAAGAGCATCTTGGATTATCTATTGGACGTGAACATCACCTTTGTATCAGCATAGAAGAGCATGTGCTAAATGAACGGCAATAAACTGACAAAGGGAAGCACCCTTGCCCAGTTTTCCCCCTAAAAAGACAGCATATATGACAATGCAAATGTACTCCAAAAATCAGAAAAATTTTACAGATAAAGCAACACCTATAGAGGAACATTGATACGAAGTTTCATGGCAAGATAACATATATACTGATAGAGAGGAATATGCAAAGTTGGTTGTATAGTCAATAAAAATAAATAGAAAAATAAATAAATAAATAAATCTGATGAGCAACTATTGAATATCCAAAGCAAAACTAAGCTCCTCCACCAGCTAAGCTTGTAAATTCAAGGCTCAACTAAGTTTGGTTAAATGCAAACAGAAAAGAATAATGGAAATGACATTTTCAAAAACTTAGAAATAGTCCCTTTATTTTTTTCCCTTAATCATTTTTGTCAAACAAATAATATGCTTGTTTTATTTTTATCTTCATTTTTTTAGATAAAACAAAATGATTGAGTACAAACCACATTAAGCATGAAGAGATCAATATAACTTCAATCCCCTACAAGAGCCATATTGCAGCAACTAACCCAAGACAACTTCTTGAGTGAAAAGGCCATGGTCACATGATACCCTTTTAAACTCAAAACCAAATGTACGTGTGCAGCAACCAATCCTCTATTTTTTGTATGTAGAGTCAAAATCGGATCCAGGGTGCCAGCTACGCCACCCAGTTGCCCCTCTGCTGCGCCCCCATTTTGGGGGCCTTCCCAAATATATTTTTCATGACTCTTTAGATTATTAGATTTTACATAAAATGGGTGACATTTTAATAAATTGTGGGAAAAAATGGAGCTTTTTTTGATTTTTTATGATTTTTCAAAGACATTTCAGAAAAATGGTGCATTTTTTTCACTTTAGGCATTTTTTTCCTGAAATATCTTTGAAAAATCATAAAAAATTGAAAGCAACTCTATTTTTTACCCATAATATATCAAAATGTCTCATATTTCGTATAGAATGTAATGACCTAAAAACCCATGAAAAATACATTTGGGAAGTCCCCCAAAATGGGGGTGCAATAGAGGGGGCAATTGGGGTGGAACAACTGACACCCCAGATCCGTCAAAGTCATACCATCTGAAACTCGAATATGATTTTCTTTCTTTCTTTTTTTATCTTAATCATCCACGACACCAATGCAAGATAAGAAGCAAAATGTTAGGATTATAATGCTCTTGTTTTAAATATGCACTAAGGTAATTAAAATACCAACCTTTTACTTTCTTCCTTCTTAGATAGATTCTTTAACAAAAGTCATCTATTACTAGTCCTTGTGCTTAACCCTTGAAGTCTTCAAAACATGTTTACTGTATAAGTATACATAAGACATGTTTAGTTCAATATATAAGACTTACATGAATAACCATACTCACAGAGAGAAGAAAGACACAAAAAGACCACCTATAAGGCCTTTAATGATACCTCGATTATGATTATTGTAATGACCCAATTTGAGATTAAGGGCTAATGACTTCGAAATTGCTTGTAATTAGTGTAATTAAACACTTTTGCAGAAATGTGATGTGAATTTGATATAAATGTATTTGGTGATAATTGAATAATCATAGTGGAAATCAAGGGCAAAATAGTAAAATTGGAAATTTACCGACCAATTGGTCAGTTACCAAAGAGGAAGTTCATTGATGATTGAGAATCAATGGTTGAGATTTATTGTCTATGGGTCAGAATCATGTGCTATGCATCTATGTGAGCTTATAGAAGAGTGAGCAAGATTATGCCAAGTGGCATTATATAGGCCAAAGGATCATGCCATTAGTCAAACACTCATTTTTCTCTCTCTTCTCTCTCCTAGTCAGCTGACTAAGCATGGGGCCAAGGGATAAAATATGCTTGCCTCTATCATCATCATCATCATCATCATCTCTCATTGTCTCTCTCCTCATCCTCCATTTTTGGCGAGCTTGAAGAAGAGAGAGGAAAAGAAAGGTAAGATTTTGATGTCCTTGTTAGCCTCTAATGCTTTAGACCTCTTCTCTAATGTTGTGCACCTCATTGATAGCTTTATTTTGGTGGTTTTAGATATTTGAACAGAGGTGTTTAAGAGTTTGAGGAATTTGGGAAGTTGAAGAAACCAAGGATTTGGCTTTAGCAAATTGAAGAAGTGAGCTTTTAGATCATTTTGGTATATTTATTGTGATTTTGGTTGAGCTTGATGAATTCTAGAATTTTCCCTGGTTTTATGCCAATTTTTGAATGCACGAATTACATGGTGAATGATGCTGGAACCGGTTTATTGTGAAGTTAATTGAGTATTGAATATGGTTTTGGACTTTGGAAGTGAGTTGAATTGAATTGGGTATTGTGTGTGTTGTAGAAACCCAAGAGTAAGATTGTGGTTAGGATGTGTTTTTGAGTGTTTTAAGGCTACCAATAGGTTCCTTATGAAATTTTAAGTGGGAATGAGCTTTGTGTTGAGTTTGGGAACCATTGGGATCAGTTTTGGTAAATTTAGGAATTTCTTTTAGTTGCTATGATTTAGCAATCTGATAAGCATCACTTGAGTGAGGGGGTCTCACTTGAGTGCTGCAGTATAATTTCCCTTTTCCTTCTGCATTTCACCTGGTTTTTTTATAAAAACATAAGAGTGCACTTCTTAACCCGTGAGTGATATTGGTGATCACTCGAGTGAGAATGGGTTCACTTGGGTGAAGGTGTGAGTTCATGTTATAGGGCTGCGTCTCGGGTTGTCACTCACAGGCCAATTTCAAGAGTGTGTTTTGACACTCTCAAGTGTAGTCTTCTCACCCGAGTGCTAAGGGTTGTGCTCGAGTGCACTTCCAGTTCCAAAGTTTCTCATTGCTCTCGGGTTGTCACTTCCTGTGTTGCACTTTTGGGGACTCGAGTGAATTTGGAGTCATTACTCGAGTGCAAAACCTCATGCTCGAGTGTCATGAGCACCTTCTGACCATGGTTGTTGCTTACTATCAAATACTCGCGAGTGAGAGCCATTCTCACTCTAGTACAAGTCTCTCATTACTCGAGTAAGTCAGCCAAAAATTAGTGTTCTGCTTTCGAAAAGGGGTCTTCAGGGTAGTTTCTCCCAACCCTTTTGGCATATGTGTAGGCCTCTAATAGCCACCTAAAGAGTTCAAATGATAACCAACTTAGACTATTATGAGAATATGTATTTGGAAAAGAGATTGATCGGTTGTTCCTAATTTGGTTACAGGATTTGACATTTGCTAGACTTGTGAGCCCACTGTGCCAAGGAATGTCAGGAAAGAACAAAGTAGTGACTCTTTCTCTTATAGTCTGTGTAAATCATTGTATGTATGTCTATCATGCATTGTATTGCTGCTGCTGCTTTGTGATGCTTTGTGCCTTGTGATGCTGCTGCATAGTGATTACCGCGAAAGCGGGCATAGTGATTACAACGAAAGCTGGCATAGTGTTTACCGTGAAATTAGGTATAGTGATTACAGCGAAAGCTGTCGCATTGTGATTATAGCTATGAGTGTTGTCATTTGTGGCGTAAGCCATGAATCATTGTGTTGCAACTGAATCATTGTGTTAACATACTGTATGAGTAATTTGTTACTATTGGGATTCTTTTGAATCTCATTCTTTCCTTTGACTAACCATTAGACAGGTCAAGTGGCTCCAAGGAGAAGCAGGCAACCAGGAGCGGCTAAGACTAGTGGGAACATTTTAATTTTTGTATTGTTGGTTATCTATTTTAGCTTGGGATTATTGTATATACTTTGGGATGTAAATATTATTTTGGATATGTAATCTCCTATTTTGGGAAACTTTACACCCATTTTATATATACATGTAACCCGGGGTTGCCGGGATTTTAGTTGGGCACTTTGATATTTATGAATGTGATTTAACTGCACAGGTCATTATATTCGGATGTGAATGTGACACCATATTAATTATATTTTTGAACTTCTTTTCTGGACACCCCATCTTGAAGATGAGGGATTATAAATGTTATTTTTGTCTTATTGGTCTCTATTTCACTTAAATTTCATAACCCGGATATAATTACGGTGAAGGGGGTTACAATTATGCCTGGGTTCATAATGATAATTGAGGCCCAAAAGAAAAGTCATTGCTCTATGTAATTATAGGAAATCTAGGCTCTGATACCAAATTGTCACATATCAAAAATTTAGGAATGACCGGCATGGAATGTGGAAGGACTCATATTCCTAAAACCTTTTAAACACATATAAACAAATGTCGCACCTAATAATTATAATAATATCAAATGTGAATGGATTACTTCTAACCCAAACATAACATATTTCTTACAATCAAAATATTAAGTAATTTGTAGAGATTTATGTATTTCTGAAATTTCTATTATAGCGTACAAGTTCGGTGTGGTACATGGAGCTCTGCTTCGCAACATCATATATATAGATGCATACAACCTAAACAAACAAAGAAGGAGGGGATCCTACCTATAAACAATGTGGAGCAACTAAACAAGATTTACCCACATATACAAAAGGGTTTAAGGTTTTACATTGAATCATGAATCATTCAAATGATACTCCAGCCTCAATGTAGCCATATAGACCTTTAGTGATTAGCATGAGTAAGAGACGTGGTTAGCTGCACACTATCTAGGCCAAAAATATTTTCCTGTGAATAGCATCTCATTTATAGACTTTAATAAAATAATAAAGAAAATAATTTAAACATATTTAAACTTGAATAATAACAACATTACAATAAATTTCAATTTATATAGCATACAGTTATAAATATAAATAAAAATCTTTAAAGGATCACTAATCATATCCAAGTATGTAATAAAACAATTTGTCTAGCAAAGTCAATTTTACAACAATAATTTTCAAATTTTATCTCTTAATAGGACTTCAACATAATGGAATAACAAGCATGGACACACAATTCACTAAAGTAACTAACCAAGAGTAGCTCTAGGCCACGAACACAAGCATGGACACACAATCCATAAGGGTAAGTAACCAAGCTTGGCATAAAGCCACAAAAACAAGCACAGGTATAAAACCCATGAATAACAAGCATGAGAATGAATTCCATAAATATCAAAATTTCACTTATTTTATGTAGAATCTAATGATCTAAAGAGCCATAAAAAATACATTTGGAAAAGCCCCCAAAATAGGGACGCAGCAAAGAGGGTAGCCCCTTTGAGGCATCAGAGGCCCAAAATCCCTCTCCACAGTCCCCTCTTATAACTCCTCCAAAGCTTGAGAAGTGTGGTAGTGTTGTCATTCCATCAACATATAATTTACACCTTTCCTTCTATTGTTGCGTCACGAAAAATATCACACTAGTGAATTCTTAATTTTTTTTACAATTTTTTAAAATGAGGACATTTAAGTAATTTTCAGAAGGTAGGGAAGAAGTGGGACCTTGCCTTAGAGAGGAATTGAACCTAACAATCAGAGTATATTAAACTTGTCACACCCTTATCTTATTTCAATTTATTTCAGAGTATTTGCGGAAAATGATAAGCGGTTCAGAAGGCAACACAGGAATAACATAATTATACTGATAATATGTGCATGATTATATAAATTCCCCTCAGGGATTGTATATAACAGGTACAAATTATGTAGCCGTGCAGAGCTACTTGGGTGACTAACCCGTCCCAGTGAACACAGAGACATCTTCTCATCTTCGTCCACCACTGCAATCCTCTCGTGTAATTCTCTTCTTTGTTCTCATCATATCTTCTGTCTTCTCCTATCTAAATTGTTGGTAGGGGAGGGTGAGATTCGAGAGAATCTCAATAGGAAAATAGTACCAATATGCATGTAAGATAAGTGCTTAATGCATGACATGCTTGCATTACATAACTCATGCTCACACAATGACGTATCTGCGTGCTTAATGTTTCATGCAACAAAACTATAGCCACAGTATAAACAAAAACAGAGTTTCAATCATTCATATATATTTCACATAATCAAGCAAAGCAATAACATATATTAATACACCAGCACAAATATCAAATGCATGCAGGAGAGGTAAGTTCCCTACCTTAATTGCCTTCCCTAATTCGAATAACGTGACTCGTAATACGTGCCACTGACTCGGGCTCTCTACTTGGTCCTAAAATGTCAAATGTATGATTTAGACACTTCCATAGTGTTTCCAAGGGTTATACGAGTCTACATTGAAAAATGACAAAATTGCCCTAGGACCCCGGGCCGACCCCGCTGTACCCGGTCTGACTGTACTTTTTCCGAAATTTTGACATATGCTATTCTGACATATGTTCCCCCATAGAATCTATTTTTGACCTTGATTTTCTCAAATTCCAGCCCCAATTATGAATTTACCCCCAACAGCCCCTATGTAGGGGTTTTAAGGCTATTTTTGTCATTTCACTTTCTAGGGCTTTTCTCATTTCGCGCCCAACATGAACTCTACGCAATTTTTCATTCTAAACACAATGGAATAATCAAAGATACCAAAATCTAGTCCAAACATAGCCCAAAAAAATCTGGACGAAATTCTATAAAAATTAAAGAACATGGAGTTTTATGATTTCAACCCATAAAGCACCTCCTTATCACCTTTAATCACTTGTTTAACCACTTAATTACACTTCCCATATGATTAATCCCAATTTGGGTAGCATAAACCCTTAAGGTTTCAACATCCCAAGTTTACAAAATCCACAACCATACCACAAATCAAGACAAGAACACCAACAACAACAACCATACACCAAAGGAAATAGGATTCTTGAAATTGCTTTTGGTTTCTCCACTTTCTCTCTTTAAAACCATCATCCCTATCTCTCTTTAACCTTGATGTTTTTGCTTGCTACACCAAGATTTTCATGAAAAATGAGAGGTTAGAAGAGAGATTATACAAGTTGGAAGGCTTAGGCACTTGAAATGACAAACCTTACTTTTGATCTTCTTCCTTGAGCTCCTCCTTCTCCAAGTTTTCTTAAGCCTTCTCTCTCTCTCTCTCTCTTGCTTGGACGTGCAATGGGATGAGAAAAGATGAAGCATTAGCTTCATAAATATCTTCCTATTTTTACTCAATTCACTTTATTTCCAAAATTAAGTTTTATGACCTCACATTGTACTTTGATCTATCCCTCCATGACTTGTGTCATACACTCCTATTAAAATTGAATCAATCCCTTCATCTCCTTAAGCCCAACTGTAATGCCCCAAATTTTGATTAAGGGCTGATTGCATTTATTAAGAATGATTTTGTGAATTAAAGTTAATTTGAGATCCAAATTAATTATTGGAAATGCCCAACACCCTGTATTTTAGCATAATTATGTGACAAAGTAATCTTTGGGGCTAAAATGAGGGAAGGGCATATGGAATAGAGAAAAAGATGAGAAAATGTATTATGTGGTAATTTAGTAAGAATTTCCATAATCAAGGAAAAAATTGAAGAATGGAAAATTATCAGGCCAATTAGTCAGTGATTAATGAAGAAATTAATTACTAACTAAAAGAAATGAGATGTGTAACTAAATGACTAATAGACTAGTTAGTTAACCATGTGGTTACTTATTTGGTGAGAAATAAGGAGATTATGACAATTGGCATCATTGGATGAAGAGAGAGTTGATGGAAAAATCGAATAAGCATTTTTTTTATTTCTTCTCCCTCTCTCCTTCTCTCTTATTCATATGGTATGGGCAAGGGGGCAGAAATTCTGCTCCCATCTTCATCTTCATCATCCCATTTTCTCTCTCTCTTGCTTTCTCCATTTTCGTTCAAGTTTAAGGTAGAAAGAGAAAAGAAAAGCTTGAGATTAAGGTAAGAATTTGACCTAAAATACCAAAACTCTCTTCTTTAATCTTGTTCCTTGGGTTGAGGGCTTCATTTCTATGGTTTTAGATTTTTCATTGGTGGTATTTTGAGCACTCAAGAAAATTTAGAGGTTGAAGAAGCAAGGAACACCTTTGAGAAAGTTGTAAATGTGAGTAAGATGAACACTTTAATATAAGTTTATGGCCATTTGGTTAAGTCTTAAAATTCTGGAATTTTGCCCTATTTTTGAAAATTAGGGTCATTGAGAGTTTGGTATGACATGGTCATAAAAATGATGCTTTGTATTGTATTTTGGAAAGATAGAATTGAATTGAACATTGAATGTAAAGTTTGGCAATTTTGGATTTTGTGTTGAATATATGCCAAAAACAGAACATGTTAAAGGAATGAGAATTTGGTTGATTTGATGTTTCTATTGGATTCCTTGTGAAAAATTGTGTGGGTGTAGTGTTAGATGTGAATTTTGGACTATTAGAAACTTAGGATTAAAAGTTGTAAGATTTGGTTAGAGAAAACTTTGTGCAGGCACTCAGTTTGCATGGATGTTTTGAGAGGGTAAATGGTGATGAACAATTATGAAACGTTTTGGTCTAATAGAACACATGCCAAACTTCAAAATAGATATATAATGTTTGGCATTTCGATGTGTGTGCTAGGAGTTATGAATTCCCAAAGTTGGAGGTTGAAACTGGACTTAATTCTGGAATAGTATGGACATTTGTGGAATTTTGGATTTTTATGGTTATAGACAACAATGATTCATATTTTTCCTTTAAAGATGACTTAAAAATCTTTAATTTGATCTCGGGATCACTCTATTTCAATTTTTTGTAGAATTAGTTATGATTTTTAGAAATTCAGCCAAGAACTAGAATTTTTCCTGGCCGCAGCCAGAAGATTCTTGGCTGTAGCCAAGAACCTTTGGACCACTTTCTGGCTGTAGCTAGAGATTTCTTGGCTGCAGCCAACCCCTGTTTTCAACACTTTTTGACTTTGAAAAGTGGTTTCTAACCTAATACTTTCCAATCCTTTTAGGCTATTGTTAGAGACTTTCATAACTACCTAAGGGACTTTAATGATAACCAAATCTAAGTGTTTTGAAGTCATTTGAGTATTGGGATAAGTGATAACCCTCCATCCTTAATTATAGCTTTAGGATTTGATATTTTCCCTGTCCGCGATAGACCAGTGCCAGAGCAAGCATGGAAAGACCAAGGTAGTGACCTTTCTCTTATGATGTGTATGATATATTGTATGCATGACTTATCATTGAATTGTCGTTGTGAAATATGTTGTACGGAACCCTGCTGTTGTGAAATATGTGGATTTGAGATATGTCATTGTGGGTTGCAACATGAGCAATTCAGTGTGAGCATTCGTAGGGGGTGCTACACGTCACACCTACCCTAGCCATTATAATTGTCGTTGTAATTTCTGTTGTATTTGCCATTATTGATTTGTGGATATGAGATATGTCATTGTACATTACAGCGTGAGTAGTCGTACGGAGTGATGCACGTTATACCTACTCCTGCTATTGTAACTGCCATTATTGAGTTGTGGTATTGTGAATTGCCTACTGTTGAGAAACATGTTGGGGTGGCTATGTCGTTGTGAAATGTGTCATATGGAACCCTGCTGGGTGTGGCTATGTTGTTGTGGAATGTGTCATATGAAATCCTGCCGTGGTGAAATATATTGATGTGTGATATGTCGTTGTGCATTGCAACATGAGCATTACAGTGTGAGCAGTCATAGCGGGTGATGCACATCACACCTACCCCTGCCGTTGTAAATGGCGTTGTTCTGTTGTGGTGTTGTGATTTGCTTGCATGCTTTGTGGTTGTGTATACTATGAGTGAATTATTACTACTTGGATTCTTTAGAATCTCATTCTTTCCATAAAATAATTTTTAGATAGAGCCAGTGGTTCTAATGAGAAGCAGGTGACGAAGGGCGGTTAGAGCTCCGGACTAGGAGTTTTATTTTGGATAATTGGTTATCATGCTGTTAATTATGGAATTAATTGTATATATATTGAATATTTTGTGTAATCCCCTAGAATGGAAAACCAATTATGGGCGTTTGCGCCCTGTAAACCCTTAGTTGATTAATGGAACCCTAGTGTATCGGGAATTTATGTTGTACTTTGATATTTATAAATGGAATCGAATTGTACAGGCCAAATATGTATTTGAAATGTGAATATGAGACCGTGTTGAACAGG
Organism: Inga laurina; assembly: GCA_963855925.1. Taxonomy (NCBI): domain Eukaryota; kingdom Viridiplantae; phylum Streptophyta; class Magnoliopsida; order Fabales; family Fabaceae; genus Inga; species Inga laurina. The sequence goes on from OY979713.1 coordinate 22,358,610, forward strand.
TTTTAGAAATTTTTTTGCAAGTCCCATTTTGGGAAATGAAATTTTTAATAAGTCTTAATTTATCCTGTAGTCTCTAATTTAACATGATTATGTATTTTTGAACATAAATCTCCGCCTGTATAAGAAGGGGGTTACACTAACAACACGCCACTTTTTGTCCAAAGTAGACCAATTGGGTTTTTCTTTAATTATCTTAACTACTTGGTCAACATATAATAGTTTATTGAATTTTCACATATGCTTACTTTTCACAAATTCATATTCAATTGTTTGGCTTAAGATGATGCCACTTGGCATCTTTATGAGCCAAATAATTATTTTCCCCTCTCATTTCCTTATTCTACAAGTTACACAATTGCCAACACATTTCATTTACCAATTTTCGGAATAGTTGGCCTTCTTGGCAGATTTTCTGCTCAAACTTTGAAAAATCATAACTAAATTTATAGACATCATTTTGGAGCAATTCCAAAGCCCATAGAACCCTTATTGAGTCTAATTTCAAGAAAAAATATAGACTTTTGCTAGCTAGAATCACAAAATTCCCAGATTTTCAATCTTTGCATGCTGTTCCAGAACATGATCAATTTCGCTGGGCAAACTTCAAAAATTCATAACTTTTTTTGTATATAGCTCTAATTGATTCATATAATCCATTAAATTAAAGCTTAGGATGTCTACTTTTACCTTATAAAATTTCATAATTTTTGTTGATCATTTAGTCTTCCAAAACCTCATGACAAGCTTACTGCCTCGCGGAAACTTTCATTGGAAGCATAATCACTTTCTTCAAAATTCACCATTTTATTTTCTTTAATGCCTCAAAGATATAAGAAACATTAGAGAATAGATTTGAGACACCTGCTCAACTGGGGCTTAGCAGTCCACTTAATTTAGACTTATTCCCAAGCCTCCAATCCCAAAATTCAGGATATTACATTTCTCTCCCCGTTCAATAAATTTCATTCTCGAAACTTAAATGTCTACAACTTGTGGATCACTACTTATCACTCAATCCATCCCTTTTTCATTTGCAGGCTCACAAGTTATGCAACATAATGATCATATAGCCAAGGGTCACTACCCTTATTCATCGATTCACTACCCATCACATTTCTGAATTCATTTGCCAGCCTTTAGACACACCGGTCCACTAGGTCTTAGGCCTAAGCACATATAGTTAGCATGCTTCCACTGCGCCACTATGATGTTTCACACTATCTAATACATTATAGATGGGACTAGATAGTTTTCCCACACTTTATTACTTCCTCAGTTGGATCCCACTGGATCTCTATAGTAACCCCTACTTGTTCCATAATTTGGTTGGGTCGGAAACGTTCAGACCCAACCACTGTTGCAACCTATACTTATTATGTATCTCGGTTGGATTCCACTTGGCCTTTGTAGTAACACAATCATTCATAAAGAATACGATAATGTATATGCTTTGCACTATATAATGCAATATTATACTAACACATAACTTAGTTCAGTCGGAAATGTGTTCAGAGCCAACCACTGTTGCAACCCTTACACACTTCATACCTCAATCCTCGACTGGGCATATCGGTGTACCTAAAGGCACCGCCCGAAGGCATTATTCATTAGTATACTCAAAGGTACTGCCCGAAGGCATTATTTATCAGTGTACCCAAAGGCACTGTGTATCATACATATTACAAAAGATGGCATATACAAAGCATATAAACATTCACATAGTGTATGAAGAATAATGTTACTACATTGGCCTTTCCTGGATATTATTGGATTTCTTACCTTCCCCAGAATTTGGATAGCATCCTCAAACATTACTGACAGTTTAACAATATTCACCAGATTCAAACTTTCAACATGGAACAGAACCATAGTGCAACTAATTCATATTTCAACCTAAGCATTATTTCAGCTTAGATCCAATTCAGGCATATCCCAACCTTCAGTATCATCATATCAGATCCTCTAGGATCGACATACGGCATAATCATCACACCTCATATATCACCGTACATCATTCCTACTTTCCTCTATTACAACGGTGTTTCTAAGGATCATCGCTTAACATGAAGAAACCTCAAAACATTTACTATGCCTCGAGTTCCCATAACCTCATCAAATGAACCTTTCTGGCAGTACACACTAAAACAGAAATATCCCAATTTCAAAATCAATATTTATATCATCATTATCTCTATGCGTCTAAGCACCCTTTAAATCATCTATCTTAAATGATCATTAGTCATGGAGAAACCCTAAGACAATTACTATTCCTCAAGTCTCCATGACCTTGCTAACTCAACTTCCCAGGGGGTCACCCATCCTGAGCTTTCCCTGGGTTGAGCACACTTAACTTTCATGCACCCGTGCGAAAACATAGATATCGACTTCAACTGGTTCCAACCATTGATACCCTGAGACTTCCCTTATCTCAAATGTCGTGCCTATTGCCTCTGACTGACTAAATACTGTGTAGTCTGACCACTGGCCTTAGCCGTACATGCTTCCTTGAGTCCGCAATATCCTTAGACCATTTTCATCTAGTATTGTACCACTAGCTGCCCTTCAGTACTCCCCATTTCTCAAGGCTGATTCACAAATCGGGAAGATACACTTCTTTGGTACCTCCCATCTGCGCATATTTCTTATCACCGTGTAATCAAGACCACATCAGTATACTATCATGTTGCTAGAACCACCACTCTGTTAGAACCGCTTGGGCTTTGATACCAAAACTGTCACACCCTTATCTTATTTCAACTTATTTCAGAGTATTTACGAAAAACGATAAACGGTTCGGAATGTAACATAATAATAGCATAATTATACTGATAATATGTGCATGATTACATAATTCCTCTCAGGGATTGTATATAACACGTACAAATTATGTAGCCGTGTAGGGCTACTTGGGTGACTAACCCGTTTTAGTGAAACAGAGAATCTTCTCGTCTTCGTTCCACTACTACAATCCTCTCGTGTAATTCTCTTCTTTGTTCTCAGCATATCTTCTGTCTTCTCCTGTCTAAATTGTTGGTAGGGGAGGGTGAGATTTGAGAGAATCTCAGTAGGAAAATAGTACCAATATGCATGTAAGATAAGTGCTTAATGCATGACATACTTGCATTACATAACTCATGCTCACATAATGACCTATTTACGTGCTCAATATTTCATGCAACAAAACTATGGCCACAGTATAAACAAAAACAGAGCTTCAATCATTCATATATGTTTCACATAATCAAGCAAAGCAATAACATGCATCAATACACCAGCACAAATATGAAATACATGCAGGAGAGGTAAGTTCCCTACCTTAATCGCCTTCCTTGATCCTCGAATAACGTGACTCGTAATACATGCCACCGACTTGGGCTCTCTACTTGGTCCTAAAATGTCAAATGTACGATTTATTCACTTCCATGGTGTTTCCAAGGGTTATACGAGTTTATATTGAAAAATGACCAAATTGCCCCTGGCCCCGCTGTACCCAGTCCTACTGTACTTTTCCCGAAATTTTGACACGGGCTATTCTGATATATTTTTGCCCAAAGAATCCATTTTTGACCTCGGTTTTCTCAAATTCTAGACCTAATCATGAATTTACCCCCGGCAGCCCCTACATGAGGGTTTTATTGTTATCTTTGTCATTTCACTTTCTAGGGTTTTTCTCACTTCACACCCAATATGAACCCTACACAATTTTTCATTCTAAACACAATGGAATAATCAAAGATACCAAAATCTAGTCCAAACATAGCCCACAACAAATTTGGAAGAAATTCTATAAAAATTGGAGAAAATGGAGTTTTATGATTTCAACCCATAAAATACCTCCTTATCACATTTAATCACTTGTTTAACCACTTAATTACACTTCCCATATGATTAATCCCAATTTGGGCAGTATAAGCCCTTAGGATTTCAACATCCCAAGTTTACAAGATCCACAACCATACCGCAAATCAAGACAAGAACAGCAACAATAACAACTATACACCAAAAGAAATATGATTTTTGAAGTTACTTTTGGTTTCTCCACTTTTTCTCTTTAAAACCATCCTACCACTCTCTCTTTAACCTTGATAGTTTTGCTTGCTACGCCAAGATTTTCATGAAAAATGAGAGGTTAGAAGAGAGATTATACAAGTTGGAAGGCTTAGGCACTTGAAATGACAAACCTTACTTTTAATCTTTTTCCTTGAGCTCTTCCTTCTCCAAGTTTTCTAAAGCCTTCTCTCTCTCTCTCTCTCTCTCTCTCTCTTGTGAAATGGGATGAGAAAAGATGAAGCATTAGCTTCATAAATATCTTCCTATTTTTACTCAATTTACTTTATTTCCAAAATTAAGTTTTATGACCTCACATTGTACTTTGATCTTATCCATCCATGACTTATGTCATACACTCCCATTGAAATTGAATCAATCCCTTCATCTCCTTAAGCCTAACAACGCGCCACTTTTGGTCCAAAGTAGACCATTTGGGTTTTTCTTTAATTATCTCAACTACTTGGTTAACATATAATAGCTTATTGAATTTCCACATATGCTCAGTTTTCACAAATTCATATTCAATTGTTTGGCTTAAGATGATGCCACTTGGAATCTTTATGAGCCAAATAATTAGTTTCCCCTCTTATTTCCTTATTCCACAATTTACACAATTGCCAACACATTTTATTTACCAATTTTTGGAATAGTTGGCCTTCTTGGCAGACTTTTTGCCCAAACTTTAAAAAATCATAACTAAATTTATAGATATGGTTTAGGAGTGATTCCAAAGCCTATAGAACCCTTATTGAGTATATTTTCAAGGAAAAATATAGACTTTTGCTAGCTAGAATCACAAAATTCCCAGATTTTCAATCTTTACATTTTGTTCCAGAAAATTATCAATTTTGATGGGCATATAGTTCTGATTGATTCATATAATCCATCAAATTAAAGCTTAGGATGTCTACTTTCACCCTATAAAATTTCATAATTTTTGTTTATCATTTAGTCTTCCAAAACTTCATGACAAACTCATTGCCTCGCAGAAACTTTTACTAGAAGCATAATCACTTTCTTCAAAATTCACCATTTTATTTTCTTTAATGCTCCAAAGATATAAGAAATATTAGAGAATAGATTTGGGACACGTGCTAAAAATTTAGGCTTATTCTTAAGTCTCAAATCCCAAAATTCGGGATATTACACGGCCACTTACTATGCCACTAAACCACGTGCTTCTTTTAGTTTCCAAACTGCAATAAATAAATAAAATATTAATTAGATTGCTATTATTTTTTTGGGCCCCTACACAATGACTTGAAACCTAGAAAAGAGTGAAATGTTCAAGAGGCTGGAGAAAACATTTAGGTTTCAATTTGCTTTATTAATGGCCCATAATGTTATTTTTTATGTTGAGGGTGTATCAAATCCTAGATTTTTCTTCCATCAAACACTAAAAATATAAGTGATAAGATAGCTTACCAAGTTCCCGAAAGAGATCCCATATTCTTCTTATTCCTCTCTCTCTCTCTCTCTCATACACACATAGAGCACCGCCAAAAAGAAAAAGATAGTAGAAGAAATAAAAAAAGGGCTAAATTATACAAAACCCCTGAACTTTGGGTTAGTTGCATATAACACCCTTAACATTTCAAAGTTTAAATTTAACCCCCTTGATCTTTTATTTTTTAACTATTAGCTCCTTGCTGTTAAGTGATCATTATATTTTTAATGAAAAATGCCACATCAGATTATGAGATGATACGTGTCATCCTGTGTAAATTACTAATTTCATAAAACCCCCTAAACTTTGAACAGTTGCAGAGAACCCTCTAAATTTTGATCAATTACAAATAACCCCTCTGTCCTTTCAAAATTTAAATTTAATTCTCTTAAAATTTAGATTTATAATATTAAACCATATGTTGTTACTTTCTATTAATTTAATAAATTTATTAAAATTTTTACTATCATTTTCTAGTTAAAATAGTTCTTTTTTATGAAAAAACTGGAAAAATAATATTTAGAAAAATATAAAATAAACGTTGAACCTCTAATTAAAAAAAATATGCATTACTAATAAAAAATTAATGAGGGCAAGAGTTATCCTCTAACAAAAATGTAATATTTAAACGATCAACCCGCAATTATCCCAAGAATATGTTTAACACAAATGATGACAATTGTATATTATCAATTCTCAATTAACCCAAGAAAGTAAGTAAATGTTATATAAATGAGGACTTTTTTTTATATTTTTTAAGTATTATTCTTCTAGTTTTTTTCATACAAGAAAACTATTTTCATTGAAAAATGATAGTAAAAAACTTAATAAATTTATTTAAATGATTAAAGTAACAACATGAGGTTTATTTATTATAAATCAAAATTTTAAGGGAGTTAAATTTAAATTTTGAAATGTCAAGGGGATTATTTGTAACCCCCTCACTGTAATTACATCCGGATTACAAAAATTTAAATGAAATAGAGACCAATAAGATGGTTTAACAATTATAATCCCTCATCTAGAAGATGGGGCGTATGAAGATTTTTTCAAAACTGATATATTCATGGTCTCCCATTCATGTACGGATATAACTACTTGAGAAATCAGAGTACACAATAAATATCAAAGTGCGGAAACCAAAATCCCGGCAAACCCCGGGTTAATACATATATGATATGGGTTTATGAGTTTTCCCATAAAGGGGATTACACGATACAAAATAATCATCTACATCTCTTTACACTTTGGCAATCCCAAAGCCAAAATGGATATAACCAACTATCCCAAAACATGAATGTCCCTAAGAGACCCTAACCACTCCGGGTTGGTCGCTTCCCCTTCGAGCCACTTGCCCTGTCTGAAAAAAAGTTAGTCATATGGAAATAATGAGATTCTTGAGAATCCCAGAGCAACAACTCACTCATACAATATATAAACATAGAGCATGTATGTTCATCATATTCAGCAGCATCACAATGATCTCAGGCTCACGCCACATACGACAGCACTCACGGCTGTAATCACAATGCACTACGTCCACTTTCGTGGTGAACACTATGCCAGCTTTCGCTGTAATCACTATGCACAACGCCCGCTTTCGCGGTGAACACTATGTAGCAGCAACACAAAGCACAAAGCACCATAAAGCACCTCAAAGCACGATGTATCACTATGCTCCACAAAGGATCTCAATGCACAAAGTATCACAAAGCAGCAGCAGCAACATCCACACAATGAATGACAGACAAACATACAATACATTTACACAAAGCATAAGAGAGAAGTCACTACTTGAATCTTTCCTGACAATCTTTGGCATAGTAGGCTCACGCGGACGACAGATGTCAAATCCTATTCAAATTAGGGACGATTGATCAATCTCTTTTCCAATGTATATTTCAATAATTCTCTAAGTTGGTTATCATTTAGGACTCATTAGGTGACTAAAATAGGCCTAAACATATGCCTAAAGGGTTGGAAGAACCTACCCAAAAGACCCCTTACTCAAAGGCAAAACACTGATTTTTGACAGTCTCACTCGAGTACAAGTACGGACATCACTCGAGCACAGATGCTCTCACTCGAGCATTGGTACGGACAGCACCCGAGCACAAGAGAAAGTGAGACTGCGAGTGAGCACCCGAGAGCACAAAGGACACTTCCAGGAACTGGCTCACTCGAGCACGCTGACCTCACTTCGAGCACAAGGCCAAAAGCCTCTCTCGAGCACCCGCGAGCACACGCTGCGAGTGACAACCCGAGAGCACCACTCTCACCTGAGGCACAGGCTCACTCGAGCACGACCCCCAGTGCTCGAGCACACACCCCACACCCGCGAGTGAGAAAGCACACTCGTGCAACTTTCCCGCGAGCACAACCCAAAAGCACAACTCTCACCTGAAGCACCATCTCACTCGAGCAGAACCATGCTCACTCGAGCATGTTCTTCGCTCACTCGAGCACAAGGCGATGCTCGCGAGCACAACCCGTAAAACCCAGATAACTTGAAGCACAACAGGGAAAAACTTGCATATCACTCGAGCACGTTCTTCCTCTGCTCGAGTGATGTGCATCAGAGACCCAAATCGCAGCCAAAAACCAGAAACTCCAGATGGTCAAATTCACTCCCAAAGGTTCCCCAAACTCTTCCCAATGCTCATACACTCTAGGCACTAACCAGGGAACACAATGGCAACTCTAAAAACACTCCAAAAACCCATTTGACCACAATCATTCCTTAAGGTCTCTAAGATACACAATGTCTAATTTCCCTTAACATCTTTTTAACATTCAAAATCATATCAAATGATCATATATCTCCACAATACGTCATTTCCAATCATAAATCACAATGAACTTCATATTTCCAAAAATAGGCATATTTAGGGCAAAATTCCAGATTTTACCAACTTAACCAAAAATCACAACTAATACATCAAAATGCTCTAAATGCCTACCTCTTCTCTTTGCTCAATCAAGAATCTTGATTCCTCAACTCCCACTTTCGACCCAAAGCTCAAATCAACACCACTCAAGGCTCTACAACCATCACAATGTAGCTCTCATTGAGATGAACAAAATTAGAGAAGAGGATTGGAGCATTAGAGAATCACAACTTACCAAAATCAAAGCTTTCTTCTTCTCCTTTCTTGCTTGCTTTAGCGAAATGGAGAGAGAGAGAGATGAGAGATGGAATGATGATGAAGAAACACATTCTCCCTCCCCTTGCCCATGCCTCCAACCGAGTAGGAGAGAGAAAATGAGGGAAAAGTGAGGTTTTGTCCTCTAGTGCCTCATCCAAAGGCCACTCTCATGCCACTTGTCATCATCCACTCACTCCCTCTATGAGCTCACCAACTCACAACACATAGGATCCCGACCCACGGTCAAGGAATCACAACCATTGATCTTAAATACCACATGTATTTATTTTCAAAATTCACATTACCAAAAATCCCAAAATGATTTAAATCAAGATAATTACAATAATTATCAGAGTCATTAGCCCTAATCACAAATCGGGATATTACATTATTTGTAACTGATCAAAGTTCGAGAGATTATCTATAACTGTTCAAAGTTTAAGGGAGTTTTATGATTTAGTAATATACACAGGATGCCATGTAGGATGACACTTGTCATCTCATAATTTGAGGTGGCAATTTCCGTTAAAAAGATAACGGTCACTTAATGGCATAGGGCTAATAGTTAAAAAATAAAAGGTTAAGGGGGTTAAATTTAAACTTTGAAATGTTAGTGGATTATATGCAACTGTCCCAAAGTTCAGGGGGTTTTTGTATAATTTAGCAAAAAAAAAATGGAGGACTAAAGGAGTTTCAAGAATGAATCAAGGGGATCAGCTTTTCTCCTTTACTAGTATTGTCTGCTGCCGTCCGCTACTTTAAAACACTCCATTTTCCGAGCTTGTTTGGGTTTGCGGTAGAAAACAATTTTCTAACGTGATTTACGGAATACGAGGTAAGTATGTGAGATAAGTTTTGTCTCGACTTGCGTGATCGTGCTTCTCTAATGCTAACCCAAATAGGCCCGAACATGGGAGCATTAACTTGGGTGAGAGACACAATGGGAGAGATGGTGTAATGTTATGCCACATGTGAAGGAAAGGGACATAGTGGCGTGAACTAAATTTTCACTTTAAGGTATTTTAAGTAATCTTTATCAGAAAATAACTTTTTAGGGTAAAAAAAAGAATATAATTTTTCTTAATCTAAAAACTCTAAAAAGATTTCAAGAAATTGTTAAATAAACCTTTTTAGATAGAAAAAAACAGAGATAATATTTAAAAAATTTAAATACATGTAAGTAAGTAAATGAGATAGAATAATAATGAGAAAAATGATGAGAAAAAATGTATGAGAAAAATGATGAAAAAAATGTATGAGAAAAATTAATTAGAAATAAAGTTGGTAAAAATACATTTAATGCATATATTTAATTTTTGTTAAATATTATCTTAGCTTTTTGTGGACTAAAGCAATTTATTTAACAGTTTCTTAAAATCTCGTGGGGTTTTTAGAAATTTTAGATTAAGAAAAATTATTTTCTCATAAAGATTAGTTTAAATAACTAAAAGTGAAAATTTAGTTCATCCCCCGCTTTATCCCTTTCCTTTAAATGTGGCATGACTTTACACCATCTCTCTCACTGTATCTCTCACCCAAGTTAAAACTCCCAATCCCACAGATTTTTTGGCCAAAATGGCATAAGAGACGAATACTGAGCTAAGTCTACTAAAGTTTCCACTAACTTATTGTTCAGATAAAATGTCAGCTGATTTAGATTAAGATTGATTGATGTTGTATCACTCATTTTGGTTTGTAGCGTTGCTATGATCAAGGAACGAAAAACCGGACTGGGCAATAAACCGGTCACAGCACAGGTTCAAGGGTTAATGGGTCAACCGAGGTCTAACTGATAGTTGAACCGGTCATATTAAAATATTATAATTTATTAGTGACAATATATATTAATATATTTTTAAATTTCTATAGATAAAAATGAAAATTTTTAGAAAAAAATACTTAAAATCTATTAGTATGAGTTATAATGCCTATACTTATGCAATGATATCTCCTTTTCTATAATTATTATATCTTTTTAAATAATTTTTTTCATTATCTTCTTCATTTTTTTTAGATTTGTTCTTTCTTTATTTATTCTTCTCTTCATTTTGGTCTTCAACTTCCAATTTTCCCCTAAAAAAGGCAAAAATAATTATAAAAAATAAAAAAAAATGAAATCGGTTTCTGACTGGTGTGATCGATTCCCTGGTTTAACCATCAAACCAGACCAGCCCACTAGCCGGTTCCCAGTTTGATCAGTCGAACCGGCGGGTCCGGTCCAATTTTTCATACGGTGGCTATGACACAACTCAAGAGATAACTCTTCGCTTACCTAATCCAAAAAAAAAGGGGCTCCCAATCCCATGTTCGTTTAGCACAAAAACCGGATCATTTTTAAAACTGCGGATAACACCAGACAATATTGGCAAATGAGATTCAAGGGAGGGAGCATAGTGTTTTTATTAATAGTTTGGGGTCACATATCTGAACACACACACACACTTTTTACTTAACTTCCTCTTTCTTTTTTTTATTTCAATTTTAAGGAAATATATATGCAAGAAAAAACTCCTTTTAAATATTTATCTCGTAAATCGTAAAAGCTATTATTCAAAAGTTAATCCAAAAACATAATTTGGTTAGATTAAAAAAACTAAGTATATTAATTTATTACTGCATAACAAATGTAGCATGATTTCTTTAAAATACCCTATATAATATTAGATTATATATCAACTTATAAACTTGATAAATTAGTTTGGGAAAAAAAGATAAATGCGAGACAAAGTGACTTTACCTCTTATATTTAGAATAAAATCCAACCATTAATTAGCTCTTATATTAAGGATATAATAATATTTAATATAGGAGTTAGATTGCTCATTTACAGATATTAATAAAATTAATTATTTATAAAAAATGTATGTTAAGTTTTCTAAAATATTAATTTTAATTATCACTTGCATGGGAACTTGATGGAAATCTCTTTATTATAATTAATTATTTATATTTATATTATAAATTTTTAGTTAATTTGGTATTGCTTGATGTGATTGTAAATGTGTTTGGCTTCTCTCTCTTGCTTTCGCGTTCCTTTCCTCTCATTTACCCAAAACTACACCATTTTAGGTGTAAAAAAGGGGAGGTTGGGCTTTTTTTTAAAAAAAAAAGAATCAGCACCTTGAAGTATTTTTTTAATCAATATAACATATAAATCTCTTCCGCCAAGCCACCCCCTTCATCAGCTTATCCTTCGGCTATAGACACAAAACACTGTTCACAAGCTTATCTCCAATATCTGGGGCTGCGTGCAAGTTGTTTGTTGATGAAAGTGACAACTCCCTGTCCTCCCTGCTACGTAAATATCTTCATGACCATCTTTGAATTTGAAAGTTACATTTGAATTTAAAGGTGCCAAAAACATCTTTATGAACCGCTATATAACCACTGAGGTGATTCAAATAAATGATTGCTATTTCTTTCCTCGACATACCACCCACAGCCGGACCGACGTCCCTCTCCTCTTCATGTTCATTGCAACACAAAGGTTGCCAGTTAAACTTGAGTCATTTTAACATCTCATCACACTGCTGCAGACAAACATGTGGAGATCCACCAAGCTGTTGCCGACAAACATAGTCAGATCTATCCATTCTCAGCAAACTCCCTCTCCTGTTTAGGTATGTTCCAGCAAACGGTTGTTTCATTCCTTCCTCTGTTTTTCATCCTACCGTATGAAACAACTACTTCATCTCTTTCACTCCCATTTTCTCTCACTTTCTGTTGTCATTTTGCAAGGCATGGACCACTTTCCACAAGCTTAGTTGGCTGACATCCATCCAGGTAAGAAAGCAAAGAAGATCAGTTATGTTTTTGTATTCATTAGTTGTTCGACGGATATCTTGTAACCCCCTTCCCACCTTAGGCCGAGATTAAGTTCTTAAACTCATAATTAAATTGTAATTAGAGACCATAATGAAATTTGGGACTTAATAAGGTACATTTTTGCCCAAAAATCGGATTTGCAAAAACATTTTTCAAAGTTTATTCACAATGGTCTCAAGTTCTCAATACAAAATAATACTGGCCTGAACAGGTGGATTCCATTTACAAATATCAGAGTGCAAATAAATTCCCGACACACTCGGGTTCCATTCATAACAAAAGGGATTTACACAAGGCACAAAGCCTACAATTCATACCCTTTTACTTGGGGATTACACAAAATCCACTATATACAATTCCAAAATATACAATGATAACCATAAACTCCAAAATATACTCCTAACAGGAGCTCTAACTACTCTTCGTCGCCCGCTTGCCTTTCGATCCTTCAGCCCTGTCTAAAAGGTTTAATTTTGGGAGAGTGAGATTCTAAAGAATCCCCGTAGTAACAAGTCAATCATATAATGTACAACAATAATGCATGTAATCAAATCATCATCCACACAGGCAACTACAACGGCAGTTGCAGCGGCAATGGTTAGTATGACACATGTCATCCCTGACGATTGCTCACGCTGAATTGCTCACGCTGTATTGCATCACAACAGTCAACACAGTATAATTCACCACAGCTGGGATCCATATAAAGCATATCATATTCTCAAGCCACATAGGCAAAATACACATACACAGCCCACGGCTGGTTTCACAAACGCCGCCCTCACGGGTCGGATTCACAAAGATCCATGTCGATTACGACGGCAGTCCAACGGCCGACTAGAGATGACCACTGTCACTCCCTATACGGCTCATGCTGACCTGCTCGCGCCGTAACGGACCATGGCACACATTTCACAAGTTCAATGATAAGATATGCATACCAAAACATCATACAAGATATGAGAGAAAAGTCACTACCTGAGTTCTTCCGGACGTGTCCTAGCGCCGGTCTCTCCCGAGGAAGGCAAATATCAAATCCTATTTTCACAATTAGGGACGAAGAGTTATTCTCTATTCCAAGACTTAATTCACTTCATAATACTTAATTGGTTATCATTATTGCTCTTTTAGAGTCACTAAATACTCCTAACAACACTCCTAAAGGGTAGGAAGAACTATCCCAAAGATCCCTTTTTGGAAGCACAAAACTGAGATTTTACACTGAATCACTCGAGCACAGATGACCGTGCTCGAGCACAGATTGTACGGACACTCGAGCACAAATGCTCTCACTCGAGCATTGGTACGGACAGCACTCGAGCACAAGAGAAAGTGAGACTGCGAGTGCTCACCCGAGAGCACAAAGAAACTTTCAGGAACTGGCTCACTCGAGCACAAAATCCTCACTCGAGCACCCTCGAGAGAAGTCCAAGAAGTGAGAACCCGAGAGCACACAAAGCTCTCCAAGCACAAGATCACTCGAGCACAGCCATATGTGCTCGAGCACACACCTCACACCAGCGAGTGAGAAAGCACACTCGTGCAACTTTCCCGCGAGCATCAACCCGAAAGCACAACTCTCACCTGAAGCACAATCTCACTCGAGCACACACGGCTCACTCGAGCACGGTGCCCATACCCGCGAGTGAGAAGGCACACCCGTGCACCTACTCGCGAGTGACAACCCGAGAAGCAAGCCCTTTGGTGTCAAATACACTCATCACTCGAGCACAAAATCCTCACTCGAGTGATGTCCATCCCTCACTCGCGAGTGAGGCTCTGCTTGCTATGACCCAGAGAGTGCAATAAGAACACAGAAAGCAAGAAACGAGAATTGCACTTCCGCACTCGAGCAGACCCATCTCTGCTCGGGTGATATTCATCCCTCACTCGAGTAGACCCATCTCTGCTCGGGTGATGTTCATCCTTCACTCGAGCAGAGCCCTCCCTGCTCGAGTGAATCCCTCAGATAGCAGAAAACGCAGAACAGAGGCACTCTCCTCAACCCTTGCCCAATTGATTCCTATGGCCATAAAACTTAACCCAAAGCCATTCCCACACCAAAAACACCCAACAAATTCAATGGAATACTCAGAATCATCAAAATCCTACTCCATTATCATGGTTTGGGTTTTGGGCAATAATTTCATCAAAATTCCCATTTCATCCTAACATCATATTTCAATCTCTAATCTATCTATCTAACATAAACTCATTCCAAAATGCCATTCTCATGCCATAAACATACCAAATGAACAGTGACACTCATTTTCATGATTAGGCTAAAATTCCCAGAATTTATAAACTATTCCAAATGGCATGAAACTTAGAGAGATAGGTTAGTTTCACTCACCTTATCAACTTCTCCAAAGGGAGTTCTTGATCCACCAACAATCAGATTTTCGTGTGGCACCAAACAACACCAAATGGCCCAACTATACACACCAAAATGAAGCCCATGATTCAAGGATCAACATTTATGAATGGTGTTTGAGCAAAGAAGATCATTTACTTACCCAAAATCACAAGTTCTTCTTTCTCTTTCTTGCCTAAAACTTCCGCCGGAAATGGAGGAAGAGAGGAGAGAGAAACGAGAGAGAGAAATGGAGAGATGGAGAGAGAAAAGAGAAAAGTGTTTCCTTGTCCTCATATGATCTCATCCAATGGCCACCACAATGCCACATGTCAGCATCTCCTTCATTCCCTCAATAAGCTCACACAAGCTAAGCACACTGGATCCCGACCCACGGTCAAAGAATCACCACCCTTGATCTTAAATACCACACATATGCACTAATATTTCCAATTTCCACTAATTATAACATTAATTAACATAGCCATAAATCACATAATATTCCCAATTAATTCATAGTTATCATTCATAATCATGATTATCCCTTAATCAAAAATTGGGATATTACAATTCTCCCCCCGTTCAATAAATTTCGCCCTCGAAATTTGTTACACATCATGGGGCATAAAATCAGGAAATCTCTTCCTCATGTCCGCTTCCGCCTCCCAAGTGGCTTCTCTTGGAGACATTCCCTTCCAGACCACCTTCACAAACGGTAAGCTTCGATGCCTGAGCCTCCGCTCTTCTCGATCGATGATACGCTCTGGCTCTACCGCATAAGTGAAGTTATCTTGCAACTCAACCTCTTCATACTCAATGATATGCTCAGGGTCCGGTTGGTACTTCTTGAGCTGCGAGACATGAAACACATCATGCAATCTACTCAAACTCGGGGGTAGGGCTATCCGATATGCCACCGGCCCGATTCTTGCCAGAATCTCAAATGGTCCAATGTATCTCGGACTCAACTTCTTCCGCTTGATTGCTCTCCCGATGCCTGTGACCGGAGACACTCTCAAGAAAACATGATCCCCCACTTCAAACTCAAGAGGTCTTCTCCTCTTATCAGCATAGCTTTTCTGACGACTCTGTGCTGTAAGGAGCCTCTTCCTAATAACTCGGATTTGCTCAGCGGTTTGATCAACAAGATCCGGCCCATACAACTTCCTCTCAGACAACTCTGACCAGCACAACGGTGACTGGCACTTCCTCCCATACAGTGCTTCATACGGAGCCATCTGAATGCTCGCATGATAACTGTTGTTGTACGCAAACTCAGCCAACAGAAGATAATAGTCCCACTTTCCTTTGAAGTCAAGGACACATGCTCTCAGCATATCTTCAAGAGTCTGGATAGTCCTCTCTGACTGTCCGTCTGTCTGAGGATGGTAGGCCGTGCTAAACCTCAACTGAGTACCCATAGCTTCATGCAGAGCCCTCCAAAATCTCGAAGTAAACCGAGGATCTCGATCGGAGATAATATTCTTCGGTGTACCATGGAGTCTCACAATCTCCTTGATATAAATCTCAGCCAGCCTATCAGGAGAATATCCAGCGTTGATAGGTATGAAGTGCGCAGACTTCGTGAGTCGGTCAACAATCACCCAGATCGCATCATAGTTCTTGATCTTGGGCAGACCCATCACTAGATCCATGGTCACACTCTCCCACTTCCATTCTGGAATCTCTGGACTCTGAAGCAATCCTGGCGGTCTCTGGTGTTCAATCTTCACCTTTTGACAGGTAAGACACCGCGCCACATACTTCGTCACATCACTCTTCAACCCTGGCCACCAATACATAGATTTCAAGTTGTGATACATCTTGGTCATACCGGGGTGAAGAGTATACTGACTCTTATGAGCCTCATCAAGAATTCTCAACCTCAAGTTAGCCTTCAGTGGAACATAGATTCTCTTCTGGTAACGCACCAGCCCACTAGGCGACAAGTCATAATCTCGAGTCTCTCCTCGCTCAACTCTAGCTCGGATCGATTGAGCTAGCTCATCATGCATTTGAGCCTCTTCAATCTCAGTCCTCAGGTCATTCTCCCCTTGGATCACACCATAACTGGCACATAGGATTTCCTTCAAGAGATTCAAATCCCGAAAATCCTCTATCAATTTCCATTCCTGGATCATCATCGTTGCCACTAGCACCGCCTTCCGACTCAAAGCATCCGCGACGACATTAGCCTTACCTGGATGATATTTGATCTCCAGGTTATAATCTTTCAGCAACTCCATCCACCGACGCTGTCTCATGTTTAACTCTTTCTGATCATATAGATATTTGAGACTTTTGTTGTCGCAGTACAGTTCCACTGTCACACCATACAGGTAATGACGCCAAATTTTCAATGCAAACACAATTGCCGCAAGCTCCAGATCATGAGTGGGGTAGTTCATCTCATGCGGTTTTAGCTGTCGAGAGGCATAGGCCACCACACGTCCCTGCTGCATCAGGACACACCCTAACCCCTGCTTACTCGCATCACTGTACACGACGTAAGCCTCACTGGGATCAGGTATAATCAACACTGGTGCCATAGTCAATCCCTCCTTCAGCTCAGTGAAACTCCGCTCACAACATTCATCCCACAAAAATGGTTGATCCTTCCTCGTGAGCTTGGTCATCGGCAATGCAATACGCGAGAAGTTCTGAATGAACCTCCGGTAATAACCAGCAAGACCCAGAAAACTGCGAATCTCAGAAACAGTTTCTGGCCTTTTCCAATCAAGTACTGCTTCCACCTTACTGGGATCCACTGATACCCCGTCTCGAGAGATCACATGGCTAAGGAACTTCACTTCCGTAAGCCAAAACTCACACTTACTCAGTTTGGCATAGAGTTGCTTTTCTCGCAATATTCTCAACACAGTTCTCAAGTGTTGCTCATGATCCTCCCTACTCTTGGAATAGGTCAAGATGTCGTCAATAAACACAACCACAAACTGGTCAAGATACTGTCGGAAGATGCGATTCATATAATCCATGAATACCGCCGGCGCATTCGTCAAACCGAAGGGCATCACAAGGAACTCATAGTGCCCATATCTTGTTCTAAAAGCAGTCTTCGGAATATCCGCTGCCTTCACACGCAACTGATGATATCCCGACCTTAGATCAATTTTGGAGAATACACACGAGCCAGACAATTGATCTAACAGGTCATCAATCCTTGGGAGAGGATATTTATTCTTAACAGTTACCTTGTTAAGTTCTCGGTAATCGATGCAAAGCCTCAAGCTTCCGTCTTTCTTTTTCACAAACAACACTGGAGCTCCCCACGGCGACACACTGGGTCGGATGAACCCTTTCTCAAGCAATTCTTCAATTTGCTTTTTCAACTCCGCCATCTCGTTAGGGGCCATACGATATGGGGCTTTCAATATCGAACCAGCTCCAGGCATAATCTCAATTGGGAATTCTACTTCCCTTTCCGGAGGCAATCCACTAAGATCTTCTGGAAATACCTCAGGGAATTCATTCACCACAGGTATACTCTCCAGAGTTTCACTTGATTCTCCCTGAACGGAGAAGAACACCATATACCCTTGGCATCCCTTCTCAAGATATCTCTCAGCTTTAGCCGTTGAAAGCAAATTCAAACTGGCATTCACATCGTTATCCCGTTGTACACTACGGAAGGTTACCTTCTTATTACCACAATCAAGCAACACATCATTTGCTCTTAACCAATCAAAACCCAAAATGACTTCTAGTTGTTGGAGTGGCAAACAGATCAAATCAACTGTAGACTCCCAACCCTCAACAACTATTACACAATTTAAGCAAGCTTCGGCCGCCACGGCCTTAACACCCATCGGCGTCGACACAACTAAATCAAATGGTAGTCTATGCACATGCAATCCCAGGCGCTTTACACAATCATAAGCTATAAACGAATGACTTGCACCCGAATCAAACAAAGCATTTAATTCATTATCACCGAGAAGAATTTTACCTTGGATCAACTCTGGTGACTTCCGGGCCTCCTCATGAGTCATCGCGAACACTCGACCCTGATTCCTGGGCCTTTGCTCTGCCGTCTGTCGTGGGCATTTAAAAGATACATGACCCACTTGCTTGCAGTTGAAGCAAATCACCTCTCCAGCACAGGTTTTGCCCGGATGATACTTTCTGCACTGATTACACACCGGTCCTGCTGGAGGTCTCTGGTCACTACGACCCCCAGACTGGTAGGGCTTCTTGTTACCACCCCCATATGAGGATCCTTGTCCCTTTCGCTTCTGGGACGTGTTAGCCTTGCTAGGCTCACTGCGACTGTCTTTACCCTTAGCTGGGTACCAATCCCTCAGATTGTTCTCAACAATCCTACACTGCTCCACCGCCTTGTTGAAGTCAGTAAATAGGTGAGAGGCTAATCTCTTCTTCAGTTCTCACCTCAAGCCCCTGATAAGCATATCAGAGCTCCACTCCTCATCATCCTTTTCTCGGAGATGCGTAGAATACCGAGATAACCGAACGAAACGGGAAAGATACTCATCAAAAGCTCTCTGTATCTCCCTGCCTGATAGCCAAGAATTCAGACTCTTTCTCCAACCTCACAGACTTAGGGAAGTACTTCTCATTGAACTTTTCTTGGAACACTTCCCAAGTCAATGGAACATTCCGGCTTTGAAGTGACATGGCGATATTCCGCCACCACCGGTCGGCGTCCCCCTCTAGCTTATACACAGCTAGCTTCGCCTTTACCTCCGTAGAGCACTCGAGAACCTCAAAGATCTTCTCTAGGCGAGTCAACCAATCTTCAGCAACTTGGGGCTCAAACCTCCCCTTGAACACTGGAGGCATATGCTTGCAAAACTCAGAGACCCAGTATTGCAAGCCTCTTCCCTCACGAACCAGTACCCCTTGAGACTCTTGATTGGGCACTGTGTGAGGTAGGGATTCATGGGACCGATTGGACCCTTCAGCTGTTTCCTCATGATGAGTCTCTGCTTGAGTCTCCTCACGAGTCGACTGGGCCCTTTCCTCATTACGTTTGGCCCTTTCCTCCCGGAGCTCTTCTCTCAGCTCACGGATCATATCTCTTTGTTCCCACACGAGGTCCATCATCTCTCGCATTGGGTCAGGAGGATTGTCATTCAACTCCTCCACATCTGGATCCCCTTGTCTGCCTCTAGGGCGAACCATGTTGTCCTTTACTCTACAATGATTCACCAGGTCAGTACCAAAGCAAAGGTATACACATAATCCATAAGACTTAGATATATCTACAACTTAGCAGAGATATCCATGTGTATACACAACAAGTACTTATCAGTCATTAAGCTACCCTGAACTCAAAGGATTAAAGTCAACTAAGGAGCTATCCTAGCAAATCCTCACATTGCCAGGAACTACGGCTCTGATACCACAAATGTAACCCCCTTCCCACCTTAGGCCGAGATTAAGTTCTTAAACTCATAATTAAATTGTAATTAGAGACCATAATGAAATTTGGGACTTAATAAGGTACATTTTTGCCCAAAAATCGGATTTGCAAAAACATTTTTCAAAGTTTATTCACAATGGTCTCAAGTTCTCAATACAAAATAATACTGGCCTGAACAGGTGGATTCCATTTACAAATATCAGAGTGCAAATAAATTCCCGACACACTCGGGTTCCATTCATAACAAAAGGGATTTACACAAGGCACAAAGCCTACAATTCATACCCTTTTACTTGGGGATTACACAAAATCCACTATATACAATTCCAAAATATACAATGATAACCATAAACTCCAAAATATACTCCTAACAGGAGCTCTAACTACTCTTCGTCGCCCGCTTGCCTTTCGATCCTTCAGCCCTGTCTAAAAGGTTTAATTTTGGGAGAGTGAGATTCTAAAGAATCCCCGTAGTAACAAGTCAATCATATAATGTACAACAATAATGCATGTAATCAAATCATCATCCACACAGGCAACTACAACGGCAGTTGCAGCGGCAATGGTTAGTATGACACATGTCATCCCTGACGATTGCTCACGCTGAATTGCTCACGCTGTATTGCATCACAACAGTCAACACAGTATAATTCACCACAGCTGGGATCCATATAAAGCATATCATATTCTCAAGCCACATAGGCAAAATACACATACACAGCCCACGGCTGGTTTCACAAACGCCGCCCTCACGGGTCGGATTCACAAAGATCCATGTCGATTACGACGGCAGTCCAACGGCCGACTAGAGATGACCACTGTCACTCCCTATACGGCTCATGCTGACCTGCTCACGCCGTAACGGACCATGGCACACATTTCACAAGTTCAATGATAAGATATGCATACCAAAACATCATACAAGATATGAGAGAAAAGTCACTACCTGAGTTCTTCCGGACGTGTCCTAGCGCCGGTCTCTCCCGAGGAAGGCAAATATCAAATCCTATTTTCACAATTAGGGACGAAGAGTTATTCTCTATTCCAAGACTTAATTCACTTCATAATACTTAATTGGTTATCATTATTGCTCTTTTAGAGTCACTAAATACTCCTAACAACACTCCTAAAGGGTAGGAAGAACTATCCCAAAGATCCCTTTTTGGAAGCACAAAACTGAGATTTTACACTGAATCACTCGAGCACAGATGACCGTGCTCGAGCACAGATTGTACGGACACTCGAGCACAAATGCTCTCACTCGAGCATTGGTACGGACAGCACTCGAGCACAAGAGAAAGTGAGACTGCGAGTGCTCACCCGAGAGCACAAAGAAACTTTCAGGAACTGGCTCACTCGAGCACAAAATCCTCACTCGAGCACCCTCGAGAGAAGTCCAAGAAGTGAGAACCCGAGAGCACACAAAGCTCTCCAAGCACAAGATCACTCGAGCACAGCCATATGTGCTCGAGCACACACCTCACACCCGCGAGTGAGAAAGCACACTCGTGCAACTTTCCCGCGAGCATCAACCCGAAAGCACAACTCTCACCTGAAGCACAATCTCACTCGAGCACACACGGCTCACTCGAGCACGGTGCCCATACCCGCGAGTGAGAAGGCACACCCGTGCACCTACTCGCGAGTGACAACCCGAGAAGCAAGCCCTTTGGTGTCAAATACACTCATCACTCGAGCACAAAATCCTCACTCGAGTGATGTCCATCCCTCACTCGCGAGTGAGGCTCTGCTTGCTATGACCCAGAGAGTGCAATAAGAACACAGAAAGCAAGAAACGAGAATTGCACTTCCGCACTCGAGCAGACCCATCTCTGCTCGGGTGATATTCATCCCTCACTCGAGTAGACCCATCTCTGCTCGGGTGATGTTCATCCTTCACTCGAGCAGAGCCCTCCCTGCTCGAGTGAATCCCTCAGATAGCAGAAAACGCAGAACAGAGGCACTCTCCTCAACCCTTGCCCAATTGATTCCTATGGCCATAAAACTTAACCCAAAGCCATTCCCACACCAAAAACACCCAACAAATTCAATGGAATACTCAGAATCATCAAAATCCTACTCCATTATCATGGTTTGGGTTTTGGGCAATAATTTCATCAAAATTCCCATTTCATCCTAACATCATATTTCAATCTCTAATCTATCTATCTAACATAAACTCATTCCAAAATGCCATTCTCATGCCATAAACATACCAAATGAACAGTGACACTCATTTTCATGATTAGGCTAAAATTCCCAGAATTTATAAACTATTCCAAATGGCATGAAACTTAGAGAGATAGGTTAGTTTCACTCACCTTATCAACTTCTCCAAAGGGAGTTCTTGATCCACCAACAATCAGATTTTCGTGTGGCACCAAACAACACCAAATGGCCCAACTATACACACCAAAATGAAGCCCATGATTCAAGGATCAACATTTATGAATGGTGTTTGAGCAAAGAAGATCATTTACTTACCCAAAATCACAAGTTCTTCTTTCTCTTTCTTGCCTAAAACTTCCGCCGGAAATGGAGGAAGAGAGGAGAGAGAAACGAGAGAGAGAAATGGAGAGATGGAGAGAGAAAAGAGAAAAGTGTTTCCTTGTCCTCATATGATCTCATCCAATGGCCACCACAATGCCACATGTCAGCATCTCCTTCATTCCCTCAATAAGCTCACACAAGCTAAGCACACTGGATCCCGACCCACGGTCAAAGAATCACCACCCTTGATCTTAAATACCACACATATGCACTAATATTTCCAATTTCCACTAATTATAACATTAATTAACATAGCCATAAATCACATAATATTCCCAATTAATTCATAGTTATCATTCATAATCATGATTATCCCTTAATCAAAAATTGGGATATTACATATCTCCCACACTGATGTGCCAAGTCTAGACAGTGGCCCTCCCATTCTTGAAGTTTTGTATGGAAAAGGTGTTTAACTCACCAGAAATATTGATGAAAGATGTCAGACTCACTGGAAATGGGGTCAGAAAAAATTTTACAACCTCGCAGGAAAAGGAGGTGGTGGTGTTGAGCCTCCCTCCTCTTTAAGCTCTCGGCCCTGTGGTGGTTGATGTAGATAGAGGAGGTGCTTGAAAGTAAGAGTGGGAATGATGATCAATGTCGCCGGAAATTAGTGATTCCAAGCTCTTCAAAGTGGTCAGAGATGAGAGATTTTTGCACCGAAGGTAAAGATCTGAAGGAAGGAAGAAGGTGTTGGTAATGATGGGGATGACGCTGGGCAAGAAGGGATGATGATGCTCCAGTTACATGAGCCAGAGGTGAAAGCACCGAACTTCCTTCCTTCATTTATCTCTGCAAAATTGGTGGAGAGATCTTCTGGCAGGCTCTTTTTGTTTCTCTTACCTACTTTCTACTCTGATTTCCTTTTTTTTGGTAGGTAGTTTGTGATGGTTTAATTTTTTTGTTGTTTGGATTTGGATTTAAGATAAGGTCTTCATGTGATTTCCCTTACCAAGAACAAGAGTGGGGTACGGAGCTTGGAAAGTAGTAAATTAAAGTAAATCATGTTTGATTCTTGTCGGATTAACAGTTAGACAAGGACAGGAAAATAAATCAAAAGCCTCACAACTAGAGCGCTAGACCATGACCCCATTAGCAACTATCTGGCCACCACTAATCATCACAAATTATGAAGATTAAATTTTGAAACATAAAATCGATAAAAAAATTTTTTTTGAAACATTTAATACACCCACCCACCCCCCACGAAAAAAGAAGATAAAGTATAAGGGCAGAAAATTAACATGTCTAATTAAGTTATATTTTCATGTTTAATATCATCATTATTTTTAATAGTTTCAAGAAATTTGGTTTTAATTCCTGTAATTTTTTGTTGTTAGTTTTAGTTCATATAGTTTTCTTGACATTTTGATCTAAGTTAAATGATCAGTTCCTATATATTTAATGAGTTTTTATTTTAATCCCTATATTTAGACTAAATCCTGATGAAACTACATGGACTAAAACCAATTATTTAAAATTATATAAACCAAAATCAATATTCTATCACTTTGTAAGGATAATATTAACCCTTCCGTTAAATAGAATCACCTCTTAAGCCTTTGTTATGGAAAAGCAGGCATAAATATAGTATCTGCGCATTATATCTAGAAGTGACGGAGCTGAAATTTATTTAAGATAAAATATTAAAAAAACTTCATATTTTATGATAAAACTTTCCTCTGTTTAATGAAGAAGAAAATTACATGTAGCTGTGATTGATATCTTATTTAGTACTATATGTGTCACTTTATGCAATGGTTGTTTTGGCAAAAGATTTCCAAGGGATTCACAGGTAGATAATGCAAAAACCTAAAGGACATGATGCTTTATAAAAGAATCAAGCTATTGGATAAAACAAAATGATGATGGATGCAAATTATACTTCTTCATATTTATGAGGATTCTGTTAAGATCTCATGTTTTGATGATAACAAAAGAATGGTTTCAAAAGGAAATGATTAATAAATAAGTTTGAGCAAAGGAATAACAAGGATAAACCTCACTTGAAGTAAGCATTGGAGTAATGAAGAAAGGCCAAGAGAAAAAGCTGAGAAACTTGATCAGAAGCAAGTTTTCTAAGGCATTACTCGAGGTGGTACTCGAGTAATGAGCCAAAACTTGAAGTAACCAGAGGCACCTTCCAGTAACCTGCCAACATTACTCGAGTAGGTACTTGAGTAATAGTGTAAGTATTTTTATGTTGCTCTCGGCCTGCCAATGTTACTCGAGGAGCTACTCGAGTAACCAGGTAAAAACTTGGAGTTGCTCTCGGCCTACCAATATTACTCGATGAGCTACTCGAGTAACCATGTGAAAAACTTCCAGTTTCCTTTCAAGTTTCCAAAGATACTCGAGTAGGTACTCGAGTAACTCTGTTTCTTAAAAATGATGCTCTCGGCATTTTGTACCACTGCAACATTACTCGAGTAGGTACTCGAGTAACGCACTGAAGGAAGTGAAAACTTGAAGGTGGTATCCAATTAACTTGATATGTTTTTTAACTCATTTCCTCGAGTCCTTACTCTGATATGCAAGTATTCAATGATCTATTTTAAGTGGCTTCCTCGAGTAGGTACCCGAGTATGCAGAGATATTTTCAAGGAAAACCTCAAGTCATTACCCGGGTAAGACAAGCACAAAAAGTACATTTACTCGAGGAGGTACCCGAGTAACCTATGCAAAAATGAATGCATTACTTGAGTCAGTATTCGAGTAACAAGGTAAGTGCTCTCGGCTTTGAAATCCTGCAACATTACTGGAGTAAAGCATCGAGTAACCAAAAGTTTTTATAAAGGTTTACTCGAGTTGGTACCCGAGTAACCTATAAAGTTGTGAGTGCATTACTCGAGTAAGTACCCGAGTAAACATATATTTCCAAAGGTTTAAGAATTGGTTATTCCATGCACTATCCGAGTAATCTTGTATTTATTCATTGACTTGCAGTTGATCAAAGATTTCCCGATGATACTCGAGTAAGTACTCGAGTAAACTTCATGTGATACTCGAGTAGCTACTTGAGTAAGCAAACCCAGAAATTCAGAAATCATTCAAACGTTGATTGTTTTGTTTTCTATATAATTAACCTTTCATTGTGTTAGTATTCTTAGTATATTTACAGATGAACAATGAAGAAATCATATCAAGTAATGGAAGTCAAATGAAACGTTCAAATGCCAACCACCGCCAACGGATATTTTTCAAAAACTGAAAAAGTCAATAGTGGCTGCGCACTCTCCAACGGACAAGAAGAAAATGTTCCAACGGTCATCACCAACATATCTATATAAATGGGAACATCCAAACAGAGAAAGAACAAGAACACACACAAACGTATTATTAAGTTCATTGCTTTGTTTTCACGTTGAAATTGTATTTCTATGCTTCAGTGATTCTCATTCACTCTGTAAGAGAGATATTTCATTCAAACTCAATATTTGTTATTGAGGTAACTTAAGGTTGTGGAACCTTGAGTTGGGATTGGATTACAACTTGTAAGGGGGAGCGAGTGTCCAGGTGAAGGAACTTGCTTGTACTGAGGTGCCAAGAACCCACTGAATCTTGGAAGTTATAGTGAAACTCTCAAAGAAGCTCTGAGGACTGGACGTAGGTCAAAGTGGTTGTGACCGAACCAGTATAACTCCCGGTGTACACTTCGGTGATATTTCTCCTTACTCATTACTGTTTATTTCCACTGTTAAAGTTTTATATTTTCGAAAGAAATTTTAGTATCACCCAATTCACCCCCCCTCTTGGGTGAAACGCTTGATCTAACAGATTCCAAATTGGATGTAGTGCATGATGTTGAAAGAATGGTGATATATCCTGATTTTATTATAATATTTAATATCTTATTTAAGAATTTTATCATTAATGTTGGGCTAAATAATATTTGTTATGATTAAATTGAATTCAAAAAGTATTTTGTAAAGATAATGCTTAAAAGTATATATTTATTATGATCTTGTGATTACTTTTTAAAATTTAAATTCTGAAAAAAATATTATAAGATATTGATTTGAATTGTAAGTTAACTTTGGGAAAATTATAACTGAGGGACCAAAAAGTAAAGATGCACAAGGATTAAAGAAGAAAATAACATTTTGCATGTGGCTGATGGGAATGTTTACCAAAAAAAAAGGGTATTTTAATGTCATATTATCCGCTACTTTCAATAAAGAATATATCAACGAAAATTATAGAAAAGTACTTAGAATTTCCAAATTCAAATTATAGTCCAAAAATCCGAAAATCACTGTCTTTAACCTCTGAAAATGATTTTTCTTCCAAAAATCACCGTCTTAGCAGTTGGATTATGTGAGGAAATTTTCAAACTCACATAATCCAACTGCTAAGGCATAATCTTCACTCTTGATTGTCACCATTGGCATAAAGCATTTTAAAGGGAGTCACGGATGGGTGGAGTTATATTTGTTTTGTCCATTAAAATAGTCTCCTTTAGCATACTAAATTCACATTAGATCAATAATTACTTTGAAGTTATTTTAAACATTTTGATTTGATATGATATACTGTCTTCTACTCCCAATGTTATTGCCCACATCAACAATCCATTCTATTTTTCCTGGGAAACTTTATTAATTACCTCTGTTGTGATGTGTCTTCTCCAAATTTTGTATCTTCATCTCACATCATCAGTCCTGCCTCCCATTTGAAGGCAGTGATTTCCTGAGTTCATATTTATGTCGTGTATTGCTTTTGTTAACATCCCATGCTAATGAGACATCATCAATCCTCAACATTCCGACTCCAACCTCAACTTCAATGACTTGTTGCAAAAGTATGCTATTTCATACGGCTACTTTCTTATTAGTGATAGTAAGACTACTAATAGTGTAATATGTAGGAGTTACATGTATATTATTAGTATGTCAAGAACATTTCAGGTAGCAAGACAATGAAAAATGTTGGACAAATTGATAATATTTCTAATTTATAATTAGCACAAGCACAAGCTCCCCGTACAACGCACGGGTAGTACACGCTCGTTATACCTAATATCCTAAAATAATTTTTGTAAATCTAACACCTTAAATATTTTTCTAATTACAACAAACAATCTAAATTTAAGATATAGAGTGTTGATGGAAAAAATATTTTAGGGGATTATATGCTAAAAAATTATTTTAGTATATCAGGTGTTATTGAAAAAATTATTTAAGGTATTAAATGAGATAAAAATTAATTTATGATACTGGGTGTTATTGAATAAAATACTTTAAAGTGCAGTTTGTTAGATAGTAGTTACCACTGAAAAAATATTTGAGGATGATCAATGCATCAAAAATTATTTTAGAATTCTGAGTGCCACTAAAAAATGTTTTAGGGTGCTGGATGTTATTTTTGGAAGGAAACAAATAGGCCTAACCTCCCCTTTTTTACGCCCAAAACGGTTTAGTTTTGGGTAAAAGAGAGGAAAGGGACGAGAAAGCAAAGAGAGGAGCCGGACTCGATGGTAAATACTAAATGCAATTTGAAAGTGTAACCCCTTTTCAAAATTATATCCGGATTACGCAATTAAAGTGAAATAGAGACCAATAACAATCAAATAACATTTATAAACCAATCTACCAGACGGGATTTTCACAAATACCTTTCGAAATCATTTATAACCTGGTCTTACATTCACATTCCGAATACAATTACTACACAAAGATAAATCACATTTAATATATCAGAGTACGCAATGAAATAATTCCTGCAATTTCGGATTCCATTTATTAACTCAAGCTTTATAGGGCACATTCGCCCATTACAAGCCCTCATATGGGGATTACACAAATCCATCTCAAATACATAGCAAATCCTCATCCACATACTTATATACACATCCAAATCTATATACTCCCAACTATGATAACCAACTACCGAATCTTCAACCCGAAGGAAGTCCTTGCCGCCCTTGATTATTTACTCCATCCTCAATCCACTACCCTGTCTGAAAGGTTAATAGGGGAGGGTGAGATTCTAGAGAATCTCAGTAGGAAAACAATATCAATTTGTATGTACGATAAATGTTTAATGCATGACATGCTTGCATCACATAACTATCATGATGACAAATCTGTAAGCTCAATGCTTCTAAGAATATACTAATGGCTATAGCATAAATTGAAACATAGCTTCAATAACACATAACCATGCAAAGCTAAGACATGCATCAACACATTAACACATATATCAAATACAAGCAGAAGAGATATGTTTCCTACACTCTTTTCATGTAAGCTCCAGCACCGCTTACTCATGACCAGGCGAATATCGAATCACGTTCAGGGTGAACATCAACCCTATAATCAAAGCAAGGACATAGGGTTATTCTCTATTCCAAACTCTTACTTTCATATCACTTAAAGTTGGTTACCATTCATGACTTTCAGATGGCTAATCAAAGCCCAAACATATGCCTAAAGGCTTGGGAAACACTTGACCAAAGATCACCTTTTAAAAGTCCAAAATGTTGATTTTTGGGGGTTGGCCGCGGCCCACAAATCCACTTGCCGCGGCCAAAAACTGCCCAGAAACATTTGGGCCGCGGCCAAGAAAATCCAGTTTCTTGGCTGAACTTCCAAAAATCATAACTAATTCCACAAAAATCGAAATGAGGTGATCCCAAGGCCAAATGAAAGCTATTCAAGTCCTCTATACAGGAAAAATATTGGCCAATACTGTAAATCACCACATAAGTACAAAATTCCCCAAAACTCAAGACTGTCCCAAAATAGTGTTTATTTTCAACCTCAAACTTTGGACAGCTATAACTCACAGAAGACAAAATGAAATGGCACAAATTATGTGTGCGTTTTGAATTTTGGGATGTGAAATTTAATACTAGAAAGTTTCATAATTTTCTGACATCCTTTGCCCAGTCAAAACGTCCACACAACCAGACTGCCCAGACAGAATTTCCAATGGACAACATTTCCAGTTTTGCAACCAATGTGTCCAATCCAATCCAAATCAATTCCAATGATTAAATACCACAACATGGAACCATTTCCAACATAAAACACAACCCAATTCATCCAATCCAAAATCAGAAGAAAATCAGGGAAAAATTCGAAATTCACTAAACTCATCCACAAATCACAAAACTTAGATCAAAAGGCTTCAAATACTCACCTCTTCCTCTTCCCTAAACCAATTCCTTGATTCTTCATCTTTTCACTTTTTCTCAAGCAACAAAACACCTCTTCTCACAAATCTAAAACCATAGAGATGAAGCTCTCATCACTATGAACAACTTTATAGAAGGTGATTAGAGCATTAGAGGACATTAAGCCAATCAAAAACTCACCTTTTGATTTCTCTTTCTTCCCTTTCCTTGGACGACCATGGGAGCATAAGAGAGAGAAAAAGATGAATTGATGAAGAAGGAGGGTCAGTTTTTGGGAGCCAAAACCGACCAAAAAGAAGGAGAGGAGAGAGGAATGAGGGTTTAAATATTGACCCAAGATCAAGGGTCCATATTGAGCCACATGTCACTCTCTTGTTCCATCTTCCATTAATTCACATAAACAAACACATAAACTTAATTCCACTCTTTGATCTCTTGCAAAACCAATCCTAACCATTGATCTTTGAGTTACCAATGAGCTTCCTCTTCGGTAACCGATCAATCGGTCGGTAACTTTACCGTTTTACCCCTGATTACGGTAATTCTCATTGAATCACCGCCAACACTTCACATCTTTTCATTTAGCCACAATATGCGCCTTCCCTCTATTTTAAGTCAATTTAGATGTTAATCCATAATTGAGCTTAAATACAGGGTTTCGGCGCTGCTCACAGCACATACGAATCACATTCGAAACTCAAATCACATTGGATTCTCCAAAAGGGTTCATTTTTCACTAACCACTTCCACTTTTGGAGTCATTATCTCTTAATCACAATTTAGGATCCTGCTAAATCAGGGCTTAGCAGTCTACTAATCTCAGGCTTATTCTCTAGCCTCGAA
Organism: Inga laurina; assembly: GCA_963855925.1. NCBI lineage: Eukaryota > Viridiplantae > Streptophyta > Magnoliopsida > Fabales > Fabaceae > Inga > Inga laurina. Next base: position 22,389,363 of record OY979713.1, read on the forward strand.
TCTCAAAATTTGGGGTATTACAGAAAGCATTTCGGTTCCAGGCTTATACTTTATTAGTAGATGAATACCTAAGGCATTTACTTAGGAAGCGGCTTCTCTTCTTTTCCATTATGGTCCGCTGCCCTCCTTTTTAACAAACCTGCGTCGTTTTGGCGTAAAAAACTCAAGCTCCTCATTTGTTTTTTTGAAAAACAGCATTCACCATCTTGAAGTATTTTTTCAACAGTTCCCTAAAATAGCATTCACCATCCTGAAGTATTTTTTAAGTACCAGTTAGTATTCTGTAATATTTTTTCAATATTATTCAGTGTTTTAAACTAATTTTTAGTGCATCCAACATTCTAAAATATTGCACCAAAAATATTTCAGAGTATTAACTGGAACTTAAAAAAGTACTTCAGGATATTGGATAATACTGAAAAATTATTTTAGGATCTTGAAAAAGTATTGTAGACATCCTGAAGTAATTTTTAAGTATCAGTTAATACTCTACAATATTTTTTTAGTATTATCTCATATCTTGAACTAATTTTTAGTGTATCAAACATCCTAAAATATTGCATCAAAAATATTTCAAAGTACTGATTGACACTAAACAAAATACTTTACGATACTAAATAATACTGAAAAACTATTTTAGGATCTTAAAAATATATTTTAAGGAACTGAATGGTATTGGAAAAAATGCTTCAGGATGGTGAATGCTATTTTTCAAAAAAAATGAGGAGCTTGAGTTTTTTGCGCCAAAACCAAAACGACCCAGTTTTATAGAAAAGTAGGGCAGCGGACCATAAGGGTGTGTTTGGTTTGAGGGGAGGGGATGTTACTTTGTTTGGTTTGTTAAAATGTAGGGGAGGGGAGGGGATCTTTTGTTTTGTTTAAAGGGAGGGGAGGGAATTAAATCCAAAATTTTGGCTCCCCTCCCCTCAAATCAAACACACCTTATGCTGTGTTTGATTGGAGGTTTTATTAGGTTAGGTGAGGTTAGAGGAGGGTTGAAGATTAAAAATAGGTGTTTAGTTGGAAAGAGGGGAGGTGAGGGGTGGAAGGATTGTTTGTCTTTTAGCGGTCACCTCCCATCTTTTATAAAACCTCCAGATTTGGAGTTTTTTCTAGGGGAGAGAATATTTGTGTCCCACTGTAACTAAATTGCCCATGGCAATTTTTTAATATTCCAAGACTACCCTTGCCTCTGAAATCCCTTTTTCCCTATGCCATTCCATTTTTCCTCCATTTCTCCCTTCTTGAAGCTCATCTCCTTCGTGTGTTTGGTATTTCAGCGTAGTCTCCAGCCGCTTCTCTAATGGCTACCTACTTTTGGAAAGAGGGGAGGTGAGAGGTAGGAGAATTTTTTGTCTTTTAGTGGTCACCTCCCCTCCTTTGTAAAGCCTCCAGATTTGAGGTATTATTAGTGGAAAAAATATTTATGTTCCATTGTAACTAAATTACCCATGACAATTTTTAAATATTTTAACATTGCCCTTGCACCTAGAGCCTTTTTCCCTCTGCCATTCGTTATTCCTCCATTTCTCCAATTGGAAACTCCCGCTCGAAGCTGGTCTCCTTCACGTGTTCTGTAACCCCCTGCCTTGAAATCCGTAATTATGATTCAAAAATGCGTAATTAGAATGGATTAGAGACAGACATATAATTAAAAATTCATTTCCAATCCCTTCCTTCCGGTAGGGTTTTCACAAATTCCTTCAAAATTTTTGCCTTACCCTGGTCTCAAATTCAATATTCCGAATATAATTACCTGTGCGGTTAAATCACATTTATATATATCAGAGTGTATAACAAAAATCCCGGAAACCCCCGGGTTTTATATATATTCTAAGGGTTTATACATTCCCATTTATGGGATTACACAACTGTATCCAAAATAATATTTACATCCCAACAATACACACTAATCCCAAACCAAAATCTGATAACTAACGACCTAAATTATATTCCTACGAGAGTCCTAGCCGCCCTTGGTCGTCTCCTTTCCTTTGGAGCCACTTGCCCTGTCTGAAGGTTAGTCAAAGGAAAGAATGAGATTCAAAAGAATCCCAGTAGAAAAAATCACTTCCACATATAAACACATAGCATGCAAGTAAATCATCAAACAACACAGCAGCACAAATCACAGCATGTTAGCTGTCACATATGCATGTTGCCTCACTGGCATACACATAACACATTGCCTCTTTGGCAATCACATAGCCTCTCTGGCTTGCAGCATTCACAATTATCACAAAACAATGATAACACATACATACAATGCATTTACACATAGAATAAGGGAAAGTGTCACTACCTTGTTCTTTCCTGGCATGCTCTGGCACGAGTTGTTCACGCGTAGGGCAAATATCGAACCCTATAAACCAAAGTCAAGGACGATGGATTAATCTCTATTCCAAATTTCCACTTTTATAACACTTAAAGTTGGTTATCATTGCACTCTTTGGGTGATTACTAGAAGCCTAGACACATGCTTAAAAGATTGGGAAGTACTAAGTTGGAAACCACTTTTCAAAATCACAAAATGCTGAAAATCGGGGTTAGCTGCAGCCAATAATCCTCTGGCTATAGCAAAATTGCGCACAGAAGGTTTTTGGCTGCAGCCAAGATTTTCTGGCTGCGGCCAAAACGTGCATAGAAAGTTTTGCACTGCAGCCAAGAATTCTGGCTGCAGCTAAGGAAACTTCAAAAAATCATAACTAATTCTAGAAAAATTGAAATAAGCTGATCCCAAAGCCAAATGAAATCTATTTAAGTCCTATTTATAGGAAAAATATGGATTATTACCAGAAATCACCAAAATATTACAGAGTTACACGAAATTCACCACTACTCCAAAACAGATTCCAGTTTTAATCCCAAACTTTGGACAGTCATTACTCTTAGCTCACAAAACGAAATGACACAAAATTTATGCCCATTTTGAAGCTTGGAATGTGAAATTTAAAGACTGAAAAGTTTAAGAATTTTTAGACATCATTTGCCTATTCAAAAAGTCCAGACAACCTGACTGCCTTGTACAGAGTTTTAAGAGACAGAATTTCAGTTTTTGAGTAATTGCTTCCAATGGTTCCAAATTCACAACCAATACCATTCCCACACCAATTTTACACAAGGAATCCATTGGAAACACCAAAATGACCAAATTCAACTCACATTGATATGGTCCACAAGAAACACAACATGTCACACAATAACCCAACTCAAAACTCACAATGCAATTCCTATCCATTTAAGGTTCCAAACCAATTCTATTGGCACCAAAACACAAAATGACACCTATTCCAACATATCACAAAATTCAATTCTTCCAAACCAAAATGACATGAAAATCAGGGAAGAATTCAAAATTCTCAAAACTTGATCAATGGTTACTAAACTTAGCTCAAAATATGTTAAATTCTTACCTCTTCTTCTTCCCAAAGCAACTTCCTTGTTTCTCCAATTTTCAATTTTTCTCAAGTTCTCAAACACCACCTTCCAAAAACCTAAAACCATAGCCATGAAGCCCTCAACACCATGAACAATATTAATGAAGGTGAATTGAGCATACAAGAACAAATTCTCACCTAACTTGAGCCTTCTTCTTTCTCTTTCCTTCAAACTTGGGACGAAAATGGAGGTGAGAGGAGAGATGACATGATGATGATGATGATGATGAATGAATGAAGATAAATCAAATTTTTGGTCTCTACTAAGGCCATTTGCCGACCTAAAAGAATAGGAGGGAAGAAGAAAAAAAGAATTGCAATTGTTAACTTGTCAAAAGGGGTGTGAGATGATGCCAAATGTCAACATCTTGAGGCATCTTCCTTGGAATCACTTGGACATGCACACACACAATTCCACCTTCTTGATCTCATAATAATCAATCCTAACCATTGATCTTTAAGTTACTGATAAGTTTCCTCTTTGGTAACTGACCAATTGGTCGATAACTTTCCCACTTTGCCCTTAATTATCACAATGCTTAACAAACCACCACCAAACACCTTTATCTCATTCATGCCACTCAATATGCGCCCTCCCTACCACTAGGGTTCATTTCAAGCTTCATCACACAATTAGGCTTAAACACAGGATTAGGCACATATCAAAACACATTTGAATCATAATTCACATCATATTCTTCAAAAGTGTTTAATTAATAATAATTACATCACTTTTGGAAGGATTTAGCCCTTAATCACAATTTGGGATATTACACGTTCGGTATTTTAGCGTCGTCTTCGATCGCTCCTCTAGCTATCCATTTGTCCTATAGATCGCGTCGTCTCCTTCATGATTCTACTCCTCCAGTGTCATCTCGAGCCGTTGTTCCAGCCGCCACCGCCGCTGCCTGCTCATAAAGCCACTGTCAGTTACTCGTCTAAGGTCACTGGCTCCTTCGTTCAGGTAAGATTAATGTCTTCTTGTTCATTGAAGTTGTTTCATGTGACTGCCGAAGCTTCCTATTTTGTTCTTCTACCTTGCTTGAACTGAAACTTTCATGGCTACCTCAACAAAACTCTGTTGGTTCATTTTAGTTTGAGCATTTTTTTGAGCTGGATATTGGATTAATTTTTTCCCCCATCCGACATTGTTTATCATTATCATCGTTGATGTTTTGGAGGTTGATTTAGTTTGATATAGTCTATTTTAATGGTTCTCGCTAGTTCGAGCTTTTGTTTGGGCTGAATGGTGGAGTCAATTTTTGCCCCACCCGACAGTACTTATTGTTTTTGGCAAAAATGTAATTTTCAAAGTATGATACCTATACTTTTATTAATTAATAATCAATGTAATTTTCATCTAATAATTCATTTCTATTTCATATTAGCATTAGCTAATTGCATTTTAAGATTTGTTTTCTAAATTAATCAATGCAAAAAAATAACAAATGGCAATTGGCACTCATCCAAGCTTATGGATCTTAACATTTATGCTTTATCTGAATAAAGCAGCGCTTGTGTCCTCCACTCATGTTTGTTAAACCTTCTGATGAAAGTTATTCCCTCATTATTTCTTGAGCTAAAACTGAAATGCTTGGAAGTTAGAACCATCACCGGAATGACCCTACACAAGTGCATGCTATGTCTCTCTCTCTCTCTGTGTTTTTTTTTGTGCTTTGTGGAGCATATGAGATTTCTTCTATTGTTGAAATTTATCTTTTTCTCTGAGTGCCTAGTGTTACCATTGGAAATGATACAAGGTACCTCATCCTGATATGATATTGGGTATAATATCTGGGATGTTTCTCTTTACTTCTTATAATTATGTCATTGGCCTATTTTTGCCATCATATAGATGAGAAATTGAGTGAAATGAATGTGGAATAGAGAGCCGATGGTTTGTTTTCTTGTATTTACCTAATTTGGCTCAAGATTACCATGCTTCAGAAGATTCTTACGTATCTACTGAGGCTTCTAAATTCTGTTTGCAATACAAATGACTCCTTGATTCTTTTGCAACATGCTGGTCAATGTAGAATCTAATAGTTGCAAGTTGTGCAAAATCTGTAAGGTTTATCTGGAGTGCAAATATTGTATTTTGGGTACTGGTGGGGTGCTGGAAGGTTTATATGGTCTCCTAATCATTTAGTTACGTTGTTCCTAGAGAAGTTATAGATTAGATGTAGCTTGTTTTCTTATGCACTTGACTAGAAATCTTACTTTGAAGTTTTATTATCTGGATTTTTTATGGACTACATTAAAGAAGAGGCCTTACAAGCCAAGGTCATTGCTGAAAAGAAGGTGGAAAGTAAAGATTCCACTAGAGCTCATAAAATTGATCTTAAAGCCCTGCAACTATATCCTGACCTAGAGAATATAACAACAATGCTTATTGTATGTGATGTGCTGCATTGCTCTGGTGAGCAGAAATTGTTTGGGAATGAGATGGACTAGTATGGAATTCTTCAAATTGGGCAGTCAGCTGATGAGGCAATGATAAAGAAGCAATACAGGAAGTTTGCCTTACCTGATGAGAGCTTACACAAGGGAAATGAGGAAAGGCTGGAAAAGAGGGGAAAAGAAGCAAACCAATGCTCAAAGGGGATAGGAGAAGCAACATCAGTTCTAACCCTTTTTGTCTTACCTGATGTAGAGTTCAGTGACTTTGAAATGGATAAGAAAGAAGATAGTTTTGCAAATGGACAGATTTGGGCTCTATATGACACAATTGATGGCATGCCGAGAATCTATGCTTTCATGGGGAAAGTTCTCTCTCCCGGGTTCAAGCTACCGAAATAGACTCGTGTAGCTTGCTAAACATATAAAAACTTTTGATTTTATGTAATGATGTAAGTTGGTAAGAAAAATAGGTAATTAACTCTTCAATGTATAAGTTATGGTTTGTGTATGTTCATCTTTTTTTTTAGCTTCATAGACGTGATGTTATTTCTCCTGTTGATAATAGTATGATTGATGGCTACTTCATTAGGTTTTTGGTTCATAAACGAGCATCCACTTCCTGTGAGTTGCATGGAAAGAGTTAACTCAGGTGACTAGGCCTTAACAATACTAAGACCTAATATTTACACTCCATTTACTTGCATGACACCGCTATGAACGTAATGGTCAGTAACATAAATTCGCATAACAATATTAAAGAATAATTTTTTATAGGCTATCACATTTCATGTGGATATTTAGGCATTTACATTCCTAAAAACTTCTTCGTACACAACATTCTTTGTCGTCTTAGTTGACCCTGAATCATTAGGTCCTACAACAATCTTCAGCCCATCCATGCTTCTAACTCTTGAGAGTGCAACGTATAATTGCCCATGAGTAAAAATAGGTTTGGACAGATACAATCCAACATGACGCAATGATTGTCCTTGACTTTTATTGATTGTTATTATAAAAGATAGAGCAATAAGAAATTGTCTCTGTTGCATGCGAAATGGCCTTCTAGACTCTGAAGGATTCATATTCATTCTGTGCAGCAGAACCTTCTGATTTGGGTTGGAACCATTTAGAGTGACTGCCTGAATGACCTTATGACCCAACATTGTAACATGAAGACGTGTGCCATTGCACAATCCAGATGCTTGATCAATATTTCTCAACAGCATAATAGGTGCTCCAACTTTCAACACAAGTTTATGAGGTGGCAAACTAGAAGAAGTGATGGCATTGAGGAATTTGGTTGTGTATAAATTATCAAAAGAATCAGAATCTTGTGTAGACTGACATACTGAGTTACAACTTAGGAACTCATATTCCTCACTTGGGAGCAATGAACACATGTGATCATTGATCTTTCCAACCATGTCAATTGTTGGTGTAAGGATAGCTCTGTTATTGAAGTAGTCATTTGAAGTAAGATTCGCAAGAAGGTTGTCATATGTAGCCAGGACAATAGCATTAATTAGATCATTGTATGATGGGAGCAACATTTCATTTAGGATTTGTATATCAGCAACACCATCTACAAGATCTCCTAATTTACCATGGCCAACATCTAGTAACCATTATAAGAACCATTCAATTCTCTTGTGCTCATTGGTATCAGAATGTTGATGCAAACACATTTTTTTCAGCTGGAGAATAGTATAATGTTGCCATAATTGAGAAGAGCTTATGCAAGCATTAACAATTTCCGCACGTGAACCTTTAGGAATGACTGGACGAATTTGCCTAAAATCACCACCTATCATAATACATTTCCCACCAAATGGTATATTGGAATGCATTAGATCCTTTAGAGTCCTGTCAAATGCTTCAAGCAATAACACTGGACCATAGGTGCTTCATCCCATATTATTAACTTTGTTGTCCTGATGAGATTTGCTAACGCTAAATTCTATAAGATGGAACATATGGAAAATTCATTAACTTGTATGGGTATAGCAAATCTTGAATATGTAGTTCATCCTGATGGTAGTAATGTTGCAGCTATACCACTTGATGCAACTGTCAGAACAATATGTCCTTCTGAATGAAAAGTATAGGCCAATGCATTCTAAAGGAATGTTTTGCTAGTGCCACCAAACCCATAAACAAAAAAGAATCCGTCGTAAGGCATTTGCAACGACGCCATGACTTTATCATACACAGCTTTTTGTTATGAGTTAAGAGCCGTCAATAAAGACTCTGATTGTGATGATAGTGACTCTCTGTCATAACATGACTCTTGTAAGATCAAGTGGTTGCCCATATCAATGATAGGTACTTTAGATGGAATAAGAAGAGTATTGAAGTCGTGCAAACTCTTTCTATTTGAACGCAGTAGGACATCAATGTGTCTGAGGGCAGCTTCTTCCTTTTGACATGCAGCTATGTTGAAACCTACAAAATGTTAAAGTTTGTAGTTATAACAACATCAAAACATCATGAATAGTGCATGAAATAGTAAAGAAACAATGATATATCATAGAAAGTAACTAAGTTAACCTTGAAGACTATGATAACTGTGTGAAATGTATAGTATATCTTCATACAACAATTGTGATGATTCTTTCCATACAAAATCTGGCCATTGCGGAGAACCACAAAGCAACATTGTCACAAACAACTTCCGTAATAAATGGCTTGAAGCCCAGAATGATGCTTCCTTAATTGCAGCAACATATTCTCTATCGTCATCTAATAACCCATATGCTAAGCATGCCTCTCTGAATGTTTTATATGTAATACCAGAAAATGTTTTAATATCATCAAATGAGCATGGCCCATGAACTTGTGTCAGAAGCATTCGCAAGTAATATAGCTCTCCCGCAGATGGTGATACATGAGCCATTCTTCCAATAGCAAATCCTCTCTTTCTTCCTGTCCATAGACGCTTATCCCTCTTATATACGTAATGGTTTGGAAATTCTGAGTATGTCAGTTTAGCTGCAAAGGTGTCGTAAGAATTTATCATCATCCAGGATAAAAATTGTGATTCGCAAACTCGTGGTTTCTCCATTAACTCGACCACATCATCTGTATTTGCGTAAATAACAAATTGCTGATTTAGAAGATGAAAACTTAGTCTTTCAACTGTAAGGAACCTATGATGGATGTTGAACCCAAAAATTCGCCATTAAGCTTCACAGGCAGAAACATACCGACAATTATAATATTGTTGTATCTCATCTATGACTTGTCTATCGGTCTTATCATTGTTGTTATCAAATAATCCCACACAACCCTATCATTCCCTTTGCTAATGTACTTGAATAAATATTTAATAACAGTTGAGTGGTTTCACTTTTCAACATTTATATGTGCTTGAAACATTTGGAGTAGAGTAGCGTTGTAAGGAACAACATACCGATTGTCCAACGGGATACCCTTCAATTGAATTGTTCTTCCATAATCCCTTCGCCTATATGTAGGGAAACTATCTTCATTTATAGTTGTATGTTGGTTGAACCGCTTATAGAATTATTTACTGCATTTTTTCTCCTTCATGCATGGAGCATTCGGCTTGGTTGCTCCACAAGGTCCATGGATCATGAATTTTTTAACTAACTCGTGCAGCAAAGGTGAAGAGTCCTCATTTGGAATTTTTGCTGAAATGATCTTGTCGATTGTATCTAGATCTAAAATCTTGTCTTTTTGATCCAGGAATAAGAGTATATGTGCATGAGGCAAACCTCTTTTTTGGAATGCAATGGTGTATATTTCTGATTCATGGAAAAAATATTTAAATTGTTAGTGCAGTTAGTTTATAGAAATTCGTACCTAATATATACTATGGTTGAAGCATATTAATTAAAAATATACCTGCACAAACTCTTCCAAATATTTTGCCGCTCTTTAAAGTTTTCATCAACGACCTCAACTTCATCTCAAAAATCCTGGATATTTGATGTGGACAATCTGAAGGATGCAGGTTAAGTTGGTCGCAATATCTACTTATTTCAAGCCATACTAGATTACAAGTGAATCTAACAAAAAGATATGGATATTCAACCGTTTTGCATATAGCCATTGCATCTTGATAACTTCGAATCATATATCTTGCGCGGCCAGTAAAAGATGTAGGTAGAATAATCCGCTTCCCAATAGAAGAAGCATCTCTCTCCCCACTTATCAATGCATCCGATAAGCCTTGATACAAATCTGCTCATACGTCTTTCTGATGTGTCCTAATCCATAACAATCTTTGTTCCTCCATCATTGTGTAGCCATCAGCAATAAACTGTTGGAGCAACCTTGATGCATATTGTATTGTTAATAGTTCATTTTCTCTTACCATCAATCTGTAACAAAGTAACTCTTGAATACTGACTCTTTTATGTGTTTTTGTTACGATTAATGTATCTTCTCTATGTAGAACATCATCTCTATAACCATCTTCACCATAGGGAAAAAGAATCGGATATTAAAGAGGTAGATAAGAAGGATGCAATTCATTTATTTGTTGTAGGGTCCCTGTGTGTGTTTCCAACACTATATCCTGAACATTGAAATCCAAATCAATGTCACCCACAATTAATGCAGCAGCTTCTGATGCAGATGGTAAATTGTATGTTCGTCCATCATGGAGTTTACTTCCAATTAAACACATTCATAATGGAGTTGGGGACGAATTTGATAAAATCGTCGATGCAAAACGAAATTGTTGGACATATGGATTGATCTCATCCAATTGATTCTTGATCTGCTGAACAATAATTAGATCTATGGAATCTTCCTTTTGGTGTTTGTTACATTGGAGGACGAATAATGATGAATGTAATATAATAAAAGTTGCAAATACATATTTAATTTGTTTCAAAGTTGATAATCATAATACAGATTACCTTACAGCTGCAATTCTGTTTGAAACTTCATTATCAGTGTCATGAATGTAGAGTTGAGAAAAAACAGGTCTGACACCTGTTGGTGGCATTAAAGCACCAATGGTGTGCTAATTCATGCCTGATAATACAAATGTGTAAGGTCCACCACCTGAGTTCATTGAATGATTAGTTTTCCCTCCCATGGATGTGAAAGAGAATATGTTGTTGTATTGCCTGATGTTTGCATGAAAATTTCGAGAAAATGTGGACTTCTTATTGAAAAATAAGGTCTGCATTAATGGTGGGGGAGTTTGGAGGTGTAACCCCCTGCCGTAATTATATCCGAAATACGCAATTAAGATGAAATAGAGACCAATAAGAAAGAAAACTTATTTAAAATCTCATCTTCATGATGGGTTTTTCACAAATACCTTTCGAAATATAATATACCTGGTCTCATATTCAAATCTCGAATACAATTACTATGCGAAGATAAATCACATTTATACCAATATCAGAGTGCACAATATAATCATCCCGGGTTTCATATCTTCGCTAAACAATCATAAGGCACATTGGCCCATATAACTCCTCAAATTGGGATTACACAAACCCATTCGAATACATACTCAATACTCATCCAAATATACAAATACACATCCGGACTATAATGATAACCAACTACCTAATCTTCAACTCGAAGGAAGTCCTCTTCACCCTTGGCTACTTACTCCATCATCGATCTACTACCCTATCTGAAAGGTTAGTAGGGGAGGGTGAGATTCTAGAGAATCTCAGTAGGAAACAAATACCAAAATGCATGTATGATAAGTGTATAATGCATGATATGCTTGCAATACATATCACATGTCCATACCATGACACATCTGCATGCTCAATGTTTCAACAACACACTCATGGCCATAGCATAAATAGAAACAGAGCTTCAAACATCATATATGTTCCATATAATCAAGCAAAGCAATAACATGCATCATCACATTAACACAATATCATATACAGGCAAAAGAGGTAAGTTCCCTACTCTCTTTCCACGTATGCTCCAGCTTCACTTACTCACGATTAGAATGAATACCGAACCACGATCAGGGCGAATATCAACCCTATAACCAAAGCAAGGACATAGGGTTAATCCCTTTCTGAATTCCTCAACATACAAACACTTAATGTTGGTTATTATTTAACACCTTTAGGTGTCTAATCAAAGCCTAAACATATGCCTAAAGGCTTGGGAAACACTTGACCAAAGATCACCTTTTAAAAGTCCAAAATGCTGATTTTTAGGGGTTGGCCGCGGCCAAAACCTGCCCAGAAACATTTGGGCCGTGGCCCAGAATCCACTGGCCGCGGCCAAGAAAATCCAGTTTCTTGGCTGAACTTCTAAAAATCATAACTAATTCCACAAAAAATGAAATGAGGTGATCCCAAAGCCAAATGCAATCTATTCAAGTCCTATACACAGAAAAAATATTGGACTTTACTAGAAATCACCACATAAATACAGAATTCCTCAACACTCAAGACTGTCCCAAAACAATGTCCATTTTCGACCTCAAACTTTGGACAGCTATAACTCACAGAAGACAAAACGAAATGGCACATATTATGTGTCCATTTTGAAGCTTGGGATGTGAAATTTAAGAATGGAAAGTTTTAGAATTTTATGACATCCTTTGCCCAGTAAAAACGTCCACACAACCAGACTGCTCAGACAGAATTTACACTGGACAGAATTTCCAGTTTTGCACAATTGGCTTCCAATGGTCCCATTTTCACATCAAACACCATTCCCACACAAATTTGCACAAGGAATCCATTGGAAACACCAAATCAACAAAATTCACATTACATTGACATGTTTTACCAATACTCATAACATGTCATCACAAAACTACAACACAAATCAACACATTGTACTCTTTTCATTCCAAGTTCTCAAACCAATTCCAATGACCAAATACCACAACATGGCACCATTTTCAACATAAAACAGCATCCAATTCATCCAATTACATACCACACAAAAATACCATAAAATCAGGGCAAATTCACAATTCACCATACTTAACCAAAACTTACAAAACTTAGATCAAAAGGAAGCAAATGCTCACCTCTTCCTCTTTCCCAAACCAATTTCTTGATTCTCCATCTTTCCACTTTTGCTCAAGCTCTCAAACACCTCCAATCAAGAATCTAAAACCATAGAGATGAAGCTCTCATCACTATGAACAACTTTATAGAAGATGAATTAAGCATTAGAGGACAAGAAGCCAACCAAAATCTCACCTTTTGATTTCTCTTTCCTCCCTCCCAAGCTTGCGTCCATGGAGAATAGAGAGAGAGAATGATGAGATGATGAAGAAGGAAGGTCAGTTTTTGGCCACTAAAAGCCTCATTAGGCTGACCAAAAAGGAAGAGGAGAGAGGGAAAAATGAGTTGAACATGTTGACCCAATCCAAGGGTCCACAAAATGCCACATGTCAACATCTTGCAACATCCTCCATGAGCTCACATGCACACAAACACATGGGATTCCACCCTTTGATCTCTTGCACAAATCAATCCTAACCATTGGTCTTGAAGTTACCAATGAGTTTCCTTTTCGGTAACCGATCAATTGGTCGGTAACTTTACCGTTTTGCCCCTGATTATGGTAATTCACACTGAATCACCACCAAATTCTTTTTCTCATTCATTTACACCATACATACGCCCTTCCCCTTATTTTTATTCAATTTAGATGTTAATCCATAATTGAACTTAAATACAGGGTTTCGGCGCTGCTCACAGCACATACGAATCACATTCGAATCCCAAATCACATCATATTCTCCAAAAGGGTTATTTATCACTAATCACATCCACTTTTGTAGTCATTAACCCCTAATCACAATTTGGGATCTTGCTAAACCGGGGCTTAGCAATCCACTAATCTCAGGCTTATTCTCTAAGCTCAAGTCTCAAAATTTGGGGTATTACAGGAAGGGAGGAAGGACAACCTTTCATTTCAAGCAACATATTGAGAACGTGTCTATTTTATTTCCCTTCGTATCTTTCTTAACTCATTCATTGAACCAAAGCTTTGCATTGCAATGCTTGCATTTGTATATTTGGTCCCCTTCATCTAAAAAAATGACAAAATAAGTATGAAATTAAATTAAATATGTATTTGCCATCTTGAATTAGTAATTGATGTAATAACTTTTCAATGAAACAATGGTTATTCATGAAATTTCTATTTGCTGCAGGCACCTTGGTACGACACAGCAGTAGTAGTACTTTGACTTTGATTTTGCATAGATGGTTGTGCCTCATCGAGACTGTGGTGTCCAAATTCATATGAACAGTTAATAATCTATTAGCGCTACAATGAAGTTAAACATATAGTGGAAATAGCAATAACAACAACGACGACGACGACAAAAACAACAACAATAATAATGATAATGATAATAATCATAATAATAGTAATAATAACAACAAACAATAGAAATATTAATAATAACAGTAATAGTAATGATATTAATAATAGTAATAATAAAAAAAAAGTATAATAATAATAACTATAACACTAATGAAAATTTTAAAAATAATAAAATACACAAACCTCTACTTGTGGCTTCATCGTTGCTCTGACATTCGGTTGCTTCAAATGGATCCAGTTCAAAATTGAACTCACTGTTCTTGTAATAGTCTTCTTGTGGGACCCTTAATTACCATTATATTGAAAGCATAAATAAGGGACTATAATATTGGATAGTCGGAAAAAATAGGTTCACTTAGGACAGAATAAGTACATTGTACTCTAATGGAGATAATAAGAAAATAACAACAACGTAACGAATGAAAAAAATGAGATAAATGGTAAGATAGTGAAAGAATATAGGCAATTGAGGTATGCATTTTTAAAAGTTGGTTGTTTTTAAGAGGAACAACATACTACATAGGAAGTTGCTGCAAGCGAAGAAAAGAAATGAAATAACCAAGGAGTTTGGCTGACTTGTCTGAAATATACATAAGTGATATGAGAAATTTGGAAAAATGGTAACTGAGCTAAGACTGGAAAAATGATGTGGGAACAGTTTTCCTAATAATAAATTAAAAAGGGCACTGCAAGTAATTATGAAATAATGTTTCAAGAATATGAATAAAATAACAGAACCTAAGGCTAAATGCTATCTTTTTTTCTATAAAAATCAAACAACTTCAAGACGATAACTTTCATAATATGGTAACTAATTGATGTTACAATGGCAAACAAAGTTACAGTTGTTTAACAAATTAGTGCATGCTTCCATATGAAAGGAAAATAGATGTTCAACTTAATGGGTTTAAAAAAAAACCAAAGATTGCTTATAAGTTATAACGCATGATAGGCATGCGAAATGAGCATTCTTGGCCCAATGTAGCTATGTATAGCAAGTCCTACAAAAGGGGGACATGAAGCATATTTAAGAGGTTAACTAATAGATCTATGTAATGGAATTAAACCCCCATACGCAACCACAATAGATAAGGAAAGTTGATATCTGCCTCTATGTAGGTGCAATGGATTTGGTTAAATTATGATAATATATATATATGGCTGTGTAGTTGCAAGGGAAAATTGATGAAGTATTGAGAGGCCTATGTAGACATAAGTCTTGGCCTACTGACAAAGCATTGATCTATATATAAATATATATATATAGATATCACAGGTCTGTATGATTAATTGCAAATGAAGTTATGTTTGTTGTTGTGTTTGTAAAGTGAAACAGTGTAACAAACAAATGTGCACAAAAAGAGGGGTAAGAGTAAGACGCAATGTTGTATAAGATGCAAACATTTAATGGTGAGGTTAAAGGAAAACATACCTGTTAGTGTGTCATTTGGAAACTCATATTGATTATAACAAAAGGGTCATTGCTTAGTTAGTGAACCCTTATTCTGAATAACCTCTGCTGCATCATCAGCTACATGCGGTTAGATGTTGGTAAAAGTGGAGTGCGCAGAAGCACCTTGAGTGTCGTCATTAACTCCAAGTGATTCTGTTGCAAGTGTATTTGCCGACATGGATAGTCAATTATGGAGTTTATGTTTCGTGATGGTTGTGTCATATGTAATGTGCACAGTTGATGCAAGTACAATAGATAAGAAAAGAAAAACATGGACGTGCATAGGTTTGTAAGCTTGTAGATGTTCTAGTACATTAACATTATTAACTTTAATGTGCAATGTAAAAAACTGAGATAGGCCAACTATGATTGGAATGCAAGATGTGTGATATGTGACATATAAGCTAGAAAAAAAATATTTGATTCGTTACATATTCACCTTCTTCAATGAATGGTCTCACATTATTCTGTATGCATGGTGGTATTTCCTCAGATATTTGTAACCCTCTTAGTCTTGCACTCTTACGTCTACAGACATGCCTCAAAGTGTCGTCTCCATTGTAATTTATGTCTAGCAGATATAAAGCATGCCATTAAAACTGTGTCAACAACATTAAGTTTGGATTCTTTTATGCATTTGACCAAAGGAACACATGTATTTACCTTGGAAAACAGTAGCTAGGTTTGACTGAACATTAGTTATATCCCTTAAAGCTCGGTCCCTTCTTGTTCTTCATTCAGCAGATTGACCACCTCTTGAGGACTGCAACTGAGATACTTGTGATTGTGTGTACCTGGAGGTACAAGATGATGGTGTTGTTGCGCAAAATGTGAAAGTCTCTGGGCATGACAGTGAGGTTGAGCAGTTTTCTGAGAAGCTTCATTAACTCTATCTTCGATCATGACTTGTAAGCCATAGAAAGTGAAAAAGTCACTGCTCAGGGGTTGAACACAGAATAAGAGACAATGAGAAGGAAAGCAACTAATAGGCAAGAAAATTAGCTGATGAGCACCTAGTTTCTACACATACAAGGTGGCATGAAATTTTTCCAAGTCTGGCATGTGCAAGTGAAAACACAAATTAAACCTTCTTCAAATTGTGAAAAAGGTATCATGTAGTTTATTTGTATGTTGTGTGAACTAACCAATTATAGTTAAAGACAGTGCATTGGATTTATTTGATAGCTATGAGGAAGTATGCGGTTGGGGGACTGAAAAGCTTGAGTGAGGAGGGGTAATGAAGATATCTACTAAGGTTGAAGAACTTTCCTCCTCTTAAATAGAAGAACTATCAGTCTGTCGGCGGGAAACATGAAATTTGATTTTTTTTAGTTCCAATTTCACCATAATGCAAAGAGATAAGAAGTTATAACATATGTATGACTTGATATAATTAGACAGGTACAACGGCATGTGTGTTGGCTTATAGGAGTGTAAAGCAGACTGAGTGGCAGTAATGTAACCTTGTCTGTTATGCGCATTAATTTGACATGTTGATGCCGATACATCAGTGCAGTAAGGATAATTGCATAAAAGAAGAAGGAAGTTTGTTGGTTGAAAAGTGAATGGCCATGTTTTTTTCATGTTGCTACTGATACATATATTTCTTTTAGAGAGTTGATGATTGTAATGATACCTAAATGCAGAACGAAGTTATTCAGTGTGAAATTGTATATAGGCCACTTGTGGAATAATAAATTGCATCTGAAGCTAGGTAACATGGTCTTGGTTTGCCGTAAAATAGAAGAATTATCTTTTTCTTTAAAAATATAAGCTATTGATTAAAGGCATTGAATTAAGAGTATGAACTCTACTTATGTTAAAGTGCAGCATAGGTTCTCATAATGAATTGGCTATTAATTATGATTGAAAGTTCTAACTAATTATGGATAGTTACAACATCATTGTTGTTGGTTTAAAAGACATATATTCACAATTACATTAAGCATTGTTACTTGTCATTTTAGCAGCTTCCACGTCCCGCAGATTGTTGGTGATGGTTTTTACTACTGTTGCATACCCGAAGAAGAACAGTTATTGGTTGGAACAGGTATTTAGTAAATGGCTGGAAAAATACATTGAAGCAAGAAGGAAGGTAACAACGGCTTGGTTTACTTTCAGATAGAAGTAGGCATTAGTTTGTATACAAACGCAGCACACAAAGTGAAGGACATGAAGTAGAACCTCAACTGACTTATATGAATTGACAGAATAGCAACTAATGATATATTGGACTACGAATTAATAGAAAGGACATGAGGTGAAATACAGTGAATATAAGCAGACTTGTTACAACAATTGAAATTTAAATAAGGTGGATTGAAATACGTGAACAAACACAATGGAAATGAAACGAGTACATGATGGAATATAAACTGAGTAATTGACACGGACTCCTATATAATGCCAATTACAGAATTTTGCTGGCATAAAGAGGAAAACTTTAAAGTGCACTAACAATTCCAAAAGTTAGGACAGGATATGACATGAATGAAAACAAAACCTTGCCACACATAATTGGTCTGTTTGAAGCAGAACTACTTTTCTTGCTTGATATTTTTAATGAATCTGGCATCATTGATGGTAGTGGTTAAGGATGGCCTTTCCTTAGAAGTGTCAGCATTAGTGACAGTCCTCTTTATGTAGTTTTTTCGTTTCCCTTTAGTTGGCCCTTGTGCTATCTGCTGTGATATCGGTGCCATGGTGTCATCTTTAAGATTAATTGCACATTTGTCAAGCTCTATAGATGCATGCTGTTGTGCTTCAGTGAACACATCAAGCTGGTGTGGAAGTTCCTTATTTATAGGTTCAAGTGCCTATTGCAAGATAAGTAAGTGAAGGAACAAATAAATGAAATAAAGCATTATACATGGTAGTACGTATATACGGTTCAGATTCATATGGGTGACAAAACATAAAAGTAGCTGAAGCTAGATATGGGTCTTATATGACTAATGAAAAAATATCTATACTTAATTGGAAGCAAACCTCTTCAGCTGCGGCATTAAATTGGTTCAGTAAGTCTTCACACAATATGAATTCTATGACACTAATACTGGATCCTGGAAACTTGCTATTATATTCATTGAGCTTGAGCTTACACAAGAGCTTCTTTCCAACAGGAGCTTCAAGACCTTTTGGGAAACCATCCTTATATTTTTCCTGCATTCAATGAAGTGAAATACATAAAGAGTTGCAAACATAGCAGATAAATGATTGATAATAGGACAAAGTAACTATCGAGTTATGTTGTGCCTCAACAAGAGTCATCTTCAACTGTAATGCAGTCTTGTCCAGCAACTGTATCGCAAGCTTGTCCCAAAAAATAATAGAAGTAGTACCAGAGTCATCTTTGACAATGTAATGAAGTTTCATTCTGTGTAAAACCATGTGAGCAAATAAACATAAGTGCATAGTTGAAATTGCAAGATCAAATTATGAAAGCGTATACTTTAGTGACTGCACGTACTTGTCATCAAAAGACTGTTGTTAGACAGTACCATAAGTTGGGGGTTTACATATAGGGCATATCAATGGACTATTGGGATCATTTTCACTCTTTAGCTTTGCCTTGCAAGAACACTTGGAGCACCCTTTGTAGGTCCACCCATGTTTAGATTCAAACTTAACAATTTCACACTAAATAACGAATGAAGTCCCCTGTATTAGATAGAAAATAAGGTTAAGCGCTGATGTGAAGGAATTTTTTGGAAGACAGTCAAAGTAGCATCATGTACTAGTCCAAGTTTTGTAATGTCTGCAACCTCCAGCTTTAGTTGGTTAATAAGTGAATTTCTAGAGGAAGGATAACTAAGCTGAGTGGGCATTGACTAAGTTATGGCTTCAAGCAAAGGGGAGGCTCGATCTTTAGCACTGTGAGATAAGTGAAATAAATAATTTCAAACCACTGCCCACGTATGGTAAGATTGGAAAAGTAAAATAATTAATATGTGCAATATGACAAAAACGCTGCACAGTGAAAGTGATGTGTACCTTTTAGCAAGTATATGACAAATATAGTAGGACTTGTTCATTTTTTGGTTGAGACAAAGAATGAGCATACCAAGTGGACAAATGGGGAATGAGCATTTAAGTTCATGTTTATCATACGAATTAAGTAATAGCTAGTTAATGTACAGCACCGCATGAAGCTTTCAAGAAAATGATTTTTGTTTATTAGGACCTTTGAATGAAGTCTTCAACCTCCTTGATGTTAGGATTGAAATAAACTCTGGTAGCATGGAAAGAGCTTGACAAATGTCGCTGTTCTGATATAAGTAAAAGTAGTGTTATATGATATAGGATTTATATGGGAGTAAACAAAGCAGGAAATAGAAGAAGCAGCCGAATCACATGCAATGCCATAGGTTGTATGAGTAAGGACTTTATTATCTTGAGTCCAACTGAGCTTAGCTAGATTTAAGAGGACTACAACCGGCATTTCAGTGTTTTACAACTGCTCCATATAAGCATCGGTGGCACAACCGTCAAACAGAATACATTCAATCTCATTATCACTAAAAAAAAATGGGTTGTTGTTAGTAACATAACACAAGTATAAAATTAAGACATAAATAGGAATACATACAAAGAAATGTTATTTACTCAATGTCTGCTATTATCATCCTTAGCCAATACTTAGTTTGATCAGCTTTATGTTCTTCTTCAATAGAGCCAATTGACTTAAGGAAACCGACCACATCTGCACATACACATGAATGCTTAATCTGACATGTAATAATATCAAAAACGTTATATAGCTCTTCATAACAGAAATGGTTCAAATGTCAGATTAATTTGCATATGTAAGAAGAATGTAGTAAGAATGGCATATTACCAAAGAGATAATCAATATCTTCTTTATGAGGAAGGCAGAGGAGATGAGAAATTGATTTGAAGGAGAAAGAAGAAGTTGGGATATGAGCTTCAACAGGGGAGAAAGATGTATGAGTAGTAAAGGTAAGCTTGAATTGATGATTTGTTGGGTGATATTTGAAATGGTTTGGTGACACTAGGAAGTTAGAAAACTCGTGTGTTTTTCCTTCCTCAATGGATGAACAAAATGTGGTATGAAAAGACTTGACAATCACACTTGCTTGTATAGTTGTCCCCTGCAAGAAGTTTGGCACAATAAGAATCTGTTGCTGGAAAAGAATGGTTCAAGTAAAGCTAGAATATAAAAGGAGACTTGGTATAATGATAATCTGACTCATACCTTAGCATCACATAAAAGAAGAGAAACACAGAAAAGGTCAGTGGGGGCCATTTTTTGGTACACATTCCATTTCCTTAACACACGAACAATAATTGTCCAAAGGTCAGAAGCTGCATGGAGATGAGAAAGCAATGTGTTGTCAGATATGTTGAGGTTTGTGAAAGGAAGGAGAAAGCAAGGTAAAAGGGAAGAGAAAAGAAGGACTTGTATAAGAGGAACAGGTTGTTACAAGAGCCAAGCAAAGGGCTTGAATTTAAAGGCACGTGGAAGGAGGAATTGGCCAGAAATATAGAAGAATGAAATGGTTAGAGAGGCAGAAGCATTTGAAGGCGTATATGGGAATGGTGTGTGGGCTGTAGATTAAGAAGCCATGTGAGTAGGAGATGTAATTCTGAAAAAACATTGATGACATGTATAAGAGGGCTGAATAACATGAATGTTACATGAATTACATGAAATAAACAAAACATAAGAAGGAAAATTTAGCATTGGTAATTGAAAATGAGCTATATATACTGAAATAGCAATAATAAAAAGGTTAAGTTGGTTGAAAGTAAAGCCACAGACTTTTCTATGACTGCAAATTCTTGTTTTTTGTAAAGAAGTGAAACTTCACTGTCACTGATCCAATCTGGTGTTGGTAACAATAGCAAGGGAATATGACTCCATTGGAAGCTTAGTTTTGTGAGATGGGATAATATACATGAATGATTGAGTATATTTTGATTGACATATGGGTAAGGGCAACATTGGCTACAAGTCAGAAAGTGGAGGGGAGGACAACGGCCTACATATTGAAAATGAGCTATATAGACTGAAATAGCATTATTAAAAAGGTTCAGGTAGTTGAAAGTAAAGCCAAGGACTTTTCTATGACTGCACATTTCTGGTTTTTATTTTTTTGTGCAGAAGTGAAACTTTGCTGTCACTGATCCAATCAGGTGTTGGTAGCAATAGCAAGTGAATATGACTCCATTAAAAGCATAGTTTCATGAGATGGGATGATATACATGAAAGATTGAGTATATTTTGATTGACATAATTGTAAGGGCAACATTGGCCATAAGTTAGAAAGTGGAGGGGAGGACAACAACCTACATAAAGGGGAAGAAGTGGATAAGATGGTATAGTTGTGAGTGTCAACAACAGATCAAAAAATGAGATGTTACAACTCTTGGTAATTGGATTTTTGTGAATTGCTTGGTTTGGGAGAAGAAAATTGCAAGCTTGTAATTATAGATAACAAAGTAATTTTTTCCTCGGGGGGGGGGGGTTCTGCATAACACGCACAGTACTAGCATTTTTTCATGGCATTTGCATGTGGTGGCTAAGTGTTAATTTGGAGGGGGGAAAATAGTCACCTGTGTAACCTAAATGTGCAGCGGAAGGGAACAAATATAAATAGGCATAGATGAATCCGTACTTAGCATTGAGAAGTAAGTTAAATCATTTTGCGGAGGTAGAAGGGAATTGGACTTGGAATGTTGACATGATAGGCATTTGCTTGTGGCAAATGGATAGACAAGATGTTCATACACAATGATTGGATCTGTAGCTGTGACAACTTGGTGTATTAATTGGAGACAAATGACTAAGGATATGATGAAGGATGACATCACAGAAAACTAAATAACATATCAATGGATAGACAGGCAAATATAATTGAGAGTATGAGATTGATTGTATTAGTCATACTCTATGGAAAAGCTAAAATGAAAGTTTTTGACTTGAAATCGATTATAGGGGGAAGGTAGGAGATGTAGGTACATACATGATAGCTATTAAATATGACGTATGTAAAGGCTAATATGAAAAAGGACAGAGGGAGTCAAGTGAACCTAAGTTTATTTGAAGGTGGATTGACTACTCAACACACATACATTGGAAAGTGATCATTATTTATTTTGTGATACTTGACAATATGCTGGACTACATGAAAGTGGCTTAATAAATACAAAGATCATGCACGGTTTCCAGTTGAAGGCAAGAAGAGTCAGATATAAGAGAAGGAAATGTTAACTGCCTTGGTGTGTAGTATGAAGTGAAGTAGTGATAAGAATGATGTTTAGTTGTCCTCTGAATTGGCACTGGCAATAGAAGCAAAAGCATGTAATGACTATGACAGAAATCCAAGTATTAGTTCCAACGTATGCTTGCCTTTCCATACATAAAGTAAATGGTATCGCCTTGATCTCATAGTTATTGCTTTATGGTTAATGCAGATTACAACAGAGCCAAAATGTAGGTGTAATTTTGTAAGCATAAAGATAACGCAGTTGGCATGTAATTTTTTTCGGGTAAAAACTTCTTTTAAGTAAGGAGCAGTAAACATTTAGGTATGCATCCACGTTTTGGGACAGATACAAAGTTCAGTGAGGAAAATTGAGAAGCATATCATTGCTGACAGTAAAAGTTGGATTACCACCAGCATATGTTGTTGATCATACTCGTGTGATTTCATGTTTGCTTATAGAAGTTGGATTAGTTTAAAATAGTGTAAATGACATAATTAGGAGAAGAGTTGTATACATTTTGAATATTCTGCCTTACATGCAGGGCCAGAGTAATCCTTTGGGTTGAACTGGTAGTTACAGTGGAAGAAGTAATATGTGTCTATCACATTAAGGAAAAAAACGAGATCACGCTGGAAGTACTAAATAGAAGCCAAGTACTGAACAGAATGCAACAAAAAGGGGCTTCTGGTGTGTAACTTACAAAACGTTTATCCTTAACATAGCACACTGAAAATGGGATGCAAAAGGTTGGAAGTCAAGGAACATGAGTGATTGAAATAAGCTACTGAAAATGCAGACATGGTGGACAAAAGTTTCTAAGTTGGTGTACATGGAAAATGCTGACATTGTGCCTTGAAAGCAGTGAGTAGAACTATTGGCTATTATTTGTTTTTTATGTTTAAAACTAAACGATCACAAGTGATGTTTGAATTTATGGAAGAAGTGATGTTGGAAGAGGATTTATAAGACAATTTGGCTAACAAAAGAGCTGAAACGAAAGAAGGAGATTTTGTGGCAACTTCAAATGGAGGATATGGGACTCCATGGCCGTATAACAGTGAGCATAAAAAAGCAAGGGTAAGAATTTCTATCAAGAAGGTGAAAAATATTTCATATGGGCTTGTGGTAAGGATAAAGTTTAAGGCGTCCGCATAGCTTACTTATGAAGTGCATGGTTATTACATTTGATATGAGTATCGTTCCAGGTGTTGTTAAGTGTAAAAGGAAGAGTTAAATTTCTGAAGATGCTGTCTGCATACATTGCATCCACTTAATAGGTGATACAACACAGTGACTTGATAGGTGAAAAAAATTTGTACTATGTGGACAAAAGTCAAGATTTACTGCATGACATAATATACTGCATACTGATCAAGGGATGTTGAAAAGCAATTGACTATACTTATTCAATTTCTAAATAGTCTTGTAATAAATGCAACACCATCACCTTAATTATGGCATGAACAGTTAGTTTCCACCAACTTGTGTGTTATGTCTTGTTTGTGTCATTCAAGAAGATACTGGAGATTGCACACGTGTTAGGCACAAGTTTGAATTGGAGTGAATAAAATAAGGTACGCCAATTTCCAAGATGTTGTCCGGAGTGAGTTTTTCAACTAACTTGACCACAACATGGTTCCCATATAAAGTTAATATATGTGTAATTAATTCTACTATTCAGCTACTGATATAATGAGATGGATGATGGGTTTGGTTAGTGAAAAAAGTAAATGAAATAGTCACCATTTGACCAATGTATTTGCTGAAGCAAGGACATGCACAATGTTCTGTAGTTAACCTCCACCTCCTTCAGTGAACTTCTTAAATAAAGAGGTTCCAAAACGTCTGCTGAAGCAAAAATGCATTAGGATCGCAACCCTTGTTGACGATGGGTGATGCATACTCCTTCTCAGAGTTGGAATTTCGCAGTTTCCTCCGTGAGTGGTGAGAGCTTGGGTTCCATATAGTAAGTATAAAGTGTGGCCTGCTATATTATGAAGCAACAATGAACGTCGAAGCATCAGTACAAAACATGACCATATACACCGTTGAAGAAAATGAGGTTGAGGTTCTACTGATGACAACGTACAGGATTTTCCCAACTGTGGTTGCAACAGAAGGCAGAACAATAAGCATGTTGTCACCGAGGTGGAGTGAGTGGCGATATTACTTATTTAGGTGCTTATATTGGATACTGAAAGAAGCAGGCTTCAACAACAATCTATGGGATGCAACGTATGATTCGAGGTACACTGCACACTACTATTCTATTATTGCATCAACACAGCCGCATATATGGATCACGTATCCAGAAGAGGTTCTTGAGCCAATTGTGATCCTCGACCTCAACAAACGTGCTTATATAAAGATAAAGCCAGTTAATCTGCGGGTCTTCCATCTGAGGCAACAACCGAGCATCACGCCACCATCGTCATCAACGCCAGTGGAATTAAGCATAGACGGGAATGATGAGACCAGAATTGACTTACTACTACCAGCCGTAATCACATTAGGACAAGATTTAGGATTTGTAGTTGACTGAAGGGTGGTCTTGTGCGCATGACTACATATGATGCAACATGTGTTATTACATATTATATAATAAATCTTGTAGTCGTGTGCGCAACATGTGGTCTTGTGCGCTTGAATACAGATGGTGCAACTGAATGACACAACCATTGTGCTATTACATATTATATAATAAATCTTGTAGTCGTGTGCGCAACATGTGGTCTTGTGCGCTTGAATACAGATGGTGCAACTGAATGACACAATCGTTGTGCCCACACTTTGTAGTTGTAATATATTAGCAGTAGTTAATTGAGGTTTAGCATGTAGTTAGTGGGTCCATCAATATTACCAGGTCGTTTGGTTTTATTGGTAATAATATATAAGCATTAGTTAATTAATGTTTAGCTTGTACTTAGTGGGTCCATCAATATTACAAGGTCTTTCTGTTTACTTTGTACTATTTTGCAACTCAGGTTTTGATGACTTCATGTTTTGGTACAACCTATGTCATAGACACAGAATGTTTTTTCACGCTCACAGTATTGTCTTTCCTTTGACATCCCAATGATATTTCACGACATTTTCTGCATATGGCATGGAATGTTGAATGTAAAGAAGCATTCAGATAAGACAGAGCAAGACTAGGATCCTGCACAACGCATCTTATTGTGTATGGTCACATTTAAACAATTGGGTTACTGATAGCTCACTCCAAATCATACATCAGATCAAACAACGAAATACAAAACCATTGAAGTTGTGTCTCAGTAAGGCGCACTTCCATCAATATCATACATTAATTGTTGCTGATTAAGGAAAAAAAGCATTTAAGAAGGAGGAGTATAACTTGCAAAGAGACCTGCTTAGGCGTCACACCACTGGCAAAAGTTTTTCATGCCACGGTAAAAGTTTAGGCTCTGTGCATATACAAGGAAAAAATTAAATGACCACTTGCTGTAGAACCGCCTCCCCACCATCAAGGTGATGCGATCCATGCTGAAAGGGATAAAATGGCAAATATACGTCTAACCTGCGTGAAGAAGAATGAACACTTACATACTTTTGCACCTAGTTTATTCAGTCCATTCAACACAGAGGAAATGGGAACTTGCAATGAAGAACAATTAGTGAAGCAACTTATAAACTATATAAGCTGACAGCCGGTAAACCGCAAGGGTCAAAGCAGAACTAAAAATTTGCTTAGGTAAAAAAGGAAAGACTCTTTAAGACCTTGATTGTAGTTTGAGCATTATGTGGAGATGGCAAGCGAATGTCGATGCATGCCATAGTGCTTTTGCAATCACAGTGTGTCTGGGTTCGAACTATATTTTAGCGTGATGGTTGTGAATGTGAAACACATTATATATAAAAGGGAAGGTGAAGTTAGGAATTCAAATTTTAGTCTCGCGGGAACATATTTTACTGTGTCTGTACTTCTATAGCGTAGTGTGGCCAAGCACAGAGCCCGATGTTGGCGACTTGCGCTTCGAGTTTGTGGGGATCAGCTTATGAATAGTTGCCACCCATCTCTATGAGAGGGAAAAGATTTGTATGATATATTGATTATCTTGGAATAAACTACAATGAAATGTGTGAGAAGAAACATTTATAGCCTAAACTTTAAGAACAATCACGATATCCATGATGTAGCAAGTATATGTGCCTGAAAGTTGCAAATCGACAATTATATTTACATCAATAGCAGAAAATGAACCCACAAATTTTGTAAATTATAGATCAAACCCTTATTGTAAGAAAGAATTTGGTAAAATGCAAAGACAATTATTTTCTGTTACCCAATATCTAGGAATGCAAAAAATTAGAGTAATAAGTTTTCTTCTACAAAAATTATGTTTTTTCACGCTCACAGTATTGTCTTTCCTTTGACATCCCAATGATATTTCACGACATTTTCTGCATATGGCATGGAATGTTGAATGTAAAGAAGCATTCAGATAAGACAGAGCAAGACTAGGATCCTGCACAACGCATCTTATTGTGTATGGTCACATTTAAACAATTGGGTTACTGATAGCTCACTCCAAATCATACATCAGATCAAACAACGAAATACAAAACCATTGAAGTTGTGTCTCAGTAAGGCGCACTTCCATCAATATCATACATTAATTGTTGCTGATTAAGGAAAAAAAGCATTTAAGAAGGAGGAGTATAACTTGCAAAGAGACCTGCTTAGGCGTCACACCACTGGCAAAAGTTTTTCATGCCACGGTAAAAGTTTAGGCTCTGTGCATATACAAGGAAAAAATTAAATGACCACTTGCTGTAGAACCGCCTCCCCACCATCAAGGTGATGCGATCCATGCTGAAAGGGATAAAATGGCAAATATACGTCTAACCTGCGTGAAGAAGAATGAACACTTACATACTTTTGCACCTAGTTTATTCAGTCCATTCAACACAGAGGAAATGGGAACTTGCAATGAAGAACAATTAGTGAAGCAACTTATAAACTATATAAGCTGACAGCCGGTAAACCGCAAGGGTCAAAGCAGAACTAAAAATTTGCTTAGGTAAAAAAGGAAAGACTCTTTAAGACCTTGATTGTAGTTTGAGCATTATGTGGAGATGGCAAGCGAATGTCGATGCATGCCATAGTGCTTTTGCAATCACAGTGTGTCTGGGTTCGAACTATATTTTAGCGTGATGGTTGTGAATGTGAAACACATTATATATAAAAGGGAAGGTGAAGTTAGGAATTCAAATTTTAGTCTCGCGGGAACATATTTTACTGTGTCTGTACTTCTATAGCGTAGTGTGGCCAAGCACAGAGCCCGATGTTGGCGACTTGCGCTTCGAGTTTGTGGGGATCAGCTTATGAATAGTTGCCACCCATCTCTATGAGAGGGAAAAGATTTGTATGATATATTGATTATCTTGGAATAAACTACAATGAAATGTGTGAGAAGAAACATTTATAGCCTAAACTTTAAGAACAATCACGATATCCATGATGTAGCAAGTATATGTGCCTGAAAGTTGCAAATCGACAATTATATTTACATCAATAGCAGAAAATGAACCCACAAATTTTGTAAATTATAGATCAAACCCTTATTGTAAGAAAGAATTTGGTAAAATGCAAAGACAATTATTTTCTGTTACCCAATATCTAGGAATGCAAAAAATTAGAGTAATAAGTTTTCTTCTACAAAAAATAGAACCAATAAATTTGGTTATGACTATGATTTTCAATTCAAGTAGGTTTATTAAATTTGCTCCACTTTTGTTTTTTATTATTTGGCAGAGTTAGAATTCTATTAATAATTTAATAAATATTAATTATTAATAAATATATTATAAAAGAAGAAGAAAAATATGTAGAAAAGTATATTTGTTCATTTATAATTAAGTCCTCTCACCTATGAACCAAACAAGATATCAAAACTCCCATTTTTTTTTTCTTGAAGAAAACAAACTCATGACGCCTCCAAACTTAATGTTAAGTAAACT
Source organism: Inga laurina (assembly GCA_963855925.1). NCBI lineage: Eukaryota > Viridiplantae > Streptophyta > Magnoliopsida > Fabales > Fabaceae > Inga > Inga laurina. The sequence goes on from OY979713.1 coordinate 22,418,178, forward strand.
CACCTCGCCTCGTTGAACCAAACACATGGGAAAAGAAGGGAAGCCGCTTATGGCTCCTTTGTGTTTACTTGTGGGCAAAATCCAAGGTTAACCAAAATTTTTCTATCTCCATGTAAGAAGAAGAAGAAGCATAAAAGGTTAGTAGATAAGCGTCCATTGATAGTAAGATAGCAAGCGCCACAAGCGTTAAAATCCGCAACGGCCGGCCAATACCAAATCCATTAAACAAAGGCTTGATAATGGCCGCTTTAACCAGTCAGAAAGCTTGAAACATTCAAATAATTGCCTTTCGTCACAATCCATCTTCTTCACCTGAACATTCAGAATTCTCTCTTTGTCGCCAATTGTTGTTCTTCTCATTATTCTCTATTTGTTTTTTTCCCCTCTCAATCCTCCTTCTTTAATTTAATTATCGCACGACGCTCTCGTCATGGACTTTCTCCAATCACCAATCTCCTTCGTTCTCTTCCTCAACATTCTCTCGAATATTATTCTCAACTTTCTCCTATTGGATTTGAAGACTCAGTCGCTGCTAGATCGATTGGATTGCAGGTGTTTGTTTCAGCGTTTCCGGATTTCGTATGGACGGAAATTTCTGAATCTTCTGCGTGGTGCGTCTTTCTTTCTTTTATCTTTTCTTTGTTTGTATTGCTGTTATTGTTTACTTGTGATGGAAGCCTCGGCATGGGTAATAAATAAGAGCACAATTTCTGGAATCTAAATACAGGTCTTAATATTTCTTTAATTGTGTCCCTCAGCTTCGTGTTTAGGCGAACAGGAATGCTTGTGATTATTATTGCGTCTTTCTTTGTCGGTTTTATGTTTTTTCCCGTTTCAGCAGTAGCTTGTGCTAGAAGCAAGTATGAATAGTATACAAGAGCACCATTTCTGGAATTGATTCTAGTTACAGGCCCGATATTTCTTCCATGTTATTCCTTAGCTTCATGTTTAGGCAAACAGGAACGTTTCTGATTAATATTGCGCCTTTCTTTATTTATTTTATGTTCAACTTGTGACGGAAGACAGCATGAATAATGCAAACACTATTTCTGAAATTGATCCTAGTTACAGATTATGGCTTTTATTTCAATGTTGCATCCTGACTTCATGTTTGGCGAACAGGAATTTTGTTACTGTTATTGCTTCCTTTTTTTTTCTTAAAACTTTATTTTATATTCTTTTTTCATCTACAATTGTTGTTAACTTGTGATAGAAGCCAGCATGAATAATAGGAATATCGTTTCTGAAATTTCTTCTACTTAAAGATTCTGACATTTCTTTAACGTCACTATTTTATGTTTAGGTGAACAGGAATGTTTATGATTAGTTTTGCGTCTTTCTGTATGTTTTATTTTCTTTTCCATACACTAACCATTAACTGGTCATGGAGTTCACTTCATCTGGAGTATTAAGAAAGATATTTATAACTCCATTTTTGCTTTCAATTCTGGTTACCATCGTGTTCTTTGTATACAGGCAGGGATACCATCCAATCAAAATATTTGAACTTATGGATTGAGCTTGTTCTCTGAGGATTTTTTTCCTTGTGAAGATTACTGTAGAGATCTAATTTCCAAGATAAATGGCTTCATCCTTGGAGGAACTCCTAGCAGGAGAAGGGTTCAAGGGAAGTAGAAGAATCGCAAGATCCCGATCTTCCCTCCAGTCTAATCCTGAAAAGTTTCGTCATTACTCCATCAGGGACCAGGAAAGGAGGTTATCTGTGTCAGAGGACAGAATTAGAGTGGAGAGAATGAAATCTCATGTTTCACAGTATCGGATTGGGGGTGACTTTTTAAATAGAGATACTGCTCAGAGCAGAAGACCGAGGGATAGTCTTGCTGAAGGAGAGAATTTGGATGAAGGATTGAAGAATGACATTGTTGAGAAATCTTCCAGCAATACGAAGTTAAGTAAAAAATTCGATAGCAAAACACCAGGACACAAACCTAGAAATGAGATAATCGAGGTGGTTGAGCAAGAAGAGGACAGAGTTAAAGATGTTTATTCCAATGAATTGTTAATTGCTAATAGAGGGAAAGAAGAGTATTTGAATGACTTTAGGAATAGGGATAAGTGGCCCAGGATGCTACTCAAGGATGCAAAGTTGAATAAGAGGCATAGCAGCAGTTCAAGTACACATAAGGTTGGACAGTTGAGTGAAAGTATAAAGAAGAATACAAAGCGGCAGGAGAGATCATACAATCAATCAACCAGTGAAAGCTTTGAAAATAGTTATGATAAAAATCATGGGCATGCTTTGCAGACACCAGCTGAGGTAGCTCTCGATGAAGTTGCTGTACAAGCAATTGTTTCTATTCTAAATGGATATATAAAATGCTTTCTAAAAGATGAAGATTTTCGGACCACATTGCGCCACAATTGTTTTTCCTCCTTGAGTTTCATTGAACTGGAAGATGAGAACAGTACTGAGACCAAAGTCATAAGAATCCTTGAACAAGCGATTGATACAATAGAACAAGCTGCTGAGGAATCTGTATCTGAAAAAGAATTGAAAAGAACCTCTTTGCAGCTAAGCATTATTACTGGTCTAAGCTTAAATGAATTGAAGTATGGTTTTACATGTGGGATACCTAACTATAAGTTGTCTGCCTGTGCTCATCTTTACCTCAGTGTCGTCTATAAGATACAGAGAAAAGATAAGGTATCGGCAAAGCATCTTTTGCAAGTGTTTTGTGATTCACCTTCTCAGGCGCGGACAACATTGCTGCCTGAATTGTGGGAGTACTTATTTTCTCCACATCTTTCTCATTTGAGGGCATGGTACAAAAGGGAAGTTCATATGCTACTGGATATGCCAAGCAGAACACGAAAAGTAAAGAATCTTGAAAAAATGTATAATGAGCATTTGGATTCTGGGACATATTCATTTTCTATATACTACAAGGACTGGCTCACTGAAGGAGCAGAAGCTCCATCAGTTCCTTCTGTCACCATTCCATCAATATCTGCTTCAGAAAGTCACCATGGAAGTCCCCTTGGTCAATCTTCTGAATTAGCTTCGTCTGTTGATTCATTCTCACCTCAGACAATGGTTAGCAAAAAACTGTATGATTCTGTCTTTGGTAGCTCGAGTAAAGCTGGAATTGAAGAAGAGAAAAATAATGCCATAGAAGATAACTTACACAACCACATGAGACACTCATGCGATTTATCTATTGCTGAACAAAAATTAACATTTGTCTCTGAAATGGTAAAATATACAGATGAAGATACTGAAGAAGATTCTAAGAAGATGACGCTTGCTATTGAGCTCCATACTGTATGTTTTGACTCTCATTTTTATTATTTCTTTTCATCTTATGCCTTAGAGTGCAATTTTTTTGGCCAAACATTAGAGTGCATTAGTATAGCTATTTTCTCTTTAACTATGTGATTATAATGTGCACATACAATATCAAGTTTATAAAGTGAACAGATTATTCTTACTGCTCTACAATGCTATTGGAATAATTTTGCAGTTACGTTATGATTATTATAGTATGGTTTTTTTCAATAAATTGTCGATTGGAGTCACATTGTTATTAGTTTTTCTCTTCTCTTGCTCTGCATCTAACATATCCTCACATTCGTATATATTATTTTCTTACATTTTTGGTGCAGAAAGGAACCTCATTGCTATATGATCTACCATATGAGAGAACTAATGAAGTCACCCTTAGCAAGTTGACAGGATCTGTTTTGGGCATGCAAGATGCCAAACGGCATTTTGATCTCATTGTGTCTACTGGTTCATTGTCCAGTGAGGAATCAGTCTCCAGCTCTGTTGTAAATGTATTGTACTCTTAGCTATTTCTATTGTTTGATAGCGCGTTCTGTTATTTTTTTTTTCTTGTGACCTCATCTGACCCATTGTTATCTACATGCAGCCAACAGAGACGAGTTCTTCTCCTAGAGGTGAAAAATAATTACATTTCATTAATTCAAGTTCCATGAGAAATCATGTCTTATTCTATCATCATTTTGTGGATGAGAGTGAATGAAGTACATAACTACTTTGTTGCAGGATTTTATTTTCCCACTATTCCACAGGAGTTCATTTGTCCTTTGACTGGAGCTTTATTTGAGGAACCAACTACCCTTGAGACTGGTCAAACCTATGAACGAGCAGCCATCGCAGCCTGGTTTGAAAAGGGAAACAGAATTTGCCCGGTGTCTGGAAATAGTTTAGATTGTGTTGCCGTGCCATTAACTAACCTTGTTTTGAAGCGTTTGATTGATAATTGGAAGTCAGAGCAATTTAATCGCATACTGGATTTTGCTTCTCAAATTGCAGACAATGAAAGCCATAAGCTGAAACATGATGAGGCTGCTGTTTTTAATTTACAGAGTCTCTTCACTTCATTGAATGGATCAAACAAAAGAAATTATGTCAAACAACTCATCTCCATAGGGCTTCTGTCATTTCTTTTTAGGAGGCTTGAATTGGGAAATGTGGAAGAGAAAACACATGCGTTGGCATTTTTGCTAAATTGCAGTGAAGCAGATTCTAGTTGCATATATCAGATCGCAAGGAACATTGACAAAAAATTTCTTCTAGAGCTTCTTTGCAGCGACGATGTTGCCCCAAGAACAACTGCAATTTCATTGCTTGCTGAATTATTTTCTCTTAAAAGGTGAGTATTATCATTATTTTCTAGATTTCTTGGTTTTTGTCGGGTACCTTTAATTTAAAATTTTATTATATTACCGGTGGTCTTGCTTGTTTGGGTCTCTTTCCTATTAATGCTTTAGTTTGGATCTTCCACAGTAGTGCTAGCTGTAAGAGAGAATGACACAAAGAAACCCCAACTTTCTAGCTCCTTTTTATAGATGAAGTAAATTATTTATTCATATGACTCTTCATGTTTTCGGTGTTTATTCATATGTCTACAGCAAATGAAAAAACATGAACCCTGTCTTTGTCTTTGATAGTTGAGCAACAACTCAGTTTGAATGCCTTACTGGCTTACCTCATTTGATAACATTCTCTCTCCATCAACTCCTTTGTCCACCGCTTCTAACTCTTTGAAGGGTTATCATTAAATATGTTCTTGCTCCATTAGAGCTGCTGTTATACTCCAGTATTTTTTGCATCTTTAAATTTGAAATGTTAAAGCTAATATTTTTTAACATCTTATGCAAAGAATGCATTACTATCTTCCAAGAATAAAATAGTTCTTCCTCGTATAAGTAGAATACCAGCAAAGCACCTATAAAAGGTTGAAGTTTTAATTCTAATCTTTTCTATAATCATTATTACTGAAAAATTCATAAAAGAAATTTAAAATAAGAAAGACGTAGATATTTAAGTTGAGAAGAGGCATAAGCGCATATGGATTCATGCATATTGTTGATGCTTAAATTACCAGTACTACTGTACTAGTAGTAAACAAGGGATAAAGTGCTGTTTAGTTCTAACATGTTGATGAAATGAAATCCCATTGGAATTGAGATGCATACCATCCAGTCTTGCTGCTACCGAAGGTAAAGAGTACTTTGCACTGAAAATTAACTATAACCTTATGGTTGTGGGGGTTATGCTCTAAATGTTTTGATTAATTAGAATTTGAAATCATGTCAATGAACCACTTGATCTAAAAGATGCAATCCTTATATCAATATAATGGCTTTAAAAACTCTAATAGGATAAATGATTCTGTTCTTTTTCATACCCAAAGGATAATTTGTTTTAAATCATGGTGATATCATGTTGAACAAATTGTTGAGGGTTAGTCCTTCAGGCACTTTAGTAGTACTAGAAATTCTTACATAATTATAGCTCTTAGGGTTACTAACGTTGTTCCTTTCAGTTATACATTACTTTGTTCTTTTTAATATTTTTGTTGCAGAAATGATGCTATTTCCTTCTTAAGTGACTTTGCTGGTCCAGATGTATTGAACACAATGAATGTTCTACTTTTGTTTCTTAAGAATTCTTCTCTGCATCAAAAACCTCTTGTTGCAGTTCTTCTGTTACACCTCGATTTACTGGTATGTTCCAATAGTCTTGTTAACCACGTTCTGGTTTTCCCACCATATTCATTCAATGACATTTTTCTTGTACTATCAGAAACAATCCTGACTTGTCTGACATTAAAAGTATAAATGGATCGGGCAACATAACAATCCTAACACATTTAACGTAGGAATCTTGAGAATGGGATAGTCCAAATCTTTTGCAACTTTTTAAATTATATAAGCTAGATATCAGAAAGTAATGACCTTTCTAATTAATTACTTGCATAAACTAAATGACATGCAAGCAGACTTGACGGGTTAGAAAGGAACAAAAGCAATAGCGTCAAGTAACTGAGTTTGCAAAATTAAAAACAGAAAGTACACATCGACTGCTAATGGAAAAGTTATGTATAAAAAGTTATTGCTAAATATAACTATTTGTTTTCTCTACATTATGGCCTCTTTCCAATCTGTGAGGTGTGAAACTCAATCTCTGCCATTGGCTAGGACAACTTCTCGCCGAAGACTGAGCCTCAAATGCATAGCATATACAGAGAGGAGGCAGTGAATGTTATTGCAGTTGCTCTTGATGCCAGCTTACACGATGACAAGGTCCAAGAAAAGTGTTGCAGGGCACTGCTTATTTTGAAAGGACTTTTTGCTACCAAAGGAAAGAAACAAGCCAAGACTGACATTTTAAAGCAAAATGAAGATGAAAATGATAGTTCAGAAGTCAATGCTTGTGAGCATGAAGAAGAGGGTTTAATTTCATTGGTATGTCTGCTTTAAGTTATCTTATTGTTTCTCACTTCCTTTTCCCCACCATATTAACATTCTTGAGTAACTATTGCTATGATTTCCTGAAAGTTTTGTGTTATGCATGTAATTATGATACTTACCTCAGCATTTCGTTTTGCACTCCTTCAGCCATTACAGTTGTATGCTTTTTTCATTTACCAAATAAAAGTAGCGCCAAGCTTCTAGAAGTATTGATTCTTATGCAGAATAATTTAGCACCGTCATTGAAATATTTTTTGCTTGCATAATCTACATGATGTAACTTGGCTGATATTTTAAATGAAACCATAGGAAGATGAAGAAGAAAAGGACAAAGAGTGGCTGATGAACTTGTTAGAATTGTTGATTGGTGATGGAGAAAGCCCATTTTTGAAGAACATTTCAAGATGTTTAGCCTCTAGATACCTAGATTTGGTGAAGATGTGCTTATTAACAGTTACATGGCTCAGCTCCAGACTTTCTGTACTAAGTAATTCTGGTTCACCCCTTCCTGCGTTCCCAGCCATCATCTATCAGATGAAAGGAATACTGCAGAGTGGAGATCTTGAGCTCAAGACTCTTGCTTCTTTGTCCTTGTTTTATTTCAGTAAGATTCCAGGTTTGTGTACATTTCCTTCTCTTGCGTAACTTTTTTAAATTTTGGCCAATTTCAGAACTATTTCATGCAATATATGCCTTCATGATCCATGGAGCATCAGAGTTTTTAAATTAATGGATCTGAAACACCTGCAACCTCCAAATCGAAGTTAAAAGTGATTGCAAAGTATGCATTGAAAATGATTAGACTATGAATATTTTCATGGTTCTAGTTTCTCTGAGTTATAATTTTTTTTTTAATATGGTAGAGACACACAAATGAATAAAGGGAAGATACATGATAAGATAGAAAACTACCTATATGTGAGATGCATGGCAGGATAGAAGTGTAAGGATGGTGTTAACAGCTAATTAAAATCAGAAAAAGATCATGACAGAAACTCCCACTATTTTCTTAAGGTTAGTATATACGCAGTTCCATTACCTACAAGTTATTCTCTTAAGCCATATTGATCATAATAATAATAAAAGTGAAAAAAAAAAAATGCTTTTTGAAACTCATGTATACATCATATATTCGCAGTTCCATTATCCACACAGATTTTTTATTCTGTAATCTAATGCCTTAAATCCTGAATGTTGCAGAAAGCAGAGCCCTTTTGATGACTATGGCAGAAGATATTGCTGCTCCTCTTCAAAGACTTATTGATGCAACATGGACCGCAAAGCAGCTTCTTGTCATGTTAGGGAAGGAATTGTAGCCTGTTTTTAAGAGATCCAATTTTGGTGCTCTCAAATTTTTATTTTAACTTGTGTAGCCTGCATCATACAGGACTTGTCATAGTCCGTCTCCAACGTAAGTTGTAAGTTTGTTTGGAAATGCATTACACGAAATACATATACATATACATACATGTGTGTGTGTGTGTGTAGATTGAGTTATATGATGTGATATTTGTCTGTATGTTTTTATATTTAAAATTTTATACAAGAAAAACAACTGTAAATACAATAAAGTATGTTAAACCATTTTTGTATTGGCTTTTCAACATTTCGGACTAAGTTTTCAAGCGATCTGTTTTGAGTGAAAGGAAGAATATCATTTCATCAAAAAAGAACCGCGGAGGCAGTACTTGGTTTACAAAATAAGCACCAGGCTGCAAATCAGCTATTTACACTGGAGAAAACAAAAACCAGGGAATGGGGTGAGGGGGCAATTTGGTCAAAAAATGTTAAATCTCAGGACTGATTTTCCAATACCGGAGTTGGTGGTAATGAGCAAACCCATGAAAATTGGTATTGTGTAGTCTCAAGATTGTTGAAATACTCATACCAAGACAAAATGGACAACCATAGTACCAATCCAAACACAAAACCTCATATTTCCTCCTACCAAAGAAGGCCTTAAAGTATGATGAACTAATGGTAACACTAGTGTCACTTCCTTGTACTGCGAAAGAAGCATTAGCAAACAGCCATTTGTTTCTAGAATTTCAAATTTTCCAGCAAAGTTTAAAAAAAAAAAATGGTTCTCCAAGAATTCCTGTGGGGAGGGGGAAAACCGTCTCTTGGAAGGCATGGAAAAGAATTCCGCTCTATACCATCTACCAACTGGAGATAACAAGAGGGTAGTTATCCAATGAGGCATTTGTGGGAAAAAAATTTACAGGAAAATTTATAGTGTATCAATTTTCTCCGTGTATAAAAAATTTTATGATCCTTCTCACCTATATAATTTTCAATTGGAGTATTTACCTCAATTTCCCCTACTTGGGAAACTAATAAGGATTAGCAAATTAATTTTTTTAAAAAAATAATCATTTATCTAAAAATCTAGACAAGTTTTTTTATTTAGGGAAAATTGTGAAAAAAATACTTCATTGGCAACTTAATTGCCAATGGGACCCTGTTGTGTAGACGATCTTCCCTGTGTGCAATATTCTTTCCTATACAGTGCAAAACATTTTTGCCTGTATGTACAAATTTTCCTCATGTGCACAATATCTTTCCCCAGTATGCACATGATCTTCCATGGATAAGTTATCAATGAGGTATTTTTTTTTGTTCAAAAAAATGAGGTATTTTTTCACAATACTCCTTTTTATTTATTGCTTCAATTTGTGGTGCTTCTTTCTTTGTTTTTTTTTTTTTTCATTTTATTTGGTGCACGGGTTCAATAATCAATTTGTGGGTTGTATTGTAATCGCGCTTTTCATTTTTGTTTTTGTTTAGCTTTTTTTCCTCGCCCGATCTCGGGTGCATTTTCATAAATTTGCGTAGCGGGTTAGTGTGTGAGAAAAGGATGAAAACGGTACCGTTTTAAGCTGCGGAAATAAAAATTGAAAAGAAAAGGAGCGATACTGGTCGTAGCCTATTCACAAAACCTAGAAACTGGCGAACCCGGTCCAACCTGAAAAATAAAAAGAACAAGCAAACTGCCATTTCCGGCCAAGACCAAGTCAGACCTGAAGTCTGGGTACCGGGTAAGGGTCCTGGACTAGTAAGCTTGCTTCTACCCAGTTAATTGTTATATAATATATAAATATATTAGAGTTAAGGTGTATATTTACTAAGGAAGGTTTAAGCAAGGGGCTTCTGTTTTATAAGGGTAAAAATACACATAAGAAATTAAAAATAAAGCATCTATCACAAAATTGTTAAATTTGATCAAACGGCGTTAGGTGTTTTCTTCTCTTATAATTTAACGCCGTTAAATCAAATTTAATGATTTTATGATAGATATTCCATTTTTAATTTTTTATATGTATTTTTACCCTATTTAAAATATAATTGTATTTAATATTTTTTATTTAAAACTTTATTAATAAATTTTCATCTTCATCCATTAAGAAATAGCCGGAAAAAAAAATCTGCCCCCTGCCCTAACTTAAAACCACGTCGTTTAGAGGGCATATATATTCTTAATATCAGCCCTACCTTTCCCATTCCATTCGGCATTCACATTGGCCGGCCGCACTCTCGCTCTCTCACTCTCTTCGTTCTGCATTTTGGGTCTGGGCGTCTGGCATTCTGCAATTGAGCAATTCAAGCTTCTCTGTTCTCTCCGTTGTCGCATTTTCATCCCTTCAATATCCGCGCCTAGTAGCTGCATTGGCCGAAGATCATCTGTCGTCGAGTTTTCTCCTCCTCTCTGTCCGCAAGTTGTGTTCTTCAAGCTTGAAGATCGTCGGTCCTCAAGATCTGTACTTCAAACTTCAAGATCATCACTTTCCCGTCACTACACTAGGTAATCCTCAATTTTTCTTCTTCAAAGTTCAATTTTTATTCTTAAATGTTTGGTCGGGTTCGTTCTGTATTGCTTTGTGCTTTATTCAAGTTCTCTTCTTCAGTGTTCTGTGTTCGTTAGTCACTTTTTCTTTTCCCTTGACCAAAAGCGGGAGCGTGATTCATGTGTGGCTGAAGTTGGAGCTGCTGGTGTATCCATGGAGGAACTTGATTAAAAGCACAAATGGACTTCATATTTTGCTGCAATGACAAACTATGGACTTTAAATTACTTTACCTCGATGTTTCATTGTCATTTGATATTTTGTTCTGAGTCATGGACTTGATATTACCTGTTCAGCTTTAGGTAATATCACTCATTTCCTCTACTCTCTTCCTCAGGCTCTCGTTCAGTCGTTCTCCACTGTCGTTAGGCTCGTCTCTGCAGTCTCAAGTCGCCGCCGTCTCTCGCCACGGCTGTCGCTGACGTCATCTTCCTCACACAGCCGCCGTCTCTATCGCTTTCACAGTCTCGATTGTGGTCGCCATCTTCTATTTTTCCTTCGCACCGATCATTGTCTCAGTCTCAGTCTCTCCTTCATCCCTCCTCTTCTCATCCTGCCTTCATTTAAGCTGACAATAATGGCGAACGACGCACCGTGTCTTCCCCAAGAAATTATCACAAGTATTCTGGTACGGCTTCCGGTAAAATCGCTTATCCGATTTCAATGCGTGTGTAAAGAATGGAAGAATCTGTTCAAAACCCCATCTTTCATTGCAGATCACCTCCACCATTCCACTCAGCAAAACACTTTACTTGTTGTTGATTGTATTACCTCTGAATCTAATCATTGGCACTTACGTTGTCTTAATCGTGAGATGCAAATCGTTGAATTTCAGAATCAGCATCCACATATCATTGGTTCGCAAATACGGAGTGTCTGTTCCAGTAATGGTTTGCTTCTTGTCAACCTCGTTGATGAATCTCAACATTCTCTTTGGTTGTGGAATCCCTCTATTAGGGCACTCAGACAAGTGCCTGACTCTCTCATCAATCATGAGTTTAAGGAGTATTCTGTAGGATTTGGGTTCAGCTCTACCACTAATGATTACAAGATTGTGAAACTTTTTACATCTAATCGCGGTATTGTTAAAGGGGAGGTGTATTCATTAAGGACAGGGTTATGGAGAGAAGTTGAATTCAGGAACTTGGAGGGTATATGTGTTCCTATTTACAAGGGTTTCACTGGTAATGGAGCTGTCTTTTGGTTTGGGGTAAAGCTAAAAGCTAATCTTGTTGTGATAGTTTCATTTGATATGGCAATGGAAGTATGCACATTGATACCATATCCTGGCACTTTTTCACCTCGCAATGGTTTTGCTTTGTATAATAACAGAATTGCTATGGTTTCTTTCACTTGGAATGAAAATGATAGAACAGAGTTGATTTATTTGTGGGTGTTGGAGGAGTCTACAGTTCCATCCAGGGAGAGATGGAGTTGGACTAAATTATACACTATCAAACCCAATCCATATAGGGTTGACCCGAATTCAGGTTTTGTTTGGAGAAATGAAATTGTTGGCTTTGGTCGGCCAGAAAATGAAGACTTTATTGAAGGTGAACAGGAGGAGAATCATAAACAACATATTGTTTTGTGCAATCTCACTACAAATGACTTCAAGATCTTTGCTATCCCAAGAGAGAGCGGTATTTTTGATGTGTTTGATCATGTGGAAAGTCTTGTATGGCTTAACAACAATCATATTTGAAGATAAATACAGGTTAGTTAAGTGGTGAACCACGCTGAATTTGTAGGTTATGACATCCTTATTTAATGTTGTTCTCTGATTAACCATGTGATTGACCATGTTTTGTTGTGAACATATAAGGGATATCAGTAAGGCATATTGATAATAGTAAAGATAAATGATTTTTTGTAATTAATGTGTACATCGTAGATGTGCAATTCCATTATTTTCAGAGGATTTTTATTCTGTAGTCTGATACTTTAAATCCTGAATGTTGCAGAAAGCAGAACCCTTGGCAGAAGATATATCTGCTTTTCATCATTGACTTATTGAGGTAACATGGCCTGCAGAGAAGCTTCTTGTAATGTTAGGGAAGGATTTGTAATATTTAAGGAAACAAATGCGAAATGTTAGTGATCTGCCTGTCTGTTTTCAGAGATCCAATTTTGGTGCTCTCAAATTTTTCTATATATATATATACTTATAGAATTATGATATGATACTTGTCTGTGTGTTTTTATGTAAATTTTGAAGAAGAAAACAAATGTGTTTTTAAGGGATGTGCCTGCAGTTGGAAAGAAGTGCCTTTTCACTATAACAAGTCATCCTTTTTGTTGAATTTTGATGATATTTAAGTATGCATCTTTTTATATGTTTATCTATGAAGAATCATGTACTATAGAATTCTTGGAACCGAGTCCTCTCTGATCATGTGTTCTGAACTATGAGGGATGTTCTGCTTATCGCATGAGATGGTTTTCTCTTCTCGCATTGGCTTGTTCATGGACGGTTATTTAGTTATGTCGCCTTAGCATATTATGACAGTGAATATGTTTAACTTTTGGTCTTTTATAGATGTTGAAAAAACCATTGGAAGAAAACCGTATCAAAGGAGAAATATGCTGTATAGTTCTTATGGTCCTTGATGCATTTGTTTTCTTTAGTTATGATTATACACACGATCTTGATTGGGCCACTTTTGGCTGTTATATTGAATGCTCTTTTTGTGTTTTCTTACGAGGCTTCTTCAAGACTTCTACGATTATATTTAAGACTTGTGAGCACTGTTTGTTTGTGTATATTGTATATAATCCAATACAAGAGTGGGAATATGCTATGGTTACAATTTTCGCACCAGCCTTCTACTGATCTGATGACTAAGTGGCTAATATTGTAATGTGATATTTCACCTTATGGCCTTTCTCAATTTTCTTACAAAAATAATTGATGCTTTTCTTTATTGTTGGAGATGCAAAAAATAAAAGAGAGTAGAAGCCCTCATGCTTTTGCACTTTGAATATGAATGTTTACAATCCATTAAAAGATGTCGGGAAAGAGTTTTTAAGGCCTTGGAAGAATTTAGTGGGAAAAATCCCAATTAAATCTAGCTAATTCAAATTTAGACATATACTTTTAACACATAATGAAGTTAGTATCCCTTATTATGAATTGCTGAATGTTATTACAAGACCATAATAATTTTATGTAGTTAAAAAGGAAAATTGAAGGTATGGATAGGCTTTATTTTGTTTTAATTTGTGGGTAATCAAATTTTTTGTTTATTCTGAAAATGAACGAGAATTTTAAATTTAATTGGCAAACAGTTAAAATATTTAGTTTGTGATGACTTCTCCCGTCTTTATTATAAGGTATAGTTGAATTTTTTTAGAGAGATTAAGTTAAATAAGTTAGTTAATCATAATTTATGTCATGTATCATTTGATTATATATCAATTGATAAGTCAAGCATATTAATATAGTATAAAAAAGATAAATATTAATACTTTAAAGGAATTTATTTAAAGTCATTAATCTCTCCTAAAAAATCAGTTTTATGTTATATTAAAGACGGGAAGAGTACCTAACGATGGCTATTTTTTTTATCAGTTTTTTTTTCTAATTTTTATTCTGTTTGCCAATTGATTTTCCACTCTTATATGTAAAGTAAGCGTTAATCAACTCAACATTCATATTTTAGGTCAAGAAAAAAAAAAAAGGAAACTCAACGTTTACATTCATCAAAACCAAACCTCTGTACTAATCTTATTTCATCGTCGGTCAATGGCGTCCCACCCCCACAGTATAAAATTATTTTTTAAAAACTGTACTGTTTACTTGTTGATATATAATAGATAAATTTAAATACTTTTATTTATAGGTAGACAGCAAAATGCTGCAGAACATTATGCATAACTAAATATGCATGATATCAACTTGTTGTCTATATTTGATTTATGTATTGTACTTGCCATGCCATCTTCTACTTCACCTCCAAGAACACCGATGATAGCATGTCTCCTACACATGAGAGTAAAATTATACGAAGACTTTTTTTCGCAGAAACCATAGACTTGTCATATTGTATTGTAATAGTTTGGAGAGCTCAAGTAAAATGAGTGGAAATTTGGCCCAAACATAAATAGCACAGATTATTCAAGACTTCACCTACTATAATACTATTAATAAATTATTGTTTATTATTAGTAAGTTTTCTTAATTTTCACACCTTCCATTATATTAAATATGAGTAAAGTTCAAATATTACACCTCTGTTCCAATTAACATGGTACACTAGTAGAGAAAATGTTTTTCTCAATCTTATTTGTAAGTCATATCATTAAATTTTTTATATGAATATTTACCATTCATTAATTATTATATAAATTTTCTTCTCATGAGGTATAATATATATTTAATAGAGGTAAGGTTAAAAAATTATTAATTTTTTTTAATCAAAGGACAAGATTAACTCTTGATAGACGTTTCCGCTGTCAGTTTACATACTACATTCTACAGCAAAAAATCAAAGTAAAAAACTAACTATTCACCAATATCAGAAAGCATTTGTATGACTTTGCAGGCAAAAAAAAAAGCATTTGTATGACAGTATTCTGGTGCTACCATCATACAAAGCCAATCTCCTTCCATATTCAGAGCCCACTTAGCCAATGTATCTGCACATCGCAGAGCCTCTCTATTGGCGTGAATGATTTCAAGGTTCCTGTAAGAGAATATCCACTGCCAGACTTCCTCTATTTCAAAGTAATGATGCTGTAATGGATTACTAGCTGTAAACAGTAGTTGTATAGCTTCAAGACAGTCAGAATAAAGTTTGATTTTTTTGAAACCCATGTCAGGACAAATTTGTAATCCCACTTGCATGGCTAGCAATTCTGACACCACTATTGGAATAAATCCAAGTTTCCGTTGGAATCCCACGATCCAGTTATCATGACAGTCCCGAACAAGGCCCCCACAAGTTGCTTGCCCGTGTTGAGTGCGAGAACCATCCACATCGACCCGAACATATCCTGACGCTAGTTTACTCCAACACTCCTCAGGTCTACCTAGGAAATTAAATAACTGGTGTTTAGATTTACCATTTTCAATGTCCTCCATAAGCTAGTGGAGGCATATCTGTGTACTAGACTTTGAGGTGAATCACAATTTCCATCGAAGACTCTCCTGCATCTATTCTTTCATATTGTCCAACATGCCCTCCCAAAGACTTTTAACCATGGCCATTTAGCAACTTTCCGACTACCCAGTCCATGTGCTTCATTCCACAGTAGCCACACCTGCAAATCACTAGAAAAGAAAGTACTATAATATAATGGGTTAATTAATGCCATCCACAATCTACTAGCACTCTCAAAAATCTCTCAAAATGTGTAACACTGTCTCCTTGCTTTGGCACTCAAATGGACATTCTTTATTTTCACTAATTCCTCTCTACACTCGGAGTACGTTTGTTGGGATTCTCTCATGATATACTTGCCACATAAAGTATTTAACTTTCTTCGGAATTGGCCACCTCCATAGATTCTTCCACCTATAAGCCGTTTGCAAGTTATGGTTATACACCAGCTTATGGGCTGAACGAACACTAAAATCTCCATCCGTGGACAATCTCCAGTAATATGTGTCCATCCTTGTTAATGTGGGTGGAGTCGCCGTCATGATTTTCTGTACCACCCAGTTCGGAAGGAACATTCTCCACTTTTCTACATTCTAGGAACCACTAGCAGTCACAAACTGGTTCCCTTTAGCATCATATTCAAATAAATGGGTGTTTCTTTCTATGAAATACACCAAAGGTCTGTCTATAGGAGTCCACAAGTCCCACCAAGCATTTGCCGTGGCACCATCTTGCAATTTCTTACCTAGGCCATTACAAAAAATATCCCATATTTTGGTAAGACCACTCTAAACTACCGATTGTCTTGCTTTCTTCCTCACAATTGGTAACCACCCTTCCCCACACTTATATTTATTTCTCAAACATTTAACCCAAAGTGCATCATGCTTGGTAATAAGTTCCCAATAAAGTTTCATTATAAATGATACATTTTGGCATAAGAGGTCTTTTATCCCAAGTCTGCCATCTTCCTTTGGACTTTTTATCAAGTCCCATGCAATAAGATGAAGCTTTCGGCTGTCTTAACCATGTTCCCAGAGAAAATTTCTACTCATTCTATCAATTTATTTTATTATATTTTTGGGAATGAGAAGAGTTTGCATTTGGTAGTATGAGAGAGTAGACAAGACAAACTTAATTAACACTGTTCGTCCTGTATATTAAGATAATGTCCCACCCAACTACTTGGTCTCTCTTTGACACGCTGCACCAAGGGAGTGAAAGTTTGCTTGGTGGCCCGTTTGTGTAGTACCGGGACACCAAGATACTTGTAATAGATAGATAGATAGATAGATAGTAATAAAGCCTCTTGGCTTAATTAAAATTTTGTTAAAATTATAGACCTGCATTAGAATTATGATATTTCAGCCGAATTGTTGTTTAATAGATGATATTAAAATAAAGCTACAATAACCCCTTAATCTTACCGGATTCAACATGTCTTCTCTTTCCATGTCTGTTGCTTAAAATAGTGGCTTTTTCATCCATTCCTAATCCATAAACACACTATGCAGAATGAAAAGTGTGATGTCCACAATGTTAGATCTCATGTTTTGATGATAACAAAGAATATTATGAATAAGATTTGATTAATAAATAAGTTTGAACAAAGTAATTACATGGAAAAACATCACTTGAAGTAAGTATTGGAGTAATGAAGAAAGGCCAAGAGAAAAAGCTGAGAAACTTGATCAGAAGCAAGTTTTCTAAGGCATTACTCGTACTCGAGTAATGAGACAAAACTTGAAGTAACCAGAGGCACCTTCCAGTAACCTGCCAACGTTACTCGAGTAAGTACTCGAGTAATAGTGTAAATGTTTTCAAGTTGCTCTCGGCCTGCCAATGTTACTCGAGTACCTACTCGAGTAACCAGGTAAATAACTTGGAGTTGCTCTCGACCTGCCAACGTTACTCGAGTAGATACTCGAGTAATCATGTAAAAGTCTTCCAGTTGCTCTCGGCCTGCCAATGATACTCAAGTATGTACTCGAGTCCCCTGTTTCAAGAAAAGTGTTGCTCTCGACATTTTCAATCCTGCCAACGTTACTCGAGTAGCTACTCGAGTAACTCACTGTGGTAAGCAAAAACCTGAAGGTAGTACTCGAATAACTTGATCTATTTTTATCTTACTTCACTTGAGGTTCTACTCAAGTATGCAGATATTTAATGACTCTTTTTAAGGGGATTACTCGAGTATGTACTCGAGTATGCAGAGTTATTTTTGAAGAAAAACCTCAAGTCATTACCCTAGTAAAGCTATGCACATAAATGGAGTTTACTCGAGTATGTACTCGAGCAGCAAGCTAATAAAACTTGAAGTGCTCTCGGCCTTGAAATCCTGCCAACATTATTGGAGTAAAGCATCGAGTAATCAAAAGTTTATTTGAAGGTTTACTCGAGTTGGTACCCGAGTAACCTATGAATAAAAGAGTGCATTACTCGAGTAGGTACCCGAGTAAACATGCATTTCCAAAGGTTTGAAAATTAACTTATTCCATGCACTACCCGAGTAATGTTATATTTGTTTGTTAACTTGCAGTTCATCAAAGTTTTCCCGATGATATTCGAGTATGTACTCGAGTAACCTTTAATGAATACTCGAGTATGCAAACCCAGAAATTCAGAAATCATTCCAACGTTCATTGTTTTGTTTCCTATATGATTAATCTTTCATTATATTAGTATTCTTAGCATATATGCATATAAACAATAAAGAGATATTACCAAATAAGGAAAGTCAAATGTAACGTTCAAATACTATCTACCGAAATACTGGAAAAGTCAACAATGGCTGTGCACTCTCCAACGGACGAGAAGAAAAATGTTCCAACGGTCTTGTCCAACACTTCTATAAATATGGGAACATCCAAGCAGAAAATACAACAAGAACACACACAAACGTATTATCAAGTTCATTACTCTGTTTTACTCATTTTAGTGATTTTGTACTTCAGTGATTCTTATTCACTCTATGAGAGAGATATTTCATTCAAACTCAATATTTGTTATTGAGATAACTTAAGGTTGTGGAACCTTGAGTTGGGATTGGATTACAACTTTTAAGGGGGAGCGAGTGTCCAGACGAAGGAACTTGCTTGTACTGAGGTGCCAAGAACCCACTGAATCTTGGAAGTTATAGTGAAACTCTCAGAGAAGCTCTGAGGACTGGACGTAGGTCAAAGTGGTTGTGGCCGAACCAGTATAACTCCCGGTGTACACTTCGGTGATATTTCTCCTTACTCCGTACTGTTTTAATTTAACCGTCAAGTTTTTATATTTGCAACGAATTTTTAGTATCACCCAATTCACCCCCCTCTTGGGTGAAACGCTTGTTCTAACAAACAAGGTTAATCCAGTTGATAAATGAATTGACTCATTACTGTAAGGTTATGAGTTTGAATCTTACAGATGTGAGGCATGCTAGGACTCTGGTGAACTTTTGGGATCTAACTCATATAAACTTTTTTGTATTAAAAAAAGAATGAAAAATGTGATTGCACGGACCACATATTGAATATATGTATTAAAAAAACACATTACAAATTGAACCTAATAAATCAACAAATTTGTTTGGAATTTTTTTGGGGATATTTGATTTTATTATATTTTGTAAGAAATAATGGGATAATGTCTACTTTTGCCCTAAAAGTAACTATCTACAAACGTTAGATATCTAGAAGTTTTTCGCCAAGCATTTTTACACTAGAAATAATCAAAACGTAGCAATTTTGCCATAAATGTTAGTCAATGTTAAGTTTAACAATTAAATGACACATGACATTCAATAAGCCACCTCATAAACATATGGCATTCAATATTGCACTTGGAAAAATAAAATAAAAAAGCCACTCACTCTTCTCTCTTTCTTTAGAGTCGGCAAATGTAGCATCCTTATTTTTATTTTTAGAATATAAGTATAATTTAGAGATAATTATGAATTTAGAAGTGATCTTTAGGTTTAAAAAAAAGAAGAGAAGGAAAATTTGATTTAAAATATATTATGAAAAACAATATCATTATAAAAAATAATAAAAAAACGAAAAAAAAAAATCAAAGGTAGGCATAAAATAAAATTAAAAAAAATTATTATAAAAAAATATAGCCACCTACCACCGATCTATCAATCACACCACCGTTTTCGGTGGTGTGATAGCAAAATTGTCCAGTCGGCAAAAATGTCTATTATTATTGTTATCCCTTGTAAGTTTCCTTGGCTTATAAGCACAAAATTGGGGAAAAAATCTCTCAAAAAATTTTTGTGGATGAGAAGGATTTGCAAAATTTATATACACAGAAAATATTGATACTCTGTAAATTTTGTACATACTCTAATTTAAGTTTTCTTACTAATAAAATTTTCAATATTTTTCCCCATTTTCTTTACAAGTATTAGTTCCTATACTCATAATCCATTAATTATAAGTAACATAGTTACTGATTAAGTGATATATAAGTTGTCACAAAATACAAAATAAAAAAACTTAACAAAATAAAATAATGAAATAAAATTCGTTTATTATTATCCTAATAAAAATTATTGCACTCATAACCTTCTCTTTTCATTTATATAGAATCTGTAATATAATTTACTTTGATTTTAGTTAGATTCACGTGATCAAATCATTTTAATTTGTGCTTTTCTTTAAATAAAAATAAAAATAAATTATATTAAATATTTTATATAAATAAATTTTATTTTCAAAAAGTTTATTCAGTTTAGTTTTTGATTATGAATATAGGAACTAATACTTATAAGGGGAAATTAAGGGAATATTACTTATTGAAAATTTTAATGGTGAGAAGAGCTTAAATCATAATACCAATAGTTTATTTGTATCACATTTTGAAAAGGACCGGTACTTTTTATGTATAAAAATTTTTTAGATCATTCTTATCAACAAAATTTTTAATAGGAGTATTTTTTCCATTTTTCCCTACTTATAATCTAAGAAATCTAATAAGGATTAACATATTAATTTCTTAAAAATAATAAAATTCGATTATCTCAAAAAACCCAAACAGATTTGTCGATTCATTGGGTTCAATTTGTGGTGTTTTTTTTATACACACACGTTCTATTTTCATTTTTGTTTTGTTTAGCTTTTTTTTTTTAAGCTTGACCCTTTATGCATTTTCAGAAACCCGCACGGGATCTGACTTTCCTCCTTTATAAAGGAGGGTCCGTTGCAGTATCTAGGCGGTTGGATCAGACCTCAAAGATCCAGATTTAATATATTATTATAATATATTAAATTTGAACCGTTGAGATATAATCCAACAACCCACATACTACAACAAACCCTCCTTTCCTTATCTGCAGTGGAGGAAAGCTGAAACTAAAAGTTAAAGGAAACAAGCCAACGTAGCCCTAACGCATCGATCACCCAGCCTCTCATTCAGTTTCCCCACTCTCTTCCACCGTCTCTTGTTCGGTCGTTCTCCGCCGTCCTCAGCTCTTGCCACGTCTCCCTCACAGCCGCCGTCTCTATCGCTTTGACAGTCTCACTCGTCGTCGCCATTTTCTATTTTTGCTTCGCTCCGATCACCTTCTCAGTTTCAGTCTCTCCTTCATCCCTCCCCTTTTCGTCCCTCCACTGGAGCAGACCATAATGGCGAACGACGCACCACGTCTTCCCCTAGAAATCATCACAAATATTCTGGTACGACTTCCTGTGAAATCCATTATCCGATTTCAATGTGTGTGTAAAGATTGGAAGAATCTGTTCAAAACCATCTTTCATTGCAGAGCACCTCCACCATCCCACTCATAAAAACCCTTTACTTGTTGTCGATTGTTTTGTCTCTGAATTTAATAATTGGCACTTATGTTCTCTCAATCGTGAGATGCAAGTCCTTAAATTTCAGAATCAGAACCCACATGCCATGGATTCTGTAATAGATTGTGTCCATTCCAGCAATGGCTTACTTTGTGTTAAACTCATGGCTGAATCTTATGATTCCTTTTGGTTGTGGAATCCCTCTATTAGAGAGGTCAGACAAGTGCCCAACACTTTTAACAAACAAGAGTTTGAGGAGTATGCTGTAGGATTTGGGTTCAGGCCAACTGGTAATGATTACAAAATTGTGAAGCTTCTTTTGTCTAATTATTTGATTGTTCAAGTGGAAGCCTACGCATCAAGGACAAGGTTAGGGAGAAAAGTTGAACTCAGGAACTTAGAGAATGTATATGTTACCGGTTTTCACTAGGGGTGTTCAAATCAGGGATCAATCACTAAGGGTGTTCAAATCAGGGATGGGGATCAGGATCCCTCACTCCTGGTTCCGGTCCCAGTTTTTGGTCGGAATGCAAATTGCATATGGTACCAGTCCCGATCCCAGTTTGGTCCCAATAATCCCGAGCGGAGCAGGGATCAAACTGGGAAATCCAGGTTTTTTTCTAAAAAAATTAAATTTAAAAAATATTATTATATTAGTTAAATTTTCTATAATATAGTGTTTAAAATAATTATTTAACACCTAATAAGGCTATAATAATCACACAAATTGATCTAGAATTGAAGAATAATATTTTTTTATTATTATTATTATTATTATTATTATTATTATTATTATTATTATTATTATTATTATTATCACCTTCATCATTATTATTATTATTATTATACATTATATAGTAGAATTAATATCACGATATATACAGTTTAACTTCAATTAAATATGTGATACACATTTTATCAAATGATAACTTAAATTATGGGATAAAAAATACAAAAATAAAATAATAACTCAGTTTTTAAGAAAAAAAATTTAAAAAAGAATAAAAAACCGGGACCGGGATCGCGATCACAAGGTGTGTGATCGGTCCCGGTCCAGGTTCCAATAGATCCCGATCCCGGTTTTCCCGGTCCCGGCCGGGACGGGACGGGAAATTCCCGAGATCAAAATGTCCGGGACCGGGACCCGACAACTGGGACCGAGACACTTTGAACACCCTAAGTTTCACTGTTAATGGAGTTGTCTTTTGGTTTGGGCTAAAAGGAGAAAGTAAGCTTGATGTGATGGTGTCATTTGCACGGTATAAAAAACTGGATCGGCCGGTTCGACCTGTTGAACCGGGAACTGGCCCATGGTCCGGTCTGCTTTGATGGTTGAACCAGGAAACCGGTCTGAAACTGGTTGAACCGGTTAAAACCGGTGGTTCAACCGATTGGACCAATTTTATTTTTTATTTTTTTTATAATTTTTTTTACTTTTTTTAGGGGAAAATTGGAAGTTGAAGACCCAAATGAAGAGAAAAATATGTAAAGAAAGAACAAATCTAAAAAAAATGAAGAAGATAATGAAAAAAATTTATTTAAAAAGATATAATAATTATAGAAAAGGAGATATCATTGCATAAGTATAGGCATTATAACTCATACTAATAGATTTTAAGTATTTTTTTTTCTAAAAATCTTCATTTTTATCTATAGAAGTTTAAAAATATATTAATATATATTGTCACTAATAAATTATAATATTTTAATATGACCGATTCAACTACCGGTTAGACCCCGATTGACCCATTAATCCTTAAACCTGTGCTGTGACCGGTTCATTGCTCGGTCCGATTTTTCGTTCATTGGTCATTTGATATGGCCATGGAAGTATTCACATTGATACCACTTCCTACCATGACTTATACCCCCAATATCATGTTTCAATAGTCTTACTATGTATAAGAACAAACTTGCTATGCTTTCTCACACTCTGAATGAAAATAACAAAACATGTTTGATTCATTTGTGGGTGTTGGAGGAGTCTACAAATCCATCTAGTGAGAGTTGGAGTTGGACTAAATTATATACTAGCGAACCCAGTCCATACAGCTTCAACATTAGTCCAAACATTGTCTGGAGAAATGAAATTGTTTGCTTTGCTTTCCCAAAATACGAAGACTTTATTGAAGGTGAACAAGAGAATCATCATGAATCACAAATTGTTTTGTGCAATCTCACTACAAATGAATTCAACATGTTTGCTATCCCAAAACATAGCCGTCATGTTAAAATGTTTGATCATGTGGAAAGTCTTGTACTACTTGACAACAATTATATTTGAAGATAAATGCAGGTTAGTTAAGTGATGATCCCTCTAAATTTACAGGTTATGACATCCCTACTTATTGTTGTTCTCTGATTAACCGTATTTTGTTGTTAACTTTTAAGGGATACCAGCAAGCCATATTGATAATAGTGAAGATAAATGCTTTTTTGAAATTAATGCATCCATCATATATGCCCAGTTCCGTCATCTATACAGAATTTGTGTTGTGTGGTCTAATACCTTAAATCTTGAATGTTGCAGAAAGCAGAGCCCTTTTGATTACTGGAAGAAGATATATCTGCTCCTCTTCGTAGACTTATTGATGCAACATGAACTGCTAAGAAGCTGCTTGTAATGTTAGGTTAGGATTTGTAATATTTAAGGAAACAGATGCCAAATGTTAGTGCTCTGCCTGTCCGTTTTCAGAGATCCAATTTTGGTGCTCCCAAATTTTTCTTTCAACTTATGTAGGCTGCATCGGACTGGACTTAGCAGTAGCACTGTTCATCTCCAATGTAAGTTGTAAGTTTGTTGGGAAATACATATTATACATGTTTATATATATTTCGAAGTAGGATATGATATTTATCTGTATGGTTTTGTGTAAATTTTGAAAAAGAAAACAAATGTAGTACAATAAAGTAGGATTCAACTATTTTTGTATTGACCTTTCTACAGCAGCTAGAAGTTTTCAACCAATTATGTTTGAGTGAAAGGAAGAATGTCATTTCATCAAAAAGAATATAGAGGAAGCACTTGCTGGGTTGACAAAATAAGCACCAGGTTGTAAATTAGCAAATATACAAAGGAGAAAACAAAAACTAAAGAAGCTAGGAGGTAATCTGCTATACAGAGGAGAAAACAAAGGCGATGGCAGAGGAAGAGACAAGAGGGGATGTGGTGAGGGGGCAATTTGGTCAAAAAATGTTAATTCTTAGGACTGATTTTCCAATACCAAGGGCTGGTAGTACTTCTCCGTTCTTAATATAAGATATATTTACCTAATTTGATTAAATTAATGAATTTAGTTAATGTGATATGTATTTTCTAAACTACCTTAGTGTTTTTCTTTAATTTCTTTATTTCTTCTCCTCTTTGATTATTGTTGAGAGAGCAACAATATGAGTAAATTAGGAAAAAATTAGTAAATATAAAAATTATATCTTATATTCAGGATTAACATCAACTCTTAAAATATATCTTATATTAAGGACGGATGGAGTAATCCCATGAAAATTGGCATTGTGTGGTATCGGGATCGTTAAAATCATACATGACAAACGGGCAACCTCAGTATCAATCGCAATACTAACCCTCCAGTACCTCCCACCAAACAGGGCCTTAAAGTATGATAAATAAATGACAACACTGACTTCACTCGCCGTCTGTTTTTAGCATTTCAAAATTTCCAACAAAGTATACCAACAAAATAGTTCTCCAAGCTTTGATTCTTGTGGCGTGGGTTCATAGAGGTAGTTAATCATATCTCAAGGTAAGGCAAAAAAAAAAAATCATATCTCAAGGAGGGCATTTGTGGGAAAAAAATTAGTACTCTGTACATTTTGCAACATGACTTCTGTTCATAGAAACCTTTTCAAATGTGACCTATAATAAGGTCTGGTTGTGTGTGTGTCTGTGGTGTTGGCCATTTTTGTCTCATGCTGCGATTCCTATATTCATGAGGATGAGGAAGAAGCGAAAAAGAGGAAGGTGGAAGGTGATTTCTTTTTTCTTTTCTTTTCTTCTTTGAAAAATGTAATTTTATGATTTCACTTGTATTTAATTAAATATTAAAAATAAATTCAATTCTAGTGTTCCTAATATAATACTAGGAGATCTTATATTAAGAACTAAGGGTGTTCAAAATCCAAAAGGGAACCGGGATACCCTAATCTTAATTCCCAGTTTTGGTTTTTGACCGGAATGTAATTTGCATCCTGATTTTAGCACCATGAAATCCCTCCCTTTTTTAAAAAAAAATAAACTTACAAAATATCACTATATTAGTTAAATTCTCCATATTTTATTATTTAAAGTGATCATTTAACAACTAATAAGATCATAATAACTACACAAATTGATGTAGAGTTGAAGAATAGCATGATCATCTTCTTCTTCTTCGTTATTATCTTTATACAATATATAGTTAGAATTATTATCACGATATATGTGGTTTAACTCCAACTAAATATGTAATACACATTTTATCAAAGGATAACTTAATTTATGGGATAAAAAATTAAAAAAAAAAGGATAACTTAATTAAGAAGTAAAAAAAAAAGAATCAGGATTGGGATCTCAAGGGTGATCGTAGTTCCCGTTCTGACCCTGATCCCAATATGTCCCGATTCCAGATGGGAAGGGAGATTCTGAGATCAAAATGCCTAAGACTGGGTTGGAACAACCGGGACTACGATACTTTGCAGACCCTATAGAGAACCACAGGTTGTGCAAAATAGATTCTGTCACCAACGTTCCATCTTATTTTCTATCATGTTCCATTTCATTCTATTACATTCCCTATTATTTTATTAACTGAACACTCCATAAATAAGATAACTTCCTATTTTCACATTGCACTTCCAAGATGTACAATTAAGTGACTTTTTTAAGTTTAACTAAACAGCCGCAATTAAACCCAACATACCTAAAAATCAACGTTTGCATCAAACAACTTGAAAATGTTACAATGTTGATACCTAAATCAAGTCATTTTCTCCTGAAGAAATTCATGAATTAATACGTATCCTTCCATTAATATTTATAGCTAATAAAGCTTCCATTATTCAGCATCCAAATGACCATTTTTCAGAACAAACCAATTTTCTTTTCATTGCACTACAACCTCTACCACAATTCTAAGATATTCAAATCAAATTTTAATTAAAAAAATTTCTTTCACAAATAATAGTACATTACTTGTAAAAATTATCAAATCTAAACTTTAAATTTGATGGTATGTTCCACCATAACTATGAATTCTCCCCTTAGTAGAGAGAGAGGTCATAATCCTTGACATCAATACTCAATTCACCCTTACCTTTTAATATTTATTTTTCTTGTGCTTTTTTTAATTAAATGATTGGCCATTAATAATTAGCCTTAGGGAAGGTGAAGCATAGATATAGTACAAGGAAGATTAATAAAAGCAATATAGGCTATCATCATCCTCAAATTAGGTTTTAGGCCGTTGAAGCTTAAAGTATAACTGAGTAGATGGGTCATGATCCCAAGATTGACTCAATCTAACATCACTACTGTAACCCCCTTCGATAATTAGGCCGAGATTTAGCGTTTAAGCACATTTAATTATCGAATGAGAAATCCGGGACAAATAAAAACTTTTTAAAACACCTGTACAAATGGATCTCCATTCATTTCATTCATTAAAACAAATGGCCTGTTTGGTCTGCTACATATACAATATCAGAGTAAGCACAATTCCCGACGTTCACCCGGGATAATAACATTAATCCAATGGTTTATACAAGGCATCATTGCCCATCTCAGTATCCATACCGGGGATTACACAAAACTCTAGTACTATGATCTATACAATATATTTACAATGATCCAAAATGATAACCAGTTCGATATTAAGCCAAAATATTTAACTAAGACTACCGCTGGCAGTCCTAATCGTCCTTTGCCACTTGCTTGCTTTTCGATCCACTTGCCCTGTCTAAAAATGTTATTTGGAAAGAATGAGATTCTAGAGAATCCCAGTAGCAACAGTTTATTTATATGATGCATATATACAAAGCAAGTCACATATATCACAATGCAGCAATCAATATTTGAGACCGGGCTTTCGCCACGTTCCCTTCACTATATACGAGGTCGGGCTTACGCCACGCCCCATCACTTTATCAATATTCGAGTCCGGGCTTTCGCCACATCCCCTTCACTTTCACTTTAATCGAGTCCGGGCTTTCGCCACGTCCTCTTCACTTTCACTGTATTCAATGACTAATGCAAACATGCAATGCAATACACATGATATAGGATAAAGTGTCACTACCTTTGTCTTTCCTTCCTTGAGCAGGCACAGGCCTTCTATGCTCCGGGCAGATATCAAATCCTAAAGTCATAATTAAGGACGAAACATTATTCTCTATTCCAATACTCAATTAACTCTTCAACACTTAGATTTGGTTATCAATAATGACCCTTAAGAAGCCACAAATGCCTCTAATAAAACCCCTAAAAGGTTGGGAAACAATAGGGTGAAGATCTCTTTTCAAAAATACTAAGTGTTGGAACACAGGGTTGGGCTGCGGCCCACCCTTCCTTGGGCTGCGGCCCAAATATGGTCAGAAGGTCTTGGGCTGCGGCCCGCCACTCTTGGGCCGCGGCCCGAATCAGGTCAGAAAGGTTTGGGCCGCGACCCAGAGATTTCCTGACTCTGGGCTGAACTTCGAAAAACCATAACTAATTCTAGAAAATTCAAAACGGAGTGATTCCAAAGCCAAAAGAAAGGTATTTGAGTCTTATTTCAAGGAAAAATATGGCTTATAACTTAAAATCATCACAAAAATACAGAATCACCCAAAACCCAACATTACTCCAAAACAGAGTTCTGTTTTTTGTACCAAACTTTGGCAAAGCATAACTCTCAGAATATCAAACGAAATGACACAAACTATATGTCCATTTTGAAGCTTGGGATGTGAAATTTAAGACTGGAAAGTTTCACAATTTTCTGAAATCATTTGGTCACTCAAAACGTCCACACAAATAAACTGTCCAGACAGAGTTCACATTGACAGCATTTTCCAACTTTTCTACCAAAGTGTTCAATGACTCCAAAATCATTAACCAAGCTTATTCCCATACAATTTTCCACAAGGAACACAATGGTAACCTCAAAATGACCAAATTTATACTCTAACCACATGCCCTATTTTGACCAACACACCAAAACCAACACAAAGTTCCCAAACTTTACTTTTAATGATTCAAACCAATCCATTTGTCCAAAAGACATCACAATATACCATTTCCATTATCACAACATGCCAAACTCACTAAGACCCTAATTTTCGAAAATAGGGCATAAATTTCCAGAAAAATCAATGCTCACCAACATCCACAATATATATATCAAAAGGGAGATAACACTCACCTCTTTCACTTTGCCAAAGAGATTTCTTGATTCTTCAACTTTCACAATCTCTTGAGGTCATAAACTATCACCAATGAACACATTTCAACCATCACAATGAAGCTCTTCATTCAAGGATCAATATTAAAGAATGGAGTTTGAGCAATAGAAGCCATTTTCCCTACCTTTTTGCAAGCTTTTCCTCTTCCTCTTTGCTGCAAAAATGTCGACAGAAATGGAGAGGGAAGAGAGAGAGGACGAGAGAGAGAGATGGAGGTGGAGTGAAGAAGAAGCACAAATGATTATACTCCCTCCATTTCAGTTTTTTTCCTGCGCCAAGAGGGAAGAGAGGAGAGAGAAATGTATTTTTTTTAATCTCATTTGACTTTTCTTTACCTTCCTCTCACACCCACTTTGCCACATGTCAATTCTTCATTGGCTCCCATAAAGATAAACCACCAATTAGCTACTTTAATCCCTCCATTAGCCATTTAATCACACTTCTCATTTCTCTCTTAGCTAGTAATTAATTTTCCCATTAATTACCAACTTATGCCAATAATTCCATTTTTTCAATTTTCCAACAATTATGACATATTAAATAATATTGTCACCAATATACATTAATTTAACTTTAATCCGATAATTATCCTCAATAATTATCATTAGGCCTTAATCAAAAATTGGGGCGTTACAACTACACCCCATAGGATTTTATTAAAATAGTCATTCATCAAGTGTTTTTTCCCAAAACATGCTAAACCTTTAATCACCAAAAGTGTCATCATAGAAACTATTAAAGCATAAGTTCAAGTTTGAAATCAATATACTTATTGTCCAACAAAAAAATCAATATACTTAAATTCCTAAACAAGTTCATCAAAGTTTCATACGGTCATGGCAATAAGAAGAAAGTCAACACACAACATGGGCACACTTGGAGGAGGGCAATTAAGAGAATTTACAAAAAATTTATTTTATGGACTAATAAATAATAGGGGAAATTTGGGATAAAAACTCATTCCTAAATTTAATTAGAAAAAGAAAAACCTTGACTGTTTGACTAGAACATGAAATAAAATGTGTAGAAGATAAAATGCAGATAAATTACATATTTTAGATCAGGACCTTTTTTCTAATTAAATTTGTGTATGGATCCTTATTCCCAATTTTTGTTAAAAAATATTACTGTAATAATTTTATGTTATTAATTAAGTGCATTCTTAGCCATTCTTTCTAGCTTTTAATTATTTATTGTAGATAAAATCAATGTTCGTTAGTTAAACTCATTTTACAAGTTGTAATTCACGTATGCATGCTCTTCTCTACATCTTGAATGTTTGATTAGGAGGAAAGAGCGAGATTGTTCATGAATAATAATTTAAGATACGCGCTTGTTCATGAACAAGATGTAATGTTTCAATGAATCTCACTTATGAAACCGCTTTGCTATTAATTGATATTTGCACAAGTCATTCTATATCCGTTTATTAGTCTTTTATAAGGTTGGATTATTTTAATTTTATTAAAAAAAGGGGATAAAATGCATTTTTACCCCGAAATGTTTTTATGAGTGCTAGTTATCCTAAATTATCATACATTGGCGGAATATTACCCTCAAATGTTAAAATCATTGCAATATCGAGGAGTTCATGAATGACCCCCTCCATTAAAAAACATTAACTATTAATGCAGACTGAGAATTATTTTTTAGGAGAACAAGAATGACCATTCTTCTAATTTATAATTATTTATGCTAGTTACATGCAATATACATATTGCACAACTCGTTTTAGGAGATAAGGTTTATCTTTATGAGTGGATTCCACACATATGGAGCCTCCTTTTCTTATATTTCCCTCTGAAGCGCATCAAAGGATCTCATTTCACAACATTGTTAAGCTATAAATTGATATTCTCATAAAAAATTTCATCTAATTCACCCATTCTCTTTTTAAACTTAAGAAGTATGTCTTAGCCTTATTATTTTAGAAAATTCTGACAGGGAGAGAGGGCCGGAGCCCTGCTAGTGTTTTATCTAACTCCTTCAAGGGACTTCCAAAGATTCCTAATCATCTAGCAAGCCCTACTAATTCCAATTCTTCTCCCTCTTCTTCTCAGGTTATAGGACCTCTCAAGATTTAAGCTAGTCTCGAGAATCCTAAATTCGGGATTTTTGAAGGATCTAGGTTTAGACAGGAGAAACTCCAAATTAATGTTTCAGGAACGTTTGAAAAACATATTCTAACGCTTCATTAGTGATAATCCTTAGTTCTGACTTAGTTCTCTTATATCAAAGTTCCTTGTAAGGTTTTTGAGTAACATTAGGAAGCAAATTACGAATCTTTAAGAAGATTTTTATACTAATTAAGGGTATTATCACTCTGAAGCTTAAATCCTTCATTGGAGAGTGACTCTTCTTTGTTAATATATTGTAGACATCATGTAGTGTGATTTTTACTCATCTTATCTGCTGGTATTGCTCATAAGAGTTTTTTTTATCTAAGCTCATAGGAGTTTTTAAGAAAACCATATGGTCTAGTTTATATTCTTAACAAGTTCGATATGTCTTCCTTATGTTTTTTATGTTGAAACCTATCTTGTGGGATTTTTTTTGAAAGGAACTAGAATCAATAGAAATTTTAGGAGATAACATGTTGATATATATGTATTATTCTTCTCCTAATTGAGGTAGACGTGATTGTGTCACTTGCCCCAATGAATGACATGCTGGTCCAGGTGAATGAAGCACCACTCACAAAGGCGAGTGGCTTAGTTTAAGTAAAGCTTAAATATTTATTGTATGTGATTTACTGTGAAGCATGTTGTGACTATTATACTTTGTTAATGAGAAAATGATGAGAACTTTGATAGAGATAATCATAATGATTAATGTTAAGTGATAACTTCACTAAAAATGTTAAGTGATAACCTCAAGATGAGAAGCATGTGCTTAATGGAGGTATGAGAGGAGTCAATTTGATATATTGTGTGACTACATGGTATGGCCACTATGTTTATTGATCTTGGACACTATATTTGGCCCCATTTTTGTCAGGACAATATTCCCTTACTACGAGACTCTAGTGGCTATAGGGCAGTATTTTCAAGGATCGTGCAGTATTCTCAAGCGCAGTATTCCCTACTGAAGGAACCCTTTTTTCATATGTGCTATATAGGATTTTGATCGATCTATATCAAAATTGTGAAGAGTTTATAAGAGTCACTAGTAACATGGTTTGGGACTTAGCCCATAGGCATAGTCTGTGGAAATAAGGAGGATATAAGGAAGGTTTAAGGGTTTAAATATGACAAGAATATTAACTGAGCTATTTATATATGATATTGATTATGGATTATGCTATGTATATGTTATATCATTGAGACCTGGATCCTTTTATTATACCTCTTAGTCCCACCTGGCACCTTGCAGGTGATGCCGGTAGGTGGGTAGGAATTATGTTTCTAAGATACTAATCTCACTCTATTGCTCTTAATGTTTTTTTGGGTGGGAGCTCGAGGGAAGACACAACCGAGAAGGTGCCTTAGGTCTGAGACAACTTTCATGAGTATTCCTACTTTTAGGTTAAGTTATGATATTGCTTTTACTTTTATTGCCACATTTTAAGGACTTCATGTTATGAAATGTTGGACTCAGTTTCATTGTTAGTTGGGCAGAGTTGTTAAGGTTATGTGAACATTAGGGTTTTAACATTTCACGAACCTTTTCTAAGAATTGTTGATTGTATTATACGAGTATTGACTAGTTTATGAATTATTTCCAATTTATTAAGAAGTGGATTTCATTCTAGTGTAGGGGCATGAGGCCCAACTATTATAAATTGTGAATAAGCAGGTGATAAGGCCCAACTATTTACCAACATTTCTTTTTAACATGGTTATGTAATTGAGAAAGGTATTAGCTGGAGGGGCAATATTCCCTCTTGCCTGCATAAGTAGTTCAATGTAGGGTATTTTCTTTTTACTACCATGATAGGGTCAAATGAGTATGAAGAGTTTGTTCTATCATGGTTATTGTGTCTCGTAAAGTGAAGAAAAATTTTTAAGAGCATTCTTTTATCATGATGGTAATAAATCAGAGAGTAAGAGTCTAGATAATCAAGATAAGATGTTTCACATTTGATGATCCAATCAACAATGTTTCGCACTGAAAATATGGTCCTCACACATTTCCTATGTAAGGCAAGAAAATATGTTTAACATCATTGTCCTTATGATCTTGATAAGTTAAAAAGTTAAGAACCTTATACAACAAAAAGTTAGCATAATCAAATTCTAGGGAAAATGTGATATGCATGTCTATGATATGTATATCTAACAATTTGGCCTCAGATTTAATGATCATTCTAGTGTATTTTCTTATTCTGTGAGCCTTTCACTCAAGTCACTTTAAGTCATTACTACAAAAAAGTTTGAATTCGACAGTTATTTTAACATATATAACATTTAAAACTTTATAGGTACCATTTATTTAACAGTTATTCTATTAAAAACAATACCAATCCAAACACTCCACAATGAAACCTAATAACATGAAGTCTAAAAGCTAGACTCTATACTTATTTGATTGTGATGCTGATTCATTTTACTTATTCTAGAAGATTGTATTCTAGGGCCACATGGTTGGTTTTTTTATTGTATTGTAAATATTTTCTCATAGCCATAACACTCTATTTAATGGTTGTAAAGTTGCTCTTGAATTACATAGGAGAATATAATATTTTCAAAATGATTTGCTTCAATTTCTTCTTAACTCTCTACCTTAATATGGTACAAGAGCCATGAAAATAGTTGCCACAAATTCTTCTTCCCTAGGTTAGGGAGGAAATTGATAAATGCTTCAGTGAATTTTATCATGGGTAATTCAAGTCTATTGGATCAAGATCTATGGATTAGGCATTGTCCTATGTAAAGGAAGTGGTGAAGGATGAAGATAATAAATGGTTGTTGAGGGAAGTGAGTGATGCTGAGATAGAGGAGGCTGTGTTTCAAATAGGGGCAGACAAGGCGCCTAGACCTGATGGTTATTTAGCCTTATTTTATCAATATGCTTGGGAAGAGGTATACAGGACGATATGCAATATGGTTCATGAGTTCTTTTGAAGGCAAAACACAGTTAAGGGCAATAAATAGTACCAATATTATGCTTAACCGAAGGTGGATAAACCTGAAGGAGTGAACCACTATAGACCTATCGGTTTGTGTAATGTATCTTATAAGATCATTATAGAAATTTTAACAAATAGAATGAGATCGTTACTCCGAACCAAAGAGCATTCATCAAAGGGCAAATGATACAAGATAATATTGTGATTACACATGAAGCATTCCATTATTTGAAGAATAAGAAGGAAGGAAGGAATGGAAGCTGGCCTTAAAGATAGATATGAATAAAGTGTATGATAGGGTGGAGTGGGATTTTATGTAGGCTGTGATATTGAGAATGGGATTCAATAGAAAATGGGTTAATTGGATAATGAAGTGTATAACCTCAGTTGATTTCAATCTGCAGATAGCTGGAAAATAAAGCTCTACTTGCAAAAACGGCTTGGAGGCTGCTACAAAAGCCGAATGATTTGTGGTGCAAAATACCAAAATGGAGATATTTTCCTAATGATGATTTCTTAAGGGCAAAGAAAGGGAGGAGAACATCATGGGGATGGTCAAATCTATAGAAGGAAGGGACTTACTAAAGAAGGAATTATGTTGGAAGATGGGAAATGGTAGAAGAATTAAACTATAGGAGGATAAATGGATGGTGGGGCTGTTATGAAGCTGCAAGCAACTAATATCACTGAAGAAGAGAAGAAAATAGTCGTGGCAGATTTGATAGAAAAAGGACAATGGAACCTGAGCTGCATAAGTGGGGAAATCTCATAAAAGGAAAGAGAGATGACATTGAAAATTCCAATTCCTTTAAACACTTGTGCAGATTGGGTGATTTTGATGGCTAATGGAGACAGGTGTTATACTATTAAATTTGGGTATAATGTTGCTAAAAAATGTAGGAAAGAGAAAAGCCCAAGGATCCAAGCTCTTCGTATGGTATACCAAAAGAGCTTTAGAAATGCATATGGAAAGTTGATGTACCTCCCAAGATCCAACATTTCCTTTGGAGGATAGCAGCTGGTGCAGTGGCAACAAAAGAAGCTTTATACAGAAGATCTTGTTCCAAAGATCCAATTTGCCCAATATGTAATGTTGAGGTAGAGACTGTAGAGCATCTTTTTTTCTTCTGTCCATGGGCCAAAAAATGTTGGTTTGGAAGCAGCTTGAGTTTCTGGTTTAGTAAATGGCAAATTAAAAGAGTTGAAGGCTGGCTGTGTGAAATGTTACATGAAGGCAAGGAACTAGATGAATATGGAAAAGCTATTCTTGCAGCCATGTATTGGTGGATATGGAAAAAAAGATGTAATTGGGTGTTTAGGGGTGAATTACCAGATGCTGATAAGACAATAAAATTGGTAAATGTACAGGTTGATGAATTTTGGAAATCGAAAGAACTGGTGAGGGGTAGGAGTAGGAAGATACATGTGGAGAGATATAAAAGACTTAGTAGTTGGGAGGCACTTAGTGAGGGAACTGTCAAGATGAATGTGGATGGATCGTTCCTTGGGAGAAAGTGTGCAGCTGGAGTAGGTGTGATATGTCAAAATAGTTAGGGCAGTTTTGTGGGTGGTATGAATAAGAGTGTGGAAGCAGATTCTCCATTTATGGCTGAATGTTTGGCTTTAAAGGAAGCTTTGTTGAACAAGGTAAGATTTCTAGATTCACATGTGATCTTTGAAATGGATTATGAAGTTTTGTATAGAATGATAAGAAGTAATGCAACAGTTGGCTGTGAGTGGAATAGTCTGGAAATTTTGCAGGAGATTCTTAGCCTCAAAGAGTCATTACAAGGGGTGTGCTTTTCTCTTGTTGCAAGGCAAGGTAATAAAGCTATTGATGTTTTTGCAATTAGTGCAGTAAAGAAGATGTACCAGCTTGATTGGCTGGATTTAATGTCGTCATCTTTAAGCATCATTGTTACCCGAGACTCTGCTAGGCACAAGGATTCTGAGAAGGGGAAAGAGCCAGGCTTCACTAAAGACTAAAAAGGGCATTAGCTGATTTTTTTTAATGTTGACATAGAATAAGTAATACTGGAAATAATAGTTTTTTGTTTGGATGGGTTTAATGTGAGCTGTGGGATAGGATATATTGTTAGAATTTTTGAGAATTTCTTTGGCTTCGGTTATTAGTGATTGTAATTCAATTTTTTTGTTATTACTAAAATTGTTTGTTTGGCCAAAAAAAATCTTAATCTTAAATATAAGACAAAGTTTTCATATTTGTGAACATTTTCCTAATTTACCCCTATTAATCCTCTCTCAACAATAATCAATAAGGAGAATGAAGGAGGGAATGAAGGAATATGACTAAGGTGTTTTAGACAATATGTGTCATATTAACTAACTTCCTTAATTTAATCAAATTAGATAAATATGTCTTATAATAAAGACATGAGAGAGTATTACTCATCAAGGATTGGCCACATTTTGCATTACCCACACTTGGAACATATGTACCAACACGAAATTAGCTTGCATCCGCTGCCAAGACATCCGTTGTTGGTCCTTTTCCTTAAACGGCGACATTTGATAGGAAAATTAAATTTGGGCCGCCTGTTTGTAACAATTAAATGGACGGTGATAAAATGCTACTAACTTAAACGACGTCGTTTTAAATAGGCGATCTCATCCGTTGATTTTCTCACACAATCTCAGCCCTCCATGTATTTTCCCATTTCATCTCTCCTTTTAGTAATCTGATTTGGCAGATCCACGTAACTTGTAATTTTACTTTGCTTGGCAATTTGGCACACTGTTCTTCTTCCTCCGCGGGAAACTGAGAGCTGGGATGCTGTGTTGCAATTAAGCACAAGTTTGTAGGAATTGGATATTAGGTAAGTAAAATAATAATCTTTTATCAAATACCCACAATATTCTTGATACTTCATATCTAGTTTTTACTTTTATGATTTATAATCTAACTTGATAATCTTTAAGATTATTGATACTTGATATCCTTTTTTATACTAGATATCATTTTGATTAATATATTGAGAAAAGTGAGTTTTGATGTAGGTCTTATTTGTTATTTTCTATTATACAGTTTATATTTATATATAGTCTATCATAGAATTTTTATTTATATATAATCTAACTTGATAATCTTTTGTCAAATACCCACAATATTCTTAGGCAATGTAGATGATAGGATAATCTATCACATATGAGTGTGTGTGTATAATCAGCTAAAATATTTTTATTTGTGTGTTTATAATTGTTTTTATTTGTATATATACCTTTGTTGATTTTGAGATCACAATTTATATTGGGTTTATCCTATTTATTTTTGCAAGAGTTTTATACCATGGATATAGATTTAACTCCTAGACTTAATCTTGAATTTGACAATTTAGAAGAAGCATGGGAATTTTGGAAGGCATATGAAAAAAAAAACTGGTTTTGGTGTTCGAAAACAAAGCTTTAATAAGAGTAAAAAAGATAAGTCCTTATACACCTCTTATCTATATGTTTGTTGTAAAGAAGGGGTAAGAAAGTCAGACAACCAAGAGGTGGCAACAAAGAGACAAAGGGATGAGACAAGAATCGGTTGCAATGCCAGAATGAAAGTTAAACAAGTAGATGGAAAATACAAGATAAATAAAGTTTTCTTGGATCATAATCATCCTCTTCAGCCTCCTGAAGCTATTCACTTGTTTGCATCGTTTCGGGAACTATTACCAGCTCAATGTTATGAATTAGAAAACGTTGAAAAAGTTGGAATTAGTCAAAAAGCAGCATTCAATTTGCAAAAGTCAATATGCAGGAGGTCGAACCAATTTGGGATTTACAAGAAGTGATGTAAAGAATTATCTTAACTCAAGAAGGCAACGAGCCATGAAATACGGTGATGCTGGATGTATATTTCAGTATTTTGAGAAACAATTAGCAGAAAACCCATCATTTTTTCATGCCCACCAAATGGACTTAGATGAGCAAGTGACAAATATATTCTGGGCTGATGCGCGTATGCTGGTCGACTACGCTTGCTTTGGAGAAGTTATTTCTCTTGATACAACTTATTGCATGAATTGTAATCATAGACCTCTTGCAATTTTTTCTGGCTTCAACCATTATAAAAGAGGGGTGATATTTGGAGTGTCATTGTTGTATGATGAGACTGTTGAGAGTTTCAAATGGCTCTTTGAGACTTTTTTGTGTGCACACAAAAATATAAGGCCACTCACTGTTTTTACTGATCAAGACGCTGCTATGTCACGAGCATTACAAGAAGTGATGCCAGATGTAAAGCATGCCCTCTGCACCTGGCATATTTCAAGGAATGCAATGAAGCACCTCCCAAACTCAATGGTTAGTGATTTTAACCATTGTATGTATAATTGTTGGGATGAAATTGAGTTTGAAGAATGTTGGCAAGAATTATTATCAAAACAAGATATGATAAAAAAAACTCATGGTTGATATCTATGTACCAAATAAAAGAGAAATGGGCCGCATGCTATATGAAGAACTTAAGGACACTTCGCATGAGAAGCACACAATAAGTGAAAGTGTCAATACATCTATTAAAAGTTGCACTCATGTTAAATTGGATATCAATCGATTCTTCCAACAATTTGAACAGGTTCTGGAGGATAAGCGTTATAATAAACTGAAAAGTGATTTTGAGTCACTTGACAAGTTACCAAGGTTGATATTGCAGAGTTTAAATATGCTTTGTCAACTTTCAGATGTGTATACTCGCGCCATTTTTTACTTGTTCCAACACGAATGTGATCTTCGTGATGCTACATGTATAAAAGAGAGAAAAGAAAGAAAGGTCATCGTAGATGAGAATGATGATGTTGTTGTGTTTGATTATGTAATTACTATGGACAGCAATAAAAGGGAGCATAGGTTGACATATAATCCTTCAACAGAGACAATTACCTGCAGTTGCAAAAAGTTTGAACGAGTGAGCATATTATGTTGTCATGCATTGAGGATTTTGAATGAACGTGATGTTAAATTACTCCCCAAGAAATATATAGTAAAGAGGTGGACAAGAGAAGCACGATGTGGTGTTGTGTATGATAATAATGAAAAACAAATTGAAGTTGATCCTAAATTACAAAGATCAAATCGGTATAGACAGTTGTGTCCCCTACTTGTTAAACTAGCTAATGATGCATCAGAAAGTCCAGAGGCATTTTCTCTTGTTCATGAAGGCGCGTTGGAACTAAGTAAGAAAGTGGCCGAACTTCACATCAAATACATATCCAATGATAGTAATGGTGATGGAGGTAATGGTGGTGGCAAAGTTATTGGCTTGAAAAAGAGATCATGTAGAAATATAAGTAAACGGATAAAAAGTTCTATTGAAATTAGTAAAAGAAGAAGGGGAATCAAAGCCTCTAAAAAGCCTCCTCAAGTTTCACAAGTATGCTTTTTCTCAATTCAGTTTAATTTTTTTAAGATGCTTGTTATATATTTATTAATTTTTTTCAAATGTGTTTTAGGGACACTGTAATGAATTTCAAGCACAACATGATAATATCATGTTGGATAACTCTCAACCAAGTCAAATGACTTTTACAAGTTTGTGAACGGTATGTCATATGATGTTGGACAACATTATCAACTGCTTTGTTTATCTAGGAAATATATATTGAGACATTCTTTTATATTTTTTTATTGTAGGCACCACTTAACTGTGACATCACATCACTTGAAGCACTGGATTTCAACCAAACATACAATTCAGGTAATCAGAAAAAATGATGATAATAGAAGAACATAACTTTGTCACTTTTATTGAAATCTGAAATTCTTTACATATCATTGTCTCATTTCAAGACTGTCGCTAATTTCAGTACTCTCACTATATATTCATTAATAATATAAGGTTACATTGTGTTGCAAATACAGATTCAATGATTGGCTTGGATCCTCTTGCATGAAGCCTCTACTCCAACTTATTTTGTGAAGCTCCATTGTACAACTTTTGGCTTCTTTTGGGCTACTCTCTTTTGTTGGTCAAGCAAGCTCATTATTTTGTTCTCTTGTGTTGCTCTCTAATTTGATGAAGAAAGCTCATTATAACCTGTCATAAAACAAAGTCAAGAAATGAGAAATGTTTCATGTTTGCAACCACAAAATGTTTCATGCCAATTTGTTTCATGATTGTTTCCATTGTACTTGTTTGGAATGAGAAATCTTACTTGTTACCACAGAACACCTATGTTCTTCAGTTTACCAGTAGAGTTTGGTGATTCACATAAAACCAGTTATCCTAATAACCTGACGTGAAAGAACATTTTATTCAATATCCTAAGAGATTGCAAAGAATCAAAATATTTTACTAAACATTTGTCGTCATGATTCATGACTTAATTATGCATTATAAATTATCATACACAGAAAGTTACATGACTACAATAACACCATAACACATCACAACATCTTCATGCTCATTACATTGAAGACTGAAGAGAGAAGTACACAGGACACCTAATATAGCAATAGTCAGTGAAAAATCGATTGGCTACCTTAGCAGCATAAGCTAAGAATGGAACTGTGGTAGGACAATATTATACAAATATAAAGGCTAGTTAGTAAACAAAATAAGGGGAGGCAAACTGGCTCTTTCTCAAGAATTATGAAATCCAATCTCTGCAAGTTTACAATGGACACGAATAACAGCATATGCAAGTGAATGTTTTTGCTCTGGATGCTACAGAAGATTATAAAAGAATGTCCAATGCTACATCATTACTACATACTAGACATGCAATGAAAAGGTTATCATGATCAAAATACTTTGAACAGCAATTCACATAATAACCAATCTCAAGATGGAATTAATCAAACCAGGCAATGATAAAGAGATATAGAAGAGATCAACCCTACTTCAACTTTCTGATAAAAGCACTTAAAAACAAAAATTTACACATTACACCAGCTGATAATAGTAACAATAATAATCTCAACAAACACAGGAACCTCTTTAAGAATATATCATATTTTTTTGGATAAATATTAAAGGGGCAAAATTATCTCCTACCAACAGAGAGTTATAGAAGAAAATTGAACCACCAAATATTGCAAAACTATTTCCTTCAAGTAACTCAACATTTAAAAAGAAAATTAAGAAAAAACTCAGGGAAACTTCAGTCATTTGCAAGAGTCTCAACACACATAGAGATGAACGAGCTGGGCCAAGCAAACACATTAATGTGCAAGTATAATCAATATTTCATAGCACTGCAGAAGAATAAATGTACAGAATAAAGTCAATATTCTTGACAAACTTCATATGGAGTTTTGAAGAAGAAGAATAAATGTACAGAATAAATTGCACTGAAGAATCCAAATCCATTGTCCTTCCCCTTTACATATTTCATAACACAAGCAATCGAATCACATATAATTGGTTCTGAACTTCAATCAACACAAATAATGCACAGGGTAGAGAAACATAATCAAACCAAACAGAATCAAACCTGAAGCTATTTTGCGAAATAGAATCAAACAGAATCCGAATCCTTCGTCCTTTCCCTTTACATATTTCATAGCACAAGCAATCAAATCACATATAATTGGTTTTGAACTTCAATCAACACAAATAATGCACAGGGTAGAGAAACATAATCAAACCAAACAGAATCAAACCCGAAGCTATTTTGCGAAATAGAATCAAACAGAATCCGAATCCATCATCCTTTCCCTTTACATATTTCATAGCACAAGCAATCAAATCACATATAATTGGTTATAAACTTCAATCAACACAAAGAATGCAAAGGGTAGAGAAACAGAATCAAACCTGAAGCTATTTTGCGAAATAGAATCAAACAGAATTTGAATCCATTGTCCTTTCCCTTTACATATTTCTCTACCCTGTGCCTTCTTCGGCAGTGCACACAGAAGAAGAAAGTGCGATAGAAGAGGAACATACACCCATCCGACGCAAGCCGAACACCTATCGGAGGAATCTGTCGATGGTTCCCTCTCATTTTTGTGATGTGCAGGTTTGACGCAAGCCAAACACCCATCGGAGGTATCTGTCGATGGTTCCCTTTTGTTTTTGCAAGGTGGAGGTCTGACGCAAGCTGAACAGCATCAGAGAAATTTGTCAATGGTTCCTTTCATTTCTGCAAGGTGAAGGTTCAACGGCCCAGATGAAAATGAATGGAAGGCTGAGATCTCACCTGAAACGAAGCCAAACGACGTCGTTTAAGGAAAAGGACAGGCAGCGGATATAGAGGCAGCGGACGCAAGCCGATTCCGTACTAACACCACTCGAATGCTTCACAGTTTGTGTTCGTCATTGTGGCACTCTAAAAAGCCAATAAATATATATTAATGAATTAAGTAATTACTAATAATGCTAATCACACCCAACAAAATTTTACATCATATATACCATGTTTCATTTTGGTTTGGAAACTTTATAAATCTTTTGCTTAATATTAATAAGCAAAATGTTTCTTTCAATGCATGAAAAAATAATCAGCTAATAACTATTATCATTGTTCATTAATTAATTTTAGTTATATTTTAAAACATTTTTTAAAATTTAAAATTCAATCAACCCAAGAAAACCTAAATTCACTATATAGACAGAGAATGATGTGTTGTATACTTAAAAAGATTTTTAATATATTGGGCCAACAATGTAAATTTAAAAAGGGACAATTATATTCAAGTCCTACATATGAGAAAAAATGAAGAAATTGTTCTTAAAGTTGTTAATAGACGCCCCTCGACTTGTCATTAACAACTTCAGGGACAATTTCTTTTTTCTTTTTTTTTCTTATGTGGGACTTGAATATAATTGTCCCATTTAAAAACTTAATTAAAACTATATTTATAGGCAAACAATGTAAGAATTATACTTTTTATCATAACTCATGCATACATTATACCTATAAAAATTATGAACTCACAGCTTCACACCTAAAAAAGATTGAACAAATGAGTTTGGTGTCACAAGGTCGTGCACATAAAATTACACTTTTACCTCTTAGGAATTAAATCAAATCATCAAAATTATCCTCTTGCTTTAACTTTTTGGAGGGAGTTAAGTTCCTATAAACTAAATTCTCAAGAACTTTCTTAAATTTTTATGTCAACTATTCAGTAATTTAGCACATGTTTTATTTTATTTTCAAAATATTTTTTTGTTTTTTAAAACAAAAAAAAATTATAGAACTTATTTAAAAATTTGTTTTCAATAAATTGTTTGTAAAAATAAAAAATAGATTTTTTTTAAAAAAAAACTAAATAACCAAAACAGTTTTAAAGTGTTTTCTTCTTTTTATTTTTCTATTTCTTTTTTTTTTAAAGGTACCACCTATCCACTATCAATATTACACCACCAACACTAATTACTGCTATGTCACTGTCAGAGATGATCACGAGCAATGACTATTACCGTCATGTCACTTCAAAAATAGATATTTTTTATATAAAAGCACATTTTTTTAAAACAACTATCCAAACAATTTTTTGTTTTTTGTTTTCCAAACTTGTTTTTGAAAACAATTTTATAAAACTGTTTTGGAAAAAAACAAAAAAAAAACTTTCAATTAAATTTAATTAAGTCTCCAGATTTTTGCTTATAATTCATTCTCCAAACTTCATATTAATATTATGTTTTTTTTTTTAATCTTATACCCTCATCAGATTATTGTTCTTTTTTCGGTCAAATCAGGTTATTGTTCAAGTATAACAAACATTCAAGAAACTGTTTTCAAAAAAATTAAAATAATAATTTGACAACTTAGAGACATGCACCATATGACTCATCACTTTTATTTACCTTGTTAGGTCACCCATATCAACCCCTAGTGGACCTTTTTTGTTTTCTGAAAATTATACCGATCACGTTTAATGTTTAATGTAAAATTAATGGATTGCTCATAAATATATGACAAACCGAGTAATATTATTTTCTTTAATTTAAAAAAACTTGATTTTTTGTGCATAGAAAACCAACTTGCTGTAAATTACAATTAATAGTTTATT
This sequence comes from Inga laurina, assembly GCA_963855925.1. Classification (NCBI taxonomy): domain Eukaryota; kingdom Viridiplantae; phylum Streptophyta; class Magnoliopsida; order Fabales; family Fabaceae; genus Inga; species Inga laurina. The sequence continues at coordinate 22,462,113 of OY979713.1, forward strand.
AAACTGACAAAAAAGTGACATAATTTTTTGTGACAAAAATTGAGATATACTTCATAAGGACACCTGTTTGAATTAAGCATTCCTTGTCAATATTTGAGTGCCATGTTGGTTGGATGAGAGGCAAAGATTCCTCCCCCATATGACCGTGGGTCCGAACGACATAGTCAGAGTAAATTAAGAATTAAGCATTCCTTGATTTGTTTTAACTTTGAGCCCCCAAACCTTAACTTATAGAAACTTTATTTGTACCAAAAGAAATGTTCGCTGCGGCCAATTATCAAACATGTTAGTTAGTATATGAGATCTTATAATATAATTAGAAGGATTTTATTATCAAACAATGTTGTTGGACAATTAATCTAGCAAATTTGATGATATTGGTAATTATAAATAACACATACTTTTCTTGTAACATTGATGTAATTGATTATAAGTTTAGCATGTATAGTAAGGATATGGATGAGGATGATTAAAAATCTACAATTATAATATTGTTACATCGTATTAAATCTCATCTATTAACTCATGATCCATTGGTTGAGACATTAAATAGAGAAGGAAGTTAGTGAAGAGACTCATTTCCCTTCAATCACAATCAAATCATTGAATCTTGAATCATTATTGCTTGGTCTTATCAATGGGGTTGAGTTTAGTGAAAGAGGCTAATCCCTCATAACGTGGTGAACTAAGATTCGAATCCCCATTGAGAGAGGTACTCACATTTAGTACCAAATAGTACCTTGAACGGGATTACTTGTGCTGGAAAATAAATATGATTAAGGTGCAAAAATAGCCATGAACTTTTCTGAAAAATGCACCAAACACCATAAACATTTTTTAGGTGCAAAAATACCTATAAACTTCTTAAAAGGGGGCAAAAATGCCCACACAATTAATTGGTACAAATGTCCATTTTGTGGGACCCACATTATTATTTTTTGAGATACAAAAATACCCATGAACTTTTCTCTAGTGCACCCAACACCATAAATTTTTTTCTAGGTGCAAAAGTGCCCATGAACTTTTCAAAAGTTTATGGTCTTGAATGCACTTTAAGAAAAATTCATGGGTATTTTTGCACCTCAAAAATATAATAAGTGGGTCCCACAAAACGGACGTTTGTGTCAATTAACGATGTGAGCATTTTTGCCCCATTTTAAGAAGTTCATGGATATTTTTACACCTAAAAAAAGTTTATGATAATGGACGCACTTTTAAAAAAAAAAATTGATAGGTATTTTTACACCTTAACCCAAATAAATATATAGCTTGGCCTTCCACTCCAATTTCGTGCTATTAGAGGCCGAATGAGGAGGAAAACAACATTTTTTCCCCATTACAAGGAAAACAACATTTTAATACTATGAAAATGTAATTTTTATTAAGGAAAGTGAAACAATATACCGAAAAATAGAAAAAATTGGGGAAAGGTCCGCCATTGAAAAAGGGCACCTTCCCCACTTTTTAGAAAAACGGAAATAACATATCAATTAAATATTTACCTAAAATAATTCATTCATTAAGTAGAATTTTTATAAGATCCAAATTTTTGAACCCCTCCTTCCCTTTTTGTAAGATACATTTTGACTTGTATGAATATTTAATACATTTTTACCAAATTTATCATTAATTAAATTTTTTCCGTACATTTTCTTTTTTCATTTTTCTCATTATTATTACTCTGTCACATTTATTTGGAAGAAAAATACATTTATTATATACTATTTTATTACTTTTAACTTTAACAGTTTCTTTTTAGCCTTGAAGTTAGATTTTTTTTTTGGATCTTATAATACTCCGGCTCCTAATATAAGACATATTTATCTCATTTAATTAAATTTAAGAAGTTAGTTAAATTAATTAGTATGACATGTATTTTTTAAATAAAGACACCCTAACTATCTTTCTTAATTCCTTTATTCCCCCTCCTCCTTAATTATTATTAAGCGAGTATCAATAAGGATAAATTAATAAAAGATTGACTAATATTGTAAATAATTTTTTTATTTAGAATTATGATCAACTCCTCAAATAGATCTTATCTTAAGAATTGAAGGGAGTAATTAACAAGTGATGGAATGATTTGGGTGTTGTGAGAGAGGGGGAGACAATTAATACTCCATTTGGTCTTTTTTTTTTTTTTTTTTGGTAAGGAACAACTACTAAAATTATGCAATTCAAAATATTAATTATAAGTAATAAATGAGTAAGATATATATTTTACTTTTCAGTTATATCCTTATTTATAAAGAATTATAGTATATAAGAAATAATGAATGAAAATTTATTTGAGAGGAATAATAAGTTACATATATTTAATGAGAGTAAAATTGAAAAGACAGTTAATACTCCATTTGAAAATACCAATTTAAAATTTTAGATAAAAAAATGTATTCCTTATATTAACCTCGTAAAAGAGAATATTGAGAGCATAATATTTGTCTCACGCTCCCGAGTCCCAACCGATCAACCATATGAAGACGTAAGCCCGTAACCTCTTCACATGTATACGGCATAAAGTTCCAACTCTCATCCTCATCAATTCATACATATGTGTGTGTGTGTGTGTGTGTGTCATCACCATTTTAATGTTCTCTTCTGTTTCACAAGCTTCATCATCAATGGCGAAGCAAGCTCATCTATCGTCTCTGCTCTCTCTTTTTCTGTTGCTTAATCTCTCTGCCATTTTCACAGGTAATAATAATGAAAATATATCCCAACCTCCTTCTTCAAGTGTTCATGGCGCTTTTTATTGTTTATTATTTTGATTACTGATATATATATATATATATGTTGCAGTGATTGAAGGAATATCAGAGAAAAAGCTGTTTGTTTTTGGAGATTCCTTTGTTGACACCGGCAATTTCTTAAACTCTCCGGCTTTCAAACCTCCCTATGGCATCACTTTTCCCGGTACTCCGGCCGGCAGGTTCTGTGATGGTCGTGTTCTCTCTGATTATATGGGTAATTTATTTTTTTTCTGCCAATTTGAAATTAAGTGTTCACAAAAATATTAGAAGAAATTTTTACAATTTATTATTAGGATTGTTTTGTATGCCTTTTTAACTACTAGCTCAAATTTGAGTTGCATCAAATCCTTCTCAAAGAAAAACTTCCCTCGTATAATTTTTTAACCAGTTTTGTCAGAGAAATATCAAATCTCTCCTATTCTGTCTTTTATTTTGGGAAAAAGAAAATCCCTTATTATCGACTCAACTGAACTGGTAACAATTTTATTTTCATTTTTATTCATCAAATGATCTTGTAAAATATACTCCTCTTTAATATAAGGCATCTTCTAGAAGGATTATTAGGTTCTTTGTATAAGTCACATGAAGAGACAATAACGATTATATTTGACAATTTAGATTATATTTGACAATTTAGCTTATGTAATTAATATTTAAATGTAGCTTATTATATATATATTTTCTTTATTTCAACACCTCATTATTAGGGGTAAAGTTAAAAAATTTATTAATTTAAAACATATTTAGTGAGTTAATTGTTAATCATTAGTTCGTGTGAATTAGTTCAAAATATTTTATATATATATATACACACACACACACACACAATAGAGAGCATAGTATAAAGAAGGAAAATGATTAATTATGGAGTTTCATTTCATAAATAAAATGATGAACTTGAATTTATGACTATTTATGGGTGGCATTACAATATGAAGGACAACAACTTTAATAGCCTCGTAGATTTTTCTCAGTTAATTTGACTGGTTGGGGGTTTGTTTAACTTAAATTCTTAATCTTTTTGAAAAAAAAAAAATTATTCACAAGTATACGTTTTTTCTTGCATTACATGAAATTTCAAGAATAATTCATAGTGTTTATAACTTGTAGATGATATAATTTGCTTTAAATAAAATTAAATCCACACACACACACACACATATATATATATGAAAGGTAAGAATGTTTTTTGGATGAAAAGTGAGCCGAACAAGGTAAAATAATAATGGAAATATCACTTATAACATTCATAATTGGTTTATGTATTATAAAAATAATTACAATTTTTTTTAGAAAATTTGGAGTTATCATCCCTTTCACTTAGGGGAAACAAATATGGACTTATTTCTATATGTTTATTTTCAAACGAAGACATTCTGCATGATTCTATCAAAATATTATAGGGCTGTTTCTTTCTGTTTTTTAAACAGTTTGATAAAATTTCTTTTAAAAACATTTCACCAAAAAAATTGCTTTTAAAAATAATTTTTGATAAAATAAAAAAAATGTTTAGGTAATTGTTTTAAAAATATTAATGTGGCGGCGGCCAATGATGATATGGTGGAGGCCATCGCCAGTGGTGATGTGGGATATGACAGTGGCTGCCTTAAATAAAATAAGAAATAGAAAACAAAAACCTAAAAAATGTTTTTATTTATTATTTTTTTTAAAAAAAAATTTGGGTTTAAAAAAAGCTTTCCAAATAAGTTTTATTATTATTATTTTTTAAAAAAACTGCTTTTATAAACAAAAACAAACAGCCCCGAAGTTTGTAGTTTTCACCATGAAACAAAACATATAGTGTTTATTTGGAACAACGATTTGAATACTTAAAAGTGAATTTTCAATTATAATTTTATTACTCTCTTTATTAATAAAATTTATGGTGTTAAGGTTAAAAATGATTAAAATGAAACTTTATGTAAAGTGAAAGAACTATATATTTTCTTTTACTTGCTTATTCCATTATTCTATCAAGTAAAATTAAACATGTATATGTATGGCTTGAAGCAGCTTCGTTTATGAACATAACATCTCCAATACCGTACGAACAAAGAAATTCAGTGAACCAATCAGAGATATCAAATGGAATGAACTTTGGCCATGGAGGGACTGGCGTGTTTCAGACAATGGTGGATGGGCCAAACGTCACCTCCCAAATTGACTTATTCCAACAATTACTTCAACAAAATGTGTTCACCAAACAAGACCTTCAATCTTCCATTGCTCTTGTCAACGCTGCTTCCAATGATTTTTCCACTTTCTTGGTGAAAAATGGATCCATTAAGGTCAGTATTGGTTTATTGGATTATTTTTGTATTTACCTTTTCTTTTTCTTTTTTTGCCATGTTGTACATGATGAATCATCAAATAATCTCGTATGCTGTCGGTTAATTCAGATTTTTTATGGGTCCGGCCTTTATTAAGGAAAGAAAAAAGCTTTTTCAATGTTATTATTTGTTTTCGTCATGGTTTTAAAATCTAACCTGACCTGACTGGTGAAACCAATAAATCGGTGGATCAATCTTCTAACCAATATGGTTAAGAGTTTTGGATGATGTCGACCATGTTAGATTTTACATATTTTTTTCTCCCCGTACTAATGCTAGAAGGATGTCGTTTAGAGTTTAAAAATAGCATTACGTCATATTTGTATTTTAGCAACTCTATTTTATTTTAGATTATACGTGGTTTATACATTATCGTTCCATTTACTTGTATATTAATGGTTTTTATTTAAATATTACTCTTTTTAAGGTTGTGTGTGTTTTAATCATAATTAGGTTGATTTTAGTTTAACAACAATTGGATTAATATTCAGTAGAGTAGCTTGGTTTTCATTCACAATGCTCGAGCTTAAAAATATTGAGCTTCTTATCATGCACCCGTTGTTGAATTATGATTTGTTGTGAATATTATACTACCTCCGGTCATAAATATAGGACATAGTTTGTAGTGTAAATTACACTACAAACTATATCCTATATTCAGGACCAGAGGGAGTATATTGTTTGCGTTTAATGTATGGTTAGTTAATCTACTTAGTGTTTCTATCTATTAATGCTGTTTTGTTGATCGTCGATTTGCTTCACACATGATCATTTGTCTGAGTTTCATAGGTAGTTAAACTACTTATGGGGAGAAGGATAAATAACTTATATATACCATCCGATCTTTTCTAAAGTAGTAGTACAAATTACAAAGACCTTTTCACAAATTTTATTAAAATAATGTATTTTTTAAAAAAGAAAAACTCACATACATTTCATTAAAATAAAAAATAACACCAATATCTCTTGAATTTCATTAAAAGTAAAATTGCACATTCACTTTTTATTTTGGTTTTAAAAGTTTGCAAAATTACCTTGAAAACGTAACGTAAATTATACAAACTTTTTATATATGTATATTAGTATTTATAAGTGTTGTTAAAAGTACACGAATTTCACCTACATTGATATTAATATAAATATATTATAAAATCTATTTCGTGTTTTTCTTTATTGTTCACGGGTCATGAAAGTTCAACTATTTTTTATATTTTATGTAAAGCATAGGAAAACAATGTTTAACTTTACCTAAAAAAAGCTTGTGTTTATTTTTAAATTGTGAAAGTATGAGAAAAATATGTAATCTATCGTTTATTTTAAAATTGTGAAAGTATGAGAAAAATATTTAGTCTATTATAATAAAGTTTCTAGGGGAAATTGAGGGAAAATCCTCATTTGAAAAATTATTTAGGTAGTGGTCCTTGAATCATCAAGTTCCTTGAGGGTAAACAACTGTGATGGGAGAAAGACCAAATTACTATTAGGAAGGTATTTTTGCATACTAGGGAACGTGTTTACATACTAGAGAATTCGTACATTAAGACACTGTTTGGTATGAGAGATTTAGAGGGAAAGGGAGGGGAGAAAAAAATTTTATGAATTAGATTTAATAAAATTAGGGAAGTGGGATTAAAATTTTTTAATAATTTTTCTTACTTTTATATTTCATCTTATATTTATCAAAATGTTATAACTCCACTTCTCCAATTTTCTTCAATTCAACTCATAAAAATTTTCTCTTTTCTCCATTTCCCTCTTGGCAAACAGTAGGGGTGTTCAAAACCCGGACCGAGATCCCCCAATCCCGATTTCTGGTCTCGGTGGTCCCGTGATCTGAACCAAACTGGGAAATCTCAGTTTTTTTAAAAAAAAAATAAATTTAAAATATATTATTATATTAGTTAAATTTTCTATAATCTAGTGTTTAAAGTGATCGTTTAACACCTAATAAAGCCATAATAATCACACAAATTAATCTAGAATTGAAAAATAACATTTTATTATTATTATTATTATCACCTTCATCATTTTCATTATTATCTTTATACATTATATAATTAGGATTAGTATTACGATATATACGGTTGAATTCCAACTAAAAATGTAATACATATTTTATCAAATGATAACTTAATTTATGAGATAAAAAAATATATATAAATAAAAGAATAACTTAATTTATAAAGTAAAATATATATATAAAAGGGGGACCAAGTCGGAACCAAAATCACAAGGTCCCAGCCGGGACGGGAAATTCTCGAAATCAAAATATCCAGGACTAGGATACTTTGAACACCTCTAGCAAATAGACTCTAAAGAAGGTGATTTGCACATTAGGGAAGTTATCCTTATTTGTACATTAGGGAAGGTAATTTTGCATATTATGGAGGGGGATCTGCATATTAAGAAAGATATTTGCATATTAGGGAATTTGTACATTTAGGGAAGGTATTTCATAATGCTTATTGAGGAATGCATAGAATAGCCATAATATGCAAGTACCCTCTATGTAACTATTTTCTCTAATGTGATAACATGTAAATCATCTTCTCTAATGTGCAAATTCTCCAATATGCAAATACATTTTCTGATATGCAAATATCTTTCACAACATACAAATCACCTTCCCTCATGTGAAAATTTCCTAACATGCAAATCACATTCCTAATTGTGTAAATTCTCTAGTATGCAAATCCCTAACCTAATATGCAAATACATTTCATAATATGTAGATCACATTCCCTAATGTGCAAATACCTAATGTCCAAATTCTCCAATATGCAAATACCTTCTATAATGTGCAAATTCCCTAATAAGCAAATACTTTCCACAACATTTCACCCCAAAAAAAAAAAAACCAAACCTTCCACAATATGCAAATCACCTTCCCTAATGTGCAAATGCCTTTTCTAATAGTAGTAAATACCTTCCCTAACATGCAAATCAACAACCCTAAATGCTCTAAGGACCATTCCCCAATTAATTTCTTATCCCAAATTTCCCCAAATTTCTATCGGAAGCCCGGTGATCGGAAGCCAAGTTTGGAGAAATGGCCAATGAATAATGCATTGATGTGATAGGATTTAAAGTCCTTCAGTGTATTTTTAAAATAAAATGTGGGAGACAAAATTACAAGGAAAAAATATATGTTTTTGGACTCTTGTGAAATACTCTAACTCCAGATTGAAAACTAAATTATTAAAAGCTTAAGAGAAGTATATCGTAACTTTCAATAGTTATTGGTATGTGTTTTTGAAACAAAAGGAAGACATGCATAAATTAAGCAAAATTTGAGATTTTTGCTGTATTTTGTAATTTATAGGACTTTATGTAAATTTTAAAAATAAAATAAACTTTATAATTTATTCTTTATGAGCTTGTGTGACACAATGATTAGGGCTCCAATAGTCTGCAGAAAGAGGGGGGCATTTATTGCTGATTTTACATCACTTCACCTGAAATCCTTATGATTGAAAAAAAAAAAAAAAAAACTTGAATAAAAAAACTATTTATGTAGAGACATACCAAGAGACATGATAATGCTCAAACTTTTTTTCCAATGATATGATTATAGGACTGATCAAATTCGATCATTGTTGGATCCAGTTGAGGGTAACTTTCCCAATAATATTTTTTATACTTACATGAACTTGAACTCAAACTCAAATACTTATTGGCATCAGATATTAGATAATTGCATTAAAATAACTCAAATACTTCTATAGATGAGTTAGATAATACTCGAATCTAATTCATCAGGCATAGGATATCAGATCATTGGGGGAAAACTCAAACCATACATTTTTCTGTTTCAGGACTTACCATCCTTTGCTGAGTCACTTGTGAACCAACTTTCAGTGAATCTGGAAAGAATTCACAATCTGGGAGTGAGCAAAGTAGCAGTAGGGTTAGTGGCACCTTTGGGATGTTTACCACTTGAATCTAAGACTTCTTCATATCAGAATTGCAGTGATGAGGCAAACAAGCTGGCAACTTATCACAACAATCTACTTTCCCAAAAAGTACAAAACTTGAACGATAATCAATCATTAGGTTCAGGACAACCTGTTTTCATAACCCTAGATCTCTACAGTGCCTTCCTCAACACTATTACTGCCTTGCAGAACAAACGTGCTGGTATGTTCTCCAATCTTCTTTTTCTTTCTCTTGTGCTTTATCATGATAAGTAGTATGTTGTATGTATGTATATTAATAATTGTTGTTATTTGAATATGAGGGGGGAAATTAAAAATTTTAGTAGTCAGAAGGACCTAAATCAAAGTACAAGTACTCTGTGTGCACAAAATTTGCAGAGTACCGGCATTTTTGTGTACAAAAATCTATCAGATCCTAAAACTAGAAGTACAAATAGCTAAATATTAAAAGCAAAAAAACTATAGTCTCATCCATGAATGTAGGTTTGAATGCATCTCTAGAACTATTCAAAATTTTGCTTGATGAGAATGTCTTCCTAAAGGAGAACCAACACTGATTCAATAGAACCAATTGCCTGAGATCATACAAAGATTGGTATTTTCAATATACCATTATCTATTACACCCTCTCTCTCTTTTTTTTTTTTTTTGTTCTTCTTTTTGCAGGAAATTCAACGTCAATGAATCCATTAGAGCCATGTTGTGTGGGTTTGAGTGGAGGGGAATGTGGGAGTGTGGATGAGAAAGGAGAGAAGCAATACAAAGTATGTGAGAATGCAGAGGAATCAATCTTCTGGGACAATGTTCATCCTTCTCAAAATGGCTGGCTTCTTGTTTCCACAGCTTTGCAATCTTCTTTCCAACAACTATACATCTGATCAACAATATTCAATCAAAACTACCATATGCGTGACTTTTAGAAATTTAGACCAGTGTAATATCTGCTTCTTGAATATCTATAAGCACTTTATATCTTAGGAAAAAAAATAATGAAAAATAAACATATCCAGTCATATCTGATACCATGCACTCAATTTATTTCAAGTTACACCGTTGTTCCTAAAATTATGTAGCTTATTTAATCCTCTAATGTCTTTCTTAAGCTTCAATATTACTTTTTAATATAATCGGTTCAAATTTAGTTTCTCAACCCTATCTTAAGGTTAAGTTTCATTCCTTAATTTCGTCTAGCTCTACTTTTCATTGTTTTTGTAAAAAAAATAAATATCATCTTACCTTTCACTATTGTCCTTCAATTTCATTTTAGCTCAACTTACTGTCATTGATGCCAAGATTTCAGTTTTTTTTTTTTCTTGTAACATTTTTTTGTTAACAATTTAATTCAATATTGTTGAAGAGAACAATATATGATAATAATTTTGAAGCTTTCCGAAAAATAAAATAAAATAAAGATCTTTCTTGAGTGGAGTATATGTACCTAGAACAAACGATTTGAATTGGGTTTTGCGGCACCATCAAAATTCCAATGGAATCAATCGATAACTGATGACAAGCAGAAACCACACAAATTGCCTGTGAATCCAATTCATGAGAACAAATGTTTTTGAGCTGAGCTACTTTCGACACAAACATCACCATGATCCTCACCAGAAATTGAACAGTCAGAATAAAAGCAGCGCCTAATCTTTCAAATCTTGACCCATGAGATGAAGAATGTACCTCTCATCAGGTACATATCCTTCATCTTTCATGTGCTTCAACAAGCCAAATAAAGCCCAGTATATGATATCAGCTTGTGGGTGCAACCTATCCCACACAACAAATCTACTGATTTTATTCTCGATCTCTATCCAACTCGTGCCTACTTCTTTTGCTACTCCCATCTCCTTCATTCTCTTAATAGATTTTGCTCTCGCCTTCCATTTCCCCTCTGCAGAGTATATATTGGACATCAAAATGTAAGGAACCGCGTTATCTGGTGCGGCGAAGTGTAGTTGATCAGCAGCATATTTACCCATCTCAGAATCACCATGTATGCTACAAGCACCAAGCAATGCTTGCCAAACCAATACACCGGGATTCTCGCCTAGTCCCTCGATAAAAGTTTTAGCTTCCTTAAGAAGCCCAGCCCTACCCAACATGTCCACGACGCAGGCATAATGTTCTGACCTAGGAGTTATACAGTGCTCTTTTATCATGCTTTCCATCAATTCCATGCCCTTCTCAACTAAGCCTGCATGACTGCAAGCATGAATTAGAGACAAAAATGTAACGTCTGTGGGAGTTGCACCTTCCACTCTCATCTCTTCATACAGTTGAAGTGCTCTACAAGCATCCCCATGGCGACCAAAAGCTGCAATCATGGAGTTCCATGAGATTGAGTTCTTCTTGGCCATTTGACAGAAGACTTGGTGTGAGTCATTGAGATCTCCACGCTTGGAATACATGTTTATAAGTCCATTAATAACAAAAGTATTATGAATGAAGTTCTTTTTAATTACTAAGGAGTGAATCTGCTTGCCAAGAGCCAAAGAAGTATCAACACTAAATACCCCAAGAACAGCTGCAATCATGTTTGGATCAATTTCAATTCCTGACTTCACCATTCTCATGAAAATCTGGGCAGCTTCTTCCTCCAACCCATTTTGAGCAAAAGCTACAAGTATTACAGTCAAGGAAACCACATCCAGTTCTTCAGTTGACTCAAAAATCTTCCATGCAGATTCTATACACCCACATTTTGAATACAAATCCATCAATGCACTTTCAATGAGCATATCCGTTTGCATGCCCAATTTCCAGAGCAAGCCATGAATTTTACAACCTTCCTTCAATGCTTGTAAACCTGAACAAGCCGTAAGTGAGCTTAAATATGTCAAAGAATTCGGATTCACTGATCCAGAGCACCGCATTTGAGCAAATAATTTTAAACTATCCTCGTATAATTCATTTTGTACAAGGCCTGACATCACAGCCGTCCAGGTTATCACATTCCTTTCAGACATTTCATCAAAAACCTGCCTTCCATGACTAAAACAACCACATTTGAAATAAGACGTTATTAGAGCATTTCCCACTGAAACTTCCCGGTCAAAACCACCAACAAATACTAAACCATGCATCATCTTATTTAGATTTGAAGACTCAGGACCATCACAAGCTGATAGCATCGTAGTCAAAGTTGCTTTATCATACCGATCACACTCCAACTGATGCATCTTTTTAAACAAACTATAGGCAGTATCAAAATTTCTGTTACTCAAAAACCCAGAAATCATTGTGTTCCAAGATACAGCATCTCTAACAGGCATACGATCGAACAGCTTAACGGCATCCAATAGTTCACCACATTTTGAATACATAGCGAGGAGAGAGTTCCAAATGAACAGGGCATTGCGAGTACCATTCGAGCTTCCAAAATCAAAAGACCGTACCTGCTTGATGATGCGGGCATGGATTGTAGCACCAAGTTGAAGATTTCCATCTCTCCCGCAGGCTGAGAGAAGTGAACTTATGTCTGCGTGGTTGGGAACAGACCCTGAATTTGACCAAGAGAATTTCCATCTGGCTCTCATCCATGAAAATAGAAGAGACTAGAGAACTGTTGGTGGATGAATAAAAGAGAACTTCACAGACGAGAAAGAAAATATTTGAAACACACCGTTTTATGAATCAAACAAGTCAAACTCTCTTCCTCAAAGGTTTTGTGATTTAATTATTTAATAATGCTACAATGTCTTAGTCCCATCGTCGGCCAACCTCCACTACCATGCGTCCCTCGCTGGAGATCAATCGCCGTCTCAGAAGCTTCCTCCCCCGTCGCCCGGCTTCGCAATCCACCAAAGAACTAATCACGCCGTCACCACCTCAAATGCTCCAATACCCACTACCGTCGACCACCTAGGACCACCATGCGCCGACCTCCGATGCTCAATCACTGTTTTCACTTTTCACAGCCGTCTGTGCCGTGTCGCAACTCGCAATATGCTCGCTAACCCTGCCAGGTTGAGAGGCTTTGCGATGGAAATCCTCTACGCTTTAAATGCTGATATTAGTTCCTAGCCAACGGCTGAGATTGCATCTAGATCCTGACACGGCGCCGTTTCAAAATTGCTCCCTAGATCGTTAAATTCCAACCCTTGTTGCGGCATGGGATGGGAGACTGCTTGCGAGGATCACAACGAAGAGGGTCATAAAGGGGTTAGGTCTATTCACATCCTGGTATTGGCTATAAGGTAGAAATCCAGCCATAATACCCAAAAAAAAATTTTTGCTGTAATAAATATTAGATATTTGGATGTCGATAAACTCTCCCAACTCTTAATCTTTTATTTCCAACATTCTATAATCTCTGTAATGAATAATTTTTAGAAGTCTTTGTGTCCATAACTCAAAAATTATAATTTGTACACTCAAAGGGATTATATTTGCAATTTACTTTATATAATTATTGGTTGAGATTGAGAGCCTATAATAGATACTGTAGAACACTATATATCACACTTTGGTTGATCTAAATGAATAAGATATTGCTCCCTCTTTCTCTCTAATTCTTTTTTATGTCTCTTCATTTCTCTCATCTCAATTTATTATATTTTCTTATTTTCATAACACATTATTAGTACCAGTTTGCTTTGAAGATTTGAGTTATGAGTTCTTTGTAGATGAATATGTTGTTGTGGTATATGGTGATACTCTTTACTAGCTTCCCTCCACTCAATTATCCCTTTTACGCATCTATCATGCATGAGCAAATTTAATTTTCTATACATTATGGTGTCATTTTATGTTATATATTATGTTGTTCGTTATTTTTCAATCCTTCTTATTATTATGTTGTTCATTAATCTATATTAATTATGTTTTTTATTGTATATTGTCAAACCTCTTACTATTTCGACATTTATCAGAGTAACAACACGCATTTCAATGGACAAACGAAATAATATAAACATATTATTATAAAGTACTTATTTATATTACAGGAATCACAGAGTTTGCATGAAATATTTACAGATCTCAAAAATAATAAGAAAGGCTACAGATAATCAACGGCAATGCTTGAACAGAATTGAGATCCTCAATTGCCGGTATCTACATCATTGCCCTTGGAGCCGCTTCCACTAGCTGAATAAATTTAAATTTGTGGAAAGGGGTGAAATTTATACAAATCTCAATAGTAACACACAATCAATCATATAAAATATGATAAATAAATATGCAATGCACCACATAGTGTAACAGAACAATCATACTGCAAACTTAACTATGCGCACTATTCAAAATCAAATGATTGTTTGATCCCTACTTGTCTCACTATCTCAGTTGGGTCCTAAATGAGCCAGATGGTACTTGTCCTTTTCCTACCGGGTGGTATTTGTGCTTTTCCCACACCACATCTAGATTTTGTAATTACCATTCATATCATAGAATATGGCAACACACAACATATAAACAAATCACATAGTGTATGAAAGTTAGAGTTACTACCTGAAATCCCTTTCACTGCCTAGTTATCCGGTCTACTAACTCTTTGTCTGGCTCAGGCAAATGTAATCCTAAAATTTCAAATTTATAATAAATGAGTTATTACTCATTCATGTCTCTTTCATAAATTCATATGGTTGGTTATCTCTACCAAAAATGCATAATTACCAAAATGCTCTTAGGAATTCGGTATAATTCCTTTTATACCTAATATAACTGTACTTTACTAAAAATTATGACCCAAGCTATTTTTATATAATTTTGCATGTAGAATCCATTTTTGACCTTATTTTTGCCAAAATCACACTCCATTTCCCAGAATACCCTTGGTAGCCACAAAGTTAGGGTTTTAGGGGTAAAATTATCATTTCACACTCTAAAGCCTTCATACTTCATATTTCACATGTTCCATACAAAATTTTTCATTCTAAACACAATGGAAACATTAAAAACACCAAAATCTAGTCCAAACATAGCCAAACAGCTCCTAGCCGAAATTCACAAAGAATTTGGGAAAAATTGGAATTTCATGTTTTACTTAACAAAACACCTTCTTTTTTTCTTAATTCAATTTTTAAACCCTTTAGTTACTCTTCCCTCGTGCTTAATCAAAATTGGACAACACCTCACCTTAGAGTTTATGTTTTCCCAATCACAAAATCAAGTCAAACAAACCAAGAGTTCAACCAATTTCATCAACAACAACCTTGAATTAACAAGAAAATCAAGGTTCCTTGAATTACCTTTTGTTTCTCTTCTTTCTTCCTTCCAAAAACGTCCCCTTCTCCTTCTTCTTTCCTTTGATTTTCTTCTTACTTCATGTGATTTCAAGGAGGATATAAGGATTAGAAGAGATTCCCATGAATTTTGAGACAAGAATACATGAATTTTGCAACTAAACTCACCTTGATTTGCTTCTTGATCTCTTGTTCTTTCTCTCTGCTTTTGTCTTCTTCAACTTGTGCTCTCTCTCTCTTTTCTCTCTCCTTTGGCCGAAATGTTTGGCCTTGAAAGAGCTAATTAGCCTCTTAAAAATATCATCTTCCACCTTTTTAAAAATAATATTTGTTTAATGAATTTTTGCACATGATTTTTGACTTTTGCTTCTTCTTTTTAAAGGTGGCTCTAATTGCTTCCACATGGCTTCATTTATATCAAAGTATTTATTTTCCCTTCTCTTCCTCCTTTTTGAGTGAATTTGGCCTTTAAATTTGAAGAAAATAAGAGGTTTTTGCTTTATTGGCCACATGACCATTTTGTCTTTACATTTCTTCAATTTTTGGATTTAATTTTGTCTTCCTCCTTTCCTCTTGTTTCTAGCCAAATTTTTCTCAATAAATTAGGCCAAGAATTGTGCTCTTCCCTTCTTCATTTTGGACTACAACATTAGGCCTTTAAGGAAACAAAAATTGCACTTTTATGTCTTTAACTTAGCCAAGTTGTATGTAATCACTAATTGCAATGTTTTGCCATTACAAGTGCACCAAAATTCACCATTATTATTCCATATAATGTCGCAAATATACAAGGAACTTTAGTGAATAAAATTTGGGATGTTACACATGTTGTGCTATTTTATGTTGTCCTTTTGGCCTTTACTTTTCTTATAGACACACGTTATATAATTTATGTTGTTGGTTTATATCTATCCACCTATATTGTCTATATCATGTTGTTTTATGTCTATCTTAATTACTATTATATATGATTATATAATGTGATTTATGTATGAGTTTACTTGTTGTTGATTATAAATTTGAATTACTTAATTTACTTTCGTTATGGTATTATTTTAATTTCATTGAATGTCCAACAGCCATAATACTCTTAATTTGGTTATGAGATTGTTGAAGCCATTTTAATGATTCTTTCGTATTTGTGATTATATGACTAGAAGTCATATCACTTTAGATAATGGCTCTCAGGCAAAAGACGACCTTGTTATTTCAATAAATGGCGTGAAGGGCTATGATTCGATAAAGGCATGATTAAAGAAAAATTTGTGTTACTTTGATGACTTGAGTATAAATCTTAAAGTTTTAAAGGACTAAGGTTCAAATATTGAATAACACAGGCTTTGTAGCCTTGAAAAGGTATTATTACTGTTGCCTTAAAGACAAATAACCTATAGATAATTATGCTACTGAAAAATATTAGTCTTGAAGACTAACTAGCTTATTTTGCTATAATAACAGTTTGGTGACTTTTTAAAAGGTAACTATAATAATCTTAATAAACGGCATTTGGCATATATGTGCAAAGAACTCTTGGTAATGTGATGATTATTAGTGGTAATTTTACCATATCTTGAATGCCAATGACTCAAGAGAATTTTATCTTAGTCCTGAAGACTAAGTATATACAATAGAACTCAAGCCGACAAATGACACATTCACAATATACAAATTGACCATTAAAACTCAATAATGAAAATTCATGGCAATGGAAGAAAATAATTTCTTGCCGTATTGAAGTACGTAAAGTGTGTATGTTGCCTTGGTCACTGAAATAGAATTATGAGTAAAAGTTGTGAGAAATAGTCTCAAAGCCATATAGACAAATGGCTATGAATTCATTAAAAGTGAAAACAAGTGGTTAGTGAGTCATAAGTGCCAAGAGTAGTTACAAAATCCAATAGCTAAAAGGTGGTCTTATCATAATATTGCTACATTTGATAGTGCTATTTGTATGCAAATTAAAGGATGATATTATTCATATTTTCTTCATTCTTATATTATTTATATGATCTTATTCAACATTAGTTTGAATTTATTGTGAGTTATCGATGATAAAAATTAAATATTGTTTTTAAAGTTAGCCAACTATGAAAATAGTTAGATAAAAAAAAATAGGCCTTCTTGCCGTGTGTATAATTTTATAAAAACAGAGAAAATTTTGATTAATGTTTTTTGTAGCCCCCTCCGTAATTATATCCGAAACACGTGATTAAAAATGAAATAGAAACCAATAATAATCAAAATTCATTTACATTCCCCTCCTTAAGATAGGATTTTCACAAATACATTTATCAAACACTTTAACCTGGTCTCACATTCATATTTCGAATACAATTACTTCGTGAAGATAAATCACATTTATATAAATATCAGAGTGCACAATAATAATACTGGCAAACCCGGATTCATACCTTCACTAAAGATTCATAGGGCAATACGCCCTTTACAATTCCTCAACGGGGATTACACAAATCCATCTCCAATACATAACCAAATAACCCAATAGACATCCAAGCACATATACATCCAATATCCAATTTTACATTCTAATATATCATCCGAACATATACAATTATCCCAACATATAACGATAACCAACTACCAAATCCAAATGCCCATAAGGGATTCTCGCCGCCCCTAGTCGCTTGCTCCTTCCTTGAGCCACTTGTCTTGTCTAAAATGTTGGTAGGGGAGGGTGAGATTCTAGAGAATCCCAGTAGGAAACAGATACCAATATGCACGCAAGATAAGTGTTTAATGCATGACATGCTTGCATCACAATAACTCGTGCTCACATAATGATATATCTGCATGCTCAGTGTTTCAACAATATACTCATGGCCATAGCATAAATAGAAATAGAGCTTTAATCATTCATATATGTTTCACATAATCAAGCAAAGTAATAACATGCATCAATACACAAACACAAATATCAATACATGCAGGAGAGGTAAGTTCCCTACCCTTTTTCTTTCCACGTATGCTCCAGCATCAGCTACTCACGATCCGAGTGGATATCAAATCATGATCAGGGCAAATACCCAACCCTATAACCAAATCAAAGACATAGGATCATTCTCTTTTCCAAATTCTCATTTTCATAACACTTAAAGTTGGTTATCATTCATGACCTTTAGGTGGCTATAATAAGGTTAATGAAAGCCTAAAGGATTGGGAAGTACTAGATTGGAAATCACCTTTAAAAATCCCAAAATACTGAAAATGGGGGTTGGTTGCAGCCAAGAATCCTTTGGTTGCAGCCAAGAATCCTTTGGCTGCAGCCAAAATGTGCACAGAAGGTTTTTGGCTCACACACAATAAATCACCAATTAGCCAATTTAATCCCTCCATTAGCCAATTAATTTCTCATCTCATATCCTCTTAATTAGTAATTAATATCTTCCATTAATCACTAATTTAGAGCCATTCTTTTAATTTTCCCAACAATTATGACATATTAATTAAAATTGCCATACAACACATAATTAATCCACTTTAACTCCATGTTTATCCTCAATAACTATCATTAGCCCTTAATTGAAATTTGGGGTGTTACATTTTGTCCAAATGACATATTTTGAATTACAGTATAATGATAGATGGTATTATGATTAATGATGAAATGTTTAGAATGATAAGTTCGATTTACACTTTATTCTCTAATATTCACTTTGAAGGATATTTCATATTTTGGGTTTTTTTTATAACTTTTAGTTTTCTCATTTAGAAGAAATTAGATATTGTGCAATTGATAATTAAAGATTTTCTTAAAAGGTTTAGAACCTTAATTTTTTTAATGATGGATTATTTTTATTGGTCTTTCAATCATACATATCACAATTTAATTAGTTTAATTATTTTTATTGTGATATTTGAGGGAAAAATAACAATTGTATCTTTATACCACATTGACATATAATTGAGAGACTTAAAGAAAGTTTATTTAATTTTTTCAAAAAATTTTGTTATGAATAGTTTATATTAGTTTTGATTTGTTGGATAAAATCATTTTTGTAATGTGTGTAAAATATATATATATATATATATATATATATAGTGCAAATCAAATTTATGGACACTTAGATAGTTGGAAAATTTTGAAAGAAGACTATAAATATCATAATTATTCATTATTTTGTATTATAATGCAATTGTCTTTACATTCCACTCAAATCAATTTTAGTCATTTCATTTTAGCCCCTAAACATCACAAATAATTGCAATGTGATTTTTATGTATTTTGGTCATTTATCTCTTCATATTTCTCCATGTGGTAGAAGATATACTTTGAATATTCCCCAAATTGAAGTATATTATTAATGAGCAATGAAATTGTATAGTGATATATCAGTATATGGCAAATCCTGAACAACTAGATTGACATAGTTGTCAAAGAACTAATAGCAAAATTCATATAGTTCAAGAAGAACTAATAATAAAGATTTTTGTATTCTATAGGTAGAAGCATAATTGATCTTAAAAATTTATAATCCATAGATTTACATCTGAGCTTCCATTCATTGAAGGGCCTGAAAGTGATAGCCCAATTGAATTGAAATCTATGATTGTATGTGAATTATGAAGCATTTGGGTTTTCAAGTGTAAGATGGGTTATTTACCTATTGTATATTGATCACCATATTTGAAATACAAGAATAAAGGAAGTATATTTATATGACTCACACTTGAAAGGGAGATTGTTATGATATGAGTTAATATTGAAAAGTTGTACTCATATACTTCCCTACAAAGTTTAATTGATCTCCTAAAAATGGATGTCAAATTAAGATTTTGAATGAATATGTTATGGAAATTGAAAAGTTTATTGTTAATTTAGTAAACTAAAATTTTGCTAATAACCCAAACAATTATGTTGTTGGCTTAACTTGTTTGATCATTCGAGTCACAAATATAATGCAACAAATTATTAAAGATCATGTATTAATATCCATTGATTAACTAGAAGATTCTTCATGAATAGACAACATATTATAAAATTCAAGAATTATTTTGTGCTACTTATTTTTAAAAAAAAACTGATTATGAGAGTATCATTAATTATGATTTGGAATGGATCTATCTTTGCATTTCTGGAAATATATTAAACTGAAATATATGGGCCCATTCAAATAACATATAAACTATACAAGTATTCCATAAATTTGATAGATGCATCTATAAGATGATTACATGTGTGATTATTATTAGTTTGCAATCTAAAGTTTGCAATATAGTTTGAATAAATCACGTTGAGCATGCAATTTCTAGATTACGGGTGTTTTTGTGATAGCAGTAGGAAAAATGACTTATTTTGATTCTGACTTATTAAAAATGACTTTTTAGAAAAGTCAATTTTTGTAATATGATTTATGTTTGGATGAGCGATTGAATAAATGCTTTTATATAAGTCACAACTTGTTTGGATTGGCGATTGCATAAATGCTTTTTTAAAAGTCAAAACTTGTTTGAATTGACGATTATATAAGTGCTTTTGTATTAATTATAAGAAAACAAGTGGAAAAATTGAAGTTAGAAAATGTGATTTCAAAATACATAATTTCACAAAAAAAATATTACATAACTAATTGGATCACATATCCCGTATAAGTTGATCTCTAATCATATCACGAATGTGATTCATACGGGTTGAAGATGTCCCAGCATCATTGGTCGAGGAAGCCATATCCTCTATAGTATTATTATATCTTCATGAGCTACATTGTCAATTTCTGTTATACCGAAATTAACATCACTCTGAGAATTTCTCCTAATAAAGTTATGTATGGCCATTGTTGGGCAAATTAAGCGGACTATAAATATATGTTAGTTATTGCCTTCTCATGAAGCAACCAGAATTAAAAAAAATAATAAACATAGCATTCACAGTAATAGTGTGGACTATTAAATATAACATATGTATAGGTATATATTTATACACTACATAAGAAGTTGAACATAACCAAACACATCACAAATAATATGGCATAACAAAGAGGTAAGAACAAGGTAAAAACAAACAAGCACATTAAATTTAGCCAAAATACAGCTAAACCACTTAAGCTCAAGTAATAAATAGCACAAAGAAACCAAAATGCTTGCAAAGAAATTTATTTCCAATCATTATTGATATCAAATTAAACACCTTAAGATTGAGAGGCATTGTTCACAACCTAAGGATTAAACAACTTGCTAGGAGAATAATCATTAATATGAAACTATATAACAGAACTAGGATCAACATAGCAATAGTTAAGTAGATAATCGTTTATGGTGGGATTAGTCTTTGGACTTCGACCACAGGACGTGCTCCCCAAACATATTCTTCTTCTTTTTTGGTTTCCTCGCTTAACCAGCATCCAGCAAACAAACTTAGTACCTATTTTTTTTTAAATAAAAGGGGAAATTTCATTAATTTCATTTAGAGAGAGCTATCCAAATGCAAGAGTAACTACGAAAGAGAACTCATAGCATTAATACAAGAACATGGAAATCCATTCAAGTGTGATCAACAGTAAAGGGAACGTGTGTTAAAATACCCTCCATTGTAAAAGTATCATTAGCAAAAAGGCTGAGATTCCTAATTTCTCATGGCTTTCGGCAAAGAATACATATCTCAATCTGTTTTGAAGTGTTCAAATTAGAGGGAAGATCTTTAGCGCCCACAGAGCACACCACTAAACCCAAGCAACAGATCCGCCTGTAACGGGTTTCAGGTGACCGACGAGAGAGGGAATATCTTTAGCGATAGGACCAACACTTTTTCCTCCAGCCAGAGACGAAGGCCAGATGGAGAAGATAAGGTAAGAGAGAGAAATAAAAAAAGAAGTTGGCCAGCATTTAATTAGCACAACAGTAGTAAATTGCCTTATTGATAAGTTAAAAGTAAGAGTTGAGAGCTTTTTTAAAAAGCACCTTATTGTTCTAAATCACAACTTAAAAAACACAACCAAACACTCAAATAAGTCATATAAGTACAAATCGGGCTTTTCTCTATGAAAACGGGCTTATTGAAGGGCCTACCACCCAACCAAACGCTACCTATATAATCCAAAAATCATTTATTAAAGCTTCCATAAATAGTTAGATCAATACTTATGAGAACAAAGTTTCTACTTCGATGTTGAAATATTTGATCATACATATTGTAGCACTTATATA
Source organism: Inga laurina (assembly GCA_963855925.1). Lineage (NCBI taxonomy): Eukaryota > Viridiplantae > Streptophyta > Magnoliopsida > Fabales > Fabaceae > Inga > Inga laurina. Next base: position 22,484,474 of record OY979713.1, read on the forward strand.
CATCAAGCCAACAAGATTCTCCCAACAACATTGGCTTTTGGTTAGGAGCCAAACATATTTGATCTAAAATATTGAATGTGCAATGCTTAATTTTATCAAACCACCACAATGCATATAAATATTGAAAGAAAGTTGGGATAAATGTTGGGTAAGGACATTCATCTTCTTGGTTGTCTCTAAATGAAACAAAGGCATGTTTCTAAGGGAAACAAATGGATTTAGGAGACTTATACTACTTGATTAGTCAATTGTCATCTGATAAAGTTTTCCTCATATGAGGGGGAGAAATTGAATAGATGCAAAAGAGAACAAGCGAAATGCATTATTACTATCAAGTATAGATCCTCGAATATAGCATTATGAATAAGAAGTTCATCAGGTTTTGTATTCATAAAATATTACATAATATCTGTCAGATATAGTTACTAACCTAAATAAGAATTACTAAATCTCATATTCCAGGTAAAAATGCTCCAATTAGAATAAATAAAAGTGATACACACTCGAGGCATGAAAGAATAATTGATTCCAAAAGAAAAGAAGAATTGAGCAAATAATTAAGATGGTCATATTGAGGAAATAGGTATTCTAGAAGAAACCAAGACATAACTAATTGCAAAAAACTCAAAATTGGTTCAGGCACCTAAAAGTAATAAAGAGATCTCAATGAATTATGTCATAGGAAAAATGGAACCAAAAAGATTAAGTTGTTCACAACGATATTGATAATAATTTCACGTGATCAAGTGAGGATCTTATGCATAATTCTGTCTTGCAAGGTAGACAGAATGGTGATTTTTTTTATAAAATATAACTCTGCATTTAAACTAATAAAACATAAGTTACAAAGTATTAGAATAATATACAGACATCTATCAAAAGGTATTGTAGAGTCCAACAACATTTCTAGTTTGAGTAATTATTTTAATGTGTGATAGTTTGACCAACTTGCAATGGATAGAAAAATGATGGGGATAATCAACATGATTTTGTCAGAGGATAAGATTCATTGCTTCATGAAGTGCCTGCAGCTACAATTGAAGGTCTCCAATTTTGATCAGAGGAGCTAGTAATTAGTGGTGAAAGTGAAGATTGTTGAAAAAGATGGCAATAGAAATGGCACGCCCATGGTTGTTAGTCTTAATGAGCTTGAAGAAAACATCCCACTTGCTAGAACAATTTTGTAGGATGGATTGCCGGTTTCGACAATGTATTTCTTGTTGATGAAAAGTATCCTCTTGTTGCTGTCGTTGCATCAGAAATTGATTGGTGAGGGCATTTGCTTTAGCTTTTGCTAATTTAATGACCTGCAATGGAGAAATTGTGGAACCTGCATGGCAAATTTTGTTTCTTGCAAGCCATAGAGAATCTAAAATGGGAAAAGGTAAATAGGTTAGAAAGTTGCTAGGTTCATCGTGGCTGATCAACCATATCACTATCCAGTCTTGTAATCTTTTATTGGGGACAAAGTCAATCCTAAGACCAGTGTTACAACCACACTAACAAACTCTAAAAAAGGGACAATATAAGAACAAATGTTATAAAGATTCGTCATTGGCATTACAAAAAGAACATACCTTAATAAAAGCCAAGTGTCGATGATGTAAGAACTAATTGGTAGGCAGGATACATCTAACAATCTTCCACAAAAGCAATCGAATCTTAGGAGGTAAAGATGAGTTGCAAATTCAAGTATATGCCTCGTTATCAAATTGGTTATATTTTCCAGTTGTAGATTGAAGTATTCTATATTCATCTCGAACAGTGTATATTCCTGAATTATTAGCAGACCATCTAATGATATCAGGGGATCTAGATAAAGGGATTGGGTATTTCAAAATTTCTCAAACCACTTGCCCAGAGTATAGTGAGGATAATAATTGGACATTTCAAGATGCTTTAAGGCGCAATATAAGGTAGATACCCAAATATAAGGATATGCTAGACTACACTACGTCAGAGGCTACCAAAGTTTACTATTATGATATATAGAAGTACCCTCACCCACTTGTCAGGTAAGATAGTTAGTAATATTATGTTTTTCCATAGGGATGAACTATTATAAGGGGTGTAAATATATAATTATGCTCAGGATCCAAATATTTTTGTAACATCAGTATACTAAGCAAGGAAGATTTGTTAGATATGACTCACCACAAATGCTTTGCTAAGATTGCATAATTAAAGGCTTCTACTTTGACAATTTGGAAGCCACCACTTACTTTGGGAAGGCATAATTCACCACATTGAAGAAAATGAGCCTAGTTTGAAGTTTCTGTTCGACCCTAGAAGAAATTTGCCATCCTCATTTCTATTGCATGACATAATTTAGAAGAGAACTTGAGACAGGAAAAAGGATATACCAATAAGGATGACAAAGAGTGCTTTATCAAGATGAAATGACCTACCTATGATAGCAAATTGCCCTTCCATCTTGCAAGACGTTTATCAAGTTTCTCTAGGACCTCTAAATATTTCCTTTGTTCTAATTTGGGCTCTTCTACATAGGTACCTAGATATTTCCCCAAGCATGAATGAAATCTGATTTAAAGTAGCTTAGACAATATGCGCTTCAGTTGGTGAGAGACCAAGGGACTACATACCAGAGATGATTTTCAATAGTTAATGTGTTGACCTAAGATAAGGCAATATCATCAAAGCAAAAGCTTTAAATATACAACAATCATTCTCTATTGCTCAACAAAACAGAAGAGTGGCATTAGTGTACATCAAGTAGGTCAACTTCATTACACCTCGAGATATGGAAATACCCCTCCTGCAATTATAATTCGCCACCTGATGAATAAAGCAAGACAAAATAATTGGCACATAACAAAAAAAGATAATGAGAAAGAGTATTATCCTATCGAAGACCTTCTGATGGTTTAAAAGGAACACCCAAGGATCCATTAAGTATAATCTTATAGGAGATGGTTGAAACGCATTGCATGATTAACTTAATCATTGCTGGCAAAAATTCCATCTTCAAAAGAATTTTATGTAGAAAAGACCAAGAGACTTTATCATATGCTTTTGCAATATCCAATTTGATGGCATACCATCCACCTTTGCACCTGCGTGTACTATGTAGTTTGGCCATATATTATGAGGCTAGTATAATATTATCAATAATAAGCCGCCCTTTAATGAAAGCATTTCGATTATTAGCCAAAAGGAAAAGTAAAAGAAAAAAGACGCAATGAAAATAGGATCACATAGGGTATATCTAACATTGCCTCTTGCTCATTTCAATGTGCGCAGGAGGAGGACTTGATGCACCTCCTTAGAGATTGCGTTAACGCTCGTGAAAGGTGGATTTCAATTGTCAAACCAGGTATGTGGGAAAATTTTACCAATTTGCAGGGAGCTCAATGGATTGAATGGAACCTGAAGCATGCTACAGGCCGAGATTTCACGAAGAAAATCAATTGGCCAACCCTGTTTGGGTATGTTTGCTGGGACATATGGATCGACAGATGTCAGAAACTGTTTGGAGAAGAGGGCAACTTCGACTATCACAATGCCCATTCGAGTTTCTTTCGAGCAAGCTGGGATATGGATTTAAGCACTCAATGTAACTTTTATAATCAAGTGGTACCAACTAGCGAGGGAGCAGGGAGTCCATACACTTGAAGCGGATGGCTCTGTTCTCTACTCAGGTCAGAGTGGAAGTGCAGGAGTCATCAGAGACGAGGATGGAGGTTGGGTGTGCGGGTACATGTGCAGACTTACCCAGGTGCCGCCAGTAATTGCTGAAGTCATCGCAATCATCCAGGGACTCCAGTTATGTTGGAGTAGGATTATCAAGAAGCTTGTTCTCTATACTGATTGTATTGAAGCTGTTAATTTACTTACTAGGGGATGTGAGCATACACATCCCTTTAGAGAGGTCATAGACGAGGCTAGGCTTTGGTTGTTGAGAGATTGACATGTTCGCATTAGGCATATCCCTAGGGATCAAAATTGTCATGCAGATTACTTAACTAAGCTATCCCATCGTTGCCTTGACAATTTTGTCATCTTAGATCACCCACCATCCACTTTTCTGATAAATGGTGGTTGATGGAATAGTCTTTGGACCTGGGCCTATGGTCGACAGGTGTTCTGTACTAATCTGTGTGAGATTATTGTAATCCAGTTTGTTAGTCAAAAGAGGATCACATATATTATTTTGATATGTGAGACACAATGAAAATAGGATCACATATATTTTTTTGATATATAAGATGTAATGAAAATGTGAAAGTTATGGACCTGTAGTCCCCAAATATGAAATATGAAATATATAAACATTTAAGTGAAAATAAATATTTTCACAAAGGCTAATAAAGACTATGATGAGGCACATTATTTTGTGGTGGATACAATAATTTTGCATATATTAGTATGCTGGCAGCATATGAAAATAAAATTATGCGTATGTTAGGTATTGTTATAAATAGCTATCTAAAGATGATTTTGCTTGCAAAATATACATTGAATTTGATATTTTAGAAGTACCATATATTTTAGGAGAATATTTAGATATCATGTTAATATTGTAGTCATTATGATTTTACTGGTAATTTTAGTTCTTGTAGGTACATAATGGATAATGAAACTGAGATTTTGTATTATAGCTTGATGAAAATAGTATATGATATCATTTTGTTCAAAACAAGTTGAATATGCAGATGCCAAATATATATTGGCAATTTTTTAGAATACTTTTTTCTCATTGTTTTCCCAATGAATAATGTAAAGGGAGAGCATATTAATGTTTTAATATATCCAAAAGATATGTTAGAGGAATACATATTAGTAGATCATTTGATGATAATGCATCATTTATATTTTGGAGGCTAAAAGGAAGATATGCTTGAAAAGGCATTGAAAATAACCTATTTGAGAAATTGGCATACTCTATTTGGTGAAAATAACAGAGTAATGTTGTCATCAGAGGAAGTAGAAATGATGTTGTCATCATAAGGAGAAGTAGAAGTGATACTACTTTCAAGGCTAGAAAAGATCATGTTGTACTCTTTTTCCTTAATCAGGGTCTTGTCCCACTTGCTCTTCCCAGTAAGGTTTTTAATGAAACAACTTCAGTTTGTATTATGTACTTTTTTCCTTTACTAGGTTTTTTGTCCCATTGGATTTTTTCTAGCAAGGTTTTAATGAAGCGCAATATTTGTTCATGGATGTAACACCCCAAATTTTGATTAAGGGCTAATGAGAATTATTGAGAATGTAATCGTGGATTAAAGTTGAATTAATGTGTATTTGTGACAATATTATCTAACATGTCATAATTGATGGAAAATTGATAGGATGGAAAATTGATAGAATGGAAATATTGACCATAATTTAGTGATTAACGAAGGGAATTAATTACTAACTAAGAGAAAAATGAGAAGTGTGATTAAATGGCTAATGGAGGGATTAGAGTAGCTAATTGGAGGCTTATTGTATGAGAGCTAATGGGAAGAAGACATGTGGCAAGTTGGTGTAGGGTGAGGAGTTGAGGAAAAGTCAAAAGAAGATTTTAAAAATCATTTCTCTCTCCTCTCTTCCCTCTCTTCACGCTAAACAAGTATGGTGGGAGGGAGTATGATTATTTTTCATCCCTTCACTCTCCCTCACTCTTATCTCTCTCATTCTCTCCTCATTCCAGCGCCATTGTTGCAGAAATAGAGAAGGAAAAAGCTTGAGAAAAGGTAAAGGAAATGACCTCATATGCTCAAACTCATTTCTTTAAAGTTGTTCCTTGAATAAAGAGCTTCATTTTGATGGTTGTAGTGTGTCCATTGGTATTGGTTTGTGATTCCAAGAGATTGTGAAAGTTGGAGGATCAAGAAGTCCTTTTGGAAAAGTTTAAGAGGTAAATGAAACCAATCTATCTGTCTAAGTTTTGTGTCAAATGGATTAGTTTTTAATTTTTGGAAATTATTGCCCATTTTTAAAAATAAGAGCCATTGGGCATTTGGCATGTTATTGGTATGGAAATGGTATATTTGGAATGTATATGGATAGATATGGTTGATTAGGGATTGAATGATTGAATTTGGTGATTTTGGAAATTTAGTGTTTATTGTTGCCCAAGACCAAAGCATGATAATGGAATAGTATTTTGGTTGTTTTGATGGTTTTATTGGATTCCTTGAGTGATTTTGTGTGGGAATAGCTTTGTTTGAGGTTTTGGGTCCATTAGTAGCTTTTAGTAAAAATTCTGGAAAACTGTTATTATTTCTGTGTTTTCTGGGTTCTGATAAGATCACTCGAGTGATTTGAGGTTCACTCGAGTTAGGGATGAATATCACACGAGTGAGGTTGGGTTCTACTCGAGTGATTCAGTGAAATTCTTCGTTTTTCCTTCAGTTTCTACATTGCACTTCTACAAAAGATCAAGAGTGATGTCTTACCTACGAGTGTGGTGGGTTCTCATTCAAGTGAGCTTCCTCTAACTCGAGTACTGGTGTATTTGACACCTAAAACTTGCCTCTCGGGTTTTCACTCGCGGTTAATGAGCAAGAGTGCGTTTTGGCACTTACGGGTATTCAGTTTCCACCCGAGTGAGAAGACTCATGCTCGAGTGCTTTTCCCTTTGAAAACTCCCATTGCTCTCGGGTTCTCACTTCCTGGACTTCACTCCTTACTGCTTGAGTGAAGCATTTGGCTATCACTCGAGTGAGGTCTTGTGAGCTCGAGTGTCCCTACCTTTGAAAAAGTTCTTGTGCTCTCGGGTGCTCACTCACTATCCTTCACTCTCAAATACCCGAGTGCAGACCATAACACCACTCGAGTGAGGCCGTCTTCACTCAAGTGTCAATGCCCCATCACTAGAGTGAGGCCGTCTTCACTCAAGTGTCAATGCCCCATCACTAGAGTGAGGCCATCTTCACTCGAGTGAAACAGTGAAAAATATCAGTGTTTGTGCTTTCAAAAGGGGATCCCTGGGGTAGTTCTCCTAACCCTTTAGGGCTTTTATTAGAGGCATATGTGAGTACTTAAGAGACCATAATGATAACCAATTTAAGTATTGTGAAGGTATTGAGTATTGGATTAAGTGATAACACATCGTCCTTAATTATGACTTTAGGATTTGATATTTTCCCAGAGCGTAGAAGGCCGTGCCTACTCAAGAATGAAAAGACTAAGGTAGTAACACTTTATCCTATATCATGTATATTGCATTGCTTGTTTGCATTAGTCATTGAATACAGATATAGTGAAGGGATGTGGCGAAAGCTCGGCCTTGAATACAGATACAGTGAGGGGACGTGGCATTGTGCCCGGCTTCAAATATTGATTGCTGTATTGTGATGTATGCTTACTTGCTTTGTTTAATATGCATCATATACGTAAACTGTTGCTATTGGGATTCTTTAGAAACTCATTCTTTTCAAGTAACATTTTTTAGACAAGGCAAGTGGATCAAGAAGTAAGCAAGTGTATAAGGCGATTAGGACTGCCGGCGGTAGTCTTAGATACTCTTAATTTTATTTTGGACTGGTTATCATTTTGGTCGAATGTATGTATGTATTGAATAGATCATAGTATTATAGTTTTGTGTAATCCCTAGTATGGGAATTGAGATGGGCAATAATGCCCTGAACAATATTTTGGATTGATGTTAAAATCCCGGGTGAATGACGGGAATTTTGCTGATACTTTGATATTGTACATGTGACAAATCGAACAGGCCTATTGATTTTATAAATTAATGAATGGAGATCTATTTGTACAAGTGTTGTAAAAAAAAGTTTTTAATTATTCCGGATATCTTATTCAATTATGAAACGCAATTAAACACTAATCCCAGCCTTGATAGTGGCGGGGGTTACAATGGCCATCAAAGGGGAAGTTTTATAAATATTAGATGTGGATGTCCATAAACTCTCCTAACTCTTGGCATTTCATTTCCTACACTCTATAACCTCTCAAATGAATAGTCTTTATGAGTCTTTATGCCCTAACTCAAATGTTACAATTTGTGCACTCACGAGGATTAAATTTGCTATTTACTTTATGTAATTCTTAGTTGAAGTTGAAGGCCTATAAATAGAGCACTATATACCATATTTTGGTTATATCCAAATGAATAATATATTGCTCCCTCTTTCTCTCTAATTCTCTCTTCATTTCGCTCATCTCAATTTCTTATATTTTTCTTATTTTCATAACAAGTGCAAAAACACAACTTACCTTTTGGGAAACTTGTCATTTGAGAAGATGGTGCGAAATTACACATCACGTTTTCAAAATGATATGAAAATGTTATAGTCATTAATTCAATCAATGTTAACTGTTTTCCAAATAGTACTTACATGCGTTGCACAATGTTGTCACCTCCCAACGGCCCCTTTCGCCACTACTAGGTCTTCCACACAATACAATGATTACACCTCCTCGGTGTCAAAGTTGTCCATGTCCTAACAGCCTTCTCAGTGCCAAGTTTTGGAAGGAAACATAAAGGAGATTGAGGATGACTCCTCTTTTGTCACGGAAATCAATGCACCCAATTCCTTTTACAATACACATTGACAACAAAGAAATCAAAGAAAAGGAGAGGGTTGTGCATCAATAGTGTCGTGTAGGAGATCTTGTAATGCTAGAAGCGTCATTTGGAGCAAAAATACTGTGCAATGCTTGTAAGGACTATTTGTTAAAGGGTTAAAAGGGCATTTTTTTCCTTAAAAGTTTTCATGGATGAGAATTGGGCACTCGAAAGATTTTTTCTAAGTAATGTTGCCCTGAAAGTTGCAAAATCATAGCAATGTCACCCTCAACGTTAAAAAAAGCTAACTTTGACTGTTAAATTTGACTTTAATATATACACATGGTAGCAATAAATGACACCTCATCATCACATAAGCCAACTCACCATATCACCCTTAACTCTCCCTTTCCTTTCTCTCTTCCCTTTTTGGATTTCACAGATACTGTACAAGAAACCATAGCCCCAAATTCTTCCTCATCTCTTCAAAGTTATCCAAGAAAGCATCCATGGCACTTCCTTCCTGCTTGTACTTTCTCTCATATATGTGTACTTGGCCAAATTCTCTATTCCCATGGCAACTATTGGGGTCAAAAAGTCAAATCTTGGTAAATAATTGGAACTAGAGCCGAGAAATGGGCTTAGCCCATTTAGGCCCTTTTATCACGAGGGCCAAGCTTGTAAATTTGTCCCTCATCAGGCTTATAAATTTGCTCCTCAAATTGCAATCGGGCCTAAAAGGTCAGGCATGTTTAGGCCTTTTTATTTTTGTTTTTTTAAATTTGTTCATATAATACTAGAATGTTTATATTATTAATGATGTTATAAATATTTAGTTCTTATTATCTTTTTTAAAAATTGAATTTTATTAAATGATTTGATTCATTTGTTTTTCCACAATAGTTTATTCATTTAAACTTTAAAAAAATAAGCTAATTTTGACATTAGATAATGATTTTAATTAGAAATTTATGAGTTGTGCAAATAATATATCTCAATTTAAAGCAAAATAATAGCTAGGTTGTAAAACTTGAAAGTGAATTTTATTTTAATTAAAATGAAGATTACAATTATCCAAAGTGAATTTTATTTGTAAAAATTATAATTTTTTTTAAAATCAACAAAAATTTCAATTAAAAATAGAATTGTATAATTTTAACAAAAATAAGGTCTTTTATAATTTATCATATATGTTAAACCAAGAAATTTTATATGATTTATTTTTGTTTTAGAAGCAATTTCTGTTGGTTAAAAAATTCATTTAATGTTAATAAAATTTAAAAAAAAAAATCTAAGTTATCTATTATGTCCTGAAAAATATGAAATGAATTTAGTTTTATTTTTATCGTAAGAGCCTAGTTGATGTTAATATTGATAATACAAATCCGGCAACTTGATGATATAAATTGGTGAACAATAAAAATTAAAAATAAATGAGTTTATCCATTGTTAATTAAATAATATATTAAGATACAATTTGTATCATAATGGGTGATTTTAGTTTTAATTTTAATTATTTTTTAATTATGAATACAAAAGATAATATAAGAGGTTTGGTTAGAGGCAACTTAGTTATTTTAAATTTATATTATGATGTTTAATCCTTCAAAGTAATTACAATGTTTATAGTCCTTTAAAATAAATATTATTTTCTCTAGGTCCTTTATTTCAATTTTTTCTTAAATTATATATCAGTTTATAAGTTAAAAAAATTAGTTTAGAGAAAAAAATGTAAATATAAATACTTTAAAATAATTTAATTAACTTTCTTAATCTCTAAAAAAAAAATCAATTGAGTTTTATATTTATAATAAAAATAATAAATGATTAATGTTGGTTGACTTAACAACCATAGTACCATATTGTTCTTGCAATATTTTAAACATTTATAATCTTGGATGCACATTGTGAAATATTTTACGAATAAATTTGCACTTCAACCCTAATTTCAATATAAGCCCTATTTCTTTTTATGTATGGAATTCCTTGTTTCTTGCAATCTAAAAATTATCTTATTTTTCTTTTTTTTTTTTTATTAATTTGATTGTTCTTGTTTCAAATTAAAGTGCGATTGATTGGAGCAAGTGATGGGGTTCCTATGCCCTCAACTATGATGTGAAAGTATCAAGGTTTTGAAACCCGGACCGGTCACTGGACCGGTCGGGGTACTGGGTCAAGGGTCAATGGATCAGATCGGAGCTAAACCAGGACTAAACCGGTGAAAAATTGAATATTTTAGATTTATTAAGATGAAATTATAAGAAAAAATATTAAAAAATCAATTTAAAAATAAAAAAATGGTGAACCGGTTCAATCACTGGACCGGACAGGTTTATGGTCCGGTTTACCGGTTCCCGGGCCGGACTGGCCGATCCGGTCCGGGTTCCAAAACACTGGAAAGTATAGCTCTGAGCTGTTGGAGCTTTTGGGAACAGCTCTTAGCTCTTGTATAGCTTTAGGGATAAAACTCTAGTTCCTATATTTTCTTTTTCTAAAATTTTTATTTTTTACTTTTCTTATCCTTTTTATAAGTCATATCCAACATGCTTAAGATAGATCAAGAAAAACCTTAAATTCCATTAACTTTTCTAAAAAATTTAATATTTTTATAATTTTATCCCTATTTAATATACCTTAAACCCCATAAAAGAAAACTTAATATAATAATAAATAAATGATAAAATTGTATATTCATATAGATGATTTCTCCATTTGCTCTATAAATAGGATAAAAAAATTTCTTCTTTACTTACTTTATAAATAGAACTAGAGGAGTATTATTTTTGTCAATAGGAAAACAAAACACATCTTCAATCTTTTAGAAAAGGATTTGTTTTTCAACACTTAATTGTTATGATATTAAAATTACAAATGTAGAAGCTATTAAATTAAAATTGAACAGGACATCTTTCATACTAATCATGTAGTATTTAATATCTCCATAGGAACCATGGGTCTCATGGGGGAATGACAATTCACAAGTTTCAAGTATTGTAGATTTTGCAACTTTCAAGAACAAGTTTTAAGATTTTTGGATGGAACCAAATTTTATTTTAAATTGAATTTCCCCCCCTCTATTTTATCGGTATTTAATTTTGATTTTTTCCTAATCTTCTTTTCAAATTTTTGGTTGGATCAGTTTGCAACAGACTAGGCCCAAAAATAGGCCCAATAACCAAATTAACCCAAAAATCGAACCAAAACAATCCGGTTAATTCGGTTTTGACCCAAAAACTGACTGCTCACCCGGCTGAGGCTGAATTGAGCCGCAAGAATAAAGGACGACGTCGTTGGCTTCTTCTCTCGGCCAATAAATAATTCATAAATCAATATTATTTTGCTGGGTTTTTGCTTGATACAGAAGTCTGTGCTGAGCCGACTGGTCGCAGAGGAAGAAGACGCAAGCATGGAGGAAGTGCCAAAGATTATCGCGCACCAAATCGGAGGGGTCCAAAAAGACGTGCTTCGTTTAGGACTTCAGGGCGTCAAGAGTGACATCGTTGGAGCTCATCCCCTTGAATCCGCTCAGGAATCTGTAATCGTTTTCTCTTCTCTTACTCTGGATTTCTTTGATTGGATGCTGTGTTTGAAGTTCCAATTATGAATTTGCCTAGGGTTTTCAGATGTATCAGTTGGGTCACAGCTGAATTTCATTTGAGCATTTGGCAGTTTTCCCCTTTTATTTGGGCTTTTGCTGGTTGGATGTACTTTTAATTTTGTTGATTTGTTCCCTATTGAGATTTTCTCCACAATCTGTCACTGCAAGTTTCTTCAATCATTGTTATGGAGAACTCGGTGGTCTGAAAAGTTGGGAATTTATGATTATTAACCATTAGGGTTGAAAGAGACTACAAAGTTTGGTATGGTCTATTGTGTTTGGCTGTTTTTATGATAAAAATTGTAGAAGGATTGGTGTTGATCATTGTTTACTATGTAATAAAGTTTCTCCACTCCTTATATTTAGGTAAGGAGAACACAGGAAACGATGAAGAGGAAATGCATTATCAATACTTATGGGTCTGCTTTTCCGCTGAAGATGGACCTGGACAGGCAAATACTTTCTAGGTATGATGGTGTCCTATTTTTTGAATTTGTTGTAGTGTGTATCTGGAGGCAATTAGTTTCTTCTGAATTGTTTTTGAAACTCCCTCTATTTTTGTTTTAGTGATATTTGTGAACCTGATTTAGTTTGTTTAGTTGAAAATCTAGCTCCTTCTTATCCCAACTTATTTTTTATTTGCTGGTATTTGTGAACCTGATCAAATTTCTCTGAGATGGAAAAGGAAACTACCAAATTTTTTTGTTAACATATGCATTTCACATAAAATGCTTAACTCTGTACTCTTGCAAATTCCTGCTGTTCTGTGAGGCAAACATAAACTTGAGGCAATAGAAACCACATGATATAGGGCAATAAGATGTGATACAGAAAATTATATTACAACTATAAAAGCAACAACTAACATGTATAGAATATCAAACAATATGGCATCGTGGGTTAATAATGTTCTGTCCTTTGCTGCATGTGGATGAGAATAGAGCTTGCTTTTCTTAACGTTCACTGTGCCGTATGCAATGTAATGAGATAGCCTGATACTTGATAAGGATTATTATATATATACCTCTTCTCATTTTTTCCTCTCACATTAATTATTATGGTAAGTTAAATGGGATTTCAAGTCAATTAAGTTTACATAAATTAATCCACATTATAAACTAGGCATTCTTATCAAGAAATACTTTACAGTTTTGCTGAATTCATCCTCTCTGCCAATGATATACGGATATGGAAATATTTGAAATATCATGGAATAGTTATTCTATATTTTCCATAGCAGATCGGCAATCTGTATTTTTTCAATGATGCCATCTCTTTTCTTGAAAATATAGATTCTTCTGAAATGTATCCATATGCTCATGTGATCCTTGTTTGGACAGGTAATTTAAATCGAGTTTTCTTTTGATGTGAAATATGTTTTGTTCTATTGCCTGTCTTTGGTATGTTATGTCTAACCCTGAATTTTCCACTAAAATGTGTATTTTATATGTGATTTATAATGTTACAGGCGTCTTTTTAATATCATCTCATTCTTTGTGTCAAATTAAAGATTAGAAGAAGGAACCGGGCCAAATTGTATCTCCTCTATTCTTAAAACAACATGTTGAAATTGGATGCAAAAGCATGTGTCCTAATTCCAGAAGCCTTCTGAATTAGAGAACATGAATATTCCTTTAGAATGATTAGAGAAGGAATTGTGCCTCATCGGTTCTTACGAGTTCTGATCAATTCATTTTTATAGTTATTGTGGGTTCATACAGTCTGCCATTTGCCATTATAAGAAGTGGTGTCCACATGACCTGATCTTGGCACTTGTCGATGCACTAAGTCCTACAGGGCCGCACATGACCTAATTCTCAGTCAGTGAGGTACGTTCTGGCATGGCAGCAAAGATAACTCTGCCTTGAAACCTCCACAGTCTGGCAGCCTTAGTCTGGCTGATATATGACTTCTGCCATAGGTGGGGCAGTGGCCAATAATGTTGCCATGTTGTCCGAGTTTGAAAGCTTGGCATATTTCAGCTTCTTTCTTCTCAAAGTAAGCACTTAGCTTGTGTAGTTGTGCGTTTAAGGTATACAAGGGTCATGTGTCTTTTATCTGAGTGAAAAACAAAACACCAAACCCTAGAAAACGAGCAATCTGCTAGGGTATTAGTAATTCTACATATATCATAAATTGTTGCTCTATAGAAAAGGATTAAGTGGATTGGAATTAATTCTCTTGTGTGATTTTTTATGCTGTATTTGCCCTGGCTACTTGCTGTGATTTGTTATCCTTACACCCGTTCCTCCTATGGGCTCCATGTTTATTAGTAGCTTTTGTCTGCTTGCTTTAGATGTTTATTGCTACTGTTCCTCGTAGGTTCCAGAGACCTCCAGGAGCCATTCCATCTTCAATGTTGGGTTTGGAAGCCTATACCGGAAGTCTTGATCACATTGGTTTTGAGGATTATCTTAATGGTAATAATATAATCAGCCCACATCTTTTTATTTTGTTGGCGTAGTTTATTTACTTATTGAAGTTCCCAAGCTTCTCGACTCTCTGAATAAAGGCTTATCTACATCTTAACTCTATTGTTAAATAAAAAGAGATGGGAAAGCTGGGACGATTGAAAATGTCACTGTATCATCTAGATTGTTGGACAATTATTCATTTGTCACTGTTTTCCTTTCTTTGTTTGGAAACAAAATATCTTAAAGTGCAGTCGCTCCCTTGGATTTATATGATTATTACTCATCCGGTTCTTGATATAAGACATATTTGGGGAATTGATCTTGGTCCTAAATATAAGATATAATTTTCATATTTATCAATCTTTTTTTCATTTATCCCTATTGATGCTTCGTCAATAATAATCAAGGAGAAGAGGGAATGGGGGAATTAAGGGAGATGAGTAGGGTATTTTAGAAAATAGATGTCATATTAGCTAATTTAATTAACTTCTTTAATCTAATCAAATTGGGTAAATATGTCTTATATTAAAGACTGGAGGAGTACAATATTATGACATAACTTTATTCCTCGCCATTCTAACAATGGTGCTGTTTTTCACTGCACCACTCCTTCTCAATTTCATTTTTGTTGCCTGCAGATCCCAGGGAATCTGAATCTGTTCGGCCACCGGACATGCACCATGGGATGGAAGTTCGCCTTGGTCTTTCCAAGGGGCCAGTCTACCCAAGTTAGCGCATTTGAATATTTCATTACAAAGAAAGGGATGGAGCCAGCAGCATATTTCATCATGGGTTCTATTTATCAAATGTTAAGGATGTTTTGGATGCATGGTTAATGGAAGGAAACAGCTTTTGTGATCATAGTCAGGACAGATTCTTTTGTGGTCTGTGACGTATTTTAGCCTTTATGCGTTTCAAACATTTGAGTATTCTATGCTTGGGCTCATGACCCTTTTTCGAGTGTCTACTTTTTAGGTATGCGATGCCTTTAATGTTATGCGTTCTTAGTGGCCACTAGAATTTAGCCCTCAAGCTGAAGGCGAAATCTAGCAGGGAAAGTTGCCAAGTTTAAACATTTGAAACACACCGGTTTATGAATCAAACAAATTAAATTCTCTTGTCAAAAATTTTTAATTTAATAATTAAGGATTTAACGACTGAAAAGTTATCAAACTTTTGGGTTATCAAACTTTTGGGTTATTAAATCTTTTTTTAGAACTCTATGGTAATTTCCCCAACAATAATGTAATAGCAGTATATTGTCTTAGTCCCCATCGTCGGCCACATTCGCCAGAGCTCAATCTCTATCTCAAAAGCTTCCTACCCCGTTGTCGGCTTCTTAACCCACCAAAGAACTAAACATGTTGTTACCACCTCAAATCCTCTAATAGTCACTACCACTGACCACCTACAACCACCATGCGCTGATCTCAGACGCTCAACTACCGTTTCAAAGCCGTCTGTGGGCGTCACAATATGCTCGCCACCCCCTGCCCCTTAAGTGTTCGTTTGGGATAATTTATTTTTGTTTCGACTTATGTAATAAATGTTTATTTCCTAAAATTAACTCATTCCAAACACTCACTAAGTTCAGCCGTCCGCTTTGCCATGAAAATTCCCTAACCTCTTCATTATTGGGCGGCTGAGATTAGTTCCTAGCCAATGGCTAAGATTGCTTCCAGTTGTGAAAACGGCGTCGTTTCAGCTAGCGCCCCTAGTCGTAAAATTCTGATACTTGTTCTGGTAATCGTCATGATTCTCTCTTCTCTCATCTAAATCCGTGCGTTTCTTGACCAAAAAGAAAAAAAAGAGAAAAATCTGTGCTTTTCGAATCAATGTATCAAATATCAGTATATGTATAAAAATCAATAAAGTCGCACACAGAGCGGATTTAAAGCTCCAATTTCGTGTAACATAAGGAGATGGGAGATCTACTTGAAGTGAAGGAGCAAAGTACAGTTCAAATGAGGAGCAGCTATGGAAGAAAACGGTATCGAGGTTTGGGAATGGGTGAATCGGAAAGAACGTGCGTAGAATTTACCAGTTCGTGAGATAAGAAAACAGAGTAGATCGAAAGGGACGTCGGAGAAAAGAGAATTCCAATGAGTTCCTCTTGCGAAATTGACTTAACTTGAAAAGGCTCCTGAGATGTTTGCATTGAAATTACACCGCCATGGACTGCTTCACATTCTGGCAGTTGTTTAGCGAGAATGAAACAAGTCTAAGTTTGTTTTTTAAAAATATTTTTAGTCATTTATATATGAAAACTAGATTTGTGTTGTTTTAGCAAGAGACTGGTACATAAAGTTAATAATTATTCTCAATAAAAAACATTATTTATAAAGGCTGGTTAATTGGTTAGGAAGCTTTATAGTTGGTTAGGGATACTAAGTAGAAAAATTAATAAGGTAAACAAGACATTATTTTATGAAACGGATAAGAGGTGTCTCCACTTTTCTTCCCATTCACTTCCCTTTACTTCTCATATCAGTTGTTAGATTGAGTTTTGGATGGACATAATTCAATATTTTATAAAATTATTAATAAAATGATAAATTATTAAAAATTAAATAAATTTAAACTCCTAAATTTTATCGATGACTGTTTAAAATTATAATAAAAAAATATTTTTAATAATACTTTATAAAGCATTAAATCTAGACCGGTCATATTTTAATCTAAAGGGTTGAGATGATTGATATGAGAAGTGGAGATACCCCTTACACGAATGAAAACATAGTGAATGTCCTTATAACGAGGATAAAATAAAGTAATTTGAAAAATATAACTAGCTTATTATTAGAGAGAATCACTATGAGCTCATAATAAAATAATGCATTGTAATTTTCTGCACCCCTGATAATGAGATTCCCTAATTATTATCAGTAATTAATATTGATATTAATAGTTAATTAAAATAACAAAGGGAAAATTTTAAGAAAATATTTCTTTATTTCTTAATAAAAGATATATTTAGAGAGTTGATCTTGATTCTAAATATAAGATATAGTTTTCATATTTATCAATGTTTTCCTAATTTGCCCTTATTGATACTTTCTTAACCATAATCAAGGAGGAGAGAGAAGGAGGAAATTAAGGGAGATGACTAGAGTGTTTTAGAAAATTCGTGTCATAGTAACTAATTTTATTGACTTCCTTAATCTAATCAAATTAAGTAAATATGTCTTATATTAAATATTGAAGAAGTATCACTAGAATTTTAAAATCTCAAATAAATAATTTGTTATTAAAATGAATTGTCACGCGGGAAAAAAACGAGAGAGACAACTTGTGTACTGTAATGTGGGGATTGGATCATTGGATGTTGCTTTATCTTCCTCGTTCCTAGCCTAACTCAAGAGCCTGTTTGGAATCCATTTGGGAGGTGAAAAAGTGCAGGCAGATGGAAAAAGCTCCGTGGAGTGTTTTAAGTCTATTTGGGTTCGCATTTTTTGAAATGGGCTTTAAGCCCAGAAGCAATTTATACAAAAAGGCTGTTGCCTGCCGCTTTAGCGAGTGTTTGGTAAATTGCCAAATCTAGATTTACGTAACCCGAGATAAAATTTCTCTCACATACTTACCTCATAAATTGTAAAAACTATTCTCAAAAGATAATCCAAACACATACTTAACCTCACGGTTACAAAAGGGAGCTCACATGATCGCGCCTTTTGCGTCTTGTTCGAAGGAAGAAGCAAGTGCCTTCGGCTTTGGTGGATGGATATATATAAAGTGGTTTTTCCAAGTTGGTTGAAGTGGAGTTGCTGATTTCAATAGTGGATGCTCGGAGGGTTCTTTTCACGATGCTTTTCTATGGTTTTCTTCAGTGTGTTGTTCTGGTTTTAATCTTATGCACTCAGGCTTCCACACAATGCTCTCATGGATAATAATCTAAATTTTTTATTTTATCAAATTTTAATTTTAGTTTTTCTCTTTAATTATCACATTATATACAAATTATATATTTGTGTGTAGTATTCAATAAGATTTATGCTCTTTTTAGTCATTTTTCATCTCAACTTGCTTTTCAAATAATAATCTAAATAAGTTTGATGTCTTGACAAAATCATTAATTAGGAGTAAATTTATCCAATTTTCATTAAGTACTTTAGTGTATTTTTCTTTTTTCAATAATAATTGAAATTTTTTTATTATATCAAATTTTATTTATATTTTTTCACTTCAATTATAACAATATATGCAAATAATATATATATATGTGTGTGTGTGTGTAGTATTTAATAAGATTTATGCCATTTTCAGTTATTTTTTATCTAAACAGGCTTTTCAAACATGAATCCAAACAAGTTTAAGGTTAAAAAAAAAAATCACTTCTACTACTGCCAATCTAAATACAAATTACATCTACAATCTAACTTTTTCAAAAACCTATTTATATAAAAAACTTTTTCTCCACCGTGAATTTAAACAGGTACTCAAAAGGCTCAATTCCTTCCTTGGCAGTTCCTTCCGTAAGAAGTTCCTTCCTTGAGAAGAATGAAATATATTTTTTAAAAAAAGTAAAAATTGATCATCATAGCGCACCCACCAATCTTGTATGTTATTATACTGATGCGCTTTTACAGTACAGTAGTGTTTATAGCTATTTTTGGAAAAAAAAAATTATAGATATTTTTTTGCATCTGTGATATAAGTTAATTACTATTTTTTTTCGTTTTTAACCCTCACTAGTAATTAATATTAATAGTCAATTAAAATAACAAAGCAGAAGTCTTTTTTTTTTTTTTTTTTGTTTAATGAAAGCACAAAATGTCATTAATAACTTAAAAAGTTGACAGTGAAGATTAAAAAAATCCAATTAAAATATAATAAATTAAGTTTAGTTAAAAAACAGGAAGAAATAAAAAGGAGTCTATAAAGTCTAGACAATTTGGTGCCGGTTTGAATTAGCTTTTGAGATTTAAGGAGGGTGTTCACACAATACTAAAAGCAAAACTTTTTTTTTCATATTTATCTCATAATTCATATAAATCATATTAAAAAAATAATTTTCACCGCTAATACAAGGACAAAAATACTACAACTTGGGTAATGTGGTGATAGGACGTTGCTTTATCATCCAAGGTCCCTCAATGGTTCAATTCCTTCCTTGAGAAGGATGGCATATATAAATATAAAAGAAAATAAAAATGGGAAAATCACTCTTAGGTCCCAAATAAGAAAGATAATATCAGAAAAATTCCTGGGTACAACTCAAAACGCATATTCACAATTTGATGAGTACGTTTTTACAACTTTAAAGGATTTTTCTGATATTATCTTTTTTATTTAGGACCTAAGAGTGATTTTCCCAATAAAAATTGAGCTCGCACACCAAACGCCTTGTATTGTACTGGCAGTGTGCTACTGATCAAAGCGGAAAATAATAAAAAAAAAAGCAAGCGTAGCTGAGCATCACGCAGAGAGTGAGAGTCACGCCACAAGCGGGAGACTATAGTCACTGAAGCGATCCTTTACCTAAACTTTAGTGAATCGCACCATCCCTATCTTCAATTCCTTCACTCTCTACCTCTTCTCAGACTGGCACTTCCTTCGCGCTCTCTACAGTTTCGTGTTAGCTAGTAACTGAATCGGCAGGTTGTTTTCTCTTTTCTCTTCTCATTTTCTTGCATAATGTGAATCCATCTTGCTTTTCAACTCAAATTCTTATCAATGGGTATTGAATGATTGGTTCAACGATGTTATCTGGCGTGTGTAATTTTTAAATTTTGGGATCTTAATGTAGTTTGGGGGCTCTAACTCTAGTTGTAAGTGTGGATTTTGTTGCCAATGATCGTTGCGTATTTAAGGTTACTTGGATGCTGTAAGATGTGGTTTGTTTGCTTTGGTCAATATATGCAAGTTGGAAATCAGCTTGTCTCGGACGAACGTGCAAAGAATGCGCGGCAAAATTGATCGGAGTAATAAAACTTTCGCGCCTAGATTGCGATTAACTTTGCACCTCATATTACCGCTGGTAAAAATATTTTGCTTCTGTTTTAACAGATTTTCTCACTCTTTTTGGGCTTTTGGCCTTGAGGGAGGAGTAAGTAGTGTAGGTAATTAAGATATCGCTTACAGATTTTGTCAGTGCTCATCTGTCCTTTGGTTTAGAGGAAGTTATATGAATATAACTTTCTAGATGTTGTTCCTTATTTAGACTGAAGTTAAGTTTCTGTGCTCAACAAACGTAGAAAAATGGTTCTCAAATGTTGGCCTTCAGTGGCTGTTATTGACTAGTTTGCGTATTATAAGCTTATGATTTGTAGTGGGGAAAGAAAGGAGGGGGTTGCAATTTACAATGTGCCATGATTCTCTCTCGACATATTTACTTATCCACTTTAATAATTGTACCACGGAAAATCAGTGTGTAGAACTGAAAGTGTTCGGTTGTGTATAAAATTTAATTTACGTTTTTTTTTGTGTGTATGTGCTTGTCCATGTTTCTTATTGGCTATTGTTTGGGGGTGGCAACCTCAAAAACTAATTTAACTGACAAAAATGTGCAATATATGTTGTGCAGGCCACCCAAAAATGGAGCTAGAAGGAAGAGAAAGAGAAAGTATAGTTACTCAAATTAGCATTGGTGGATTTGATGGCCAGGTCAAAGCAAAAGATCTTGTGACATACTTGGAAGATAAAATTGGACTTGTAGATAGGTGTCGGCTGAAAACTTCTTGGACCCCTCCAGAGTCTTATCCAGATTTTTCAATCACTGACACAGCAAAAATTGAAAGAACAGATGGCTATAAGAAGGTGGAGCCTCATGCATTTGTGCATTTTGCATTACCTAAATATGTAACTGAGGCACATAATGCTGCTGGCCGCTTGGATCTATTTTGGCAGCATCAACATTTAAAGGTTAGTTTGGGATCTGAAAATCCCTACTTCTTAAACCGAAGGAGGAGAACCACAACTCCTTACCAGTTATCTGATGTTCTTGTTGAAATTGGCAGTTTAGTTGACCCAGAGAACTTTTATGTTGCCTGGAGAGGACCTGATAAAGGGGTCAACCTTCTGGTAGATCCATTTGATGCCATGTGCAAAATATGTTTCAACAAAGATGTTGTTTTCCCTTTTAAAGGTATAGATAAAAAAGCAGTAATCAAGTGCAACTTCCAGGTAGGATTCTTGGTCAGAGATATAAATGAAATCAAGAGATATGATGATACATCATCTGCATCTTTAGTTATCCTATTACAGCTGGCTTCATCGCCATGGGTTTGGTACAGAACTGCAGATGATGACATTGAAGAATCAGTTACACATGATTTGCTAGATGATGATGATCCTTGGATCAGAACCACGGATTTTACTCCTAGTGGGGCCCTTGGCCGATGTAATTCTTACAGAATTTCTATGCCAGTCAGGTATTATACAAAATTGCTGAAGGCTATGGAGTATCTGAAAGGCCAAAGAGTCCAAGAGATTTTACTTAGCCGGCCTCTTAGGACAATGAATGAACCATTTTATGGGGTGCCCATGCAAGATCCTTTCTTCAGTATTCATTTCCAGAAAGGCATCACCTTTGACATTATGTTCTTGATTAATGCAATTATGCACAAAGGCATATTCAATCAACACAGGTTGTCAGATAGCTTTTTTGAGTTGTTGAGAAAACGGCCAAAGGAGGTCAATGTGGCTTCACTCAAGCACTTATGTTCTTACAAGCGACCAGTGTTTGATGCAGCCAAGAGGCTAGAAATAGTCCAAGAGTGGTTGCTCAGAAATCCAAAGCTTTACCAGGTCTCTAAACAGTCAGATGATATTTCAGAGGTTCGTAGACTGGTCATCACTCCAACCAAAGCTTATTGTCTACCACCAGAAGTTGAAATGTCCAATAGGGTTCTAAGGAAATTCAAAGAAGTTGCAGATCGATTCTTGAGAGTCACATTTATGGATGAAGGCATGCAGACAATCAATGCATCTGCTCTAAGTTATTTCGTTGCTCCCATAGTGAAGGAGATCACATCAAATTCTTTCCAGCAAAAGACTAATATATATAGAAGGGTGAAGACAATCTTGGAAAAGGGTTTTCATTTGTGTGGCCGAAAATATTCATTTTTGGCCTTCTCTTCCAATCAACTACGAGACCGTTCTGCATGGTTTTTTGCTGAAGAAAAGAGCATAACTTGTGATCTTATAAGAAATTGGATGGGGAGGTTTAATCAAAAGAATGTTGCAAAATGTGCTGCAAGGATGGGGCAGTGCTTCTCATCTACATATGCGACTGTGGAGGTTGCAGCACATGATGTTGGTTCAATACCTGATATCAAGAGGAATAATTATGATTTCTCTGATGGAATCGGTATTATTAAACCTGATCTTGCTAGAGCTGTAGCTGATAAATTGAAATTGGATGATTTGCCCTCCGCATATCAGATCAGATATGCTGGTTTTAAAGGGGTTGTAGCCTGTTGGCCATCTGAAGGGGATGGGTCCCAACTTTTACTGAGACCAAGTATGAACAAATTTGAATCCACCCATACCACTTTGGAGATCTGTTCTTGGACAAGGTTTCAACCTGGTTTCCTTAACAGGCAAATTGTGACATTGCTTTCAGCACTAAATGTGCCTGATGAAGTATTTTGGAACATGCAGGAGGCAATGGTTTCGAAGTTAAACAAAATGCTTGTGGATGTAGATGTGGCTTTTGATGTTCTCATGAAGTCTTGTGCTGATCATGGGAGTGGTGCAGCAATAATGTTAAGTGTTGGTTTTAGTCCCGAATTGGAACCTCATCTTAGAGGCATATTAACATCTGTACGTGCCGCACAGCTTTGGGGCCTTAGAGAAAAGGCCAGGATCTTTGTTTCATCTGGGCGATGGTTGATGGGTGTATTAGATGAGGCGGGTGTGCTTGAACAAGGACAGTGCTTCGTTCAAGTCTCTAACCCTTCCCTTGAAAATTGTTTTTCAAAGCATGGCTCAAGATTTAGAGAGACAAAGAACCTGCAGGTAGTTAAAGGTTTTGTGGTTATAGCTAAAAATCCTTGTCTTCACCCCGGAGACGTAAGAATTTTGGAAGCAGTTGATGCTCCTGGTTTGTATCATTTGCATGATTGTCTTGTTTTTCCTCAAAAGGGTGATAGACCCCATACAAATGAAGCGTCTGGAAGTGACCTTGATGGGGACCTCTATTTTGTCACATGGGATGAGAATCTTATTCCACCCAGTAAGAGGAGTTGGACTCCTATGGAGTATGTATCTCAAGAAAGCAAACTTCAGGCCCGTCAAGTTACTACTCGAGTATGTGTTCTTTCATTCATCTTTCTCTCTTATGTTACATGTTTTCCATGGGCAAAGCTCAACATAACTGTTTAATATCTTTCATATACTATATTAGATCATTCTTTTATAAGAAATAAAGCAACATGCAACGGTTAAGGACTTACCTAAAGTGATCAAAGTAAATATTGAGGGCCTATTTCTTGTGATCTAAATCGAGACATGATTTTTAAATTGTGTCAAAACATGAAATTTAGAACAAACAATTGCATAAAGTGATGCCCACAATCCCACATCTTCTGCCTATAGCTATTAATTGGAGCTTTTAATGGTGCAGTAGCATTGCCTACATTTTATTGACACCCTCTCCTTTATGGGAACCATATTCAAACTTTTGTATCAAAGGTCATTGATGAAATGTATAAAAAGTAAAGAATGAAAAAAAATAAAAATAAATAAAAGGTAGAAATGACTTATAATAATGTGTTCTGTACCTTTGAAATTGGAGAGACTAAATGCACATGTCTATTCATTTTTATTATTGAGACGCCAATGTCATGTACTTAGAGTGTTAAAGGTGTTCAGCATGTGTGTTCTCTTGAAATTCTCAATGATCTCACTGTACATTTTCATTGAACTTATCTTGGGCTGCCTTATTTTTATTTGATTTTTCTTGTTGAACATACATTATTTGCATTCTATAAATGCATCAATAATTCCTTAAAGTTGTTATCTTACATGCTGCAGGACATTGTAGAATTTTATGTTAAAAGTATGGTAAATGAGAATTTGGGGGCAATCTGCAATGCACATGTGGTACATGCTGATCTCAGTGACTATGGCGCAATGGATCAGAATTGCATAACCCTGGCTGAGTTAGCAGCCACAGCTGTTGATTTTCCAACAACTGGAAAGATTGTCTCTATGCCTTATAATTTGAAACCGAAACTATACCCTGATTTTATGGGAAAGCAGTCACACCAGTCCTATAAATCCAAGAAAATCCTTGGTAGGCTTTACCGGCGAATCAGAGATGCTTATGATGAAGATTTGGATAGCACTAGTTTGAAGCATGTAACTGATGATATACCTTATGATGCCAGTCTCGAGGTTCCTGGGGCTGCTGAGTTTATTAATGATGCATGGGAGCAGAAGTGCTGTTATGATGGTCAGCTGAATGGACTGCTTAGTCAGTACAAAGTGGAAAGAGAAGAAGAAATTGTAACTGGACAGATCTGGTCCATGCCCAAATACAGCAGCAGAAAGCAAGGGGATCTTAAAGAAAGGCTCAAGCATGCCTACAGTTCCCTGAAGAAAGAATTTAGGCAAAACTTTGAGAAATTGAATTCAAATATGGAAGAATTAAATGAAGAAGAAACCCATTTATTATATGAGCAGAAGGCATCAGCCTGGTACCAGGTCACATATCATCCTGAATGGGTGAAGAAGTCCCTTGATCTTCAAGACAAGTCCTCTGATCATGGAAATAAAGTGATGCTGAGTTTCCCATGGATTGCAGTCGATTACCTGGCTTGTATCAAGATAAGGAATCAAGGAGTTGGAAGTGTTGATTCTACTAAGCCTGTTGATTCTTTGGCAAAGTACC
This sequence comes from Inga laurina, assembly GCA_963855925.1. Lineage (NCBI taxonomy): Eukaryota > Viridiplantae > Streptophyta > Magnoliopsida > Fabales > Fabaceae > Inga > Inga laurina. The sequence continues at coordinate 22,509,796 of OY979713.1, forward strand.
TAGCTGAAAGGCTGTGACTCTCAATTTTCTGCTCCAAGCTTGGCTTCAAGGCCGCTCTGCCACTCTTACAAATAGATGCTGTGACTTTTTGTTTTAATTTAGAGAACCAGGTGTTTATGGTTTGAGACTAGAAGCACCATTGAACCACCTCTCATTTTCTGGGAGCCATAGTGCCACTAGGCTACAAAACCATTGTCAGGGGCTATGACTTTGTGTTTGATTAATATGCCCTGTAATTTTCTGTATGTTTGGTGTGTGAGTTTTACTGCTTTGCTTTTAATCTATCTAGGCGTATCCCCTCCTTGTTTTTCCAGGCAAAAGATGTGCACATTATGCATTGGACTGTACTTTCTTCTGTAATTGTTGTGCATGTAATGGAGCTGCCAGTGAACAGGAAGCATAATTTGATGTGCTAAAACTTCTTGGACATATAGACCCAGCCCCTAAAGATTTATATTTACAGGGCCCTGTGATCATACTTCATATATTTGTTTTCATTTTTTATAATGAATTTGTTGAATGTGAACTTGTTTATTTCCTAGCTGATTGAACGTTCAATTGACACAAGTTCTGTAATTCTTTTTTGAGCCTAACCGTTTTTCAATAACAAGAAATAACTATTATAGGACTTCTGAAGTATCCTCATTTCCTTTTATTCTTTGCAATGAAAGATTTACCCCAAAATAATAATACCTTGTTTACCACGAATGAGAGCGTTTACAAGGGCACTTAGCTTGCATATAAAAGCTCTTAAAAGGCAGCTAGCACATGTTACATAAACATTTCCTTTTAGTGATGCTTTGTTTATTAAGGAAATAAATCAGTTATTTCATTCTCATGAACACAAATACAAAAAAAAAAAAAAAAAAAAAAAAAAACCAAGCCATTTTCATTATCATAGACTTGAGGTTAAGAGGAGACGTTCTCTTCCCTCTTTCACTGAACAGCTCAATTTAGTCATAGGAGTATTTTCATTACAGTCATGGCATCACTGTTTCTCGAGGTAATGTGACACTAGGCAACAATTATAATTTTTCTCTAGCCTGAAAAAATGATCCAAAAAGTGCAATTTTCATCTCATGGTCCAGGAGAGGTTACAGAAGAGCTTAAATCATGTTCTTTGTTCCAGCAACCACACTTCCTGCTATAATATTCAGAGGCTAGCATATCACCACATATGCTGATTTAACCACAAAATAATCCCCAGCCGGCACAAGCCAAGAGAGGCATTCTCCATGTCTGCAAAAATTCTCATTGCCCTCCATTAACATCCTATATAGTGCATATCCATCACAATCCACACCCTCTTGAGATTCACAAGAGTAATTCATCTCAAACTACCATTTCAGCTTCTTTAACATTTGATGGGATCCCGACATCCAGCCTCATGGTTGGTTTGTACTGTTCGGGTATTGCAGCGCCAGCCTGAATGCATATTTCCACAACAGCAGGGGCTTGCCCATAGAAATCCCGAAGCTCTCGTTTCAATGGCGGTCCATTCACATCAGGGACATGCCACACGTATCTTGGAGGTATCAAGTCATCGAGCACCGCAGCCTGCCAACCGTGCTGCCCGTTACGTTGTTGGTGTTTATGAGCTCCACAGTTCTGTGCCTTGTGCCCTGATGGACCAACATGAATTTCTGGGCAATATCCACAAACCCTCACAGGGTACATTCGCATTAGTCTCTTGGCTCCTTTCCTCATTTGTTCCCATGCTTCGAGAGCTTCCTCAGCAAGATGAACTGTCTCTTCTTTGTTAGATGGAGCTACTACTTCTGAATCAGGGATTTCAGTTAGTAATGGTTTCACAGGCTCCTCTGGAACCATATCTGGTAGTTCGCTTTCATCAGCATCAATGAATTCTTTCCTCCCTATGCGGATTATAGGCTTTCTTCTCCTTTTGGTGGGATACTCAGGAATTTCAACACCGGCTTGAATGCAAAGTTCAACTACTGCTGGAATTCGTTGGATAGAGAATCTCTCTTCATGAGGAATACGTTTTCCAAGACGATCATAGAGGTGATAGGCTTCAACTGGCACCAATATGTCCTCAATAAATGCATTTGTCCATTCATGAAGACTGTTGCGGAGATTAGCTTTCGAGCCTTTACATGACTTGAAAGGATGTCCGACAGGTCCTACATGGATATCAGTGCACCACCTGCACTAGAACATCAATGCCAACAGAATCAACTAAATGCATACATCAAGGAAATATAATGATATTTATATGTGAATAAAAAAAAAAGGTATTGAACATGGATCAGCTGAAAATTAGAAGCTTACAAAGATGAATCACAAAATTATAGCCAAGTACATTAAGACAAGATAGCACGAAAAACCTTCACATAGGATAATGGCATTCATTGAGAACTGAAATCAAATTATTTCTGCCTTCTATATTCTTGCGGGTACAGCTGAAAATGCATATAGAGGATAAAAAGAAAACACCTAAACTATTCTTGACAATGTGAAGAGACAAGCTATTTGAATTCCTACATAGTCACAAGAGGCAGCCTGCTGTTAAGGAGGCATGTTTATGGATCCATTAAAGGGTTGAACATGCTTGCTAAAGATTAAGGAGACAGCAAGGGCTTGTTTGGTATGAGGGGAGGGAAAATGGGCGGAGGGAAAATTTTTGAGTTGGATTTAAAAAAAATGATAGAAGTGGGGTATAAAGTTTTTAATTAAGTTTTCTTACTCTTTTATCTTACATATTCTTTATATTAAAATTTTATAACCTCACTTTTCCAATTGTTTTAAATACAACTCATAAAAATTTTCCCTCCCCTCCAAATCCCTCATACCAAACAGACCCCAAGGGGAACTATATTAAACTACCAATGAACCATACCATCCAAGGTCATAACGTCACCATAATATCTTATGATTCAACCATTTGATTTTCTTTTTTCTTTCTTTTTTTCAAAAACACTAAGGTGAATACCTATCAACTAGCCAAGGGAAATGGCAAATTATTGGTGACAATAACATATATCAGAGATATAATAATGACAGTACGACGAACAACTAAAAGTTATTGTGGTAAAGCTATGTTATAAGTTAAGCATCCCTTATAACTGTTAATGAAACCATTTAAGCTGCATGAAGAAATTATCCAACCAAAACGACAGAAACAGAAATGGAATTCCATACCACACTTGCTGAATCACAGTAAAAGCACATACAAATGAAGTTTCCCAAATTTTACATAAGCCAAATTCTACTGTAGCCAAAAGTCTGCTAGAAGATATCGAGTGATTTAATTACCCACAAGCATGCACGTTCACCACTTTAAGCAGCTTCTTCAGATTGTTAATCAAAGTGATCCTCGCATTATATACATTATAAGCAGTTGGAATCAGGCTCTTCACCAGCAACCCATTCTTTGGAGGTGGTAATGCTCTCCGTTTTGGTTCATCTTTCATCTTCTTTAGCCTCTCCCTAGCTGCTCGCCGCAGCTCAACAATGGGTGTTGGAAAAGGTTTTTTCTCCTTTCTTGAATATTTCCGAGGAAAATCAGCATTTTGAGGAATTTGATTTCTAATGGTTAATGCATGTTGACAAAAATTATGTGGTGGAGCTCTAATCTTTATAGGAACACTAATCTTGCTGCAACTACACTGTACAAGACAGCAAAAAAAATTGAATTATAAGCACACCACTGTCATCTCTACAAATATATATAGTTTCATGAATTGCACAGTTTTCTTGACAAGATTAACCAAAGCATTTCATTTTCAGCCTCCCACTACCTAAATCAAGCATGAAACACAAACAAGAAAAAGAAGTAGAGTGACTAATTTTAGTTTGACATCAACTCTAAATTAAGCCACATACATTAAACTTCAATTAACAGCTTTACAAATATCCTCCACTCAAATCTACAATCAACAAATAACCCGAAATACCTGCAAAGAATTAAGAAAACTAAGACCTGACGATAGGTTGGCCTTTAGATTTAAGGAAAATCTGAATTCTTGTCGGTTTATAGCCATCCCTTTACTGAGCAGCACAGTCCCACTAGAGACATTATTCGAAACACAATTCATTCCTGAAACCACAGAAGTTAGTAAACATGGATAGCTCAAAAACATGAACTACAAGGTCGTAGCTTAAGAGCAAATTTCTGAAGAAAAATAATAATTACACTAAGAGGTCTCAACTGTACAACGTCTAAAAGATAGTATATCGGGGGGAAAAAAACTTCAATTTGACTGTTATCCCAACATCACGAAAGATTAAACTTCGACTATGACTATTGACGAACCCTTTAAGCAGGAAGTCAGGAACACATGCACTTTCTCTGAGGCAAAAGATCAAACAGATAAGACACAAAAGATGAAAATTTGAAGAAATGCAGAATGGAGAAAGACGAAAGGAAAGTGATAAACATAGAACAAAGGGGTGAGGAGAGAGACGCTGACCAAACTCCAAGCGAAGATGTTCACCAAGTGCTTGGAAGTTGAATTTGGGAGACCGATAATGGTCTCTGTGAATTGGTTCGCCACGAAGCCTTCTGGATTTGGGGTACAAAATTTTTTCCCCCACCCATTTGATTTATAAATATTTATAATTCGTGATTTATGATTTATGAAATAAATATGTAAAAAGGATTTTATCTCGATTTACGTAATAAGTGCTTATTTTTTAAAAATAAATTATTCCAAATATAGCTTAATTATACTGTTATTATTATTGTTGTTGTTAAAAATTAAAAAAAAGGAGAATTTTAAAGGGAAAATCCCTAAAAAATACGTTGGAAATAGCTAAATCCCGTTTCAGTGCAGCGAATTCTGAAATCCCGAATCACTCGTGTGTCAGTACGGAATGAACAGTGCATGGGTGCTAAAAGACGATTTTGCCCTTCAGCCCTCATTCTCATCACTTTCAGAATAACAACACGAGCCTCTTAATTAACAACTTTGTCTTCTTGATTAACAACTCCAATTTCATCTTTTTACTTTCACAATAACAATACCGGTCTTGTTATTAACAACACCATATTCTACATTAACAACTCTCATTTCTTATTTCACAACTTCGTAATTTAAGTTTCAGGGTCAATAATAACACCTCTTTCTTTATTAAGAAGATGAAATTGGAGTTGTTAATCAAGAAGACAAAGTTGTTAATTAAGAGGCTCGTGTTGTTATTCTGAAAGTGATGAGAATGAGGGCTGAAGGGCAAAATCGTCTTTTAGCACCCGTGCACTGTTCATTCCGTACTGACACACGACTGATTCGGGATTTCGGAATTCGCTGCACTGAAACGGGATTTAGCTATTTCCAACGTATTTTTTAGGGATTTTCCCAATTTTAAAACAATAATTGTATTATCTTGAAAATTATAAAATTCTCAAAAAAGTGAAAACAAAATTTTTAAAAGAAAAAATACAAATAAAAAGAAGTGGAAAATGTGTGAATAGCATACCTTATGATTTAAACTTATATAATGAACATAACAAAAACATGTATAATATATAATAAAAAATTATAATAAATTGTTTTATACAAGAAGCAATGATATGGTAATCAAACTGGTTATTAATTTAAACTGGTTACATGATTGCAAGACTACTACAATTTTATGTGATTACAAGAAAGTTAAAGAACATTTGTTTTGAACAAGAATTAGAAACTGCATTGATGCTAAAGAGTAAGTACAATGCAGGATCTCTAAGATTACAATGTGAAGTAATTAGAAATACACTTGCTCTGTTGAAAGAAAATAAACAAACCAGCCTCTCTATGAGGACTGTAGCTAGGATAATGAATATTGTAAGATCATGATTTTTAGCTTATGACATTAGGTGAATTTAAATCTAAATCTGGGATTATTTAGAAGTATAAAGTCATTAGAAATGGTTATTAGGTTTATTAGAGGCCTACTACAACATTTTTTTTTACTGATGAGGGCAAATGCCCATAAATACAATCAAATAATCAAGGGGATTAATTTATATACACTTATTGTGAATTATTGCTTGTAGATTGATGCGAACATTCCTCAAGTAAGCGAGAAAAGAATGTCTCTACTAACTATTCTTTCCACTTTCTCTCTATTTAATTTATTCTCTATTGGTTGGTTTTTAATGATTCATATTTATTCTATAAAAATATAATTATTATTTAATGTTTAATATTACAATAATATTTTTAATACAGTATAAAATCTTAACCATTAAAAATAAATCCAATAATAAAAAAATTGAGTGGAGAGGAGGTTAGTTAAAGTACTCTTTTCCCTAGTTAAACATGATTTAGACAAATCATTCTCAACGAAAGTATCTGCAACACGGTTATAGTCCTTGGAAATATGCCTCAGTTGGAGGTCCCAAGATTGTTCCAACAAGCTCTGTATCTGCATATAGATTAAACTACGAAGAACGTTCTTTGTATTGGCGGTTAGAACATCAACAAGTCTTTGGCATTGACTCAAGAATCACCTTACGAAACCCCATCTCCTAAACTAGCTTGAGACCCTTGAAACCTGTTTGGTTTGAAAGGTAGGGGTGGAAGGAAAGGACAGATAATTATCTTGTTTGATTTGATTAGAGGAAAATGGAGGAGAGATAATAATTAATTTACTATTTTATCCTTATATATTGGTTTATACTTTTTATTTAAATTTTATGTTATATAAATTAATAGACAACTTAATTTAAATTGCATAATTATGGAAATTCACTCTTATCCCAAAAGTTTTAATGTGTATGAAAGCAATGATATGATAATATTTTTTTACATCTCTAATCAATATAATAATATTTTTTTTATAAAATCAAATTAATAAAAAATTTAGTGTTTGGGTGGTATTCTTTCCTCTGGCAATCTCTCTGTTTTTTTTTGGACCTGGCTTCTAGCTATCTGGTTGCAACTTGTGACTTCACGGCACACATCCAACAAATGATTCATAAATTAGAACAAATGAATTATTTGAAGCTCAAAAGAAGAATGTCTTCGAAGTTCGAATGGCTTCACCCAATTTTGCAGATATATAAAACCACAAAAACAGAGCTTAGTTTGAAGATTGGGGAAGATCTGGAATGCAAATGGGACATCTGAACCATGACACATGGAACGACGAGGGTACATGTAGAGAACAAAAACGCTTAGCAAGGAAGTTGCAACCGGGAAGATTGGGCGTCCTTGCATATTTGACACTATAAATCACTAAGGTAATTAATACTCTCTCGGTTCTTAATATAAGACATATTTAATGAATTAACTTTGGTTCTAAGTATAAGACATATTTTTTATATTTATCAGTTTTTTTCTAATTTACCCTTTTTGACGCCCTCTCAATAATAATAATAATCAAAAAGGAGAGGAAATGAAGAAATTAAGGAAGATGACTAATGTGTTTTAGAAAATACATATCATATTAACTAACTTATCTAACTTCCTTAATCTAATCAAATTAAATAAATATATCTTATATTAAGGATCGAAGGAAGTACTTAATAACCTCCTCAATCTCTCAAATACTTGTTTTCCTATAGATTTATTTTCTTAATTTTGATCATGGGTTCCCCTTTCAAAACTTAGAGTGGATGAGTACTCTTATCAGAATTCAAACTTGTGAGTATTTGGGGATCTTAAGCAATATATATTACAATTCTCTTCCACCAACCCATCATCTGAAGAACTGTTCATAAGAAATGGACGAATGACAATTTCTCTGCAATACTTAATATAATTAATTCATTCCTCTGTCTCCCACCCAAGTTGCTGGCCTGCTGCCTTTTCATACCTTCTGGAAAACAACAAAATGCCACTTAAAAAGGAAGAGTTGGTTTGAAAATTCAAATTCTATCTCAAACCTCCTGCACAAAAGCAGTATCCAACTAGTGCTTATAGGCTTTGAAAAAAAATCCCCGCCTTCCCCCAAGCAGCAAGACTCTAGTGCTTAAAGGCTACGAAAAAAAAATTCTCCTTCTCAACTGGAGCAATGGCGTTTGGACGGTGGGGAGATCCAGCAATGGCCATGATGGTGGGGTGGCAGAGATTAGATAGACCAGCGATAACGCCTTCCCTCTACTTTTTAGTGTTATCAGGAAACTAACGGACCAACTCACAATCCCTATTTTTTCACTAACGCCTTTGGTGGGATCTACTTGATAGGTTTAAAGTCCCACAGGTAGGTTCCTTTGTCTTTCATTTAACTCTCACCTCTTTGCACACCTGTCAAGTTCTTTTTTGGGAAAATCACTGTCAGGTCCCAAGGAAGCAAAATATTGTCAGAAAAGTCCCAGGAAAAATTGAAATATCTGAAAAGTCCCTAGGGACTTTTCAGATATTATTTTCCAATGTAAAATGACGCTCATGCCCTAATGAAAATTTAAAACTCTTCTTCTTCAATCGAAAGAGAGCAGAGCGGCAGAGAGGGAAATCGCGTTCCAGAGAGCCCCAAATCGCGTTCCAGAGAGGCATTTGAAAAACAAACTTCTGCCGTCTCCGTTGTCGTCCGGTGTCGTGCGGTGCGTGTCCGTCGGTGTGCCATCATTCGCTGAGTGTGTCCGTCGCTGGTGGTCCGGCCGTTTGCCCTGCCTCACCGTCGGTGCTCCCTTCGTTCGCCATGCGTGTCTGTTGCTTGTCGGCGTCGTGTGGCCGTGTGTGGGTGCTCGTCTTGCAGTCGGCCGCGGCTGCATCTCCGTCGGTGGTGTCTGGCGCCCAGAGTCGTCCGACGTTCCTCCACTTCGAGACTCCATCGGTGCTCCAATCGAAGGCGCCATTCCCGCCGGTGAGTGATTTCTTTGTATAATTTTGTTGTTGGATTTAGGATTTAGGACTTTGATTTAACATGTGTAATTTTCTTTAAACAAAAATGGCATTTTGAGAGATGATTGTGAGGGTCGTTACTTCCCTCGTCGGGTATCTGTGTAGTTGGGCGTATGCTTCCCCCTTTATTTGCCAAAAAAAAAAAATGGCATGATCTACATTTAGCTCCATATTGTAGGTAGTAATTGGTTTTGGTTTTTTTATAGATGCTTGTTCATATGGCATTAATCTATACCTCTTCAATGTTAACTTGTTTATATTGCGCCTTTACTGTTTATAGTTTGTGCAGCTTTATTGTGCACCGTTTGTTGACTTGCACTCATAATACTGAGTTGTTTTGTGATAAAACTGAACTGTGTGGACTTGGGTTAGAGTTTTGGTGCAGTGACTTGAATTTGTTGTCAAAATGTGGATGTTTGGTGAACGGTATATTCCAAAGCTTTGCATCCATCGCTGAAATTCTGTACACTTTGTTGAGTTTGGTGAAATTTCTGATATGAGCTTACTTATCCAAATTTGCATTTGACATACATATTGACTGCTGAGGTAAGTTGTGTGACTTTAGGTGCATGTAGTGAAATTTCAAAATTTTGGGCAATGTTGGAGGTGAATCTGATTTGTGACTGTGGAATTTACTGGTTATAAGCTATGCAAAGCAGTAGTCTCTTGGTGGCACCAAACTAGTGTTGTGTTGGAGTCATTTTAGATCATTGTTTTTTATATTGAGTTTTAATTTGCACATGAAAATAGTTTGAATCAGTGGACTGTACTCTGTGTTAAAGCTCTTGTTACTGAGTGTTGGAAGGATTGGATTAATTATTATGTTTGTGGTTAAGTAAAAAATGGTGAACAAAAGAAAAAGGGAAGATAAAGAAGAAGAGAGGCAGCCAAAAGTGTCATCGTATGTATTGTTCACGCAAGAGTATTACCAGAACAAAAAGAAAAAGAAAGAGCCGAAAAGGCCTTTTAAAGAGGAGAGTAAGTCGGTAAAAGAAGCTTGGAACGCTTTGAATGATGATGAGAAGGAGACATATAAGGAGAGGGCAAAGAAATTAAGGAGAGGGGAAAAAGGGAAAAAAAATATGTGGTTCCATTCCTTACTCGGTGTGCCTCTAATCAATTTATAGAGGTGTGCAAAAGTTTGAAGAACAGAGAAGAGCGGATGGAATGGTTAAAGAGAATTGGATTTGATAAGTTGGTCAACATAAGCTGCTCACAAATCCCTCGAGACTTATGTGGGCAGTTTATGGGTGCATTTTACCCTCCAACCAACAATGTTTCCATTCGAGGGAGGTCACTCCACATTCGCGCGGAAGATGTAACAGAATTTATGGGGTTATCGTGTGTGGGGGGGACATTGAAAGAAATGCGATGAATGAAGACAAAGATTTTCAACAATTAAAAACATTGTATGGGACAGTGCCATATAAGACAATTGGGAAATGGCTGATTGAAAGAGAAGATGATGCAGATTTTGAATTTCTCTTTATTATGTACACATTGGGCACGTTGTTGTGTCCCGGAGCCGGCGGTGTTAAGGTGAGTGACCGAGTGTTAAAGGTGATGGTGGCTACAAAGCCAGCTTTTGAAGACAATGATTAGGCTACCTTTGTGTTGAGTGAACTTTCAAATTCAGTTGGACAATACAAGAAAAAAGTCAGCAAAGGGAAAGCTTCAGGAAAAATCAACGTTGGAGGATGTATATATTTTCTTATGGTAAGTGCAATATAAGTTTTCATTGTATAATGATTCCTAAAGTTCTACATTAAATGTTGACATTTACTTATGTTAAGTTGTTATTCACATTGTATGCATGTTTTTTGCTTACAAAAATTTCCCCTCGGTGAACTACAAGCCTCTAAAAATGACGAAGCAGTAGGATATTGGAATGATAAAAACGTGAAGAAGAGAGTGCAAATAGAGAGGCACAGCAACCAAGGGTTGCTACATTCCGTGGGGCAAGTAGTTAGGGGTTCGGCCTCGGAATTGCATCAGCAAAATATTATAACACACCCGGTAAGTGATGAACTTTGATGTGAGGTTCAGATACTTTGCAATTTTATTGTCACTAATATTTCCCTCATAATTTGTAGGAATTGAAGAGAACATATGAAAGAATTATGTCAAGGGTGGTGTTAATTGTCCAAGAGGAATTGGTTTCCCTTGAGGCAAGGTTGTTAGGGGGGGAGAAATGGATGCAGGGGCAGAAATTGATGAACAGTCATCCTCAGAACATGACGATGAACAACCCTCCTCGGGAAGTGAAGCTGAAAAGGCTGCCATAGGAAAAGGAGATGATGAAGTTTGGACCATACATGAAGAAGATGGGTCAGAGGAAGATAATGAAGGTGAAGCTAATAGGTCAGCCAACGAGGGGAAAGATAAGTGTTCTGAAGATGTACTAAAAGGGGAGGAAGAAGTACAATTGAGAAAATCGACAAGGGTAAAAAAACCTGCTCTTGTCTCTCCCTGGGTGACAACCATGACTAAGAAAAGAACGAAAGATGACAAGCACAAGGAAGCTTTATTCCAGCTGTGCACAACGAGACCGAACAAAGAGGATGCACAAGAGTAAGTAATTAAATGTCTACTATGTATATATAGCGAGTTGAAGAACAAAAACTGACTGCAAAATGCTTGTTTGTGTAATAGGCCGTTTGTGGAGATGTATGACTATTTCGTCACACGAGGCGAACTATATTGTCTTCGTGAAAGGGGGTGGATTAATAATAGGGTATGTTACATATACATTGACAAGAACTGATACTTTGTTACTTTAGTACGATATTCACTAACTTTTCAGCTATTTTTTCTCAGTTTATGTCAATGGTCGTAAAGACATTAGTGGGGGATCAATTACAGAACTCTAGTCGCGTCAGTAGACACATCTTTTCATCAGAGTTGATGGAAAAAATGTCGTCTGACCCGAAGAAGTGGTCCTGGCAAGCGCATGAATATGAGATCCTTCCTGAGCATATTGGATACAACATTGGGGATTGCGACTTAATCTTTGCTCCTACATTACGGCTTGATCACTGGTTCTGTTATGTGTTGGATACCAAGACATTGCGTTTCTTTGTCCTTGACTCGCTGGTTGACCAGCTCACATATTCAAGATTGTAAAAGAGGGAAGAAGATGCACTTTTAGAGGATGAAAAGACAAGTAAGAAGAAGAGATTGAGCCAAAAGCAACAAGAAGAATTGCGTGGCAAGGAGCGGTTGGCAAGCCAGTGTGTAAGCACTCCAACTTCAGTTTATGCTTTTTTTTGTAAATGTTGTTCTCGCTGTGTTGTGTAATGTCAACATTATTTGCTTCTTGCAGAGAGATTGCATCATTAGTATACTTCGCAGGGTTAAACCAGAATTATTTGGCAAAGGAAGAGAAATACCTAAAGACATCAACTGGCCAAAAGTGCATGTCCAAGCTGACATGTTAGTATTACCTTTTTTTTGTTGCTCAATACTTTGAAATGGTTGGTTGTGTTTCATATCGTTTGTTCCTTTCTGTTTGCAGCGATTCGTGTGGCGTCCATGTTCTTTCATGGTTATTCGGTTGCGATGGCTCGGCACAGGACAAAGGGGGGGTATACGATGCCTATGTTGTCTCCTGAACAAATTCGGCAGATTAAGGTCGATTCGTTATGGTGGCTTGTGACATATGACGGGAACATACATGCCAAAAAGGTGCTGTCCATTGCAAGTGGCAAGAAACAAATGCAGGGGAATAGAGACAAGTAGCATTTGTGATTTTATTATGTACATATGTTCCTATTTTGTGGGTCCTTCGAGAACCTTATGTCTTTGTGTGACTATTTTGTCATTGTAGGAAGGGCAATCATGCAATGCTTTTTTGTTTACTGCCATGTTTAGGTGACAAGGAAATATTTACAACTTCTTACGGCTATTGCACAACTGCATATGCCTTCTTGTACAAGTTGTAACATTTAAGTAATAGGGCGTTATTACAATGGTGATTTTTACAAGTCTTCAAGCATTTATTCACAACAGGTTATATGGGTTTAACAACCTGCAACACGTTTTTCCTGCAGACGATGTTTTCTTACGTTATGACTAATGTGTTGTTTACAAGTCCTGAAGTGTGTATTAACAATCTGATGAGTTCGTTTTACAACTTGAAGGTGTGGCGATTTGCTTTTGGCTTCGCCGTAGCGAAACAATAGCAAAATGACATAAAAAATGGCCTATTCTGACCTCCTTCGCTGTTGGTACGCCCCAGCGAACCAGCATTGATAACACATGATTTCTGTTTTACAACGGTTGAAGCGCTGATTTACAACCCTTAAAGCGTCCATTAACAACCTATTGAGTGCAATTAACAACCTCCCCCTCGTTGATCTCTGACAATGAAATCTGACGTTAAGGGTTGTAAATGAGATATTTACAACCCTTAAAGCGTGTAGTAATAACCTATTGAGTTCAATTAACAACCTCCCCCTCGTTTCTCTCTGAGAACGTTCTCTGACGTTAAGTGTTGGCAAATGCGCTGATTTACAACCCTTAAAGAGTCCATTAACAACCTATTGAGTGCAATTAACAACCTCCCCCTCGTTCCTCGCTGACAACGTAATCTGACGTTAAGGGTTGTAAATGAGATATTTACAACCCTTAAAGCGTGTAGTAACAACCTATTGAGTTCAATTAACAACCTCCCTCTCGTTTTTCTCTGAGAACGTTGTCTGACGTTAAGTGTTGGCAAATGCGCTGATTTACAACCCTTAAAGCATCCATTAACAACCTATTGAGTGCAATTAACAACCTCCCCCTCATTCCTCGCTGACAACGTAATCTGACGTTAAGGGTTGTAAATGAGCTATTTACAACCCTTAAAGCGTGTAGTAACAACCTATTGAGTTCAATTAACAACCTCCCCCTCGTTTCTCTCTGAGAACGTTCTCTGACGTTAAGTGTTGGCAAATGCGCTGATTTACAACCCTTAAAGAGTCCATTAACAACCTCCCCCTCGTTCCTCGCTGACAACGTAATCTGACGTTAAGGGTTGTAAATGAGATATTTACAACCCTTAAAGCGTGTAGTAACAACCTATTGAGTTCAATTAACAACCTCCCTCTCGTTTCTCTCTGAGAACGTTGTTTAACGTTAAGTGTTGGCAAATGCGCTGATTTACAACCCTTAAAGCGTCCATTAACAACCTATTGAGTGCAATTAACAACCTCCCCCTCGTTCCTCGCTGACAACGTAATCTGACGTTAAGGGTTGTAAATGAGCTATTTACAACCCTTAAAGCGTGTAGTAACAACCCTTTCAGTTCAATTAACAACCTCCTCCCATCGTTTTCTCACCATCACTATTACCAGTTGAGCTATTTACAACCTGTAAAACGTTCATTAACAACCCTTTCAGTTCATTTCACAACCTCATCACGTGACTGTAGCAGTACTTCTGATGCAAATTTTCATAACAGCTGAATTGTAGCATATTTTATCAAGTGGTTGGCAAGTTGTTTGCCTATTGTATGAAGTAAGTTAGACACATGCACGAGTGAATGGTAAGTCCCCCATCACTTTATAAAGTGCACACCTCACCACTGTCACCTAAGGAACCCATGATTTTCACCACTTATAATGCCTAATTTAATTAAATTCCTGCTGCAAAAATTTGACAGCAACTGATGCAAATTTTCACAACTCCTAATGTATGTTTTCACAACATAATGAGTTTTGTTCACAACCAATGCAACTGATGCAAATTTAAACAACGCATGCAACCTAATTTTCCAACTTTCTGACAATGCATGTCACAACTTAGTAGCATATCAGATCCACATATCAATTTACATTGAAATATTAAGTTGTATGAGTAAGGGGGTATTTTCGCCTACTCATTTAACTTAATATCATACTATTTGTGTTTAAGTACACCAACATCCGGACCCGTTCAAAAACCAATACGGGTCACAGGAAGGCACTAGTTAATGGTGTATATATACATAATCCAAAATAAGTAGCTAACAAAAGAAAGTACATAATCCATCGTTTTAGGTTGGATTTGGATTTTTGCAAGTCCTCACGGAGTGCCCAACCTCATGACATCGCCCACAATGATAAAGCTTCTTGTTTTGAAACTGAGATTCCCTTCTTTTTCTTTTCGGCCCCCCTGCCGGCCTTGTAGTTGTTGGCGGCTCCAAGAATGTTTGTGTGAGCAAATGTGTGACAGTAGGAGAATCAGCTCGTGGACAATCATGTGTTGCAACTGGTCTCATGGTGTTTGCATATATGTTCTCCTGTGCTTCCAGTTTCAGCCAATCATGTACAAATGTGTACACATTACCATTGAGTACCTTAATAGCTGCACATGCATGGGCACAAGGTATTCCACTCATTTGCCATGCTAAACATGTGCATTTTCTTTGAGCAAGATCTACATTGACATAAATTGTCGCTTCACCACATCTAGTTCGCACCGAAAAGTTATGGTCTCCATAATATTCTGCATCCATATTTTCCGCATAGGTAACATGCTGCAGCACTTTCTCTTCAACATTGGGTCCAACTCCATTTTTCCAATTGGCCATTGCCATCTTGCTTGCAAGCAATTTCCGTGCCAATTTGTCTCGATGCTCATGAATTAGTATTGACACGCTATGCTTTCTCTCTTTCAATATCCATGCATTAAACGACTCCGCAATATTCGTGGTTATGTTATCCCACCTATTGAAAGGAAACTTGCTCAGAGCCCATTTGTCAACATCCCCATTGGTCTCCACCCATTATGCCAATTGTGGATTGAACAATCTTAATTTTCCCATTGCACTTATAAAGTCCTCATCCAACCTTGCATATGCAATTGCATCAAGAAGCTTGAGTGCAGTCTCTTTGCTATTCGCCGATGTACGTGCTCGACCTCTATTGATTTTCAAGAACTCTGCACTATAATTTTCCTTCACATGCCTGTAGCAATAGCCATGTCGCTCGCTGCCAAATATTTCTTTAACAGCACCGATAATTGCATTATTGCGATCTGACACTATGGTTATCATGATTGATCCTATTATTTCTTTCAAATTGACTAGAAACCAAAGCCATTTATCATATGTTTCACCGCTGACAATGGAATATGCTAAGGGAAACATTTGGTTGTCTGCATCGTATGCACAAGCTGACAACATTGTTCCCTTATAAGGGCCACTTAGATGACAGCCATCTATATAAACAATGGGCCGACAACCACCTATAAAACCTTTAACCGAGCAACCATAAGCAATAAATACCCGCTCAAATCTATTGTTAGATGAGCCTTCCCATATTGCAACTGTGTCTGGATCACTTTCAATCAATCTATCACATATCCAAGGAATTGCTTGATAAGAGTCTTCTACTCGTCCATTTAATTCCTTTAACACTCTTTCTTTTGCCTTATATGCTTGACGGTAGTTGAGTCGCACCCCATACTCTCTGTACAAGTCTGCTCGAATTTCATTGGAAGTCTTATCGATATTGGACCTTAAATCATCCATTACGATTGATGATGTCAAGCTCGACCTGTGTGGATGCCAGATAATTAGGCTATCCTGTGCATGGTGAATGTGTTCACTTTTGTATGTTCGGATCGTTAGAAACTCTGTATCTTGATGTTCTCCTGATGAATAAGCACCCATGTACCACGGACAACCACTAACCTTGCACTTCACAATTATCTTCTGTTTATTATTCTTCACAAATTGGTATGAAAACTTGTGTGAAATACTGTATTTGTATAATGTCTGACGAAGGCTCATAGCATTCAGAAATATCTGTCCTTCTCCAATAATTAAATCCTTCCATTTGGTATGATTCATTCCCGGTATGGGTGTTGGCACCAATTGAGTACAACATTCCAACGATGGGACATCTTGACTTTCATTTAACAAAGGCGGTGGGGACATACACAATCCTCCACCACCTACAAACATTTGATCAATCCTGCAACAAATGACAAGTTAGACTTCTCTTTTGCATAATTAAGTTACAACAAATTACTTTTCTTAAGATAACTCGACTTACACTTCTTGCTCTTCCATTTGACCATTAAATGTTGGAACTGTATTCTCATCATCACCATCGTCTTCAATATACACATGACCATATTGTTCATTATATTTCATAAAATGATCCACCCCTTCATCGTCTACAAGATCCACAAATGTTGATGTATCAATAGAAACTTTGAATTTCACTTGAATTTCATTACTTTCATTTCCCATTATAGATGATATGATTCGTAGCAACTCCTCATATGTTGTACTTTCCTTTAGGCATCTTGTTCTTACCATACCACCAACATATTGCATTTCAGCTGCTCCGACATTTAAAAACTTCCCCCCCACATGAATGAAACACAATAGATTCTTCCCAGAACTAGTTGCCATCTTTCATGATAATCTGCACCATAAAGTTCGTATTAACAACTTCCAAAGCTATATTAACAACTGTATATGCACATATTAACAACACTTCTTTTACAATCATATAATCAAACAAAGCACAATCACATTCAATGACTCCCACTTTAAACAAAGACATACCTTTGTTGGGTTTCCAAACAATAGGCCTTTCTCTCTATTACATTGCCTTAAAACTTAAAAACATAGCACAGTTTTTGTATTAACAACTAAAACTGTTATATTCACAACTACTAATGCATGAATTAACAACTACTTGAGCTATTTACATATCACCCTTTTCACATCAACCCACCACCATGAGAATCAACTTTTCCCACGCCAAACGTCCAACTTCCTCTGTTTTGTTCCCCAATAACAGAGCATTATGACACCCAAAGCCATTTGCTGTATTAACAACTACTTCAGTTATATTAACAACACCAACTGCACGAATTAACAACAATTAAATTTCTTCCCACATCACAATTTTCACAGCACCCCACCAACCTGAAAATCAGCCATTCCCACTTTAAAGGTATCATTTCCTCTGTCACCTCCCTAAAAAACAGAGCACTATGATATTAACACTACCCAACCTCATTCAAACCCTAACTACAACGCTCAAGCTCATAACTTTACCTAAATCATGTCATTACTCATCTACCTCCTACCACTTTATCCACTATTGGCACCAAGCACCAACCTTTCACCATCATTCAATTTCACTTTATCCAAATATCACAGAACCAAAAACAAAAAATTCAGTTTCGTGTTCTACCTCGGTTCCAGTACGTGGAGCTTGCAAATTTGATCCTTGACCAAGAACTTCAACATTACACTTGATCCCTTCAATGTTGGAGTTCACACCAGTCCCTTTCGCGTCGTTTCTGTGTCTCCGGAAAAAAACTTGCGCCTTCCCTCCTCTTTCTGAAGCTTCCACTTTTACATTAACAACAGGGGCATGTGCGTCATTTTACATTGAAAAATAATATCTGAAAAGTCCCTAGGGACTTTTCAGATATTTCAGTTTTTCCTGGGACTTTTCTGACAATATTTTGCTTCTTTGGGACCTCACAGTGATTTTCCCTTCTTTTTTTCATGATGCTATTCAAGTATGTATTTTTAATTTTCTGTTATAAATATAAATATTTTTTTATGATTATAGGACATATTACTTGAATTTTTTGCCCTACCACTACATATTCCAAATTCTTATTACTTAGATTGCAGAGGATAGCCAAACCTGAAAAGAAAAGTATTCGACTAATGTTTCCTACTTAAATGAAGCACACGCCCCAATAACATCATAGGTTCATAGATTAGATGTATATTTTTTGACGTTTACAACAGCCTAAATTTTTTTTTCCAGTTTTTGTTCAGATTTAATAATAGGAAACATTAGCAATTGGATGCTTTAGTTTCATTTATTACATGGGCCACTAAATAATCCCCCTTCTTCCTTCTCCTCCTAATGATGATTCTTTTCTAGTTTCATATGGCACTTTTAGAGGAAACCATGGTAGATGGCTATAGAGTCGTTTGCATTATAAAAAGTATAGTATAATGGAGTTTTTGCTCGACATGAAAAAAACTCATGACTGATATTGGAATTTTTAAAATGAAGGTGTTAGGAATTATGCTCCTGGGTGCTGCTCATTCTGATGGATTCAGAAAGGTAGACTAAAGTTATTCTATTGGAGGGGGGCTTTAATATCTTTTCAAATTTAGATTTAGCTTTAATGAAGTCTGTATGTAATTGACTCTTAATGTTTTTGTGATGTTTGAACTTATTTCTCAGCCTTTATTATATTATAATTTAAAGATGATTCCATGAATTTTTTTTAATGATGCTTTAGATATGCCTACTTTTCAGCTATGTAGGCTATTCTATGTTGAGGTTTCTATAATTCAACTTTGGTCATTGTTGCTTTAGAATTACATTCTCCTTTTTTCCCAAGCTGCTTTATCACCTTGACATTTATGTTAACTAGGATATGCAAGTGTCTTCGTTGAAGGGTCTTAAATTTTGCTTTCATCTCATCCAAATATGGTTGTCATTAATGACTCTTGGACACCCCTATATCTATAAGACTAATCACATTTGCAAGACATTAATATATATATTTTTATTTTCTTTGTATTAGATTCACATTGGAGCTTATGTAGCTCTATTTATAGTCTATTTCATTTTCTAGAATCTTTGACTCTATAAAAAGAAAAAAAAGGATGTAAGTAGCCTTTTATTTCCTGCATTACTTTTATGCCTTCATTATTTGTTCTTGAAACAAGTTATAATTTCAAATGTTGTCTCTTTGTTATTAATATTAAGCTTTTGATGAATCATAAAGACTATAAATAGCTAGGTTTCTTGTCCTCCCTTTTCTTCAAGTTGAATGTGGAATATACCTAAAACATGAATATTCTGTGCACTAGAGGATTCACTACACACAAATTGATAGAGTCAACGCTTTACACAGTAGTACACTCCCAAGTTAATAAATTGTATTCCTTGCAAAATCCACAGAAGTAGAGTGAAATTGAGGTTTGTGTACGCAAACATCAAGTCCAAAGTTGTTTTGTGGGCTTACCTTGGTGTCATTTGTAGCTATTTCAATTAGAACTTCATCACCAAATTAAATGGGATGTTTCAACACTTTACACATTAGTATTGAAGGATTTAGGTAACTTATAAGTTTTAATAATTATACTCCTAATAAATTATAGAAGTGAATAGTTTCCTTTTGCGTTTTCCTATTTTCCTTACTCCTTCCTTTTTCATCTAAACACCAGCGTCCATCATGGAGCCATCTCCCATAGAAAATAGGAGCAGGATGACAACTTCTTCGATTTCAAACAACAAAGAAAATTATGATCCTTCTTCATATACGAGTGCTAATTAGAATATTGTTGCAGGTAAATATCTTACATTTCCTTCAACCATATGCTCTTCATCATTAACTTATAACAACCATCACACATTATAAAGCTTCTTCCTGTGCAGCTACAACCCATTGTAACAATATCACTTATTTCACACCTGTTAACTCAACTTCACAAGTGCAAATGGATTTGTTCACCCAACCTTCTCAAGTTATCTCCCGTGCTAGCACAAAGACGTTAAGAAAACATCTAAGAAAATGAAGGATATTGTAGGATCTAACAAACATTGCTGAAAACCTCTCCAACCGTTTTGTTGAAAGTCTAACTTTAGGTTATAACGATACAGCATCACAATATTATGTTTTCCAATTTCTAAGAAGTTGCCATTGTTTATAAAACTTCCTTTCAGGAGGTCCTTCAGAAACTTGCAACACTTTATTCCCTATTCCTAATGACTTCATACCACTAAATGATCAACTATTCAAGAGAAACAGTGCTCGACTGAAGGCCATTCTTAATAACAACGACAACAACAGAAAACATTCCATCAAATACTAGTGTGGTCTTTACCGAGACACACTTAGGTTCATCTCAATAGTATCACTTCACATGGATCGGTGAACGATAGATCAAATATTTCAGAACCAATAAGATTAGGTAAATATCATTACAGCCTTCAGCAATGCCTTTGTTTGCCGCTCCTTATTTATCAGTTCCATGTCCTGCTTTATCGCACTCTGTTTTCATTGTATATATGATAATCCAAAATTATAGGAAATTATTCTTTTTGTATGAAGACATTGCTGTATTTAATTACAAAACATTCCTTAAAATTAATGATATGCCATTGGGCCTTTAAGAGAGATGATAATAGTTGTTCATAGTATACACATGTTGTTTATAGTATTCACAAATTGAGCATTTGACTTCATTTTTACCTTCTAACCCATAGGTGTATACTTTTTTTTTTCATGCTTGAGCATATGGTTTATTTCCCTTTCATCACCTTAGAGGCAATACACATTGCTTCTTTGCATAATGCATGATAAGTTATAGCATTCTTTGAAATATGTTTTTTTATCACTGGTATAGTTTTACTTGTAATAATGTGACATTTTCTATTTAAAATTGACAATTAGCTTCTTCCTAGCAGTTTCCATAGATCCATAATAGCTGCCTTCCTGAAGTGAAAATATCATCAAATTATGTTATGTTATGTTCTATAATCGCTGCTTGCTTTTGTGTAATAATGCTCTAATAAACGATGCCTGCTTTTGTGTAGTAATGTGAGATGTTCTGTTTAATCGCTGCCTGCTTCTCTTGTAGATCCTTTATCTACTTTAGTTCTGTCCCTTAGGGGCTTGAGACTTTAAGGACCAAAACTTCCGCACCTCCATTTAGTTTTGTCCCGTTTTTCTTAATTCTTTTTAATAATTAATTTGGGGAAAGCATGAATGTTTCTATGAGGTTTAGGATCTTCTTATTGAAATTTGTAAAAGTATATTGGTTAATTTATTTAAAGGCAATCATTTTCTATTATGCATATCCATGTTCTCAAGAATTTTCATATATATATATATATATATATATATCAATGTTTTTGGAACTGGACCGGACTGGACGGTTGGATCGACCGAACCTTCAACCGGAGAAAGGAACGGCTTGGCTCATACAGCGAGACTGTTTGGGTAGTTAAACCGAATTGGGCCTCCGGAAACCACTTTTTGAATCGTTAGCTAGAATCTAGCCGGGAACCGGAACGGATTATTAAGAATCGGACGAATCTTAAAAATGAGGCAAACAAAGATCAAAAAAAAAAAATGAAAGACGAGTAGAGCGAGGAAGAAGATTGGGATTGAAGATGAAGAGCAAAAGAGCGAACATGATTATTGAAGAAAAGGGAGTAAAAGTCTTATCTATGGCATAAGATCAATTTTATCTTAAAATGAAACAAGAAATATGATCTTCCTCAGGCTTTTCTCCAACCTTCATGCCCATCTTTCTTTTTCGAAACGACTGTAAAAAAAAAGAAGTGAGGAAGAAAAGAAGGATGAAGAGGCAATTGTTGGAAAGAGGAACAAAACATGTACTATCCTCGTTGGTCGTGCCTCGTGAGGGGTGAAACGTCTGCAACATGTTTTGACACATTCAAATAATCAATTTGTTTTTGTTAAATATTTCTCTTGAAAAAATTTATTATTTATTATTCATAAAAATCCTTTTATTATATCAATAAGAAAATCTCTTCATTTTTAACCCACACCACTCACTTTTACTTCTTGAAATATGTAAACATAATAAGATTTTAATGTTTTTAATCAAATCTTCATCTACACATGTTTTTCGTTTTAATTTCTTATTTTTAGTATTATTATATTTTCATATTGGACAAAACAATTTATTTAAATAATTTTATATGAAATAACTTTTGACAAAATATATAATAATTGATATAAAGTTAATATATATATATTCAGACCATTTAATTTTCTTAATTTTTTTGAGGATTTAATATTTTATTTCTTATACATGTTTTTCTTTAATTATATAATATTATTTTTATTTAATTATTACATCACCGACTCGCCCAATCGGTTGAACCATGACTTGCTGACCTCTCCGGCTCGTTGTCCGATCCGGCTTTTAAAACATTGATATATATATATATATATATGAAAATTCATCATTTATATTATAATTTTATTTCATTTCATTACAGGTTAAGGTGTCAACTATAATGATATTCAATTTAACTTGGACTTCAATGAAGATGACTATAATGATAGTTTGTTGTCCAGTTCCGATGAGGACCAAGGTTTGTTGTTATTTACATATAAGATGTTATGAGTAATTGTTGATAGCAATTCTGGTCAATTTTCGTATTGTTTAACAATAAATTTTAAATGTAGTTCACTTTGAAGACGTACGACCTTCAACAAGAAATTTAATTCCAACATGTCTATAAATTTCTCAAGCTTAAAGCATAGAAGTTGAAGGTAATCTTTGTTACTAAATATTTACATCATGAAATTAGTAACTTTTTAGAGTCATAAGATAAATCCATAAACTTCTTCATAATGCCAAAATATCTAGATGAAGGGGACCCCGTACCTGTGTGCAAATATTGCGGTACATTATTCTAGTACAATGAAAGAGCTAAGAAGGATAATAAGAAACGAATTACCAATACATTCACCATGTGTTGCGTCCAAGGAAAGGTTCAGTTACCTCTAATGAAGGTCCCTCCACCTCTTCTGCATTCATTGTTCTTTGACAAGAATACACTTACTTTAAAGAACTTCCATACAAATATATGCCAATACAACATGTTCTCTTTCACTTCAATGGGAGGTGAAATTGATCACTCAATGAATAATGGTGGAGGCCCATACTGTTTTATCCTTTCATGTATGAACTACCATAGTATTGGTAGTTTATTGCCTCCTGTTGGTGCAAGACCAGTTTACTCTCAGCTATATATTTTTGATATTGAAAAAGAAGTGAAGAATAGAATTGAAGCTATCAGGTAATTTGGTTTGTATGTTTTTTGTATTTTTTGTACATCTTTTACAATATATTAGTTGCTTAATAGTCATGTAATTGTTTGTGTTTACTTCTTTTCATTTACAGCAAGCATAAAAAAGATGCTACTATTTACCCAGAAGTTGTTACATGGATCAAGCAGTTGCTAGATGAAGTCAACCCATTTGTTAAGCAATATTGATTTGCTAAGTATTATGCATCAGTACTCGAACAAAATGAAGCTTTGCTTAATCAGCACAAGACACCATGATGGACATACTCACAACGCTCCAACTGCTTCTGAAGTTGCTGCTTTAGTTGTTGGTGACATAGACATGACCTTCAAAGTCAGAGATGTAACACCCCAAATTTTGATTAAGGGCTAATGTTGATTATTGAGAATGTGTAACCCCCTCACGGTAATCACATCCGGATTTTGAAATTTAAGTGAAAGAGAGACCAATAAAATGAAATCAACAATTTATCATCCCTCAACTCAGGATGAGGTATTTCAAAATCAATTCAAAACATAACAATTCCGGGTCTCACATTCACGTACGGATATGACTACTTGAGAAAATCAAATCACATAAGAGATATCAGAGTGCGGAAACTAAAATCCCGGCAAACCCCCGGGTTACTCTATATATCGAATGGGTTTACTATTTTCCAAATGGGGATTACAAATCAAAAAGTCACTATGAACAAAAGCAAGGTTTTCCACATGCACATATACTTCTCTTAAACCATATGATAAGATAACAACTACAAAAGGTATTGATAAAGTCATCACTGTTGAAATCCCAAACAAGAAATCCTCCCTTGAGCTATATGAATTAGTTCAAAAATTTATGATTCATGGTCCTTGTGGTACAAGCAATCCAAAAGCACAATGCATGAAAGATAAAAAGTGCAGCAAACATTTCCCAAAAAAGTTTAATGACCTTACGACAATGGATGACGATTGTTACCCTACATATCAAAGAAAGGATGATGGCCAAACAATTGAACTTAAAGAAATACCATTAGACAATCGTTTTGTTATTCCATACAATGCCTCCTTGCTGCAGATGTTTCAAGCTCATATTAATGTTGAGAAATGCAACCAATCTACAACTATTAAGTACTTATTCAAGTACATCAGTAAAGGTAATGATAGAGTGGTAGTCGGAAGTTTTGATAGTGGCAGCAAGACAAATAGGCAAATTATACTAGATGAGATACAACATTATTATAATTGTATATATATATATCTACATATGAAGGTTCATGACAAATATTTGTCTTTGATATACATTATAGATCACCTTTTGTTGAACGATTAAGTTTCCACCTTCCAAATCAACAATTTGTGATTTACTCTAATAAAGATGATGTGTCTGATTTGTTGTGTAAACCAAGGGTTTGTAAGTCACAATTCTTGGCCTGGATGAAAATGAATGCAGATGATATATTGGCTATAGGGCTCACATATGTTGAATTTCCACATCATTATGTATATCAAAGGGATAAACAATTGTAGAAAAGGATATAAAGAGGCTTCATAATAGGAAGAATTGCAAATGTTTCACCAAGCTCTGGTGAATTATACTACTTGCACATACTGCTAACAAAGATTAAAGGTCCTAAATCATTTACTGAATTGAGAATAGTAGGTGGAGTTACCTATGAATCATTTAGAGCTGGTTGTGATGCTCTCAGTTTGTTAGATGACAATCAAGAATTTGTAAATGCTATAAAGGAAGCTTTGGTTTGGGGAACTGGCATTTCTTTATGAAAATTGTTCATTAGCATGTTGTTGTCCAATTGCTTACAGCACCCAGATGTCATTTGGAACCAATGTTCTCAGATATTATTAGAGGATTTGTTATAAATACTACATAATCATCCTCAATTTTCAAGTGAGTATATTTCTTAAACTTCTCCTTTATTCTTTATAGTTGCATCTTTATAACTTCGTGCATGTTCTCTTAATAATAGGCGTTACCATATCACATAGTGATAAGGAGGATGTTGCATTGAAGGAGATTAACAAATTTCTTAATGAAAATGGGAAGTGCTTTAAAGATTATCCTATGTTACCACTTCCAACAACATCACCCACTTTAGATATTACAAACAACCTCATACCACAAGAGTTGAGCTATGATTGAATAGCTCTGTATGAAGAAGTAGCGAATCTAATATAGTCATTAAATACTGAGCAGAAGTTGACATTTGATAAGGTTATTCACTCCCTAGAAATAAGCTCAGAAAGATTCTTCTTCATTCATAGTTATGGTGGAATAGGCAAAACATTCTTATGGAATGCATTGACATCATCAATATGAGAAAAAGGAGACATTGTATTGACAGTAGCATCTAGTGGTATTATAGCTACTTTATTACCCGCAGGTAGAACTGCTCATTCACGCTTTGCAATTTCAATACAAATTAATAAGTACTCGATGTGCTCCATTAGACAACATTTTGCTCTTGCAGACTTGATCATATAGACGAAGTTAGTTATATGGGATGAGGCTCCAATTGTAACCCCCTTCCAACCATAGGCCGAGATTACGTTTAGAGACCTTAGCTAATTTGGGACTTAAACAAAATCAGACTTCCCAAAATCAGGGTTTACAAAACTTTTCTAAAACATATTCACAAAGGTCTCATATTCACATCACAAATACAAAATGGCCTATACAAGTTGATTCCGTTCATACATATCAGAGTACAATATAAATTTCCGACACACTTAGGATCCATTAATTCATTAAAAGGGTTCATACAAAGGCACAAAGCCCATAATGCATACCCTTAACTTGGGGATTACACAAAACTATTTACCCATCTCAATATACATACATTTTATCCCAAAAATATCCAAAGGATTTACATGATAACCAATAACCAAATAATCAAAATGAACTTATACATTAGAGCTCTAGCCGCTCTTCGTCATCCGCTTCCCCTTTGATCCTTCTGCCCTGTCTAGAATATTGTTTTGGGAGAGTGAGATTCTAAAGAATCCCCGTAGTGTTAAATCACTCAGAATGTGCACAACAATAAGGTATGAAAGCAATTATATCATACAGACATTGCAACTACAACGGCAGTTACAGCGGCAAAGGCAGGTATGACGAACACCACCCTTACGTTTGCTCACGCTGAATTGCTCACGCTGTATCGCACATATCACAGTTCACAATAATATATATATATATATATTTCACTACAGCTGGGTTTCATATAACAGTTCACAATAGTTCCATGTCAATTACAACGTCAGTTCAACGGCTAGGGTAGGCGTGATAAGCATCAAACCCCTACAAAGGCTCCCGCTGAAGTGCTCACGCTGTAATAGACCATGGCACATTTTCCTTCACATTTCACTAAGCATAAATACACATTTCACAAACACTATGATAAATCATGCATACTAGATATCATACACAATATGAGAGAGAAATTACTATCTGCTCTTTCCTTCCGTGCACGCTCTGGCACTGCTTACTCCCAAGTAGGGCAAATGTCGTATCCTATAATTCATAATGAGTGACGAAGTATCAATTCTCTATTCCAATTCTTAATGACTTCTCACACTTAATTGGTCATCATTATTGCTCTTTGAGTACCCATGAAAACTCTATCAATAGTTATAAAGGGTTGGAAGACTATCCCTAAAGATCCCCTTTTTAAAAGCTCAACCTGATATTTTCTACTGCGACACTCGAGTAAAGATGACCTCACTCAAATGAGATTGTACGGACACTCGAGTGAAGAAGGCCTCAGTTGGGTGACGGTACAATCTGCACTCGGGTACTAGAGAGTGAAGGATTACGAGCGGATACCCGAGAGCACAAGGAACTTTTCAAAAACTACAACACTCGAGCACACTGGACCTCACTCGAGTGATAGGCAAATGCCTCACCCGAGTACTAGAGAGTGAAGTCCAGAAAGTGAGAACCCGAGAGCACTAGAGTTTTCAATGAAGATGAGCACTCGAGTGAATACCCTACACCCGCGAGTGAGAAGGCACACTCTTGCACCAGAATCGTGAGTGACAACTTGAGAGGCAAGTCCTTGGTGTCAAATACACCTACACTCGAGTGATGTCCCACCACACTCGCAAGTGAGACAACACTTGCCTTTTACCATCGAAGTGCAACAAGAACACTAAGAGCAGAAAATGAAGTTTGCACTACCGAACTCGAGTGAGACTCATCACCACTCGAGTAATATTCATCTTGCACTCGAGTAAACCTAGATCACTCAAGTGATTCTATCAGAAACCAGAAAACGCAGCAAAATTAACCACATTTCCTAATACTTGCCCAAATGATCCCAATGAACCCTAAACTTCTACTAAAGCTACTCCCACACAAAAACACCCAAGGAATCATCAGAATTACCAAAATTCTATTCCATTATCATGCTTTAGTTTTGGGCAACACAATCATCAATTTTCCAAAATCATCCAAACTAAACATTTCAATCCCAAATCAATCATCCAAACTTATACCAAAACACCATTTCCACAACTATATCATGCCAAACTACCCAATGATCATCATTTTCGAATTCAAGGCTATAAATACCAACAATTCCAAACTTCATACAATGGCATGAAACATAGATAGAAAGATTGGTCTCACTTACCTCTTCAACTTTCTCAAAGACATTTTTTGATTCTCCAAACTTCAGATTTTCGTGATTCCTCAAATCACCACCAATGGAGAAGCTACAACCATCAAATTGAAGCTCTTAACTCAATGAACAATATTAATGAAGAGCATTTTGGCATTTGAAGCCATTTGCTTACCTCAAAATCCAGCTTTTCCTTTCTCTCTCCTAAGCTCCAATAGCACCGAAAATGGAGGAAGAAAGAGAGAGTGAAGAGTATGAAGGAGATGAAGAATGATGATGATAATACTCCCTCCCCCTACTCTTCAGTGAAAATCAAGGGAAAAGAGAGAGAGAGAGAGAAACCATTAAAATATTGGGCATTTGACTTTTCTCATCTTTTCTCTCTTCACACCCCATCATGCCACATGTCACTTTGCTATTGGCCCACCCAAAATAAGTCACCAATTAGCCACTTTAATCCCTCCATTAGCCATTTTAATTACACTTCTCATTTTCCTCTTAGCTAGTAATTAATTTCTCCATTAATCACTAATTTATTGCCTAAAAATTTCATTCTTTCAATTTCCACTAATTATGGCATATTAATTAATATTGCCACAAAAACACATAATTATTCCACTTTCACTTGATAATTATCCTCAATAATTATCATTAGCCCTTAATCAAAAATTGGGGTGTTACACCAATGGTTCCAAGGTATTATCTTGAAGCATTTGATTGTACGGTTCGAGATATCATGCATTCCAATACAATCTTTGGAGGAAAATGATTCTTATGAGTAGTGATTTTCGTCAGATCCTTCCAGTTGTGCTGAAAGGTTCTAGAGCAATAATTGTAAATGAAGTAATCAGCTC
This sequence comes from Inga laurina, assembly GCA_963855925.1. NCBI lineage: Eukaryota > Viridiplantae > Streptophyta > Magnoliopsida > Fabales > Fabaceae > Inga > Inga laurina. The sequence continues at coordinate 22,538,871 of OY979713.1, forward strand.
CTCAAGAATTTGGGACTATTGCACTGTCTTCTAATTGCCAAAAACATGAGATTACAGGAAGGAAGACTGAGGAAGAGGTAAACAAGTTACAGTTGTTTAGTCAATGGCTGTTAGATGTGGGTGATAGTAAATTAAGCAAACCCCACGATGGTGTCATGGAGATCAAAATTCCACATGAAGTGTTGGTCCCAGAGAATGCAAACCCCATTTAAGGTATTATTTTCAACACCCGTTTCCATTTCGATATATATAGAGTAATAGAGACCATGTTCAACAGGCATATAGAAAAATACAAATATACTGATAATAAGTATTTATTTACAGACCGAAATCAACCTTGAAGAATTTGATAATATTTACAATTATGTATAGAATATCCCAAAAATATACCAAATACAGACAATATACCAAAAATATACCAATATAATAACCACAACCCTCATCTTAGAAAACATGCCCGTTAGTTCCCCATAACGGTGTCTTTGCCTTTTGATCTGCTGGCACCCGCTGAGATATTTTTATTTAGAAAATGGGTGAGAATCCAAGGAATCCCAATAGAAACATACTATCAACATATAAAATGCGAGAATTAAAACTGCAATATACTGTATCAAGTAAAATGAAAATTCACATCGATTCATATGTGCACACAAAGTTTCAGGGTCAAGCACTGAGTTAAAACCCCTACATGTACCTTAGCCGAGTCACCAACTACAGCTAGGCAATACCAGTGTTCTTTGGCTGGGCATCGAACCACAACCAGGTGATGTGCCTCTATCACGTGTTCATATCACAAAATACAGTAACACGCATCATATAAATAGTCACATAATATATGAGAGATAGTAGTCCTTACCTTAACCTTTTTCTTGTCTCGTAAAGTCTACCCTGTGAAACGTACCAACGATAGGCGTCCAACTCGTTCCTAAAATAGTAAATGTACAAGAATTAGGTTACTACTCATTCATGTACTACTCTAAACTAATGGTATTGGTTATCTTTTAGGCTATTTCGACGGCTATTGGAAGCTCAAACTAGTGCCCATGGGATTGGAGAAGTGAAACCAATTAAAATGGTGAAAATGTTGAAACAAGGGTCTTGGCCCCAGCCAAAAGTTCACTGGCTGTGGTCAAGGGAGGTTAGAAAGTTTTAGACCGCGGCCAAGCAAATCCTCTAGCAGCGGCCAAGAAATCCTGTGTTCTTAACTCAACTTCCAAAAATCATAACTAATTCTACAAAAATCGAAATGGAGTGTTCTAAAATTCTATAGAAAGCTCTTTAAGTTTAATTTCATGGAAAAATATGAAACACCATTATTTACAATTACAAAATTCCAGAATTTCATAAATTCCCATGCTACTCCAGAATTAAGTCCAGAAACAGGGCACCACTTTGAAAATTCATAACTTTCAATCCACTAATTGAGATTGCTTATAGTATCTATCAAATTAAAGCTCAGGATGTCTACTTTAATTCTAGAAATTTCATTACATTCTAACTTGATTTGGTTAATGAAATGCATGACAAAACAACACTGCCTTGCAGGAGATAACAAAACAACATGTTTTTACACTTCAATAAATTCCCTATTTGTGTACAAATTTCCAAAAATCATGATCACTTATATTTCCACACAATTTTCCCTTCTAAATCCAATGGAACCATTGAAATTGTCAAATTACAACTCCTTGTCCTCTGTTCATCATTTGGACGAAATTAAGGTTCTTGGTAGGAAAAATGTGTTTGTGTTTCAACATCAAAAGCTTACTTCTTTCCTCTCTTAATCACTTGATTAACCATTTAATCACATTCTAAACATGATTAGACTAAATTTGGGCAGCATAACATTTAGGGTTTAGCATTTTCCCAAATTGACAAATCATACAAATCCAACAAAAAAAACCACTGATTAAACCAACCACAACAACAATAGCAACCAAAGATTAAAGTTTTTAGAGTTACCTTTGGCTTCTCTTGTTTCTTTCCTCTTGCTCGAAACCCTAGCTCTCTCAACACTAACATTTTGCTTCAACACCACCTTAAACCATGTAGAGAGGAAGCTTAGAAAGAAATTACACTAATTAAAACCCAAATCACCAAGCAAATCAACTTACCTTTGCAATTTCTCTCCTCCTTCTCTCTAGATCACCAAAGCACTCCCTCTCTCTTATTTTGATTGCTTGTGTCATGAAAATGTAGTGAAGAAGATGATTTGTTTATAATATATCCTATTTTCCCCTTGAATTACTTAGTTATTTAATTTCCAAAATTACCTACTCTTTACTTTTATGTACTTGAGCTTCATGTAAATGTAACATGTTATCATAAATCCTATTTTTTTTAACCTACTCTTTCCCTCCTTGGTCAGCTCTCTTTCACGTCTCACACCCCACATGAGAGGCCTAATGGGATGATATGAGTTTGTCTCAAAATTATCCCATTTACCATCACAATTTTCTTCCATTTTCGGATTTGTAACAATTCTAGCAGATTTTTTGCCTAAACTTTAAAAAATCATAACTAAATTTGTAGACATCAAATTAGAGTGATTCTAAAGGCTATAGTACCCTTATTGAGTTTAGTTTCAAGAAAAAAATATAGCCTTTTGCCAATTGAAAGCACATCAATCCTAGATTTTTAGCTTTTGGAAGCTGTCCCTGAAGATCAACAGTTTTTCTCGGCTAATTTAAAAAATACATAACTTTTTGTATATAGCTCTAATTAAATCGTATGACCTATCAAATTAAAGCTTTGGATGTCTACCTTCATCCTGTAAAATATCAAAATTTTTGCTCATCATTTAGTCATAAAACATCACATAACAAGCTTACTGCTTCTCAAAAAATCTCATTGGCAGCACTATTTACCTTCTCCAAAATTCGCCATTTCATTTTATTAAATATTTCCAATTAATTACATTATATTTTGGTGAATAAAATTTGAGGCGTTAATATTATGGAAGACACTTACAAAGACTTAGAGGACAATTTAACCAACAATCAATACTTTAATGATAGAGCGATACTCGCACCAACCTTAGAAGTGGTAGGTTAGATTAATGAATACATGTGCTCTATGTTGCTGGTGAAGGTCAAGATTACCTAAGCTGTGACTCTGTCTGTAAATCTACAAATGGTAGTGATTGTTATGATTATCTGTACATAACAGAGATCCTCAATAGTATTACTAGCTCAAGATTGCCCCCACATAGACTTACATTGAAGGTTGGTGTAACCCCCTTCTCCTCAAGGCCGAGATTAAGTTCATAAATACATAATTATGTGGAATTAGAGACCGTAAGATGATTTGAGACTTATTAAAAGTAAAACCTCCTAAATCAGGACTTTCAAACACTTTCAAAAAACCTGTCAACAATGGTCTCATATTCACACTTGAAATTCTAAATTGGCTTGAACAATCCGATTTTATTTATAAATATCATAGTACAATGCAAATTCCCGACACACTCAGGTTCTATTAATCTATAATGGGTTCTACAAGGCACACATGCCCATAATCTAGATCCCTTAACTAGAGGATTACACAAAATTATCCATATACAATTGTTTCCCTAACACAATATCCAAAATACAGAAATATGATAACCAATTTATCCAAAATAAAACTCCTTGCCCGAAGCTTCATCCACTCTTCGCCACCCGCTTTCCTTTAGATTCTTCGGCCCTGTCTAAAAATTTGTTTTTGGGAGAGTAAGATTTTAAGGAATCCCCGTAGTGTCAATTCACTCATAGTATGCACAACCAAAAATTGAAAGTAAATCATCTCACAACACATAGCAACTACAACGACAGTTACAATGGCAAGGGCAGGTATGACTTGCGTCACCCTTACGTTTGCTCACGCTGAAGTGCTCATGCTGTATTGCACAACCACATGTTTATATCACATATATCACCACAGCTGGGATCCATATAAAATATTTCACATACACACAGCCATACTGGTCAGATAATCAAACAAGAGTTCACAATTCCACAATGCGGCCTTGGCAATTACAATGGCAGATGCAACGACAGGGGTAGGTGTGTTAACCATTACCCCCTACGGCTGCTCATGCTGAACTGCTTATGTTGTAATGCTCTACGGCCGATAACATATACACAAGCTCGCAATGGCCTCATGCCAAAGATTTTCACAACAAACAATGACAAGTCATGTATACTAAGCATCATACACAACATGAGAGAAAAGTCACTACCTTGGTTCTTCCGGGCGTGCTTTGGCACCGATCTCTCTCGAGTAGGGCAAATATCGAATCCTATAATTTATAATTAGTGACGAAGTGTTATTCTCTATTCCAATATTCAAATGACTTCATATCACTTAAATTGGTTATCATTTATGTTCTTCAGGAAGCTATAAATGCCTCTAACAAAAACCTTAAAAGGTTGGAAGAACTATCCCAAAGATATCCTTTTAGAAGTACAAGAACAAAATTTTCACGAGTGAAGAAGGCCTCACTCGAGTGATGAAGAATTTTGCACTCAAGCATGAAAGCTCACTCATGCGAGTGCTTGATAGCAAGCACAAACAGAAGCCATAAATACCTGAAGCACTCTAGCATAGATGCCAACACTCAATCGATATGCTTACTCTCACCAGAGTCGTAGAAAGTGAAGCACCAGAAGTGATAGCCGAATGCTTACCCGAGTTCCTCAAAGTAAGGTTTAGAAAGTGCTTACCCAAGAGCACAAGAAACTTTCAAAGGAGAATATCACTCAAGCATGAACCTGGGAACTCGAGTAACGGCTTAACACCTGCGAGTGCTAAGACACACTCTTGAGAAGTTGGTTGAGAGGATGCAAGTTCATAGTGTCAAATACACCTTCACTAGAGTGAGACGTGATCCACTCGAGTGAGAACCCACAACACTCGCAAGTAAGGCAACACTTTTGCCTTTACACCCGGAAATGCAACAGAAATACCGAAGGCTATAAAGAGAAATGCACTACCGCACTCGAGTGAGACCCATCCTCACTCGAGTGATGCTTATCAGAATCCATATACGCAACAAAGTTTGACAGCACTTTCCAAATATTGCCCAAGCGATTTCAATGATCCTAAATACCAAACTAAAGCTATTCCCACATAAAATTGCATAAAGAATCCAACGGAAACAACAAATCACCAAATTCCTACTCTATTATCATGCTTTGGTTTGAAACAACATTAAGCACCAAAATTCCAAACTTAACATTTCAACCTCAAACTAAATCTATCTATCCAAAACTCATACCGAAACACCATACTCATGACAGCAACATGTTAAACTCCTAATGACCCCCATTTTTTGAAAAATAGGCCAGAAATTCCAGAAATTCAAAACTAACTCAATAGGAATAAAACCTAGATAAAAAGGTGTATCTTACTCACCTCTACCACTTTCCCAAAGGAGCTTCTTGATTCTCCAACCTCTAAACTTCCTTGAGAGCTCAAATCAACACCAATGAATAATCTATAACCATAGCATTAAAGCTCCCAATCCAAGGAACAACATTAAAGAAATGAGTTTTGGCATTAGAGGTCATTTACTCACCTTAAATCAAGTTTTTCTTCATCCCTTTCTTTTCAACAATGGTGCTGAATGGAGAGAGAGAATAAGAGAGAAGAGTGTGGAGGAAGATGAGAAAATGATGATAATACTCCCTCCCATGCTTGCCCAGTGAAAACCAAGGGAGGGAAAGAGAGAGAAATGAATTTTTTTTATTCTTATTTGACTTTTCTCTCTATCACTCTCATCATATAAGCTTGCCAAGTGTCACATTCTCATTAGTTCTCATAATATAAGTAACCTATTAACTACTCTACCCACTCCATTAGCCATTTGGTCACACATCTCATTTCTTCTTAGTTAGTAATTAATTTCTCCATTAATCGCTGACTAATTAACCAAAACTTTTCCATTCTTATAAATTTTCCATTGATTTTGGCACATTTACCAAAATTGCCACAAAATACATAATAATTCATATTAAATCCCCAAATCATTCTTAATAATTGTTATTAGCCCTTAATCAAAATTTAGGGCATTACAGTTGGGGCACCTATTATGTTACTAAGGAATATCGTTCAATCTGGTGGGTTGTGCAATGGTGCAAGGCTGCGTATATCAAAACTGGGACAAAATGTTATTAAGGCTATAACATTGAATGGTTCACATCCTAACAGGAAGGTCTTAATTTATCGTATGGATATAAATCCTTTAGAAAATAGATTGCCTTTTCAAATGAGGAGAAGACAATTTTCAGTCCAACTCAGCTTTGCAATGACAATCAACAAGAGTCAAGGTCAGTCATTTCACCATGTAGGGATATATCTCTCAAAGCCGGTATTCATACATGGTCAATTATATATTGCACTCTCTAGAGTTACAAGCATTGATAGGTTGAAGCTATACGTGCCAAGGAGTGGAAATGATGGTCGAAGAACTACAACAAATGTAGTGTACAAGGAGATCTTTAGTAACTTGAAAGTTTGAAATTTTTTTATCTTGTAAAACTACATATAAGTTCCACATAATGTAACATTATCCCAACGTAATCATTGAAGTTGCCTGCATGTTGTGTTAGTGAAATCAATCCGAGAAAGGTAATGCATGTGTAATTGTGGAGTGAGGGAAAATGTGTATGAAAGTGCTGCTCCCCACCCAATATGCGGGGGAGGAATTGCTCGTTATGACTAACAAGCATTTCACCAATTAAAATAGATGAATGTTTTGTTTGGGGTTGTTTAAGTGTTGTAAGGGTTTGGATGATGATTATACATAGGTTGAAGGTTGATTTAGCAAAACCCTATGGTTGAATGTTAGGGTTTTGAGTGTTTTGAAATTATTTATATTGGAATTGCATGTTTGGACCCATTATTATGTAATTATGCATATTTTGTCTCATAGATTGCTTAAAAAGCCTTGGGTTTGAGTAGTCAAAATTAAATGATTTATACTAGTTATTCTCAGTGATTTGGATATGGTTTTAGGTTCGCCAAGTGAGTAGTGGCTTTGGTTTGTGTTTTGAGATCCCAAATTGCTTTTAAGTGTCAAATTTCACTAGTTTTGGTCCCAAACTATACTCCTTCCTATCTTCAATATAATATTTTTTTACTTAATTTGATTAGATTAAGAAAGTTAGTTAATAATATGACATAACTTTTTTTAAAAGCTCTAATTATCTTCCTTAATTCCTTTCACTTCTTAGAAAATTTCAACCACCCATCGTCATTCCGATCTCCTCCATTGATCTAACCCATTCTCATCATCACCATCGTTCTGATCTCCTCCATCAATCTAAACCCCCTTCCCTTAGACCGCACCCCATAGATTATAGCGACAACCAACAGACTCAAAGAACTGAAAAACTAAAGCCCCTAGTAAACCTATCCCCTAGCTAGACGACCTCCCCTCTGGCAAGCCTTAAAGAGTGCCTACTAGCATTCCAGCATGAAGTGAGTGAGAGTGAAGAAAAGCCTCCAAGGTGGAGAGAAAATGTGAGTGCCCCAGTTGTTCTTGACTTCAAAGCTTAATATTGAAACTATTCCTCTTTTTTTTTCCCCCAACATCAAACTATTCCCTTTAATTGTACATATTATGGTAGTTTCAATGTAAATTATGAAAGAATGTATTTTAGAAAAAACAACACACACTTTTTAAATAACTAACTTAACTAATTTTCTTAATTTTTATAAATTAGTTATCTTACTCATATATATTAAAAACAATGGAGTACTATTATTATTGGAGGGTTGAAAGTATGATCTCTTTACAAGTATAGGATGAAATGACCAATAAACCAGCGCCTAGTGGCGCAGTGGTCATTGAAGTGGCCTTAGGCCACTCCCCTCTCCCCCCTCACGGATACGACCTGTGCCACCATTGTAATAAAAAATAAAAACCCCATATAATAGTCGACATGAATGTTCTCTAAACGTTGGTCGATTTTACTTATAATAGCATCATGCCATGATGACCTGTCGCATTAAATCCGAGGGGAAAAAGAGTAAGATGAAACAACGTGCCGTGTTAGATGACATCGGCGATAGACCAAAAAGATGGAAACAAAACAATCCAAACGGAGAAGCACGGGCCCCTTCTCCCGTTGGCTTCTTTCAAGTTTCCATTAAAAAACCCACCCTCTGCAACTATAGCTTTTGAGCAAAATTGCATAAAAAATTTTAGGATAGTGAGTATTATTAAAATTAAAATAATCAATTTAGGGTATTGATATTGGAAAAATACCTGAAAGTGCAAGATGTATTTTAACCCAATTATAAATACAAGTGAATAATAAAAATAACATAAATTATTAAAAAATAAATAATAGTATAAGAATTAATAATATTGTTAATTTCTAACATTATTAAAGCAATCTATTAGAATATTTTGGAAAGAAAAATGTATTAGAATTATTAGAAATATTTGAAGCCTTCACCTTTGCCGCATTCCAGACAATCTTATCACGTCTTAACTTTTTTTTTTTGGCCAACTTATCACGTCTTAACTAATCCTAGCTGGTTATCTTATCTCTTTAAAATATTTTACTTCATTCCTTTTTTAATTATAATACATTTTTCTATTATTTATATATTTAAAAATATAAAGCATTTTGGTGTTTTCTATGAGTAATTTAATGAGTTTTCTTTAAAAATACGTTTAATAAATATTTTAAATGAATGAAAGTTTTATATTTTTATGATTAAATTACCTTATTAAATAAAGGTAGACATAGAAAGAGTATGCAATTTTTAATGATGTTAATTATTTTATTGAGATAAAAATTAGTTATAAAGACCTTATATTTTTTTTTTTAAAAAAAACGAGTATATGATATTAACTATTAACTATTAATCAAATTAAGTATGAGTTCAATGTAATATAATAATTACTTATAACTTTACGAATTTTATGATCTATTAAAATTTTTATGTTTATAATTGATGATTATTAGAATAGCTGTTGTATTAAGGTCATAAAAAATAGCAATTGAACTGTGTATTTTTTTTCCCAACGCTGTTGGATTGTATATAGAAATTAATTTAGTCTATCGAAAAAAATAAATTTATTTATAAAAAAGTTATTCCGAAAAGAAAAAAAATAGTGACACATATATTTACCTGTTATATGATGTGTCATGAAGAAATTTAAATTCATTTGCTTATATTCATTAAATCCATTATTCCAATCAAATCTTTGCATATTTGATTTTTATTACTAATGATAGTCTAACATAATTTTAAAATTATATTGATATACATATTTATTATTATAATTATTAATAATATATATGTATTAATATAAAATTATATACTAAAATTTGCTTGTTCTTTTTTTGAACAATACTAAAATTTGCTTCTAAGAAAATATTCTGAATAATTCATTTGCTTCCTGACTTGTACAAATATTCTGCAATATGTTGACATTCCCAGCTCCGGACATCACACCTTCACCGGAAAAGTGAAAACAGAGCGATTCGACGACACGACACAATATCATCCAAGAAAGTTAGTTACTACAAATCCAAGATGAAGATAATGGTGGCGATCAAGAGAGTAGTAGATTACGCAGTCAAAATCAGAGTCAAACCCGACAAGGTGCGAACTAAAATTGCCTCCATGGCGTACAATCGATTTGCATTTCAGGCTGTTACAATGTTTTTAGTCGTAAAACGAAGCAATGTTGCAGACAGGTGTAGAGACGCAGAACGTGAAGATGTCGATGAACCCTTTCTGCGAGATCGCGCTCGAAGAGGCTCTTCGGATTAAGGAGGCTAAATTGGCGTCGGAGGTCGTGGTGGTGAGTATGGGGCCCTCCCAGTGTGTTGATACTCTGAGAACGGGTCTTGCGATGGGTGCAGATAGGGGTATTCATGTGGAGTTCAATCAATCTCTTTACCCACTCTCTGTGGCTAAGATCTTAAGGGCGCTTGTGGAGGTTGAAAAACCTGGACTTCTACTTCTTGGTAAACAGGTACTACATCTGTGTTTTGATATGATGAAATTCTTGAAAATTTTTGGGTTGTTTAGAAACCGTAGTTACATTTGCATGACAAATAGTGGATTTGATACTGTTTGGGATTATGAATTGAAGGGAAAAGCACACTTCTATTCGTATGTTTTATTTGATTATATATCATCTCGCAGTTTTCTAAAAAGTTTTAATATTGTCCTACTGACCAACTTTATAAATTATTAATCCCAAGTTATGATGTGACAAACCTACATTGGGATAAAGTACTCTCTGTGCATCTTGTATACTGGTGTTTTTTATTCCTAGCAATCCTAGATTTGTTTTTTTTCTTCCCTGGGGAGTGGGGTCTAAATAACACAGTAGTGCTTTCGTTGTGAAAGAAGAATACAAGGCCTTATAAGACCCAAATACAACGAAGCAACTGCAGAAAATCGAACAACAGCAACTAACACACTACATAAGACTAATAGAACACACACAAAGTAAAGATGAAGACCAAAAACAAAACGCTACCAAACCAAAACAGCAGTTAATCAATTCCTTCAGGGTCCTCCTCACAGGAAACTGATGAAGTATGGTCAAAAGGGGAGATTGTTGGGATGTCAAGTATGAGTGGAATTGACTTGTTATGGGGAGATGAAGTTGGGTTGGAGATAAGATATATAATTGAAAAAACCTTAAAGCTTTAGGTTAATATGTGGTGTTGAGTTCACTTGTACTCATCATCTTGTTGTTTAAAGATTTGGTGCCACCAACTTTTGAAAGATGATACCTTCTATTCTATGCTGTCAAGTATAATTCTAACTGTCAAGTATACTTGACAAATTATACCTTAGTTTCCATTAAATGTATACCTTCTATGAAAGATGATACCTTAGTTTCCATTAAACGTGTAGTTGAAAAATTTATACATGGTTGGTGTTTTATACTTGATTCTATTGAGAACATTTGGATGGTTATCTGACACCCTTTTTTCTTTTTCTTGTGCTGCTTACAGGCCATTGATGATGACTGCAATCAAACAGGACAGATGATAGCAGGGCTCCTCAACTGGCCTCAAGGGACTTTTGCTTCGAAGGTTAGTCCATCTTCCTGATTTTTGATTAAGTTGTTCCTTGCTCTCTCTCTCTCTAAGGCCAGAGTTCCATGTTCGTTACTGACACTTTCATATGCTCTGATTTGCTTGATTGACATAATTGTGTTGGACAATTCATATTTGTGTTCCGTGTTCATTACTTCCTTTGTCTAACCCATGCAAGTATTTTATTTGAACACCGGTTGTGATAATGGATTTCTCTGAACCTCCAATCCGATTTATTGAATTAGCAAATGTTTTCTCTATGTTCTCTATGTTTGTTTCCTACTGTGCATGTGAATATCCCTCCTTATTTTATTAGGAATAATGCTGCTGAAGCCTCCAAAAAATCATTAAACAAACATGCATCATTTGATTGTTTTTTTAAACCCTAGATCAGGGAGCATAAGCATTAAGTTGGATAGAAAACTAGGAAGTTGGATGAAAACTAATTGATATGATAAATTTCTTTCATATGGCATCCATCGGTTGCAATGGCTTAGGAAAAATCTGCCCTTGTGAAAATATGCAGTCTCCATCTGACTAGATCGGTTTGGTGTTTTTTGGTCTCTACAATATTGCTCTTGATAATTATTCGTCTCATATCTGTCCTTTTGTCAATATTTTTCATCATTTATTTCTCAAAATCTGAAGTATTTCAGAATACTTTTTGTCATAGTTGCATCTTTCTAGTCCAAAATTACCGGGCAACATGATATCAACCAAGTAATGAGCTTAGTCTGAGCTATTGGAATGAATTCTGTGTGTTAGTCACTTTGCTTCTATGGTAAAATGTAGGTCAACCTTCTAGATTTGCGATTGCGAGATGGATATAAATTTTTTTTGTTTTTTCCTTAATGTAACAGTCTTCATTAAGTTGTGCTATCGATGGATAGCTAAGAGGGATGGGGAACCTTACCCTGTTGAGGTGGGAGAACCAACCCACTTAAATACTCCATTGAACATCCCATTCTACTTGATGTGGGACTTGGTATCCCATACTACCAAGTCTCCATCTGCTATGAGTCAGCAATTTTGTAAGAGAAGATACACAACAAAAATTTTAGTTCAAACACGTACTCAGTTGTCTGATTTACGCTAAAATATTTGATTCCCATACATCTTGTGCCTGAAAGAATTTAGCTGTGCTTCTCATGCAGATTTGTCTTCTGTGCCTTTGTAATGATTTATTAACTTATTTTTTGACACGTAATTGAACTATTTTGTTACTGGCTGCTTCTTCCCTGTAGGTTATCCTTGATAAGGAGAAACAGGTAGCTACAGTGGACAGAGAGGTAGATGATGGTATTGAGACCCTCTCTTTGAATTTACCAGCGGTAATCACGTAAGTATTAAGCTTTCACACTTTTCAAGTACTGCATGTTTTATCACAGTAATACAGGTTCTTGAAATGCTTTGCCCTTTTCACCTTCCCTCCTTTTGGTGCTTTTGTGTGTGCCTTGGTGACCCAAGATGCGTTTATTTTTATTTTCATCTTGTTTCTAAATTTATTTATTAGATAAAATTTAAATATACATTCAATCCTTGACAAAACTGAAATCTTGAAGCGCTTCTGAATCCTTTTCCCCCTTTGTATCATTCATTCTCAAGTGATTTTTGATAGAGCACAATGGCGCCATGTATCCATGTAGCCAAGGGATAAAGCTTTGTTTTATCATTTCTCAAGTGAGATGTAGTGCCTTACTGAACAGTAGTGAATGAGCGCGCGCGACTATATTTTAGGACGAAACTTGGGTCCTTTTACTCATATCTGTTAGGTCCAATGCTCCAGGACAAAACTTAGGTCTTTTTACTCATATCTATTAGGTCCAATACTCCATTTAAATGCAGCACACAGATCTATCGAGTAATCTGTGTCATTAAAATCCCTTCCACTCAAACTCAGCACAATACTAATTTTTAAATGGTATGAGAGTGATCAAAGTTTGCCATGCCATAGTGTTTGTGTGTGGATCTCCAGTAATCTGTGTCAATGTTGTTAGTGTCTGTGCCACATAAGCTATTACTACTAATGTTATATGATAACAGAACAGTACTGAAGTTAACAAGTATGATTTGTTTCTTGACATTTTTCTTGATGCAGCACTGATCTGAGACTGAACCAGCCGAGGTATGCGACACTTCCCAATATAATGAAATCAAAATCGAAGCCTATAAAGAAGTTCACTCCTCAGGAGTTGAATGTGGAAATTAAATCTGATTTGGAGGTTGTTCAAGTTACTGAACCCCCCAAGAGAAAAGCTGGGATACTTGTTTCTTCTGTGGATGAGCTCATTGACAAGCTCAAAAATGAAGCTAATGTCATCTGATCATTCTGTGCTTGTGTTAGCTCCAAGCTCAGTTACTGCTCGCTGTAGAGTAATTACTAATCCGCCATGCACACAGAATTTCAGAGAAAAACAAAAGTTGTGCTTTTACATGATATGTGGAATACCCTTATTAGATGTGACATTTGAAATTATATATGAATGCTTTAGATTTTATTGTGTTGCGGTTGTGAAGATGATGATGATGATGAAAACAGATTATTAGTTGTCAAAGGTCTAATAAAGCTGTCCTCTCTCTTTAAATATAAATGCTAGAAAGATACACGTGTCTGAGTTTGATCCCAAAAAAGGTACTGTTGGGAGGGTTGTGTTGGGGAGGGTTGTGTTGGGCAGTGATTTCTTTTATGCCACTAACATGGTTAGATCTAGCGGAAAGAGCTAGTTCACCATGTTAACCTGATGAATTAAGGTTTGAATTTCTGTTGGAAAAAGTTTCCATATTTAGTACTTGACATTGTCTTGAACAAGATTGTCTCTAATAGAAGGCTACAAATGCTTAAGAACAAAAGAAACTCAAGATGATCCTTCATCATAGGCCTAAGCAAAAAGCTATCCTTTGCAGCTTATGAACAATTTTGGCCCCCAAACTAATTTAATTTGATTTGCTTTTATCATTTGTGTACAAGATCATCTAAATGCCATATAGGCTATTATCGATGCAAATGTAAGATGGCACAGAAAAAAAACAAGGGCAAAGGGCAAAACAAAAACAAATAAATGAAAGGTATATTAGTGCATTGGATTTTACTCTCGTTTTTATGCTTATTACAACTCGTTTAAGTTGACTTTTTCCACTTTATCTTCCCTCCTGAGCCCTCTAGTGAGCATACACAACAGTATGAACAAGGGAGATGAAGGTTTGAACTTTGAACAAAGAGCATGAACGATTAAAAAAGAAATAGCAAAATGAAAAGGAAAAAAAAGAAAGGGAGAAAGAGAATGAAGGGGGAAAATGTAATCCCCTTCACGATTAAGGCCGAAATTTACGTTTATAAACATATATGGTTAATGTGGAATTAGAGATCATAGACGATTTGAGACTTATAGAAAATTAAATTTCTCAAAATCAGGGTTTACAAAAACTTTTACAAAACCTGTTCACAGTGGTCTTATATTCAAATTTCAATATACAAATGGCCTGCATAGGTTGATTTCATTCATACATATCAGAGTACAGCATAAATTCTTGACACACTCGGATTCCATTAATTAGTAAAGGAATTATACAAAGGCACAGAGCCAATAATTCTTTTCCCTTATCTTGGGGATTACACAAAACTACACTACACTTCCAAAATATACAACTATTTACCACAAAATATCCAATGAATTTTACATTGATAACCATTAACCAAAATAAACTCCTAAACTGGAGCTCTAATTGCTCTTCGTCGCCCGCTTTCCCTTGGATCCTTCAGCCCTGTCTAAAAATTGTGTTTTTGGGAGAGAGAGATTCTAAAGAATCCCAGTAGTAATAAATCATTTATAATATGCACAACATCAAAGCATGGAAGGAAATCATCTACACATCACACAGCAATCACAACAACAGTTGCCCCCTACGACGGCTCACGCTAAACTGCTCGTGCTGTAATACCCTCTGGCCGATAACACATTTACAATGATAAACATGCATACCAAGTATTATACACAACATCAGAGAAAAATCACTACCTTGATCCTTCCAGGCGTGTCCTGACGCCGGTTTCTCCCAAGTAGGGCAAATGTCGAATCCTATATTCATAATTAGGGATGAAGAGTCAATTATCTATTCCAATTCTCAATGACTCCTTAATACTTAATTGGTTATCATTATTGCTCTTTTAGAGTCATTAAATACCCCTAACAAAACTCCTAAAGGGTTGAAAGAACTATCCCAAAGATCCCCTTTTGGAAGCACAAAAACTGATTTTTCACTGCTGCATTTGAGTGAAGATAGCCTCACTCGAGTGTTGGTACGGACACTTGAGTGAAGAATGTAATACCCCGAATTCTGAGACTTGAGATTAGAGAATAAGCCTGAGATTAGTGGACTGCTAAGCCCTGGTTTAGCAAGATCCCAAATTGTGATTAAGGGTTAATGACTCCAAAAGTGGATATGGTTAGTGATAAATAACCCTTTTGGAGACTATGATGTGATCTGGCACTCGAATGTGATTCGTAAGTGCTGTGAGCAATGCCGAAACCCTATATTTAAGTTTAATTATGGATTAACCTCTAAATTGACTTAAAATAGAGGGAAGACGCATATTGTGGCTAAATGAAAAGATGTGAAGTGTTGGTGGTGATTCAATGAGAATTACCATAATCAGGAGTAAAACGGTAAAGTTACCGACCAATTGGTCAGTTACCGAAGAGGAAACTCATTGATAACTTCAAGATCAATGGTTAGGATTGATTTGTGTAATAGATCAAAGGGTGGAATCATGTGTGCATGTGCCTATGTGAGCTCATGGAGGATATTGCAAGATGTTGACATGTGGCACTTTTTGGACCCTTGGATCAAGTCAAATGTTCAAAGTTTGCTTTTTCCTCTTCCCTCTCTCTATTAGGTCGGTTTGTGGCTCCAAAAACTGAACATCATCTTCATCATTTTCATCTTCATACCTCTCTCTCTTGTTCTTCATTTCGCCTAGCTCAAGGAAGAAAGAGAAAACTAGAGGTGAGATTTTGGTTGGCTTCTTGTCCTCTAATGCTCTAATGTCTTTCTATAAAGTTGTTCATAGTGATGAGAGCTTCATCTCTATGGTTTTAGATTCTTGATTGAAGGTGTTTGATGGCTTGAGGAAATTTGGAAAGATGGAGAATCAAAGAATTGGTTTGGAAAAGAGGAAGAGGTGAGTATTTGAAGCCTTTTGATCTAAGTTTTGTGATTTTTGGATGAGTTTAGTGAATTTCGAATTTTACCCTGATTTTCTTGTGATTTTGGATTGGATGAATTGGGTTGTGTTTTATGTTGGAAATGGTGCCATGTTGTGGTATTTGGTCATTGGAATTGATTTAGAAACTTGAATTGGAAGAGTTGTAATGTTGTGTTTGAATTGGGACTTGAGTTGACATGTTGTGATTATTGGTGAAACATGTCAATGGAATGTGAATTTGGTTGATTTAGTATTTCCAATGGATTCCTTGTGAAATTTTGTGTGAGAATGATGTTTGATATGAAAATGGAACCATTGGAAGCCAAATTGCAAAAACTGGAATTCTGTCTTTTGAAGTTCTGTTCTGGGCAGTCTGGTGGTGTGGACGTTTTGACTGGGAAAATGATGTTGGAAAATTATGAAACTTTCCAGTCTTAAATTTCACATCTCAAGCTTCAAAATGGATATAAATTTTGTGTCATTTCGCTTTTTGAGCTGGGAGTTTGAACTGTCCAAAGTTTGGCATCAAAACTGGATCTTGTTTTGGCACAATGTTAGGTTTTGGTAAATCTGGACTTTTGTGGTGATTTCTAGTTATGGCCAATATTTTTCCTTGAACGAGGACTTAAATATATTTCATTTGGCTTTGGAATCACCCCATTTCGATTTTTCCTGAATTAGTTATGATTTTTGGAAGTTCAGCCAGAAACTGGATTTTCTTGGGCCGCAGCCCAAATGTTTCTGTGCGTCTCTGGACAGCCTTGGGCCGCAGCCCAAATGTTTCTGGGCAGTTTTGGGCCGCAGCCCAAGGATTGTGGGCCGCGGCCCAACCCCAAAAATCAGCATATTGGACTTTTAAAAGATGATCTTTGGTCAAGTGTTTCCCAAACCTTTAGGCATATGTTTAGGCTTTGATTAGCCACCTAAAGGTGTTAAATGATAACCAACATTAAGTATTTGTATGTTGAGGAATTGGAAAAGGGATTGACCCTATGTTCATGATTTTGATTATAGGGTTGATGTTCGCCCTGATCGTGGTTTGGTATTCATTCTGATCGCGAGTAAGCGAAGCTGGAGCATACGTGGAAAGAGAGTAGGGAACTTACCTCTTTTGCATACTTTGATATTTGTGTTTGTGTTTTGATGCATGTATTGCTTTGCTTGATTATTTGAAACATGTATGAATGATTGTAGCTCTGTTTCTAGTTATGCTATGGCCATGAGTATGTTGTTGAAACATTGAGCACGTAGATATGTCATTATGTGAACATGAGATATGTATTGCAAGCATGTCATGCATTAAACACATATCATACATGCATATAGGTATCTGTTTCCTACTGAGATTCTCTAGAATCTCACCCTCCCCTATCAACCATTTCAGACAGGGTATGTGGATCGAGGATGGAGCAAGCAGTCAAGGGCGGCTAGGGCTTCCATTAGAGTTTGGTTGTGATAGTTGGTTATCATCCTAGATGGGATATTTGGATTTGGATGTGTACATATGGATGAGTATATTTGGTTCTGTATTTGAAATGAGTTATTGGATATTTGTATATGTATGAGAAAGATTTGTGTAATCCCCATATGAGGGCTTGTAGGGGCGAATATGCCCTATAAGGCTTTGAGTTAATGTATGGAACCCGGATTGCTGGGATTATTTTGTGTACTCTGATTTGTTATGAATGTGATATTCCGCGTAGTAATTGTATTCGAAAAGTGATTATGAGACCACGTTTATAAATGATTTCGAAAGGTAATTGTGAAAACCCCGTCATGTGATGCGTTAGTAAATGTTATTTGTTTATTATTGGTCTCTATTTCACTTTAATTGCGTAATTCGGATATAATTACGGCAGGGGGTTACAAAGAAGGCCTCACTCGAGTGATGGTACGGACTACACCTCAAGTGCTAGAAAGTGAGGACAGAAAGTGTTTGCCCGAGAGCACAAGAACTTTCAAAGAAG
Organism: Inga laurina; assembly: GCA_963855925.1. Lineage (NCBI taxonomy): Eukaryota > Viridiplantae > Streptophyta > Magnoliopsida > Fabales > Fabaceae > Inga > Inga laurina. The sequence goes on from OY979713.1 coordinate 22,557,101, forward strand.
AGGATCACTCGAGTGAGAACTTAACACTCGCAAGTGTTAAGTGCACTCTTGAATTTTCAACGCGAGTGACAACCCGAAACGAGAGTTCATGGTGTCCAATACACTTTCACTCGAGTGAGAGGAGGTTCACTCGAGTGAGAACCCATAGAACTTGCAAGTGAGGCAACACTTTTGCCTCTCGCCTGGAAGTGCATCATGAAAACTGAAGCAGAAAATGAATTTACACACAGCACTCGAGCGAACTCACCCTCACTCAAGTGATATTCATCCTTCACTTGAGTGAACTCACTCTCACTCGAGTGATTTTATCAGAAACCAGAAAACGCAGCAAAACTGACAGCTCTTCCCAATAATTGCTCAAGTGATCCCAATGGACCTAAAACTTCTACTAAAGCTACTCCCACACAAAAACACCCAAAGAATTCAATGGAATCATCAGAATTATCGAAATCCTACTCTATTATCATACTTTGGTTTTGGGCAACATAATCATCCAAATTCCAAAATCATACAAACATACCACTTCAATCCCAAATCAATCTATCTATCCTAAAACTCATACTAACATACCATTACTATACCAAACATGCCAAAAGCCCAATGACTCTTATTTTCAGATTAAAGACCCAAATTTTCAGAAATTCCAAACTAAACCATTTGGCATAAAACTTAGATAGATAGATTACTCTCACTTACCTCTTTCACTTTGCCAAAGAGGTTCTTGATCCTCAAATCTCCAAATTTCGTGGGAGCTCAAACTAACATTAATGGCCAAACTATACACATCAAAATGAAGCTCTTCATTCAAGGAACAACATTAATGAAGAAAACTTGAGCAATGAAGGTCATTTACTTACCCAAATCACAAGCTTAATTTTTCTCTTCCTTGCCCAATAATGGCGCCTAAATGCAGAAGAGAAGAGAGAGAAAACAAGAGAGAGAGAGAGAAGGAGAGATGGAGTGTGTTGGAGAGAAAGAAGAAATGATCACACACACACACACCCCCCCATGTCCATTCAGCCCGAAAAGAGGGAGAGGGAGAGGGAGAGGGAAATCATAAAAAAATCAGTTTGACTTTTCCCTCACTCTCTTCACATATGAGCTTACCAAGTGTCACACTATCATTGTCATAAAGGTAAACACCCAATTAGTCACTTAATCCCTCAATTAGCCATTTAATCACACTTCTCATTTTTCCTCTTAGTTAGTAATTAATTTCTCCCTTAATTACCAACTCATGGCCAATAATTTCATTATTCCAATTTTTCACTAATTATGACATATTAATTAATATTGCCATAAAACACATAATAATTCCAATTAAATTCATAATTATCCACAATAATCATGATTAGCCCTTAATCAAAAATTGGGATATCACAAAAAAAAAAAAGACTTGTTGCTTGGTAATTCACTTAAGAGAGCATTAAAATAAAAAGTAAATAAAATTTGGAAGTGAAAATTAACAAATTGTTTCACTAAAAATATATAAAATAAGTAACGTAAGGAAATAAAACAATGTGGGAACAAATGAAATATATAAAAATGTAAAAATACAAATATTAAAATCCAATGACACTTGTGTTCATCCTCACTAGCCTCACTCCACCCACAAATCTACAAAATGATAGATGGAGGCGAATAAGGACAACAAATAAGGATGGAAGAGAAGCAAGGTGACGCTACAAGCAGGGGGGAAAAAAGGCTTCACCTTGAACATGATTTTTGGTGACTTTTTGGCTAGGAGCTCTTAAATATAAAAGCTGCATTATAGAAAAGAAAATCCATTTTTCTTTTTATAAAAAATCGATTTTTTGTATTACAATCTTTTTTGACAGAATACACTTTCATCAATGGATGATTGCTCCTCATATCATATTTGGAACTCTTCAACTACAGCTACAGTGAGTGGTTAGATGCAATTAAAAAAAGTGCTTTTATGATAAAATCTTGGTTTTTTCAAATTACCCTCAAATACTCAATATTTCTATAAAATCCCGTTTTTTAGTGAAACCATCGTTTTGATGTCAAAATCATGGCTTGTGTGCAAAGCCTTTTTTTTTTTTCTTGTTTTTGTATGATGTGGGCCCCATCCTCTCTCTCTCTCTCTCACTCTCACTCTCATTGATCCTTTTCATATTTGTGGGCCTTACGCCAATCTCTCTCTCATTTGTTTTTTTTAGAATTTCAATGTTATCTCTCGCCTATCTGGTTTTTCTCTTAGAATTTTAAAATTTTAATGCTCATTCATATACTTAATATAAAATCTATTGATCTAAGTTGATTGTATTAGAAAAATTAGTTTAAGTTAACTAAAATTACATATAGAAAAATTTATTTCATCTTTGGTATTAATTATAAAATTAATGTTAAATAATGGCTTAAGATACATCTTTTTTTAATGTCGTTAGGGGTTTTCTTCTCTTATAATTTAACGTCGTTAGGTTAAATTTAACAGTTTTGTTAAATTTGTATCCTTTTTAATTTTTCATTGTTATTTTTGCATATTCCAGAACTTATTTGTATCAGACACCCCTCAGGAAAAACTTGGTTGTTAAATTTGGATCTTAACCCTTAAATAATACATAAAATGTAATCTTATTCTTTATATATAAGTATCACAAAAGTTAATATCATTTTTAATAATTTGACCATGAAAAAAATTATTCTGATCATAATATCCAAATACTCTCATTTTATCAAAATTACTTTTTTTCCCATAATCTATTCTGCTCATAATCTATTTTCTAAAAATTATTCTCCACTTTTTCTTTAGAAGCTATTCTCCAAAAATTAATTCAAACACATTGTTAATGACACTTCAGAGGGAAATGACATTCATCCTCAGACAGCGTCAAGTGGATCATCCAAGTGCCCGTTTGGATTAGTGGTGGAGAAGTGGCTTTTTTTTTTCCATCTGACTTTTGAAAAAGTAAGGTAGGATTAAAAGTGAAAATGTAAATGTGATTTGTGTTTGGATTAGTGGTGGCAGAAGTGACTTTTTTTTTCTAACGTTAAACCTGTTTGGATTAGAGTTTGAAAAGCCTGTTTAGATGCAAAAGATTGAAAAGGGCATAGATGCTATTGCATATTACATACATATGATGTAAGAATATTTTGATTTTTGCAAGTGTGTCTGTGTTTTTTTAAATTACTGTCTGCAAAGAAATTAATGAAAATCATTCTGGTTTTCTTCATTCTTGTTTAGTAAATATTTTGATTTTTGCAAGTGTGTCTGTGTCTTTTTAAATTATTGTTTGCAAGAAAATTACTTGCTGCCCAGGTCTGTATATATATACTTGAAGTGAGGAAAATAAACAAAATTTAATTAAAATAACTGAAATTATAATTTAAACAAATATACACCAAAGTATTTCACTAAAAATGGGTAAATTGAAATTAATACTACAATGCATACATGAAGTGGATCATGATAGAATCATCTACCACTAACAAGTTGGTCTCTAATTGTGTCACAAATATGATTCATTTGTGTTGAAAATAATCTACGAATAGTTGATGTGGATGCTGCATCAACTGGATCATTGTCACCTTCACCACGTATATTTCCTCGTTCAGCATCTTGAAAAGGCACATCTGTTTGGAAATTTCTTTGGATAAGATTATGTATGGCCATTGTTGCACAAACTATGCGGATTTGTGTTTCAAAGCTATATGACTTCATTTCCCTCAATAGCTGAAACCTATTCTTCCAGATTCCAAACGTCCTTTCTATAGTGGTCCTCAAACTGGAATGATAATAATTGAACATCTCGTTGGGATTTGAAAATCCCTCGTGTCGCCTGAAGTCTAGAAGGTGATAACGCTCACGTCTATACGGACCAAGATATCCAACTGGCGTTGGATAGCCAGCGTCGACTAAATAATATTTCCCTAACAAATAGAAGGAAATTACCAGTGACTGTAAAATTATAGCAAACGTGAGGGAAGAAATACAAAGACACTATGTAGGTGCAGGTGTTGAAGATATACCTTCAGGTGGATGGGGGAAATTCATGGATGGAGTAGAGATAGCCATTTGAAAAATACGAGCATCATGTGCAGTTCCTTCCCACCCTGCCAGCACAAAAGTGAAGCACATATCCCAATTACATACTGCCGTGATATTCTGTGTTGGATATCCCTTTCTCCCGATAAATCTCTCTTGCTATGACTGACTCACTACACACTTGATGTGAGTTCCATCAATTGCTCCTATTGCATCTTGGAAATATGGGTAATATCGCCAATTAGTGCATATTTTTGTGTGACAATGACTGAACTTAGGATCAAGCGGTTTAATAATTTCTGTCGCTAGATTGACACAAGCATTTAAAACTATATGGAAAATCCTACTAATAGTTTCTCCTGAATGTTGAAATCGTTCCTGTAGGACCATATTTCCTTGTGCATGTTTAATGGTATGTAAGAATATGGCAACCATTTGTTCAATTCCAATGTACCTTGTTTTCCATAACCCATGTTCTACCAATTTAGAGCACAAGAGAAAAAACACATCTTTTTCCACTCTGAAATTTTGATGACAAATTCCATCATGCCCTTCCAATACCTCTTGTACCCACTTTGCACCTGTTTGTTGACTAGTTCTGCATGGCTCTTTACAAATATAAGGTGTAATATCCCGAATTTTAATACTTGAGCTTAGAGATTAAGCCTGAGATTAGTGGACTGCTAAGCCCTGATTTAGCAAGAGTCCAAATTGTGATTAAGGGATTAAAATGGTTAATGGAGTGATTAAATGGCTAATTGGTGACTTATTTTGGGTGAGCCAATAGCAAATTGACATGTGGTAAAAGTGGGTGTGAAGAGAGATGTGTGTGGAAAAGTCAAATGGGGTTATTTTGGTGATTTTCTCTCTTCCTCTCCTCTCTTTTCGCTGAAGCATAGAGGGAGTATCATTATGTTCACTTTCTCACTCCATCTCTCCTTCTCTCATTCTCTCTCTTATTCGGTCATGGTGGAAGGAAAAAGGGAAAGAAAAATCTTGAGAAAAGGTAAGGAAAATGGCTTCCTTTGTTCAAATCCTTTTCATAAATATTGTTCCTTAGAATGAGAGCTTCAATTTGATGGTTGTAGCTTCTCCATTGGTGGTGATTTGAAGAATCACGAAAATCTGAAGAGTAGAGAATCAAGAAGTGTTCTTGAGAAAGTTGTTAAGGTATGTGAACCCAATCTTTCTATCTATGTTTCATGCCAAATGATTAAGTTTGGAATTTCTGGAATTATTGCCCTAATTTCGAAAATATGGGTCAATGGGTAGTTTGGCATGTTATGGTTATAGAAATGGTATCTTAGAGTGAGTTTGGAATAGATTGATTGATTGGGGATTGAAATGATTGAAGTTAGTGATTTTGGAAAAATGATGATTGTGATGCCCTAGACCAAAGCATGTTAATGGAATGAGAATTGGGTAATTCTGTTGATTCCATTGAATTCAGTGAGTGATTTTGTGTGGGAATAGCTTTGGTAGAGGTTTTGGGTCCATTTGGATCAATTGGGCAAATGGTAGAGGATGTGGTATGTTTTGCTGCGTTTTCTGGAATCTGATGGATTCACTCGAGCAGACATGGGTGTGCTCGAGTGAAGGAGGAACATTGCTCGAGTGAGGGAGATCCTGCTCGAGTGATATGGGAGTTTTCCCTTTGTGCTTCGAGTTGCACCTGGGATTTTTATGAGTGATTCTCGAGCACATCGCTCTGTGCTCGAGTGAGCGAAGAACATGCTCGAGTGAGCTGGGTCCTGCTCGAGTGAAGGTGTAAGCCCAGAGTTGAGGATTGCTCTCGGGTGAATGCTCGCGGGAAAGAGGCACGAGTGTGCTTTCTCACTCGCGGGTATGGGGAATGTGCTCGAGCACATATGGCTGTGCTCGAGTGAGCTTGTGCTTCAGGTGAGAGTGGTGCTCTTGGGTTGTCACTCGTGGCGTTGTGCTCGCGGGTGTGAGGTGGGTGCTCGAGTGCAAATGGCTGTGCTCGAGTGATCCAATGCTTGGAGAGCTGTGTGCGTGCTTTCGGGCGCTCACTCGCAGTCTCACTCTCTCTTGTGCTCGAGTGAGAGCATCTGTGCTCGAGTGAGGCAGTGAAAAATATCAAGTTTAAGTGTTAAAAAGGGGATCTTTGGGGATAGTCTTCCAACTCTTTAGAGCTATGGATTGAGGTGTTTGAGGGCACTTAAAGGGTAGTAATGATAACCAACTTGAGTGTCTAAAGGTTAAGGAATTGGAAAAGGGATTAATCCTATGTCCTTGATTTTGGTTATAGGACTTGATGATTACCCTGATCGTGAGCGGCCGGAGCTGGAGCTTACGTGGAAAGAGTGTAGGGAACTTACCTCTCCTGCATGTATTGATAATTGTATTTGTGTATTGATGCATGTTATTGCTTTGCGTGATTATGTGAGACATATATGAATGATTGTAGCTCTGTTCTGTTTATACTATGGCCATGAGTATGTTGTGTGAACATTGAGCATGCGGATACATCATTATGTGAACATGAGTTATTGTGATGCAAGCATGTCATGCATTAAATACTTATCTTGCATGCATATTGGTACCTGTTTCCTACTGAGATTCCCCAGAATCTCACCCTCCCCTATCAACATTTTAGACAGGGAAGGAAGATTGAGGATGAAGCGAGCATCCAAGGACGAAGAGGACTCGTTTCTGGGTGAGAGCTTAGTAGTTGGTTATCAATGCGTAATTGGGAATATGTATTGTATATTTGGATCAGTATTTGAGTATGTATTTGGGTAGGTTGTGTAATCCCTATTGGTTGAGTTGTATGGGCTAATGTGCCCTATGATTAATGAGCGAAGATATGATTCCGGGATTTCCGGGAATTTATATTGCGTACTCTGATATTTGTCTAAATGTAATTTATCTTCGCATAGTAATTATATTCGGAGTGTAAATATGAGACCGTGCCTTAGAATGATTTCGAAATGTATTTGTGAAAACCCCATCTGGTTGATGGGATTATAAAGGTTGTTTTAAAGTATTGGTCTCTATTTCACGTTAATCGCGTAATCCGGATATTAATTACGGCTGGGGGTTACATAAGGCACGAGATATTGAGCCATCAAGGCACCTATGTGTTCATACTCAATCATCTCTTCGTCTAAAAGATATATGAGTCGTCTCCTTCTTTCTGCACGAGACGGTCGTACTTCCTCCGTATGCTCTGAAATATCTTCATTGCTCGAACCTGCCATAGACGATGTAACTTGTGTTTTTTCCAACATTGTTCGAAATCAAATACAATTAGAAGGCTGTGGAAGTACGACGTCATAACATAGCAGAAGTTAGTAGCATTCATAACTAGCACAAAACATAGGTTTCAGGGGCATAAGGTTATATCATAACATACATAACATGCGTTGTCTAATCTAGGTACTATCATAACATACATAACATGCGTCGCCTAACATAAGTACTATCATAACATACATAAGGTCTAGATATCGATATAATAACACTTGACAAAGTTTTCAAAAGTAACACATAATGGAGTTCAGGGCTTAGGGGCAATCTGAAGGTGTGGGCTATTGTAAGCATGTTCCTGCAACTACTCTAGCAAGGCTTCTTTGTTTCCTTTCAACCCACAAAACATGTCGCGAGGCATCTGGTGCATCATCATATTACAACACCGGCGACGAAAGTCCCTATTACTAACAACTTCTGGAATTGTGAGTAACTCTGATACGACGTCACTCGCTAGTGCATCACCTGCGGACATCTTTCTTATCTCCTGTAATCTATCCGTAGATGCATCAGCTATTCTACTAACCGCATCTGCTATTGTTTTGGAAGTGGTTGTTTGTCTCTTTTTCGATTTCTTGAACCCTGCATCCCTCTTCCTCTTCCTACTGCTACCAGAACCACTAGGTGCCCTAGGTGTAGTGTTCGTTGTCAACGTGATTCCTTCAAAATCACTAGTCACTCTCACACTCCCTCCTGCAGCAGGACCTTCAAGATCTTCCTCACTATCTCCCGATCCTTCTTCTAGGTCCATTGTAGGTCGATAGACATCGTCTTCATCATCACCCACTGACATCTGTTGCTGTGCACCTACTGACATCTGTTGCTGTGCAGAAGATGGTGTGAACATGGTGCTGCCCGATGCCATAACATCCTTAAATATAATCTCCAATTCTTTGGCATACTGTAGGCCTCTATACCTATACTTTGCATACTCTCCATTCTCCTGCATAGATATAATAATATGACAATACATTTAATAATAATAATCATCATCATATGACACAAAAATTCAACCATCTATAATAATGAAAATAATAACAACAACAGTAACAATAACAAGTTTTCACCTGAATTTTCCTCTCCCACCACTCATCTTCCACAATAACCATATTCCTCGCTGCATTAAAAGCTATACCAGTCTCTCTCAAGAATAACTTCTCCCATGCTTTCCATTCTTTCCTTAGACTATCAAATCTATTTTTAAGTTGCTTCTTGTCATATGATCATCCAAATTTCTCATTAAATGCACACCTAATGTATTTCCACCCGTCCTTCGTGAATAAAGATCCTTGACGTTCTTTCTTGTAGATTTGATCAATGCATTCGTGGATGAAAATTCCTGTGGAACTTACATCCCACGTTGCTTTACACTTGTCCTTATTCATACTTGTATGTGAACTATACAGAAGTTAACACAAACATATATTCACACGAGCTCCCCAAAACCAGATAACCAAGTAAAAATTTCATTCGACCATGTGAGATATCATAAAATAAAATGAAAACTATTGGACCAAAAAAATTGAAATCAAATCTGCATTACCGAAACGTTGCACAAGTTGCTGTGATATAGTAGCCACACGGGTCCCCCAAAACCAGATAACCAGCACAAAATATATTAAAATGAACCTACATTTAAATTCAACCCATTATACTTCCACCCCACAGGAAGACTATGAAATAGCAGAATATATAGAAAGGGATATAATAACAAAACATGAGAATAAATTCCAGAGTAATGAATCAGGAGAGATAGTGATTACTACCAATTCACATTTTGTCACTAAAAGTTATTTAGTACACCCTTATCCACACGTAACATATGGAACTAAATGACCTCTAAATTCTTCAATAATATAACCAACAATTTATTATTAAACCACAAGTTTCAACATTCCTTTCATCTCAGCTAGACCACATTTTACAAACAACAGTTCCAAGGTTGGGCATCTGTCGAATTAATGAAGCAGAGGGTCCAATTAACCATGCGAAATTAATGACAGAGAAGGGACAAATAAACAATGATCATACCAGGAAAAAAACGAGGATAATCATGCACAACTGACTCTGTTTGGTTAAAATGAATAATGTGTTGGACGAAACAAAAGTTATATTACATAGTTTGCAACTCATGTGAATAATGCATTATATACATGTGTTCGACGACATCTGTTCTGCATTATATACTGCATTACTTGTTGAAGAGAGAAGTCTGACGGCCTCTGTTCTGCATTGCAATCAACATGAATTATCCTGAGAACAGAGGTCGTCGGTTCTGCATTATATACTGCAGCGCTTGTCGATTGGAATCAAAATAATATGGTGCAAAGAAATGAGCATTGCAATCAACGAAGCCCATATGCATTACCTCAAAACAAGCCAGACAATCAGAAAAGGAAAAATACTGATATGACAGACACGGTGAGGAGCTGAAGAGAGAAGAACCGACGCACTCACTGTTCCGGCGATTTGCAGCCGTGCCGACGACCTCTGTTCTCTGTCCTAAGTCACGGATCTGGACCTCCTGACTCTCACTCACACAGATTGCCACAAGACAAGCAGAGTTGAGCCAAAAATTTCAAAACAAGCACATAGCTTCATTGACCACCGTGAGGGCTGACGCAACGGAACCTCAGATCCGGATGAAACAATGAACTATCGAAGCCAAGCCATGAGCTCAGTGATAATTATAATGAAAACAATCTGAAGGTTAAAGCTCACACCTGAACAACGCTTCACACGCTGAGATTTGCTCGCTTCGATGACCCAAGATGGCGACACTCAGACACGGAGTCAATTGCCTCTTGCTCGAAAATGCACCGCCGGAACCTCAGAATCGAAAGAAAACTAGAAGCTCAGAGATCGCCTCTTGCATGCGTTAATGGCTCCAACGGTCGACTGTGGTCAACATTTATCTTCCAACGGTTTTCTGCACCAACATTGATGAGAAGAGAGAAAAGTGCAGTGGTTCGAAAAGCTACTCGAATTAGCTTCCAAAAAAAGCAACGCTGATGAAAGAAGTCCAGCGGAAAAAAAAGCCTTTCCAAACGGTAGCTTTGTGGCCAATGGGCTTTTTTTGAGTGGAACGCCTGGTAGGAGGGCTGTGCTGCTTTGCCAAACAGACCCCAAATAGGTTTCCTAACCATTATAAACTTGTCAAACGATCCTACATTAAAATTATTACTAAGACCAAGAATGTCCATTGGAATCTACAATATCTCCTCAGAGAAGATGTCTGTATATTATTAAGATGCTTTGTACGCTACGTTTTGTCATCATAAATGCATAGTTATATTTCATAAAAAAATCCATTTTTATAATAAATTATTAAAATCAAAGTGATAAGGTTTTTTTTTTTTTTTTTTTTTGATAATGTTGTATTAAAACTATACTAATTTGGCATGCTGTTACTCTCTCTTGTCATAAATATAAGATATTTTTATTTATCAAATTTAATTAAATTAAGAAAGTTGGTTAAATTAGTTAACATAATATGTATTTTCAAAATACTCTAGTATATTTTCCTCATTCCCTTCCCTCCTTGATTATTGTTGAGGGAGCATCAATATGAGTAAATTATGAAAAAGATTGACAAATAAAAAAAAAAGTCTTATATTTAAGACCAAGATAAACTCTCCAAATATATCATATAATAAAAACAGAAAGGAGCGTAAATTATATGCGAAATACAAAAATTAATCTAACATATAGACTAATTTGCTGTTGATTTACAAGAGTATTCAATACTAGTATAACCTGAAATAAGCTGTTGATGATTATTTGACTTTTTCAATGTTTCTTCCTCTCTTTCTTGAATCATAAATACTCCCTGGTCCTTAATATATATAAGACCCCATTGATTTTTTTTTTTGGAAAAATTAATAAAGCTAAATAAGTTACTTAATCATATTATATATCAGTTTATAAGTCAAACAAATTAGTTTAAAGAAAAACAATGAGTATAAATACGTTAAAGTAACTTATTTTGTTTCTTTAAGCTATTTAGAAAAAGATCAATGTGGTCTTATATTTAGGACCGAGAAGTAATTCCTTTTTGCTGCCGCTGCTAAGAAGTGAGGTTGGCTATATTCTTCAATCACATAACCTTCACGAGTGTTGTGCAATTTGTTGTTTAGTGTTGTTGATATGATGAGTATGAGCGTGTTGGTCACTTTCCTTGCCCCACAGCAGCAAATACAAGCCAATGACGACAGTAACTGCTCCTATGATGCTGAAGAAAAGGGCTTATGTAAGTATAGAAATTTATTACTATCTCAAAACTTACTCTTCCACTCTTGTTTAAATTTAATTTATGTTTGTTTTTGTGGTAGCAGTAATTGGGCCATAAGGCCATATAGATCTCGATGTGATCTAGATGGTCTAAATTTATTGGTACCAAAACAAATTTCTTAACTAGTTCTTATATTTAGAACTAAAGAGAGTATTAACATGACTTAGCATATTGATCCACTGCTTACAAAAATGAAGAAAAAAAGAGAGATAAATTATTACATACCTGCCCAAATAAAGTTTCTCACCAAAGACAAAGTATGCTAAAATGGTCACTAGTATTGTAGAGAGAGGGTTAAACATAGTGACAAAAACTGGTCCTTTTTGCTCATTGCACCGTAGTTGAATGAAGATTATCCCAGAGATGACAATGCCCTGCCATTAATCATTATACTGATTATTCATATATCATCAAAACATTACATTTGGTTCCTTTCAATTCTCATGCTTGTTGTGCACTAGAATCAAATACTCCTTCTGATATTAAATGCAGGAGTTAAATAACTAATTTACATATATTAAAAAAATTAGTTATTTATAGCTAATATATGTTGGTTTCTCCGAAATACCTCATTTATTCATTATCCTCAATGATGAAAGTCTCATTTACTCTATGCAATCAATACAAATAGTTTGGGAAAACAGTATAATAGATTTAGGAGTTAAAGTGGAATGATGTATTATATTTAGGACTAGAATAAATTATTCAGCTAACTTTTACGTTAAATATAAATCTCTCTCTCTCTCTCTCTCTCTCTCTATATATATATATAAGGCCCGTTAAGTTGCAACAATAGAAGATGGTGGACTATGATACTTACACCATAAATGGTGGACCAAAGGTCAATATTGAAGCCTATGGCCCAAGCTGATGGCTTATGTTGTATGATCACTGTGAATACAGCTGATTGTGCTGCTCCAACAAAACACATCCAAGCTGTTAGTGATAGTTGCGCAGGGTATCTTTTCAAGGTCATAGCCTGCAATTTTCACACTTAATTGCATCATTATTCTTCTTTACTGCAACTGTTTTTTTAGGGGAAAATATTATTAAAGTCCCAACAATAAAAAATAATATAAAAAAAAGTCTCCATTAATAAGTGAAGAGCTACAATTGATAAGTGAAAGAGTTAATGCGTGTGTTTGTTTCCTTGATTTGCCAGCAAATTGGACTTGAACAGTGGAGTAATTGAACTTGAATAGTGTTTTGATCTTTTAAGATGTTTGTTTCAGCGATTGGATTTAAGATGAAAAAAGTCATAAGTTGGAAAAAGTCATAAGCCTCAAAATAAAGCTTATTGGAGCTTATATGCCTGTGTGTGTATAAAAAAATATTGATAGGAGTATATTCATATTTTTGGAGATCAATGAGGTACTCAAAATCACTTCTAATCACAAAACTTCTTTTATGAAAAAATGTTCTAAATAATTTTCTTTTTCTTTAGATAGTAATCTTCTGCTAATTAGAGAATACTTTGGGATAAGAGTTTAGGCAAGTTTTGAATTTTGTTAATATATGACCGTAGAAATGTAGAGAATAATTAATAATTAATTTTAATCAGTTTAGATTTATTATTTAGTTGTTTTATGATTTTATAATCAATTTTTTTTATAAACATGTCATAAATTAGTTTCTATATAGTGTTTTTACCCATTAAATTTAGTTTAAATAATTTATTTGGATTATTGGAGGTATTATTGAGATTTTAATCGGTTTATTTTGTTAAATTTTGAACTATGTGAAAATATGAGTTAGGATATAATATTTAAATTAGAGTTTGATATAATTTATAAGATTTAAGCTTGAGGTGCACAGTATAAAAAACTTTTGGAGTGTACCAATTTAAATTAGAGTTTGATATAATTTTATTAAAATTGTACCATTACCAAATTTTCAAAATTAATTTTTGAGAAAATTGTGAAAAAATCCCTCCGTATGTAGGTATCTCCCAGGTTCCATTGGCAATTAAGTTGCCAATGAGAACTTTTTTCACAATTATCCCTTCATTTTTTCATTTTTCATAATTTTTTTAATTTTTTTCTCTTAATTAATACAAAAGTCATTTATGCAAAAGTCAAACCAAACATCATTCACTTTTACATAAGTTACTTATTCAATCGCTAATCCAAACACTCATCATTTTACCCAATCTAACTTTTTTCCAATCTTAAGATTCCATAAGTTTAAGTAAAAATAAGTTACTTATCCAATCGTTAAAACAAACACACCCAATATTGACAAGTTATAGGACTTGTCATTATATTGTTTCCCTTATTTGGGACCTAAATGATTTTCTCCATTTTTTTCCCACTTCGCTGAAACTTGTAAATATACTAGACATATATTATTCTTGCGTATAGCACAAAATCTTAAAAAAAAAAAAAAAAAGTGTGCACATAAACATATTAAATGAATCATTTGGATTTAATTTGAAGGGCTCATCCACTAATATGTGCATGTACCAATCAATACACACGCGCGCACGTGGGTGTGGGAGAGAGAATGATATTTTAATTTAATTTTTTCTGAAAAAAAATCAAAATATGAGGGGTTTTTAATTTGATTTGCAAAGTATAATAACATCATAAAACTTGAGAGTCCTTAAATCAATCATTTTGCCTCAGTGAAGAGTGCCCTTGCTGCGGCCAAAAGGCTTAAATTAAGAGGACCTCTTTGTGTCACTCACTTCGGTGACACTAATGCTCGTTTGGAATAGCTTATTTTTGGGTAATAAGTGCTTATAAATCGTGATTCACAGTATACGAGGTAAGTATGTGAGAGGGGTTTTATCTCGGCTTGCGTAATAAGGACTTATTGTCCGAAAATAAGCCCAACCAAACACACACCTACCTCTTAATTTAAGCCATTTCACTGTGGCGAGAGCACTCTTTACCAAGGCAAAATGGTCAATTTAAGGGTTCTAATTTTTAGGATGCTACGCCAAGTTGTACTGCAAGTATATTGAGTCAAGAGAAGCAATATGAATTGCAACTTCTAAACAAGAAATAATTCAAACCTAAAATTCATATATAGTAAGTTGATGAGAAAGGTGGAGATTAAAACCTGCATGATATACCAAATAGACCATGTTAAGCAGCTTGATACAGTGAGAATTGAACCCCTCAACCAATCTTCATGAATAGGATTAGCAGATTTTGCATGAATCTGAATCAGAGGATGATACCACAGATTCCTTATAACAGGACCTTTGAATAGTGTCATGGTCATTACACCACCTAATGATAACAAGATTCCAAGAACTTTTGCTATACCTCTAGGATGAAGAAAATCAACAACTTCCAACCTGAATCATTCAACACAAATATGGATCAAGGCTGAAAAGAGGTAAAATATCTAAATTATTAGTGATTGATTAACCCAAAAACAGGTGTAGAAAGTAGTTTATTTACTCATTTTTTTCACAAAAAAAAAAAAAAAGACTTTTACTTTCTACCCCAATTGTCCATGTAACCTGTGTAGAAAGAAAGAAATTTTTAAATAAATTAAATAATTTAAATGACTATGAACACCATTTGTTATTTTAATCGGAGTAGAAAGTCAACAGTCTCACATCTTATTTATGAGAATGCTACCAGTTGTATTTTCTATATTGTCTCCGCAATAATCAGTATAAAAAACTCTCTGAGGAAATGCATTTTGACTTTTGAAAGATTCAAAAGAAAATCATCTTCATTAGATCAGTAAATTGGTGGAATATAGAAGTCCCACATATAATTGTTATAAGACAAATTACATTAAAGATATATATGATGGCGGTAAATGCTAATCAAATTGTTTAAATTATTTTAATAAAAAGGATAAGCCTTAAGTATAGTCTAATGAGGCAATAGGATGAGTTTTTAATTACTCTCATTTTGATCACCAAACAAAGAAAAGAAGAAATTAAAGCAAACCTGAGTATCACTGCAATGATGAAGGTGAGGGAAGCTATGGTGTTGACCATGGAAGCAACAAAGGTTGGAGAAGTATATCTCAGGCTTGAAAAATACATGTTCAGAGTTAAACTAACCCTAAAAAATCCATGAAAAAATTAGCCAAATCAAAATTAAATGCCTATCCTCTCCCATATTATTAATATTGTTATGTAAAAATGTTGACTAATTGCTTTGTGCTTACCCCAGCAGAGAAAGCACAAAAATTTCTAGGAAAAGAGTCACTGTCATCTTTGGTCTTGTTTTTCTGCAAGAAGTCATATTGAAGTTTTGTCTAACTTCTGGTAATTATAAACCATGTGGAACTCATGTTTTGCATGAAAATCAATAAAAAAGTGACACAAACCTACCATCTCGTCAATAGAATTATTTATTTATTATGAGCATATGATAGGTACTATAAAAACTGAACCGATCATTAAACAGGTTAATAGACAATGATATAAGGGTCAATTGCCTAATCGTGGTTGAACCAATGTCAATCCAATCACAATTAAAATAATATAATTTAATTAAAACATACAAAAATATTCATATATAACCCTAAGAAGAATAATATTTAAATAAAAAAGCATTAATCTACAAATAAATAAAATTTTCATGTACAAACAGCATATAATAGAAAAAAGCATCGTTTGTTACTAGAACACAAATATGACTAAATACTTTTTTTAAGCTCCAAACAACCTCATTTCACATGCTCAACAAGGAAAAAAAAAAAACATATAAAATCAAACCTAATCAATCTGTCCAAAACTTTTTTTTGACCTACCATGGAACTAGTTCACTAGCTCATTGATCTAACCGACTGACCCAGATTAAGTTTTCATACTATTATACTACTAAATAATTCATGTTCGGATTAAGTCAGGTCTCTCTCAGACAATATTGTAAAACTCTTCCATCATATAGTTCTCTTCATTCATAAGATTTGAACTAAAGATTTACATAAAGAACATGAATAAGTTATTTTCACTCAATCCAAACTCAACAACTGAAAGAGAAATACAAATTTATTACCTCTCTAGAAAGTAAGCAAAAGGGAACATGGCAATGGCAGCCACAATGTGCCTGTAAGTTACATAAACATGAGGGTTCATGCCATGGTTGAAGGAAGCCTCAGTGATGAAATACAACAACGTATAGCCTATCTGTGTCGAAACCATGAGCATGTGAGCTTTGAACTTCATCATTCTCACAAGCTAGCTCCCACAGAACAAGTACAATTAAGAAGCTGCTTCCGTAATATGTAGAAGAAGATGATGGAATACAAATAATACAAGAATATGATTCTTTATTTCTTAATTAACACATATTGTTGATGGTATCCTGTTCCTGATTTGATTCCCACTGTATATTATATATATATATATGTGATACCCTTTTCAGAGCAAGTCAAGAGGTTTGTTTTGTTCATAAATGTACTCCATCCGGGTCCCAAATATAATAAGTTTTTTAGAAGAAAATTTTGGTTCAAAATATAAGATGTTGACATGGTAAATAATGATTGTTTTCATTTTTACTCCTGGTAGGAAAGAGAGAAAGGTAGCAGATAATATGTATGCAAATGATTAAAAAAGGTATTTTAGAAAATCTAGCACACCATTTTTTGTAAAGAACTAATGTTTTTTTTAATATATGTGAATTAGTTATCTAATGCACAAATTTAGGAACAAAGGAGTATATGAAATAGTATAAATTGTCATGGTCAAAAAACATTTAATAAAATATAGGGATTTTAAATACATGTTCTTCTATAGAATAAGGTAAAGTTAAACATACCCTTTGAACAATGCTTTTAATTTTAACCTTTGGAACAGGGAAAAAGGGGTACATTAAAAAAGCTTATAATGTGAGTGAGTAACTTTCATTAGATGTGTTGATTGAAGATTGTGCTTATAATCATGAACAGGTTATACTTTTTAAGAATCGGAAATGATAATTTATATTTTGTGGCTTATTAGGTTACAAATTGGTCTTAGATTCCTACATGAATGTGTGGTGTGTGTCGACAAATGGGTTATTTGATTTTGATTATCTTTGTCACCTTTACGTTGTATTCAGAGCACCTTTAACTAACTTTATATTTTAAAAAAATTCTTTTGAAACGAAATCGTTTTAAAATAACATAAGCTCATTTATTATTAATATATTTAATTTAATTCTATTCTTTAACTTTTTTTTAATTAATACCATCCCAAACAAAGACTCTTAATTAATTGATATACCCATAAATGACACTAGTTGCTTTATCTTCAATATTGCAAAGCCATTGATAGTGACTCGGGAATAATTCCCATATTAAAAGTACCTTTTCTAAAAAAAAAAAAAAAAAAAAAGACTGAGAGTGCTTTAACAAAACAGAGTGTTTGCTTTTATATTTGCAATTTGCATGGCTCATAATGCATCCACAAATTTACAAAAAAAAAAAAAAAAAAAAAAAAAAGCCTTGACTCTAGGATTGTCGAAACAACACGTTTACTTTTTTTTTTTTTTATTGCCCCTACAACAACAAATGCAAACTAATGTACTACCTTTGATCTTATAGAAAAATTTCAAGTGAATTGCACATACTAAACAAATAGGTGCAGTTAATTTATGCATATTTAAAAATTGTTATAACATTTCAAAAGGTTTGCCTCTATGCATTAGTGGAAAAATGACTTTTTAGGCCGGTTAAAAAAGACTTTTTATACCGGTTGTGTATTAGATCTTGTTATAGAAGATCTAAAAAGTGTTATTTTTTAGATCGGTTGTCAAAAGTGTGACTTTTAAGACCGGTTGTAGCTACAAAAGGTCTTAAAAGTCACACTTTTAAGACCGGTTGTTGCTACAACCGGTCTTAAAAGTTCTATTTTTTTAAAAAAAATGTCCCTTTTATATACCCAACCTAGCAAGCAATTTCTATCCGAAATTCCACAGAAGGAATGTAACACAAATTTCACAGAAGCAATGACAGCTGCAAGATCAACAACAAGCACAAATGAAGGTGTAGGTGACTTTAAATCAACTTCCAACAAATGATAAGTGTAGAGAATACTTAATTTTGAGCCACAAATCAAATGATTTAGCTAACAATTGGTGAAATATTGCAAGATATCAAGGTTCAAGATCAAAATAAGCAATAATGAATTTCCACTAGGTAGAATCAGATTTTTACAATTGCAGGAATATTAATTCATATACATAACTTGACAATCATTTCAATGCGCGGACAATTCAAGCAACAAGCTTAAATTAGATTTTAAGAACTCCAAAATGCACTCAACAACTGTCTAAAGCTAAAACACAACTTATGAATCAATTTCAATGTGCAATATGAAGGAATGTCCAAACAAACAAATTTGCTCAGAAATGGATGCAAAACTTTGAATGACAATGGTAGCAATAAAATTCAAGGATTGATACAAGTAACAATAGAAATTCCTCAGTTTTATAGAATACAAAGGGAAGAAAAAGTACAAAGGTTAATCCCTAAAATCCCATGCCTGTATCACCTATATCCCATAAATTGTCCTACACAAATACATAAACCCAGTTAGAAATTCACACAGCAGGAGCAATATGTATGAGAACTATGTACAATGTAACATTGGATTCAAAAACTCACTATTTTTGTAATAACTCAGATGAATTTAGCACAATATTTGCGAATGAAATCAATATCTTCTTCAGAAAAGGGATAAGCAAGATCAAACATATGTAACACCAAAACCAGACAAACATTAACTTAGGAACTTAAAAACAATAAAGTAATACAAAAGTTTTGAAATATAAATTTACCTCTTTAGTAAAATCAGTCGTACATAGAGTGATAATATTGTAAATGTGTCTTAAAAACCACATAAGTTGAACCCTTGTGGTTGCCTGCAGCTCTGAAAAAAACATGATATCATTAAAACAAGTATAAAGGTATGACTTATTACATTCTTTAAATAAATCAATATGTACTAACCTTTGGCATGATCCATGTAGGGTCTTTTAAGTCACGAACATGCTTACCACAAGCAGTGTGTAGGAATGTCCACATAGCCCTATCATCATCAAAATCACAAAGGTTACTTATTTTACACAAATTTCATAAACTTTGCACAAAGAAGATAATAATGCAAGAAAACTTAAAAGTTCATGGTCTTTTTCAAATCATTCCCTGATTTGAAGTGAAGGGAGCATAAGAGGATGACAGTGTAACTACTCTTGTATAGAAGAACCAACTGCCAATGATTACTGAAAAAAAGAGAAGAATATTAAGCAAACATAAAACATTATATATATTATAAAATATAAGTTTGTTTCTTACTCATGCATGTAACCCTCTTCCATCCAAGGCCGAGATTAAGTTCATAAATACGTGATTATGTCGAATTAGAGACCGTACGATGATTTAGGACTTATTAAAATTAAACTTCCTAAATCAGGGTTTACAAAAACTTTTACAAAACCTGTTCAACAATGGTCCCATATTCACATTCCAACACATAAATGGCCTGTATAATTCGATTTCATTTATAAATATCAGAGTACAACGTAAATTCCCGACACACTCAGGTTCTATTAATCATTTGCTATTTCAAATTTCCATGCAAAGTTGGCCACTTGCACAGCAATTTACACTTAGCATTTTTTTCTAGAATTTCCATATGTCTCCAATGGTTTCAAAATTCATTCCAAAACTTATTCCCACACAAAATTTCCCAAGGAAACCAATGGAGACACCAAATTTATCAATTTCACATTACTTTCCAAGATATAAACCAAGACAACAACCAATGTCAATTTCCAAAATTCCTCAAACTTTACAATTCAACTACAAATCCAATCCATCTATTCAAAACGCATACTAAAACACCAATCTCATGACAACAACATGCCATACACTCTATGACCCTCATTTTCAAAAATCAAACAAAAAATCCTAGAAATTCCAAGCCCAATGAAATGCCACAAAACCTATGTAGAAAGGTTTATCTTACTCACCTCTACAACTTTTCCAAAGGAGTTCCTTGGTTCTCCAAACTCCAACATTCCTTGAGAGCCCCAACACCACCAAATGGGAAATCCAAAACCATGAAATCGAAGCTCTCAACACAAGGAACAAGATTGTAGAAGAGAGTTTTGGCATTATAGGGCATTAACTTACCTTAAAGTCAAGCTTTTCTTCCTCTCTCTTGAGCTATAATGGGGGACGAATTTGGAGAGAGAAGGGAGGGATGAGAGCTAGAAGAAGAAAATGAAATGATGATGCTCTTGCCCCCATACTACCATTAGTCGAAACTAAGGAGGGAAAGAGAGAGAGAGAGAAACTGATTTTTTTTCATTGAAATTTGACTTTCCACCAACTCTCTCATACTCTCAACTTGGCACTTGTCACAATATCATTGGTTCTCATAAACTAAGTAATCAAATTAGTTACTCTAACCCCTCCATTAGCCATTTAGTTAAACATCTCATTTTCCTCTTAGTTAGTAATTAATCTCTTCCATTAATCACTAACTTATGACCATTCTTTCGATTTCTTACTGATTGTGACATATTAATTAAAATTGTCACATAACACATAACAACTCAAATTTAATTCACAAATTATTCTCAATAATTGTCATTAGCCCTTAATCAAAATTTAGGCCGTTACAATGCACATATGGAGCCAAGAAATACTCAGTTCTGGTTTCACTAAGCCTCTATGATAAGTATGTATGTCTAATAGTGTAACCCTTTTCATGACATAGGCCGAGATTTACATTTATAAACACGTAATTAAGTTAGAATTAGAGACCGTAAGATGATTTGGGACTTATTCAAATTAAACTTCCCAAAATCATTTTTTACAAAAAATTTTACAAAACCTATTCATAGCGGTCTCATATTCACATTTCAATACATAAATGGCCTGTATAGGTTGATTTCATTCATACATATCAGAGTACAGCATAAATTCCTAACACACTCGGGTTCCATTAATTAATAAAGGGTCTACAAAGGCATAAAGCCCATAACTTTTTCCCTTTTACTTGGGGATTACACAAAACTATACTACGAATCCCAATATATACACAATTGTTTCCAAAAACATCCAAATAATTTATACATGATAACCAAATATTCCAAAAGTAAAACTCCTTGCCTAGAGCTCTAACTACTCTTTGTCGCCCGCTTTCCCTTGGATCCTTCAACCTTGTCTAAAAATGTATGTTTTGGGAGAGTGAGATTCTAAAGAATCCCCGTAGTAACAAATCACTCATAATATGCACAACATCAAAGCATGAAAGTAAATCATCCATATAACACACATCAATCCCAACAACAGTTGCAACGGCCGGGGTAGGTATCATGGGCATTGCCCCCCTACGACGACTCATGCTGAACTACTTGCTGTATTGCACATCCATATGAAAATATCACATATATCACCATAGTTGGGATCCATATAAAATATTTCACAACACGCAGCCCCACAAGCTGGATACTCAAACAGGAATCCATGATTCCATAACGCTGCCTTGGCACTTACAATGGCAGATACAACAACCGAGGTAGGTATCATAAGCATTGTCCCCTACGACGGTTCACGCTGAACTGCTTGCACTGTAATGCCCTATGACCAATAACACATTCACAATGATAAGCATCCATACCAAGTATCATACACAACATGAGAGAAAAGTCACTATCTTGGTCCTTCCGGGTGTGTCCTAGTGCCGTTCCCTCCTGAGTAGAGCAAATGTCAAATCCTAGAATCATAATTAAGGATGAAGAATTATACTCTATTCCAAGACTTAATTTACTTCATAACACTTAAATTTGGTTATCATATTTGACCCTTAAGAGGCCACAAATGCCTCTAATAAAAGCCCTAAAAGGTTAGAAAACAATAGTTAGAGATCTCCTTTCAAAAACTCAAAGTGCTGGAACACAGGGGTTGGCCACGGCCAGCCCTTCCTTGGGCCACCACCGAAATATGGTCAGAAGGTCACTGGGCGCGGCCAGACACCCATGGGCTACGACCAGAATCAGGTCAAAAAGGTTTGGGCAGTGGCCAACCACCTTGGGCCGCGGCCAAGAAATTCCCTGATTCTTGGCTGAACTTCCAAAATTCATAACTAATTCTAAAAAAAATCAAACGGAGGTGATTCCAAAGCCAAATGAAAGGTATTTAAGTCCTCTTTACCAGAAAAATATGGACCATAACCAGAAATTACGACAAAATTCCAGAATTTCCCAAAACACAACACTACTCCAAAATAGAGTCCAATTTTTGTCCCAAACGTTAGCAAAGCATAACTCTCAATTAAAAAAATGAAATGACACAAAATATATATCCATTTTGAAGCTTGGGATGTGACATTTACGACTGGAAAGTTTTAGAATTTTCCAACACCATTTGGTCATTCAAAATGCTCATGAAAACTGACTGCCCAGACAGAGTTCACACAAGACAGATTTTCCAAGTTTCTACCAAAGTGTCTAATGGCTCCAAAATTAACAATCAAGCCTATTTCCACATAAATTTTCACAAGGAACATAATTGTAACCTCAAAATGACAAAAATCACAACCCAATTACATGCCTTGTTTTTGCCCAATGCAAAAAACCAACACGAAGGTGTCAAACCTTATATTTAAGCTTCAATCAAATTCCATTTACCCAAGATACATCTCAAAGCATCATATCCATGACAACAACAATTCAAACACCACAAGACCCTAATTTTCAAAATTTCAAGCCAAATTTCCAGAATTTCTAAGCTAAAACATTTGGCACAAAACTTATATAGAAAGGTCTCTTAAACTCACCTTAGCAACTTTCTCAAAGGAGCTTCTTGATTCTCCAACCTCCACAATTTCTTGAAGTCTCAAACCAACACCAAATGGAAAACTATAACCATAGAAATGTAGCTCTTAACTCAAGGAACAACTTTAAAGAAATGAGTTTAAGCAATGGAGGTCATTTTCCTGACCTTTTCTCAAGCTTTTCTTCCTCTATTTTTCTGCAACAATGGTGCCAAGACAGAAAGAGAAAATGAGAGAGGTTGGAGTAAGGAAGGAGATGAAATGATGAAGAACCACCCCTCCCTAAGCTACCAGCCAAATTCTAGGAGGGAAGGAGAGAGAAAATTCATTTAAAAATCATTGTTTGACTTTCCTCCTCCTCTCTCTTTCTAATCTCTTGCTACTTGTCTGAATTTGGTTTGTTCTCATAAAGTAACCAACCAATTAATCACCTTAATCCCTCCATTAGCCATTTTAATTTCACATCTCATTCTCCTCTTAGTTAGTAATTAATTTCTTCCATTAATCACTAACTTATGGCTATTCTTCCAATTTCTCACTAATTTTGGCATATTTATTAAAATTGCCACAAGATACATTATAATTCCAATTAATTCACAAATTATCAACAATAATCATCATTAGACCTTAATTAAAAAAAATTGGGATATTACAATTCTCCCCCCGTTCAATAAATTTCGCCCTCGAAATTTTTTACACATTATTGGGCAAAAACTCAGGAAATCTTTTTTTCATGTCCGCTTTCGCCTCCCAAGTTGCTTCTCTTGGAGACATTCCCTTCCAGACCACCTTCACAAACGATAGGCTTTGATGTCTGAGCCTCCGCTCTTCATGATCAATGATACACTCTGGCTCCACCGCATAAGTGAAGTTATCTTGTAACTCAACCTCTTCATATTCAATGATATGCTCAAGGTCTGGTTGATACTTCTTGAACTGCGAGACATGGAACACATCATGTAATCTGCTCAAATTCGGGGGCAGGGCTATCGGGTACACTACAAATCCGATTCGTGCCAGAATCTCAAATGGACCAATATACCTTGGATTCAACTTCTGCTGCTTGATTGCTCTCTCGATCCCCGTGACAAAAGACACTCTCAGGAAAACATGATCCCCTACTTCAAACTCAAGAGGTCTTCTCCTTTTGTCAGCATAGCTCTTCTGACGACTCTTGCTGTAAGGAGCCTCTTCCTGATAACTTGGATCTGTTCAGTGGTTTGGTCAATAAGATCTGGCCCATACAACTTCCTCTCAGACAATTCTGACCAGCACAACGGTGATTGGCACTTCCTCCCATACAGTGCTTCATAGGGAGCCATCTGAATGCTCACATGATAACTATTGTTGTACGCAAACTCAGCCAATGGAAGATAGTAATCCCATTTTTCCTTGAAGTCTAGGACATACGCTCTCAACATATCTTCTAGTGTCTAAATAGTCCTCTCTGATTGTCCGTTTGTCTGAGGATGGTAGGCTGTGATAAACCTCAATTGAGTACCCATAGCTTCATGTAGAGCCCTCCAGAATCTCGAAGTAAACCGAGGATCTCTATCGGAGATAATATTCTTTTGTGTACCATGGAGCCTCACAATCTCTTTGATATATATCTCAGCCAGCCTATTAGGAGAATAGCTAGCATTCATAGGTATGAAGTGCGCAAACTTCATGAGTCGATCAACAATCACCCAGATCACATCGTAATTCTTGATCCTGGGTAGACCCACCACTAGATCTATAGTCACACTCTCCTATTTCCATTCTAGAATTTTCAGACTCTGAAGCAACCCTGGCGGTCTCTGGTGTTCAATCTTCACCTTTTGACAGGTAAGACACCGTGCCATGTACTTAGTCACATTGCTCTTCAACCCTGGCCACCGGTACATAGACTTCAAGTTGTGATACATCTTGGTCATACCGGGATGAAGAGTATACTGACTCTTATGAGCCTCATCAAGAATTCTCAACCTCAAGTCAGCCTTCAGTGGAATATAGATTCTCTTTTGGTAACGCACCAGTCCACTTGGTGACAAGTCATAGTCTCGCGTTTCTCCTTGCTCAATTATAGCTCGGATCGACTGGGCTCGCTCATCATGCATATGAGCTTCTTCAATTTCATTCCTCAGGTCATTCTCCCCTTAGACTACACCATAATTAGAACACAGGATATCATTTGAGAGATTCAAATCCTATAAATCCTCTATCAGTTTCTTCTCTTGGATCATCATCATTGCCACTAACACCGCCTTCCGACTCAAAGCATTCGTGACGATATTAGCCTTACCCGGATGATATTTAATCTTTAGATTATAATCTTTCATCAACTCCATCCACCGACGCTGTCTCATGTTCAACTCTTTCTGATCATACAGATATTTGAGACTTTTATGGTCGTAGTATAATTCCACAGTCAGACCGTACAGGTAATGACGCCAAATTTTCAATGCAAACACTATTGCCGTAAGCTCCACATCATGAGTGCGGTAGTTCATCTCATGTGGTTTCAGCTGTCAAGAGGCATAGGCCACCACACGTCCCTGTTGCATCAGGACACACCCTAACCCCTGCTTACTCGCATCACTGTACACAACGTATGTAACATCCCAAATTTTATTCACTAAGAATATATTATAATTATTATATATATTCAATGAAATGGTGAATATTTAAGGCCAAAGGAATTAAATATTGAAAATTGAAAGTTGAATAGTGTTTTCAGTGAAATCGCCTGTGAGGTAGTGAGTTTGTCATGTGGTTTTGGAAAACCAAATGATAAGAAAAAATTATGAAATTTTACAGAATGGAAGTAGACATCCTAAGCTTTAATTTGATAGGTCATATGACTCAATTGAAGCTATGTACAAAAATATATGAATTTTTGAAGTTAATCCAGAAAATCTGGAAAGTTTCTAGAGCAGCGGTCAAAGATTGAAAATCTGGGAATGATATGATCCCAGTCAGTAAAAGTCCATATTTTTCCTTGAAACTAGACTCAATAAGGGTTTCATAGGCTTTGGAATTGCATTAAAATGATGTCTACAAAATTAGTTATGATTTTTCAAAGTTAAGGCAGAAAATCTACCAGAATTGGCATTATTCTGAAAATTTAAGAAATAAAGTAATCTTCCTTTTTCTCTTAATTATTTAGAAATTAAGGGATGAAGGAGGAGAAGACAAGTGTCAAAATCCAATGAGACCAAGTGTCAACACCACATGAAAGATGATGGAGATAATTGTTGTGTCATAAGTCCCTACTTATGTCATAAGGTTAGGTAGCCAACTTTTGTACCAATTGACTTGAGTAAATGGAAGGAACACTTGATTTACTTGGAGCATAAGAGGGATCACGTTTTTGGCTAACCAAGGAAGAAGGAAATGATAATCAAGGTTGAGTGTACACAAAAATGGAATGATGGTGTACATGAAAGGTGGAGAAATCCTAACCTTTGGTTAGATCAAGGGCTAGGATGAAACATGAAGAGAAAAGGTGAGATAATTTATGAGGCCACTTCCTTCATTTTTCCTTGCTATTTTCGTTCAAGGCTAAAGAAAGAAGAGAGAGAGTGAGTTTGTGAAGCTTCATGCTCTAGAGAGAAAGAAGAGAAAGACTAAGGTAAGTTATGATTTCTTAAGGTTTCTTCTTCTAAACTTCCATTAATCTCTTCTCTAATCTTTTCCTTTCCATAAACTCCATGGATTAGCAAGCTAATCTTCAAGGTTTAGGAGAGAGAGAGGACATCCTAGAGAGAGAAACACCAAGGATCAAGAGGTAATCTCCAAAATCTCAACTTCTTTGTGTATTGAAGTTGTTGTTGGTGATTGTTGTTTGGTTTATGTAATATTTGGTTAAGTTGTAAAATTGGAAAAGCCATAATCCTAAGGGGTTATGCTGCCCAAAATCCTTTAAATCATGATTATGAAGTGTTTAAATGAATTAATCAAGGATTAGAAGTGGAAAAGTACAAGTTTTGGAAGCTAAAACACAAAGCTCTATTTTTCTATTTTCCTTCAATATTTCGGCCAGACCATAACTGGTACAAGGAGTTGGATTTTCATGAAATAAATGGTTCCATTGGACTCAGTGGGCAAAAATAGGTGGGGTTACAGTTGGGCACTTTTTCAATAGAGGCCGAAAAAGCATAATTACGAAAACGCCACTGAAATCACTAAATAGGGGCTGTCAAGGGTATTTTCGTAATTTGATAGTGAATTTGGTAATTTCGAGCTCGGAAATGGATTCCTTGGGTGAAAATTAGTCAGAATAGCCTTAGTCAAAATTTTGGAAAAATGTGCCATTGGGCCGGGTAGGGTGGGGCCGGGCTGGGTTGCCGAGGGCATTTTTGTAAATTTTCACCATAGACTAATAGAACCACAATAAACATTATGGAAGAGTCTAAAATGATACTTAGATAGGTTATTACCTATTTCTGGTACATTTAATATTTTAGGACCGATTTGGAGGCCGGATACGACACGTTCTTCGAGACACATTTAAAAAGGGGATATTAAAGCTTTGAGGTAGGGACATTATCCTTCATACACTATGCCATAGTTATATGATTGTGTGGATGCCAATGTTTGTAAATGAGCTTTATTAATAAACACGATTTGCCCAGAGAGGGGTCAGAAGTGTCAGAGGCACTTACACTAGAGTTGGTGAAAATCCAACCGGTGCATAATAGTGGGGCTAGGCCCTACTCATGTATACATGCAGATGATATGTTTATAATGTTCATTAATTGGTGCATTCATGGCATATATCATATTTACTTTTCGTATTTTCTATGAACGATAGCATGTTTCTACTGGGGTTCTCCAGAATCTCACCCTATTTTTAAATAAACACCTCAGCGAGTACCAGTGGGGCAAAGGGAAAAGACATAGATGCTGGAAGTGAACGGCACGTGTTTTGAGGCAAGGACAAGAACGTGGTCATAATTAGTCTATTTTGTGATATTTTGATGAAATTTGTAAATAATAAGTTTCGGCTGTATTTTCTGTTTTTCGTTCACGAACAATATCAGAATTGTAAACAAATATTTTTATCAGTATAATTGTACTTTTCTGTATGCCCATTGAATTCTATCTTTATTACTCTTCGATTATCGAAATGGAAATGGGTGTTGACAACGTAAGCCTCACTGGGATCAGGTATAATCAACACTGGTGTTGTAGTCAATCTCTCCTTCAGTCCAGTAAAACTCCGCTCACAACGTTCATTGCACAAAAACAGTTGATCCTTCCTTGTGAGCTTGGTCATCGGCAATGCAATACGCGAGAAGTTCTGAATGAACCTCCGGTAATAACCAGCAAGACCTAAAAAACTGTGAATCTCAAAAACAGTTTATGGTCCCTTCTAATCAAGTACTGCTTCCACCTTACTGAGATCCATCGATACCCTATCTCGTGAGATCACATGGCCAAGGAACTTCACTTCTGTAAGCCAAAACTCACACTTGCTCAGCTTGGCATAGAGTTGCTTCTCCCGCAGAATTCTCAACACGATTCTCAGATATTGCTTATGTTCCTCCCTACTCTTGGAGTAAATCAAAATGTCATCGATAAACACAACCACAAACTGGTCAAGATACTGTCGGAAGACACGGTTCATATAGTCTATGAATACCGCCGGTGTATTCGTCAACCCAAAGGGCATCACAAGGAATTCATAGTGCCTATATCTCATTCTGAAAGCAGTCTTCGGAATATCTGCTGCCTTCACACGCAACTAATGATATCCCGAGCTTTGATCAATTTTGGAGAATACACATGAACCAGACAATTGATCTAATAGGTCATCAATCCTTGGGAGTGGATACTTATTCTTAAAAGTTATCTTGTTGAGTTCTCTGTAATCAATACAAAGCCTTAAGCTTCCATATTTCTTTTTCACAAACAACACTGGAGCTCCCCATGGTGATACACTGGGTCGAATGAACCCTTTCTCAAGCAACTCTTCAATTTTCTTTTTCAACTCTGCCATCTCGTTAGGCGCCATATGGTATGGGGCTTTGGATATTGAACAAACTTCAGGTACAATCTCAATTGGGAATTCTACTTCCCTTTTCGGAGGCAACCCACTAAAATCATCTGGGAATACCTCAGGGAATTCTCTCACCATGGGTATGCTTTCTAGGGTTTCCTCTGACTCTCTCTGAACAGAGAATAACACCATATACCCCTGGCATCCCTTCTCAAGATATTTCTCAGCTTTAGCTGTTGAAAGCAAATTCAAACCGGCATTTACATTGTTCTCCTGCTATTCATTACGGAAGGTTATCCTCTTATTACCACAGTCAAGCAGTATATCATTTGCTGTCAACCAGTTAAAACCCAAGATGACTTCTAGTTGTTGAAGTGGCAAACAGATCAAATCAACTGTAGACTCCCGACCCTCAACAACTATCACACAATTTAAGAAGGCTTCGACCGTTACAGCCTTGACACCCATTGGCGTCGACACAACCAAATCAAATGGTAGTCTATGCACATTCAATCCTAGGCGCTTCACACAGTCATAAACTATGAATGAATGACTTGCACCCGAATCAAACAAAGCATTTAACTCATTATCACCAAGAAGAATTTTACCTTGAATCAATTCAGGCAACTTCCGAGCCTCCTCGTGTGTCATTGCAAATACTCGACCCTGATTCCTAGGCCTTTACTCCACCGGCTGTCGTGGGCACTTAGTAGAAATGTGACCCACTTGTTTCCAATTGAAGCAAATCACCTCCCCAGCACAAGTTCTACCCGGATGGTACTTTTTGCACTGATTACATACCAGTCCCGCTGGAGGTCTCTGATCACTACGACCCCCAGGTTGATAGGGCTTTTTACTACCACCCTTATATAAGGATCCTTGCCCCTTCCGCTTCTGGGAAGATTAGCCTTGCTAGGCTCGCTGCGGCTGTCTTTATCCTTAACTGGGTACAACTCTCTCAGATTGTTCTCAACAATCTTACACTGCTCCATCGCTTTATTGAAGTCTGTAAACAGGTGAGTGGCTAATCTCTTTTTCAGTTCACGCCTTAAGCCCCTGATAAGCGTATAGGAGCTCCACTCCTCATCATCCCTATCCCGGAGATGTGTAGAGTACCAAGATAGCCGGAAGAAACGGGAAAGATACTCATCAAAACTCTCCGTATCCCCCTGCCTGATAGCCAGGAACTTAGATTCTTTCTCCAACCTCACCGACTTGGAGAAGTACTTCTCATTGAATTTTTCTTGAAACACCTCCCAGGTCAATGGCACATTTTGTAACAAAATGTAACCCCCTCACTGTAATTATATCCGAAATACGTGATTGAAGTGAAATAGAGACCAATAAGACAAAAACAACATTTATAAACCCATATACCAGATAGGGTTTTCACAAATACCTTTCGAAATCATTTATAACCTGGTCTCACATTCACATTCTGAATACAATTACTACATGAAGATAAATCACATTTAATATATCAGAATACGTAATTTAATAATTCCGGCAGTTCCGAATTCCATTTATTAACTCAAGCTTTATGGGGCGCATTCGCCCATTACAAGCCTTTATATAAGGATTACACAAATCCATCTCAAATACATAATCAACCCTCATCCACATACATATATACACAAATTAAATTTTCAATTTTAATTAAACCACTTGTTTTCAATTTTCAATACAAAAGCAAGTTTTTTTTTTTTAAAAAATACTAGCTTTATTTTACAAAATTTTCAAAAGTTTTGAGCATAAGTTTATCAAACATAGGATCAATTACCACTCATAAATATTTCCTACAATCATAAATATAAGAGCCATGTGTTAGATTCCAAGTTTTGATGATAACAAAAGATTATTGTGTGTTGTAGTAAGAAACTCATCTTTTACAAGTTTAGAAAATGGTTGAAAATGTTACCAAATGATCTCACAAAGTTCAGAGGTCATTACTGTGATTTTAAGTGATACACTTGAGTGATGGAAGTTAGCACTCGAGCAAAACGCTAGTGAAATGAAAGTATTTGAAGAAGCAATCTTTAGCTGAAAATACCAAGACAACACAAGTGATGGACGCAGCACTTAAGTGATGATGTGATTTGTACTTGAGCATGAAGGCATACTCGTGCAAGTATTTGACAGAGAGCAATGTCAGAGATAGGAAATGATCATTGCACTCGTGCACGGACTCAATACTCGAGTGATAGCCTCAAGCTCACTCGAGTCCTGTAAAGTGTGGTACATGAAGTGTTTACCCGAGAGCAAGGAAAACTTAAAGTGAGAAGTGCACTCAAGCAATGGCTTTGGTACTCGAGTTATGGAACATCACTTGCAAGTGTAAAATCACACTCTTGAAAGATAGGTTGTGAGTGTTATCCAGAGACATAAGTCCATAGTACAAAATATATATGCACTTAAGTGAGACAAGATGCACTTGGGTGAGGGCCCACATCACCCGCGAGTGCTAAAACACACTCTTGTGAAAAATGGTGCAAGTGCAGTCCAAAAGCAAAGCCTAAAGTTGAAATACAGTGGTGTACTAGAGTGAAACTTTGTCACCGAGTGAGAGCCCATATCACCTACAAGTGCAAAATCACACTCTTGAAAGATAGGTTGCAAGTGTTATCCATAGACGTAAGTCCATAATACAAAATATATGCACTTAAGTGAGACAAGATGTACTCGAGTGAGGACCCACATCACTCTCAAGTGAGACAAAGCACTCTTGCTTTTTCGCATGGAAGTGCAACTTCAAAGTTGTAACCTCCTTCTCAATTATATCTGAAATACGTGATTAAAACGAACTAGAGACCAACGGTTAATCAAAACTCATTTCAATTCCCCATTCTTAAGATAGGGTTTTCATAAATACTTTTCAAAATACAATTCACCTGGTCTCAGATTCACATTTCAAATACAATTACTTCACAAAGATAAATCACATTCATAACATATCAGAGTGCACAACATAATTCCCGGCAACCCCAGGTTTTATATCTTCACAAAAGGGTATATATAAGGCATATTAGCCCATACAATTTCCCAAACAGGGGATTACACAAATCCATCTCAAATTCATAACCAATTACTCATTCAAACATAAATACACATTCAGATAACCAAATATACATCCCGAAGGAGTCTTCATCACCTTTGGATGCTTACTCCCTCCTCAAGCCGCTTGTCCTGTCTAAATTGTTTGTAGGGGAGGGTGAGATTCAAGAGAATCTCAGTAGGAAAACAATACCAATATTCATGTATGATAAATGTTTAATGAATGACATGCTTGCATTACATAACTCATGCTTACACAATGATATATCTGCAAGCTCAATGTTTCAAACAACATACTTATGGCCACAACATAAACAGAAACAAAGATTCAAACATTCATATGTATTACACATAATCATGCAAGTCAATAATATGCATCAACACATCAACACAAATATCCAATACATGCAGGAAAGGTAAGTTCCCTACCTTAACCCTTTTACACCTTGAAACATGTGCCTCGTAAAGCGTGCCAACGACTCGGCTCACAACTTAGTCCTACAATTCCAAATATACAATTTAGACACTTCCATAGTGTTTCTAGGGTTTATATGAGCCTATTATGAAAATTTACTAAAATGCCCTCGGGGACCCAACCCGGCCCTGCCATACTCGGTCTGACTGTACTTTTTCTGAAATTTTGACATGGGCTATTCTAACA
The DNA here is from genome assembly GCA_963855925.1 of Inga laurina. Taxonomy (NCBI): domain Eukaryota; kingdom Viridiplantae; phylum Streptophyta; class Magnoliopsida; order Fabales; family Fabaceae; genus Inga; species Inga laurina. Next base: position 22,590,109 of record OY979713.1, read on the forward strand.
TATTTTTGCCCAAGGAATCCATTTTTGGACTCGGAATTATCAAATTCAATGTCAAATTACAAAATTACCCTTGACAGCCCCACTTTAAGGGTTTCAGGGGCGTTTTCATAATTATGCTTTTTTGGCCTTTTCCGAAAAAGTAACCAACTGTAACCCCACCTAATTTTCCCTCCTGAACTCAATGAAACCATCAAATCATTGAAAATCCAACTCTAAGGTCCATTTACAGTCCTGACTGAAATATATGGGTTTTTCGAGGAAAATCGGGGTTTTGCGATTTTGGCTCCGTAAATGCATTCCTTTCTACTCCTAATGTAACCCCCTCCGTAATTATATCCGAAATACGCGATTAAAATGAAATAGAGACCAATAATAATCAAATAACATTTACTAACCCATCACATGACGGGGTTTTCACGAATACTTTTTGAAATCATTTATAAACTTGGTCTCATATTCACATTTCGAATACAATTACTACGCGAAGATAAATCACATTCATATGAATATCAGAGTGCACAACTTAATCATCCCGGCAATCCCGGGTACATACCTTCGCTAAAGATACACATGGTACAATTGCCCATTACAATTCTTCAAATGGGGATTACACAATCTTATCTCAGAGGAGTCCTAGCCGCTCCCTCCACGAGCCACTTGCCCTGTCTAAATTGTTAGTAGGGGAGAGTGAGATTCAAGAGAATCTCAGTAGGAAACAGATACCATAATGCATGCATGATAGATGCTATGTGTATGACATGTTAGCTTTATCTAGATATATGCCCCATAATGATATTTCTGCATGCTCAATATTTCATGTAACAAAACTATGGCCACAATAAAACAGAAACAGAGCTTAATTTATTCAAATATGCTCTACACAATCAAGTAAAGCAATCACATACATCACTACACAAGCAAAGATATCAATACATGCAAGTAAGGTAAGTCCCCTACCTCCAGTCTTTTCTCCTCGATTTGCGTGCCAGCAACTCGGGGCTTCACATTCGATCCTACAATGTCAAATGTACCATTTAGACACTTCCATAATGTTTCTGGGGGTTATATGAGGCTATATTGAAAATTTACTAAACTACCCCCGGGGACTCGGCCCGGCCTCGCCGTACCCGATCCGGCTGTACTTTTCTTGAAATTTTGACATGGGCTATTCTAACATATTTTCATCCAAGGAATTCATTTCTGTACTCGGAATTATCAAATTCAATGTCAAATTACGAAATTGCCCTTGGCAGCCCTACTTTTAGGGTTTTAGGGGCGTTTCTGTAATTATGCTTTCTCGGCCTTTTCCGAAAAAGTGCCCAACTGTAACCCCACCTATTTTCGCCCACTGAATCCAATGGAATCATCAAATCATTGAAAATCCAACTCTAAGACCCATTTACAGTGCTGACCGAAATATATAGGTTTTAAGGGGAAAATTGGGGTTTTTCGGTTTCGGCTCCGTAAACGTTTTCCTTTCTACTCCTAACCACTTTATTGACTATTCCATTAGGTTACAACTACCATTTAGTATCAATTTGGGCAGCATAACCCCTAGGAAAACCCATTTTCCATTTTTACAACCAATGGCAATCCGGCGAAATTTCACTGATTAAATTGCCCACAGCAACTAGAATAGTCAATATACGAAGGTTTGGAAGTTACCTCAAGCTCCCTCTAGCTTTTCCTTCTTGTGGCTGAACCCTAACTCTTCCCCACACTGAAATTCAAGCTTCCAACCCCTTAAATAATATAGAAGAGGAGCTTAGGAGAAGAGTTATACACGTTAAGAAGTAGATCGTCGGAGAAATCGGCTTACCTTGTGTAACCCCCCTCACCGTAATCATATCCGAATTTCGAAATTTAAGCGAACTAGAGACCAATAAGATAAAATCACAATTTATAATCCGACCTCCAAGAGATGGGGTATTTAAAAATCAGTTATAAAGCATACTTAATCCTGGTCTCACATTCACATGCGGATATAACTACCAAAGAAATCAGAGTACATAATAAATATCAAAGTGCGGAAACCAAAATCCCGGCAAGACCCCGGGTTACTTGCATAAATAATTTGGGTTTAAGATTTCCCAACTATGGGGATTACACAACCAAAATAATCATTTACATTCTTATGTACACTTGTTACCCCAAATACAAAACTATGATAACCAACTACCACTTAGATTTCGGAGTAAGCCTAACTACTCCTGGTTGTCCGCTTCCCTTTCGAGCCACTTGTCCTGTCTGAAAAGGTTAGTCATATGGAAGGGGTGAGATTCTAAAGAATCCCAGTAGTAACTACAATTTTATACCACATGCAATCACAGAATATGCACACCAATCATCTCATACAGCAACACAAGTCACTCCACCCTCATCCCCTTTTACCGCCGGGAAGGCATACGACCTTAACCCGAACCGTTGTTAGCGACTCAGGGACTATTGGAGTGGCAGTGCATACAAATAGCCACACGGCTCAAATATAGCCTTTCGGCTTTCACAATGGCCCGTCGGCCTTCACAAATAGCCTTTCGGCTCACAATTAGCCTTTCGGCCCACAGATACACATATATCACACCCTAACCTCATCCCCTTTTACCGTCGGGAAGGCATACGACCTTCACCCGAACCGTTGTTAGCGACTCAGGGACTATTGGTATAGCGGTGCTTCCACAGTTTTCACAAAACTTGCAGCATACGATTTTCATTTCAAAACAATGACATAATATACATACAATGTATCACACAAGGCATAAAGAAAGAGTCACTACCTGTATCCTTCTTGACTGGCTCTGGCACCTTAGCCTCACGAGGACGACAGATGTCAAATCCTATATCAATTAGGGACAACCAATCAATCTCTTTTCCATATGTACATTTCAATAATACTCTAAGTTAGTTATCATTTAGGACTCTTTGGGTGACTATTAGAGGCCTAAACATATGCCTAAAGGGTTGGAAGACACTACCCAAAAGACCCCTTACTCGAAGGCAAAACACCTATTTTTGACAGTCTCACTCGAGCACAAATGCTCTCACTCAAGCACGAGTACGGACATCACTCGAGCACAAGAGAGAGTGAGCCTGTGAGTGAGCACCCGAGAGCACACACACAGCTCTCCAAGCACTGGATCACTCGAGCACAGCCATGTGTGCTCGAGCACACACCCCATACTCGCGAGTGAGAAAGCACACTCGTGCAACTTTCCCGCGAGCATCAACCCGAGAGCACCAACTCACACCAGAAGCACAAGCCCACTCGAGCACGACCCTCAGTGCTCGAGTGGAACGGCTATGCCCGCGAGTGTCAGAGCACACTCTTGGCATCAACCAGCGAGTGAGGACCCGAAAGCAACCTCAACTCCGGACTCGCACCTTCACTCGAGCAGAACCATGCTCACTCGAGCATGTTCTTCGCTCACTCGAGCACAAGGCGATGCTCTCAAGCACAACCCATAAAACCCAGATAACTCGAAGCACAACAGGGAAAAACTTGCATATTACTCGAGCACGTTCTTCCTCTGCTCGAGTGATGTGCATCAGAGACCAGAAACGCAGCCAAAAACCAGAAACTCCAGATGGTCAAATTCACTCCCAAAGGTTCCCCAAACTCTTCCCAATGCTCACACACACTAAGCACTAACTAGGGAACATATTGGCCACTTCAAAAACACCTCAAAAACCAATTTGACCACAATCATTCATTAAGGTCTCAATGACACACCATATCCAAATTCCCTTAACACCTTTTTAACATTCCAAATTACATCAAATGATCATATATCTCCAAACTAAATCATTTTCAATCATCAATCATAATGATCTTCACATTTCCAGAAATAGGCATATTTAGGGCAAAAATTCCAGATTTGACTAAACTTAACCAAAAACCACAACAATATACCAAAATGCTCTAAATGCCTACCTCTTCTCTTTGCCCAATTCAGAACCTTGATTCCTCAACTTTCAATTTCGGCCAAAATCCCAATCAACACCATTCAAGGCTCTACAATCATCACAATGTAGCTCTCATTGAGATGAACAATATTAGAGAAGAGATTTTGGGCAAAGGAGGATCACAACTTACCAAGATTCAGCTTTTCTCTTTTCCTTTTCTTGCTTGTCCAGCGAAACAATGGAGGAATAGGAGAGAGAGAGAATGAAGTGGAGGAGATGATGATGATGATGGTGTCACTCTTTCTCCCTACACACACACAACCGCACAAGAGAGAGAAGGGAGAGAGAAAAGTGGTATTTTGTCTTCTAGTGCCACATCCAATGGCCACCCTCTTTCCACATGTCATCATCCACTCACTCCCTTATGAGCTCACCAAATCACAACACATAGGATTCCGACCCACGGTCAAGGAATCACAACCATTGATCTTAAATACCACATGTATTTATTCCCAAAATTTACATTACATTAATCATAATAGTGCTTAATTACACTAATTACAATGATTATCAGAGTTATCAGTCCTAATCACAAATCGGGATATTACACCTTGCGAGTTTCTTCCTCTTCTCTCTCTAAAACTCTCTCTCTCTCTCTTTCTCCATGTTGCCTCACGAAAAACTGACGGAAACTAGAGGAAGAAGATGCAGATTTTATTTTTAATATCATGCTGATGTCATGTTTTATTATGCTGATGTCATAATTCCCATTTTCGGATTTTATGACAGTTTTTCTGCCCAAACTTTGAAAAATCATAACTAACTCTAGAAAATTCTAAATGAGGTGATTCCAAAGCCTATAGAACCCTTATTGAGTCTAGTTTCAAGGAAAAATATAGAATTTTGCTTTCTAGAATCACAAAATTCCCATAATTTCAATCTTTGCATATTGTTCCAGAAATTTCACAGTTTATCTGTGCTGACTTCAAAAATTTATATCTTTTTGTGTATAACTCTAATTGATTCATATGACCTATCAAATTAAAGCTTAGGATGTATAATTTCATCCTGTAAAATCTCATAATTTTTGCTCATCATTTGATCATTTAAAATCACATGACAAGCTCACTACCTCATAGGCGATTTCACCGAAAACATAATTATATTCTCCAAAATTCACCATTTTACTTTCTTAATACCCCAAAGATATAGAAATCATTAGGGAATATATTTGGGACATCTACTAAATCGGGGCTTAGTAGTCCACTCAATTTAGGCTTATTCTCTAATCTCAAGTCTCAAAATTCGGGATATTACACCTAACCACTTTATTGACTATTCCATTAGGTTATAACTACCATTTGAACCAAAATTGGGCAGCATAACCCTTAGGCAACTCAATTTCCAAAATTTAAAACCAATAGCAATCCAGCAAAATTTCACAGATTAAATTGCCTACAACAGCCAGAATAGTTAATATACGAAGGTTTGGAAGTTACCTTTCGCTTCCCTCTGGCTTTTCTCAACAAGGCCAAAACCTTAAGTCCTCCAACGCCAAATTTAAGCCTCCAAACCTTAAATCACATGAATAGGAAGCTTAGGATCGGAGTTATATGCATTAGGAACCGATTTACCGAAGAAAACACTTACCTCATAGCGATTTCACGAAAAACATAATTACTTTCTCTAAAATTCACCATTTTACTTTCTTTAATACCCCAAAGATATAATAATCATAAGGGAATAAATTTGAGCTCCAGCTAAGCTGGGGCTTATCAGTCCATTTATTTTAGGCTTATTCTTTAGCCTCAAATCTCAAAATTTGGGGTATTACATTTCTCCCCCTGTTCAATAAATTTCATCCTCAAAATTTGTCATGCCACTTAAACCAAAACCTCGGATGCCTCTTCATGATGTCTTCTGTTTCACAAATTATTTCACATTAGGACAATCCCTTCCAGACCACCCACACAATGGTACGTCATAGATTGATTCTTGTAAAATTTTATACGAATTAATGTGTCGTGCTTAGTTTCTTTCCAACCATACAACACTCAGGATTCTCATAATCACCGTATAATTATGCTATCACCTTATACAGGTGATAGTGCCATATCTTTGGCATAAGCACGAATGCAACATAATTGTCATGAAACCGTAATCGGCCCATTACACGATTGTTGCACAAACACATTCTCCACCCAATTGCTAAACAAATGCAATCGCCTCCTCGAACGATTGCTGCCACACTATCATCACATAATCACAATCACCGCAAGTTTCCAGATCATGAGTGGGCTAGCGTATCTCACAAGTCCATAGTAGCTGGGAGGCATAGGGCACCACTCTGTTCAATCTAGTCACTCCTTCTAGGAGTAACTCAACACACCATAATTCATTACACCAAGTCTCAAAATTCAAAGTATTATAAGAGGAGAAAATATACTATCGCACTTGAGTGAACCCTTAGTGCACTCGAGTGATGCTTTGTCAGAAGCCAAAACGCACTAGACTTACAGGGATCAATCCGAACATGGTTTAATGCTATTTATACATGAATAAATCCCTAGCTTTACTGACATTCACTACAACATTGTATAAGGAGGGTTAGATAGATCAAGCATAAACAAATCACTATTACAATAGAACTCATCAAGCACTAACATAACACTTTTCTTCTTTACTGGATGAAGAAACCAAAATAAACTACCTAAAGGGAAATTCTGTAGTAATATAAATTTAGCCAATTCTTCATACATTCTCTTCTTGCTCTCTCTTTTTATTTAAAAAATAAAAGTAGGCAGGCCAGAGAATGAGTTCCTTTCCTGTTGACTTGGAAGCTTTTCATCAACTGAAACTATAAGGATTTGCAATGGTGACACCTACATCTAAATCAGTGCTCATGCAGCAGCAACTTCAACAATAATACTTTTATTCTTCAACTCAAATCTAATTGGCTTTCTCGAAGTACTATTACCTTAAAAAAGGATTTGAGAAGTTTCCTATGCTTGTTATTTTGTGAGAACTCATATAATATTGATATACTTAGATAGTTCTTACAATATCTATCTTGTTCTCCAAACTTTCGTGTATAAAAAATGCTTTAATTTACATGAATAAGCAAAGGACAACACCAGTATTATAGGAACTACAAGGATGTATTACAATCATTACAATCACAGAAGAATAAAAGAAAGAATAAGGAACAGAATAAGGAACAAAGAAGCTATCATAACACAAACAAATGTCTCAGATAAAACAATGACTAGTAATGTCTCAGAAATTAGAACTACAATGCCCCCACATTTCCAATCCCCCAAATCATATCCATAACCTTCTTCGTCGGCCATAGCAAACAAATCACAAAAAAAATAGACGAAGAAAAAAACTACCTGGAAGAGAATTAGGGCTTCAACAAGTTTATAATCCAAATTTTGCAGATTGACAATGCATAAAAATGAGAAGAGAGTGTGTTAAGTGCCGTCAAACCTCGACACTCAACGAAAAGAGAGAGGACCAATACACCCTAACACTGAGCAACAGGGATGCTAGCTCCAAGATCCCATTCTCACGTCGGAAGTGCAATACCAATCCAAGGTGACACATTAATTCCACTCTTGTAATGACTAATTAGGAGGAGCTGCTCGTTCTTGAGTGTTTGCTGTTCAGCCTGGAAGGATTTTAGAATGGAAGAAGGCATGGAGCTTAAGCTGCGAAAGTAATTTAGGGAAGACTTTTAAGATTGATTATAAAAATAACCAGTCTTAAAATATTTTTAAGACTGGTTATTCCAACAACTGGTCTTAAAAGTCAATCTTTTAGACTGGTAGACTGGTTATTAGAATAACCGGTCTTAGAAAGCTTTCTTTTAGACCGGTTATTCTATTAACCGGTCTAAAATAAATATTTTTTAGACCGGTTATATCAGTAACTGGTCTAAAAAAATAATGAGTTTTTATTTTTTTTCCTGTTGAACTTTTTAGACTAGTTTAAATCCAAGCAAGTCTAAAAGGTTTAATCTTTTTAGATCGGTTAGTGTAGAACCAATCTAAATAATATTTTTTAGACCTTATATCTGTAACCCCCCTCATAGTAATTATATTCGAATTATGAAATTTAAGTGAAATAGAGACCAATAAGACAAAAATCACATTTAGGATCACTCATCTCCAAGAGATGGGGTGTCCAAACAAAACGTTCAAAACAAAATTCATCCGGTCTCACATTCACTTTCTAATATAATTACCTGTGCTGATAAATCACATAATAAATATCAGAGTGTGTAACCAAAATCCCAGCAACCCCGGGTTACTTATATATAGAATGGGTTTAAAGGTTTCCCAAGATGGGGATTACATATCCAAAATTTGCTATATACATCTCATATACATACAGTAATCCTAAAAGCCAACTAGATAACCAACATCCAAAATACAAAATGTCCCTAAAGCCCTAACCACTCCTGGTTGGCTGCTTCCCTTTCGAGCCACATGCCCTATCTGAAATGTTAGTCATTTGGAAAGAGTGAGATTCTAAAGAATCTCAGTAGTAACAAATCATTCATACAATATATAAACACAAGGCATGTAATGTATCATGTTCACCAGCATCATCAGCAACACAATGATCCATGGCTCGCGCTACAGTCGACAACACTCACGGCTGTATCACAATGCACTATGCCCGCTTTCGCGGTAATCACAATGACAGCTTTCGCTGCAAACACGATGCCCGCTCACGCAGTAATCACTATGCCAGTAGCATCACAAAGCACAAGGTATCTCAATGCACAACGTATCACAGAAGGCACAATGCTCCACAATGCATAAAGCTCCATAAGGCACAATGCTCCACAATGTATCTCAATGCATCTTAAAGCAGCAGCAACACACAATGCATGATAGGCAAACATACAATACATTTACACAAAGTATAAGAAAGGAGTCACTATCTGAATCTTTCCTGACGTTATTTGGCACAGTGGGCTCACGCGTATGACAGATGTCAAATCCTATACCAATTTAAGGACAATTGATTAATCTCTTTTCCAAATACTTATTCCATAATACTCTAAATTGGTTATCATTTAGGACTCTTTAGATAGCTAATAGAGGCCTAAACATATGCCTAAAGGATTAAGAGAAACTACCTTGAAGACTCCTTTTTCCGAAGGGAAAACAGAAATTTTTGGCTGACTCACTCGAGTGAAGATGACCTTACTCGAGTGGTGGAAGACTCGTGCTCGAGTGAGAACAATTCTCACTCGCGAGTGTTTGATAGTGAGCAGCTACTTCAGCCAGAAAGTGCTCACATCACTCGAGCAGAAGGCTTTACACTCGGGTGATGATTCTAACTCCACTTGAGTCCCTGAAAGTGCAACACAAAGAGTGACAACCCGAAAGCACATGCAACATCAGAGGGACAAGCTCACTCGAGCATACCCCCCAGTGCTCGGGGTGAGAAGATTTCACTTGCGAGTGTCAGAACACACTCTTGGACATCAACTAGCGAGTGACAACCCGAGAGCAACCCTAACTCTTGAACCCACTCCATCACTCGAGCAATCTCATGCTCACTCGAGTGATCACCAACATCACTCGCGGTAAAGGAAGTGCACTCGATCCCTCATCATAAGAACCCAGGCAAAACACTATGCAGAAAGGAAAAACACACGCAGGACTCGAGTGAGTTCCTCCCTCACTCGAGTGAGGCTATCAAATTGCCAGATCGCAGCAACTGACAGAAAATTCCCAGATTTACCAAACTTAACCCAATGGTTCCCAAACTCCACACAAAGCTTATTACCACTCAAAAATGACTTAGGGAACCCATTGGTAACCTCTAAAACACCCAAATACCATTTTAACCACAATTTATGCTTTTGGGTCTTTATGACACACACAACTCCCAAATTCATTCAAATCACTTTCAAACTTCAAAACTATATCAAATACTCAAGGAACTTCACAATGAACTAATCCAAACATCAATCACTATGAAATTCACACATTCAAAAATGGGCATAAAATAGGGCAAATTTCCAGAATTTCTCAAACTTATCCAAAACTCATAATATATATATCAAAAAGCATCAAATGTTTACCTCTTCATTTTGCCAAATCTAGAATCTTGATCCTCCAACTTTCAATTTCGCCCAACACTCAAATCAACACCTTTCAAGATTCTGAAATCACCACAATGAAGTTCTCAATGAGGTGCACAACATTAGAGAAGAGGATTTGAGTAAAGAAGGACTATTACTCACCAAAGATTAAAGCTTTTACTTTCTCTTTCCACCTTCAAGGTCACCAAAAATAGAGAAAAAGGAAGAGAGAGAATATGAGAGATGGATAGGATGATGATGATGAAGTGCTTTCCCTTGCCCATACTCCCCCAACCGAATAGGAGAGAGAAGAGGAAGAAAAGTGGACTTTTGTCCCTAATGCCACATCCAATGGTTCACATTATGCCACATGTCACCATCATACTTACTTCCTCAATGAGCTCACACAAGCTTAATCCACAAGATTCTGACCCATATGCAACAAATCTCCACCCTTGATCTTTAATCTCAAAATATACTCATATCAAATTTACATCATATTTCTCCAAAAGTGTTTAATTATACTAATTACAATAAATATCAAAGTCATTAGCCTTTAATCCCAAATTAGGTCATTATAATATCACTCTAACCGGTCTCCCAATTTATTTATAATTATGAAAATATGACCGGTCATTTCTTTTAGACCTTATCCACTATAATTGGTCTAAATATGCCGGTCTAAAACATTTTTTTGTACTAGAGACATGAATTTAAGTGATTTAATTTAGGTCTTTATAATATATCTTAAACATAGGAGATGGTTGGGGGATTTATTTTAACTCGAAATATAATATCTCAATATACTTTATTTCTTAAATTTATAATTTTTTTCTTAAACTCTCTATTAAGTATTTATTGCACATATTAAGAGATTTCAATTAAGGAATAGTTGTAATGTAAATTATTAAAGAGGGTACTTTAGGAAAATCAATACATTTTTTTTACAAATAATTAATTTAGCTAATTTTTTTAATTTTTATAAATTAGTTAGCTATTTCATATATTTAGGAGAGAATAGATTTGTAATATTTTTTACAGTAACAAAAGACAAGCACTATAACTTTTACCAGCCATCTCCACCCGCATCGTTAATTTGTAGTTATGGCTTGGTGACAAAGTATATAACTATATATGATTCATGAATATCACCCAAAATAAAAAGTATAATTCATTAAACAGAACTTTTTTTTTGGGCCCGGGAACAGAACTAATGTTTTATTATTATGAAGTTTTGACCACTAATAACTCTTGTGGGCTAATTATCTTTTTCGCATTAAGATGAATTTAAGCATACGCTTTGGCCTTCCACGACCTCATTTTACAGGACTCCATACAGCTTAATCCACCATCCTCACTGGTGCATTCAACGGCCTTCATTGAACATGTCCAACCCACCTCAAACGACTTTCTACCATTTTTCCTTCAATAGATGCCACTCCAACTTGTTCACATATATGATTATTACGAATCTTGTCTTTTCTTCTATGGCCACACATCCATCTCAACATTCTCATCTTGGCCACCCCCATTTTATGCTCATGTAATCCCTTTAAAGCCCAACACTCACTACCATAAAGCATTGCTGGTCTTATAATAGTGCGGTAGAACTGCCCTTTTACCTTATTAGGTACTTTCCGATCACAAATAACTCCAGTAGCGTTTCTCCATTTATACCATCCGCTTGAATTCTATGATTGACATCACCATCAATTTCACCATCTTGTTGTATAATTGATCCTAAATACCGAAATTTTGTCACTTGCAGAATGATTTACCCCCCAATTTAACTTCCACTTCATTTCGACCTTGTCTCTTATCATACTTACAATGCATATTTCAGTTTTGCTCCTACTCAGACGAAAACCCTTCACTTCCAAAGTCCGTCTCCATATCTCAAGTTTAGAATTAATTTCCTTTCTGTATTTAGCCAACAGAACTATATCATCCGCAAAAAGCATGCATTTAGGGATCTCTTCTCTTATAGGCTTAGTTAGAACATCCACCACTAGATTAAACAAATAAGGGCTCAAAGCTGATCCCTGATGTAGGCCAATCCTTATAGGAAAGTCCTTTATTACACCTCCAGGCATTCTAACATTGGTTGTAACCCCCTCATACATGTCCTGAATGGCTTTGATATATGCAAACCGCACCCCCTTCTTTTCCATGGCTTTCCATGGTATATCTCTTGGCACATGGTCATATGTTTTTTCCAAATCAATGAAAATCATATACAAATCTCTTCCTTTGCTCCTATACTTCTCCATACACCCTCTTAATAAATAAATCGCTTTTGTTGTAGACCTTCCTAGCATGAATCGAAATTGGTTTTCAGCAATTTTAGTCTCCAACCTCAACCGGCGTTCAATCACCTTTTCCCATAACTTCATTGTATGACTCATAAGCTTAATTCCTCTATAGTTTGCACAATTTTGAATATCCCCTTTATTCTTATAAATAGAAATCAAAGTATTTTTCCTCCACTCCTCCGGCATTTTCTTGAATCGTAAAATCTCATTAAATAATTTTGTGAGCCACAAAACACCCTCTTCACCCAAGCATTTCCAAACTTCAATAGGAATCTCATCAGGACCAACAGCTTTACCACTTTCCAATTTCTTAAGAACTTCCCTAACCTCGCCAACTCGAATCCTACGGTAAAATGATAAATTGAGATCACCTTCTCGAGTTGTCAAATCTTCGCAATCACAAGGCCCTCCCCCTCCATCATTGAACAACTTATAAAAGTAGGCTTCCCACCTATTCTTAATATCTCCATCAGTAACCAAAATTTTGCCTTCTTCATCCTTTATACACCTCACTTGATCCAAGTCTCTCAATTTTCTCTCCTTGTTCTTTACAATCTTGTAAATCTTAGGCTCTCTCACCTTTGTTTCTAACTCCTTATAAAACTCATAATATACTTTATTACGAGCTTCACTCACTGCCTTCTTAGTCTCCTTTTTAGCCAAACGATACATTTCCCAATTTTCCACATTATTACACAAGTGTATTACTCTAAAACAATCTTTCTTATGCTTGATACATTCCACCAAATTAATAAATAATATTTGGATAATGAAGCCCTGGAATCCCATCTAGAAAGGGTAAAGCAAATTATAAAGGACAGCAAGAAAAGTATTTCATATATGGGCAAAAACGTAATTCTTGTCTGACCTAAAAACAAATTTCTGGATTTGGATTGATAATTTCATTTGTGACAAGTTTCTGAAAACAAGTCTAGAGATGTCATTAAATGCCAGCGAAGGACTGGCCCTTAAGAATCTACATGTGATAAAATCATCTTAATAAAACTCGGCCCTCCGATATATGCATGTCATTTTATTAAATTATAACTTTTTTCAACTATTTTGAAATATAAAAAATAACATAATTTATATTATAAAATTCTTAATTTAAATCATAAATATCAATAAAATAAAGTATAGAATTATTTTCCAAACTCTCAAAACTAATACAAATCAAACCACACACTTATATCAACATAAAAACCTCAAACACTAGTATGGTAATAATTCTTGTAGGCAAAGAAAAAATAATAGGTTATCCCCGTAGTTGCATAGCGCCACAACCAGCGAGTATGATTAGTGATAGTGAACAATAATAATGAATTAGTGATAGGTTATTATTGTAGGAAAAAAAGTGCTAGGTTATTATTATTTTAATAATTAATTAATTTTTAATAATAAAAAAATATATGAGCTTAAACGGACTAGCCCTTGGCTCGAATAAACCATTTTATTTTTGAACCCTTTATGCTTAGCCCAATTTTATTGTGAACCTCCTAAAATACAAGCTTAACCCTCTACTTAAATAGTTGGCCTGACGGCTCAACTCGTTTTGACGGTTCTAACAAGTTCCAAATCACATTCACATGCATCTAATGTAACATTTATTGAAATTAGAAAAATCCCCCCATAGAGGTCTTTTTTTTTTTTTTCCAAGGTAAAATAGAGGAATCAAAATGTATACACATGACTCAAAAAACAAATTTAGCGGGTGGAAAAAAATATTAAGTGAAATGAACAATAATTATAGGCTAAAGTATACTTTTAGTCCTTTAAAAACATGATGTATACTTTTGGTCCATTAACTTTATAAAGTATATTTTTTTATCTTATAATTCTAACACCATTAATATTGTTAACGGAAAATGTTGACGCAGTAAACTCAAGTGGTAACTGTGTAAGTACAAGTGCTGACTATATAATTAAGTGTTATTAATCTTTAATTTAAAATATGTGTAAATTGAAAAATATAAAAAACCTAATGCAGCAATTTGTCGGTTTATTTTAGTTTAATAATATAAATATATTATATTTAAAAATTAAAAATTAAATATGTTTTGTCAACTGTACTGTCATCACTTAAATTTGCTGTATCAACATTTTCCATTAATAACATTAATGGTGTTAGAAATATAGGATCAAAAGTATACTTTATAAAGTTAAGGGACCAAAAGTATACTTATGTAAAACTTAAAGGACTAAAAATATACTTTAGTCATAATTATACAATAGAGTTACTTCATTCCATGAGTATGTATATATCTATAATAAATGCACAGTTTTTGACGTTGTAACTCAACTTACAGGAAAAAAAAAAATCTCCAAGTGCATGCTTTTAGCTAATGATATACTTCCTTTGATCCTATTTATAAGCAATATTCTTTCACATAGAGTGAGTTTTATATAAAAGGGCGAACCAGTGCACTTTAGCCTTGTCTAAAAATTTAATATACTTTTTTTTCCCAATGTTTACTCACATTTACTAACATGTCTCTTATCTCTTTTTCACACTTATTCTCTCACCCATTTTCTCACTCGTTCTCTTTCACACTTATCATCTTCACAAATAAGGGCATACTTAAAAAAAAAAATTGCATCTCTCGTATATTTGTTGCTTTTAGTTAATTTTAACCTACAATTCGTTCTCCGTAATTTAGATAGTTTTGCTTACAAAAGGACCAAAGATAGCAGTTCTTGTGATTGCATCAAAAGAAGATATTAAATTTAAACTTAAATTATAGGGATCGACTTTTGTAATATCCTGAATTTCGGGATTGGAGGCTTAAAAATAAACCTAAATTAGGCGGACTATTAAGTCCCGGTTTAGTAGGTGTCTCAAACCTATCCCCTAACATTTCTTATATTTTTGAAGCATTAAAGGGAATAAAATGATGAATTAAAGAGTATGGGAAATTTGTGTACAAAAATGAAATTTGTTGGAGTTGCAAGTGCATTCCGTTTCATTGCTTCCAGTGAGACAGTGTTGTTGTGAAATGCATTTCTTTGACCAAATGATATTACAATATTATTAAATTTTACATGATGAAAGTAGATATCTTAAGCTTTAATTTGATAGGTCATATGACTCAGTTAGAGCTATATACAAAACGTTACGAATTTTTGAAGTTTACCTAGTGAAATTGATTAGTTTCTGAAACAATATGAAAAGATTGAAAATCTGGGAATTTTGTACTTCCAACTAGCAAAAGGCTATATTTTTCCTTAAAACTAAGCTCAATAAGAGTTCTTTAACCTTTGTAATCGCTCCGAAATGATGTCTATAAATTTAGTTATGATTTTTCAAAGTTTGGGCAGAAAAACTACCAGAAAATCCAAAAATAGAGAAAAATGTAATGGCAGACTTGTAATTTTTCCAAACAAGTCTAAATTAATTATTTTTCAATTAAATGAAGTTAATTTCAATTAATTAAAGAAAATAAAGGGAAAAAAATATATTTGAAATATTTTGGTCAATTAAATATGAATTTATGAAAAATTTGAGTAAAAATGCAATTTTGACAAAAATTGGAACTTTACATATATAGGTAACTGGAATAAGTTGTGAAGCCAACTGAGACCATAGGGAGATATCCCTAGGTGTCTCTTACATGTGGTTGGAAGAAGGAAATATTAGTTGGATTTAATGGACAAAGTTACATGTACATGGAAATTTATGTCATAAAAAGTGGAATTTGTGAGTTTTGGAAATTTAATAAATAAGTAAATAATGACATAAGCATAATATAACATATCATCTTCTTCCTCCAAGCTTCAAGACTAATGCTTTATTTAGTTGAACTAGAGAAAGAACGTTTGAGAATTTTAGAGAGAGAGAGAAGAAGAAATCTCATAAGGTAAGCCAATTTCTCTAATAGTTTAGCTCCTAACACGTATAACTTCGTTCCTAAGCTTCTCTTTCATGTTCTTTAAGGTATTGAAGTTCAATTTTCATGGTTAAGAAGGGCTAGGGTTCAGCCATATTAGGGAAAAGTCATAATGAGATTAAGGTAACTTCCAAACTCTTGTATATTGACTATTTTGGCTGTTGTGGGCAATTTAATCGATGAAATTTAGCTGGATTGTCGTTGGTTTTAAATTTTGGTAATGGGTTTCCTTAGGGGTTATGTTGCCCAAATTGGTACTAAATGGTAGTTATACCGTAATGGAATAGTCAATAAAGTGGTTAGGAGTAGAAAGGAACGCGTTTAAGGGGCCAAAATTGCAAAACCCAGATTTTTTCCGAAAAACCCATATATTTCGGGCAAGGCTGTAAATGGGCCTTAGAGTTGGATTTTCAATGATTTGATAGTTTCATTGAGTTCAGGAGGAAAAATTAGGTAGGGGTTATTGTAATACCCCAAAATTTGGGATTGGAGGCTTGGGAATAAGCCTAAATTAAGTGGACTACTAAACCCTAATTTAGTAGAAGCCCAAATTTATCCCCTAATGATTCTTATATCTTTGGGGTATTAAGAAAGTAAAATGGTGAACTTTAGAGAATATAATTATGTTTTCGGTGAAATCGCCTATGAGGTAGTGATCTTGTCATGTGATTTTAAATGATCAAATGATGATCAAAAATTATGAAATTTTACAAGATGAAAGCAGACATCCTAAACTTTAATTTGATAGTTTATATGACTCAATTAGAGCTATATACAAAAAGATATGAATTTTTGAAGTCAGCACAGAAAAACTGGAAATTTTCTGCAACAACATGCAAAGATTGAAATTCTGGGAATTTTGTGATTCCATCTAGCAAAAGTCTATATTTTTCCTTGAAACTAGACTCAATAAGGGTTCTATAGGCTTTGGAATCACTCCAATTTGATTTTTTTAGAATTAGTTATGATTTTCCAAAGTTTGGGCAGAAATCTGCCAGAATTTTGTAAATATCCGAAAATTGGGAAAATGAATTAGTTAAATTTCTGATATATTATTAAAACATTTCATCTCCTTCCTCAAGCATAAACTGACGTGAAGTTCAACATTTAGAGAGAGGAGATGCAGAATTTTTAGAGAGAGAGAAGGGGAGGAAAAAGCTTACAAATGCAAGTGATTTCTTCGGTAAATTGGTTCCTAATGCGTATAACTCCGCTCCTAAACTATTCTTCTATGTGATTCAAGGTTTGGAAGCTCATCTTTTGGTGTTTCAAGGGTTAGGGTTCAGCCATCTTGAGAAAAGCTAGTAGGAGCTTGAGGTAACTTTCAAACTCTTGTGTATTGACTATTCTAGTTGCTGTGGACAATAATCGGTGAAATTTCGCCGGATTATCATTGGTTTTAAAGTTTGGAAATGTGATGATATAGGGGTTATGCTGCCAAAATTGGATCTTAATGGTAGTTGTAACCTAATTGAATAGTCAATAAAGTGGTTAGGAGTAGAAAGGAATGCGTTTACGTAGCCAAAACCGAAAAACCCCGATTTTCCCCTTAAAACTCATATTTTGGTCAGGGCTATAAATGAGCATTAGAGTTAGATTTTCAATGATTTGATGGTTCCATTGAGTTCAGGAGCGAAAATTAAGTGGGGTTACAGTTGGGCACTTTTTCGGAAAAGGCAAAAAAAGCATAATTACGAAAACGCCCCTGAAACCCTTAAAGTGGGGTTGTCATGGTAATTTTGTAATTCTACATTGAATTTGGTAATTCCAAGTTTGGAAATGGATTCCTTGGGCGAAAATATGTCAGGATAGCCCAGGTTAGAATTTCGGAAAAAGTACAGCTGGACCGGGTACGATGGGGCCAGGTCCCCGGGGGTAATTTAATAATTTTTCAAGATAGACTCATATAACCCCCAGAAACACTATGGAAGTGTCTAAATAGTACATTTGACATTGTAGGATCGAATATGGAGCCCCGAGCTGGTGGCATGCAAGTCGAGGAGAAAAGCTAGAGGTAGGGGACTTACCTTATTTGTATATATTTGATATCTTTGCTTGTGTAATGATGTATGTGATTGCTTTACTTGATTGTGTAGAACATATTTGAATAAATGAAACTCTGTTTCTGTTTTCACTGTGGCCATAGTCTTGTTGTATGAAACATTAGGCATGCAGAAATGTTTATTATAGGGCATACATCTAGATAAAACTAACATGTCTACACATAGCAGCAATCATGCATGCATTATGGTATCTGTTTCCTACTGAAATTCTATCGAATCTTACCCCCTACCAACAATTTAGACAGGAAACGACAGAAGATATGCAAACAACAATGCAGAGTACCGTATGAGGGGATTACAGTAGTGGAACGAAGACGAGAAGAAGTCTCCGTTTCACTGGGATGAGTTTAGACACCCAAATAGCCTTGTGCGGCTACACTAATTGTAATTATCAGGTACGAACTCCTATGGGGAATTTATGTAATCATGCACATATTATCAGTATAGTTATGTTATTTCTGTGTTGCCTACCGAACTGCATATCGTTTTCCGCAAATACTCTGAAAAAGGTTGAAATTGAGATAAGGGCGTGACAGTTATAATTGGTCACTTTTTCAGAAAAGCCCAAAAAAACAAAGTACAAAAACACTCACGAAACCCTGAAATAAGAGATGTCAAGGGTATTTTCATAATTTGACAATAAATTTGGAAATTTTGAGTCTGAAAATGGAGTCCTTGGATAAAAATATGTTAGAATAGCCCATGTCAAAATTTCGGGAAAAGTATAGCCGGACCAGTTACGACGAGGCCGGGCAGAGTCCCGAGGGCATTTTAGTAAATGTTCACCATAGGCTAATATAACCACAATAAACACTATAGAAATGTCTAAAATGATACATGGATAGGTTATAACATATTTCTTGTATATTTGGTATTTTAGGATCGAGTTAGGAGCCTGAAGCTGGCAAGTATTACGAGGCGAGCATCTTGAGGTTAAAAAGGGTTAAGGTAGAGACATTATCCTTCATACTTTATGCCTTAGTCTATATGAATGTGTGGTTAACATAGTTTGTGCTTTTATTAATTAACATGGTATGCCTAAAGATGGTAGTTAGTGCCAGAAGTGCACTTACACCTGAGAGATTGGATGAGAATCCAACTGGTGTACGCGTAGTGGGGCTGGAGCCCTACTCATGTATACATGACGATGTGTTATATTGTTTATTAATTGGTATATTTATGGTGCATATCATATTTATTTATCGTATGTTATGTGAATGATAATATATTTCTATTGAAATTCCTCGGAATTTCACCCATTTTTCTAAACAAAAAATGTCTCAGCGGGTGCCAGTGGATTGAAAGGCAAGGACACAGAGACAGGGAACTGATAGGCATGTTTCCCGAGACGTAGACAGTGGTTATATCTAGTCTGTGTTTGGAATATTTTTGGGATGTTCTATACATATTTGTAACTACTCTCAAATTCTGCACTATCGATTTCGATCTGTAAACAAATACTTTTATCAGTATATTTGTACTTTTCTGTATGCCTTTAGAATATGGTCTCTATTACTCTATACATATCGAAATGGATCGGGTGTTGACAATTTTGGAGTCGATGTATCCAAAGAGAACTCTAAATAAAGTTATTAAACAAAATCTTTCTACCAACAATATATTTGATTATTGATAGAGCATAATAGCATTATGAGATTCATATATTTGGCCTCTCCTAATTTAATAAGATTTGTTATTGTTATTGTTTTATATTGATTAGATAAGATTTAAGAAAACTACTGTACATTACTATCAGAACCTATACTTTTTTTGCCAGTACTATCAGAACCTATACGTGTTAAATATATAACATCAACTCACATGCGTTGTGTTTATCAAAAAGAGCCAAGACCATTTAAACACGAGCCTTCAAATTCAGGCTGGGGAAATCAAAAAGATGTCTTTGAAAGAATAACACTTAATTTAAAACCCAACCTAATTCAAACATGGATGAGCCTGGTTTTGAATAATGAGTAGTTTGTCCTTACTCTTTACTTTGTCCTACTGTTATTGAAGGGAATCCAGGCTCCTTCCTTCCTTTCATAATGAAGGAAAAATTGTGAAAAAATACCTCATTGAAAACTTATTTGTCAAATAGGACCTTCGCGTGCAGAATATCTTTCGGGTGTGTAGAATATTTTCCTTATATGTAATATTCTTCCCTATACGTGTGCAAAAATCTTTCCTTCATGTACAGATATCTTCTCAGGTCCCATTTGGCAATTAAGTTGCCAATAAGGTCTTTTTTAGCAATTCTCCCTATAATGAATTACTAACTAAACATGCTTCAAGTGTGCACGCATATTCATGTGTGCACTCGTATGTGTGTCTAGATGGTGAATAGGTACCAATATGGCTTCGTAACTTAGTGGCATTTAAACTCCCTTGTAAATGGGAGGTTACAGATTCAATCTTACTTATGACCTTAGAGCCCGTTTGATTTAACTGCATTACATACATGTAATGATAATTATGATTACATTATTAAGATAAGAGTGTTTGATTGCTTTTTAACATAGTAATAGGGTTTACTATGATAATGATGATTACCAAAAAATTGGTAATCCTCATTCATATCTCTCCCCCTATAATTGGTAATTATCATTCATACCTATCTCCCTATGAATACTCATTACCATCTCATTGCATGGTTGAAAAAGTTCAATTTACCCTTTAGTTTCATTTGTCTTTGTTTTACTTATCTTATTTTATCTGTTACACCATTTCACAACCGCCGCTGTGGTCACCTCCCCCTCCATTGCAATTTCTGACACTCCCCCTCCCTCCCGCATTGCCGCTGCCTCCTCCACTGTCGTCACCTCTACCATTATAGCCACCACCACTATCATTTCCTCTTCCGCTAGTGCCGTCGCCACCCCTGCCGCCACAACCTCCACCATTGCCACCGCCATTGCCCCTACCTCCTCCTCCTCCGCAGCCATCACCCCACTAACCTCACCGCCACCACTACCTCCTCCTCCTCCATCGCCATTGCTGCCACCCCCCAGTTGCCACCTCCACCATTGCTATCATCGCCACCACTACCTCCTCCATTGTCATTGTTGCTGCCACCACCACCTCCTCCTCCTCCATTGTTATAGTTGTTACCACCTGCTATCACCACTGCCATAGTGCCATATCACTATTAGTGTCGCCTCCACCACCATAACCATCAACATTGAACGATCCTTGGTGAGATAGCGTGACGGTTATCATGTGGCAACACAGTGACTCTTAACTACAAAGATTACATTAAGAGTAAAATAAACTTTTTATGATATATTAATTTTAAATAATTATTAAAAAAATAAATCATTACACTTTACTTAAAAATTAAACCAAACACTGGCCCTGTAATTAATATTACATTGCATTATCATTGTATCACACTGCATTATACTACAGGGTGTAATGAGATCAAATCAAACGCTGTATTTTTAATTCCCGTTTGGTGCTTATGAGTTCTGTTAGATGCTTGGAAAGGTTTTGTGCTAGTTTCGTCTCCATTCTCAGTCCTGTTTGTAATTAGTTTCTCTTCTATCACACATGTGCACACGTGCGCACATTTTCCCATTCACTTGTATTAATATTGCACCATGTAGTCAGGTCATTAGTGCTTGCCCCTTTAATTAAAAATACAGGTGAATGGGAAAATGTGTGCACGTGTGCACATGTGTGATAGAAGAGAAACTAATTACAAACAAAGCTGAGAATGGGGACAAAACTAACCAGAAAACCTTTCCAAGCATCTAACAAAACTCATAAGTAAAGAAGGCGCCAGAAGAAGGCATGAAAATGAGAACATCTATCAGCAAACCAATTGCAACCTCTACCTTTGTAAATCACCATGAAACTTTTGTACATCATGAAAACACCTATACATTTTACCTTTTCCTTACACAAACTTGGGTGTAGAGTGCAATGATCTATTTGCTTTAGAGTTGATATGATCAGAGAAAAAAATTTAAAAAGGATTTCAATTTCTGTTTTTTAGATGAGAGAATTCTGGTATAATATAGAGCCTACTAGCTACCCGGAAGCCAATAGCCAAAGCATAATTAAAGATGATATCAAAATTGTAATCCAGCTTATGAAAGCAAAAGCAACTGAAATCTGGTACTTTTGGCATTCCTCTCCAAAATTGCAGTGTCCCAAATCATTGAAGTACAAAACTGTAATGCCTGCTGAGGAAGAAGCTGCAGCTAGAGATAATGTTGATGTTACCTGCGGACAATGGTTGAGAAGTAGACTAGTCAAATGTTGGAAGCCATAAGCACACAACTCTTACTACATGTTACGAAGCAAGACCGGCCGTTTGGTACAGGGAACAGAAAGGAATGAAGAAGAAAAGCAATGAAAAGAAGGTATTTTATAGGTAGAAAATATCCCTGGATAAACGCATATTAATAATCCCTCCGGTCTTTAACATAAGACATATTTGAGGAGTAGATCTAAGTCCTAAATATAAAATATAGTTTTTATATTTGTCAATCTTTTTCTAATTTACCCCTATCAATGCATCTTTAACAATAATCAAGAAGGAGAGGGAATGAAGGAAATAAGGAAAATGACTAGGATGTTTAAAAATACATGTCATATTAGATAAATATGTCTTATATTAAAGACCGGAAGAGTAACAAGATAGCTATTATTGAGTAAAGATAAGGAAGGGAAACTATTTCTCCTAAGGCGTTACATAAAAAGAATTGGAAAAGCATTTCTTGTCCATTGCATAAATATATATAATATCTATAATATCAATGTCAATCATTACCTAATTGTATCTATCATATTTATTCAAGGGAGCACAGATAATATTTCCATAGGACAAAATCACTTCTTTTTTAATTAAATTTTCAATTTCATTTCATTATATTTTGTGTGCCAAACGACCCCTTAGAATCATACAAGCCCTAAGAACAGCAAAGTTAAGTTGAGTAAGGGCTTACCCAATCTCCAACTACAAAGAGACTAACCAGTACGGCATTGTGGAGGACCTTCTTTCTTATCCAAGCATATGCATCCAAAAAGGCAAGCACAAAACTCCATATGACTAGCAAACCCATCGAAGCTATCAAGAAACTGTAATACCAAAAGAGTTTTTACACTAAATTTGTTCCTCGTCTAACATCCAAAAAATCAATTGATGTAACAATAACACATTTTTTTACCAATCAATGGTGGTGAATCAGTTTTGGAGAAACATGAATCATAAGCATTTCTTGAAAAATATGGAACATATACAAGAAAGGAATGAATGAAAACTTATAAAATGGGCATACATCTTACTACAATGAGGTTTTATTAACAATCTCCGTCCTTAGTCAACTCCCTTTCCATCTCCCCTAAAATCCTAGTTTGTTACTCATATGCATTCATTATAATTGGAAGTTCACTGTGCATTGGACCTCCATGTACGGTAGGAACCAAAACACCTATGCCATTTGAAACTCCTTTTTAATTTATTAGCATCAAAGCATATGAAGCTTAAGAGAAAAGTTTAGAAATATGACGGCAACATGATTAATCAGATAAATTCACAGGGGCAAACAATGATCTCATTCAAATTCTTTTGGGAACAACTGGGAAGGAGGAGAGGACCCAAGAAGAAATGCAGTATACAGGGAATACACCAAGAAAACCTCTAAAAATCCAAGAATAGTGCATCTTGCTTCTTGGACTCTCTAATGCATGGAGCCTAATCTAGTTAATTGTATGGTGACACTAAAAGCCAATATGCCATCTGTTGAAACAGAATCACCTTAATATATATTTGTCCAGTGCATAGGTTTAAATTCTAGGGTTGGCAGATGCATTTTTGCCAAAAGGCAAAGCCAAATAACTATGCATTGATAGTCGTTTAATTTAGGAAGGTGCAGTCAAAACCAATTAGCCTGGGCTTGCAAATAGTGTTTGGGTTGTTATCATGCCGAACCGAGGCATGCAGGAATATGGTCAATTGGAGATATATTTGTCAGACATTAAAGCATCTGGTCCAGGAATGCGTAAATCAGAAAGGAGTTATATGAAACATTTTAAATAGAAATCTCCATGGCATCGGTTAGCAGGTTTCATGGCAATAGTAAAGAATCAAGACTACTATTTTTATGAGCATGAACAACAGTAAACATAGCAATTAAATGGAAAAAAAATTCCCACTTCTAGTTCACAGATGCTCGCCTAACAAATAATCTTCTTGGTGGAAGATTCTGCTTCAAGGACTTTGTGTACATGAAAGGAAGGGAATTGTGTTCCATAATATTAGAAAAGAGGTTGAAGCTATCTCAGAAATTAGAAGTTATTATTTCAAATAGGCAAGGCAATCGTCTTCAATCGATAGACATCATTTTACTCTACTTGAAATCTAAGAACAGTAGCTGATTCAGCTACTCCAACAAACAGACAGTTATTTTGTCACTACTAGGTGATCCTAAACCTTAGCTTAGTCATGAATAATCAGAGTGCATTATTCTAGTTAAGGGAAATATTTATTCAACTGCCCATTGCCATCCATACTTTGACAAGCAAGCAACCATTTCGTAATATTTAGATCAGCTCAATCATAATTCAAAATACACAACATGACAATTGACAACAAGTAAAAGAAGTAGTACAAATGTTCTGTAGTACTAATAGCAATATGTAAAGAAGCAGTACTACTAGATTACTGAAACTGAGCTCGTTGAGATAGTTGTATAAAGACCCGATCTGTGCAAGATAATCTGAGTGATCTTCATACATCTAAAATTCAAGTTGTGACTTCAAATGGAATCAGATGAATCAATGAAAAACAAGTGAGAAATATGAACAATGAGTTTGGAGAAAACTACGGTCCATCAACATAATCACTTCAAAAGAAAATTTTATAATTGAAGGAGAGAGGATACTCACCAAAAAGCCGTGAAATTAAAGAAGCTTGATGTGGTAGCCATGGATGCAATTGAACCTACAGCAAAAATGCACTGTGAAATCCTCAGAACCAACCCAGTGAGAGTTCCAGGCGTCCCAGGGAAATCCTTCATTTTCCTCTCCAAAATTCTAAATAAAAATCTTTGGATTCTCACAACAAAACATCCATCTGAAGATTTAACCCAAATGCAGAACAAACCACGAGTCTAAAACTTCATATACCCGCTTCCCTCTTCATATACACACGAAACAAAGACGAAAACGAAGAAATTGACACAAATCGAAATTCCAATCCGTACAACCAGTAGAAAAAGGATGGTCTCAATGAGGGAAAAGGAGAACCAGACGAGATGATTTTCAAAAGGGAAGTGAAAGAAATAGGCGATATGACTACTGAATAAGTGAATCAGATAACGATTTGGTTGCGAATTGCAACCACCACCACCACCAGAGAAAATCACAAACAGTCAAGAGCGTGACTAAGCGGCGACCTTGTCGCCATTGTTGTTTGTTTGCGTGTTCGTTCTGCAACAGTGAAAGGGTAAGGGAAGGCCCACGCACCCATGCTTTCATTATGAAAGTGAAAGGTCTCACATAAAGTTTGATAGGATTGGACCCACGGGATTACAGCTCAGTGAGATCCCCCACATCCACGAAGAGTCGAAGACTCTGAACTGAAGTTTTCTACTGGGTCTGATCCAACGGCTATAAGAAAATCGTCACTATTTTATGAAATTTTTAATTCAAATTTTCAAAAGCTCTAATTCTTGTGTTCTGACAAAGAGCATAATTTTATGTACACTCATCCCCCTGTGTGGAGAGAGGTGATAATAGATATTTTTTGCAACTGGCTACTGACGGTTATTTTTCTGTTAGGTCTGCATATCATTTTTGTTTTGCAGGGATTCGGAGTCAAAATCAATTAACCTGGAGACTGCTGTGGAGATGGAGGGTACCAAAGAAGATTAAATCCTTTATGTGGCTCACTGCACATGGACGGGTCCATACGGCGAAGATGAGGGAGTAAAGAGGCTTGATGGAGCACGCTGAGTGTGCTTTTGGATGCAATGCTGAGGAGGACATCATGCATTTATTGAGGGATTGTGTCAATGCAAGGGAGAGATGGATAGCCTTAGTCAACCCAATCCTGTGCGAGAACTTTTTTACCTTACAAGGTTGGGAGTGGATAAGGTGGAATCTAAGAAATGAGGCTGGTAGAAAGTTCACTAGTAAGGTTAGCTGGCCAACCTTGTTTGGATATGTGTGTTGGGACATTTGGGTAGCTCTTTACAACTATTTGGGGATGAGCAGCAAACAGGGGAGCAGAGTGGGCATTCAAGTTTCTTCCAAGCTAGTTAGGATATGGATCTAAGAAACATATGTCGTTTCTACACATGGGATATAGGAAACAAAGGAGTTGGATTGAGGGGCAGACCTGGCTTCGTTTCATTGGAGACAGATGGATCGATTTTACAATCGGGTATGACAGGATGCGCAGGATTTATCAAAGACGAAGATGGTGGCTGGATTTGTGGTTATATTGGTAGACTTATTCAGGTGCCTCCTGTGATCATGGAGATCATTGCAATCATTCAGGGTCTTTAGATCTGCTAGAATAGAAATTTAAGGAATATTATCATTTTCACAGATTGTCTGAAGGCCATTAACTTGATTATGCGGGGCTCTGATAGAGTTCATCTGTTCAGCGAAGTGATCGGAGATGTCAGACTTTGGATGTCAAAGGACTGGCAGGTCATCCTTACTTTTGTACCTAAGGAGGAGAATATTCTCACAGATTACTTAGCTAGATTAACTTTTAGTATTACAAGAAATTTTATTATCCTTGATCAACCTCCACCTTCTGTTCCGGAGGCGGCGGTTGATCAAGATTGATGGTTGTTGTTTTGCTCTGCGTTCCTCTGAGACGTGTTTCGTGGTAGCCTTTTCATAAGGTGATGTTTTTCAGTGTGAATTCAAAAAAAGAAAAAAAAGAGCGTAATTTTTGTGTGAAAGAAATAAAACGAACCACACAATCAGCGTACCAAAAACAAATGTCTTATTTTTGGTTGAGGATTATTTCATTTTATTTTCTCTCCATTTAGTATTTTCATTTTTATTTAGATCAAGTTTTAATAGTTAAGAATAGTATTAAATCTCAATTATTAAAATTTGATCTAACGGTGAAACACTGAATAGAGAGAGTGATCAATGGAGACACCTCTATCCACTTATTTTTACTATAATGTTTGAGATTTATTTGAAATTAAGGTTTTTTTTTCCCAAATAACTATATTATACTTGTATTTCAAAAAACTCTCTTGTTATAGGGGGAAAAACTCTCATTATGTTTGGATCTGATACGAAGCTCGGATGCTCACGCAGAGTTTAAACTAGTAGAGTCTAAACTTGAGTCCCTGAGCAGATGCACCTCACAAGAGAAAAGGAGAAATTATCAATAACTCAGGATGGGACAAAAAAAAAAAAAAAAACAAGTGAGGGAGTCATCCCTGTATAATTTATAAGGCCAGGTTACCCACTATTTAGAAAGGGGTTATATCTTCCATTTATTACAAGACGGTTCTTTTCTTGTTCTTCAATTCACAATTAGGAAATTAAATTCTGATTAATTAGTTTTTTTCCTCAATTCCTAAAAAAAAATTATTGATGATTTATTTATTATCTAGTTATGTTTCGTATATTTCAAATAGTGCAAATTCAGGGGGGCCTAGCCCTAAATCTAACAAGAAATATATACAAGTCCAAACTAAGAAAATTAAATACCTAAAACCCTTACCACCAGTAACCTGTAAATATAAAACTTTCACATACAAATATAAAAATTTGATACATAAACAAGATTGATGAAATAATTGATTTTCTTATTTAAGATTTGTTTATAATTCTCCCTTACATATTATGTAGGCGGTCCAAATATGATTAACTCTTTTAAATAATTAAGCTTTTTGCTTCGTAGAAAAACCGGTTCTGTGCTTTAGACAAGACTGCGGTCCATTTATTTTGGTACTATGACATTACTATTTTTTTTTTTTTTTGGCCAAAGAAATATGACAATATTCTTGAATATGGATTGTGTACCACCAAAAACAATGCGCGTGTTGTGAATGAGCCATCGATTATGTTTATTTAATCTGAACCCGATTGATGTTTTTGTGAGAAATAAAGACATTCATCACCCATCTTTTCATTACAGTTCTATTTTTAATGATTTTGCTTTACTGAAACAAAATCATTATCTATGTCTTATAATGTTTAAACCTTAAAACAAATTAAACAAAAAGCTGCTTATCAGTTTGGTTTGTTTAAAATTAAGCTGTAGTATTTACTTTTTCTCCTAAAATTTATTCTTTTTCCTTATGCCAGAAAATAAATAAGAATTGGAGAGAGACATGCCGGATTCAGATTCATAACAATCTATTGGATGCACTTTATTTACTACTAGAATATATTCTCTTTTTGCCCAGCATGCACACCTCACAAGAAAGAAAATGATATTTTACTCGTGTTTTGACTCATGACGGTCACATTTATTTATAGTGTAGGCCGATGAGATATTTTACAAATTCATATAAGTTGTATTAAAAAACGAACAAACTAAAAATTTCATTTCCAATATAATTAAAAGTAAACTTATCTACTAGCTCTCAGGAGACGGAGACTATTGTGTGTATTAGATTTAGATGAGAGAGAGAGAGAGAGAGATTATGATAAGCACTCACACATACATAGTCTTCAAAATAATATTACAACAAGCCTAATTGTCCATCGCTGTTCCAAACACACACATAATCTTCAAAGGGACAAGCACAAAATGTGTTCTCGTACATCTTTTCACGCTTGTTTATCACAACCATTTATTCTTCCAATACATGATTCTATAATTATAAAAGGATAATGAAGAAAGAGTTATAACTTGAAGTGGTCTAAAGCACAAAAGCCATCAACTCCCTTGCTTTCATAGTAAGCAACGTAGTCTTGGAGTGAAGTGTGCCTATAGAGAGGAGGGTTTTGTGGTGACAATAGTTCCTTGATGGGGCCATAATTCCTTGTTGTTGGATATGTATGAAGAGTGAAAAAGCATCCAACTGATACTCTTGGCCCTTCAGTTTTTGCTACAACTCTATGCACTACACTCTTCAATCTGTCATTCGACATAAGCTGCAGCATAAAAATCTTAATTAATACCTATATTGCATATGGTAGTCACATCTAATATACCCACACAGAGGGGAAATTAACCTTTAATTCATGTAATTTTGACTTGGTTGTAACTTAATCTTGAAAATGAGCACATTTTTTGTTTATCATTTGATGAGTATAGCATGCCCATCACCAATTTGGATGGTCTAGATTGATTTTGGATGATCCATTTAATTTTTATATTTTGAGTAAATTTTTATTTTAATATATGTAAGATTTAAAATAGAGATAATCTTATAACTACCACTTCTTAGAAAATGAGTTTATTATCTAAAAAATCACACATTAAAAATTTAAAATTTGGATCCTTCAGGTTAGATATAAACTTTCTAGACCTCATACAGTGATGCACACTTAGTGCTCACTATTGTTTATTTAATCCTTGTAGCTAGTTTTGATGTGGTTACAACTTAGTAGTCCTTAAACTATAATTTAATATAACTCAATTTTTATAGTTTTAACTATTTAAAACATTGGTCCTTATATTTTAGAAAATAAAATTATATATTTCATGAAGCTTAAAAGGACTAAAGTTTTAAATGACTAAAAAACAGTGAGTTAAAATTTAGAAAACACGTTTTAACTGAGTTAACACTAAAAAGATTAAGTTGCACTAAGTCAAATTAAAGTTTAGGAACTGAATTACAATCGAATCAAAACTATATGGACTAAAAATTTATTTCCCCCATATTTCAATATAACTTGATAATTGTCCAAACACACACACACACAAATATATATATATATATATATATATGAAACTGACCTGTAAGATATCTCCAACATTCACAACTAGAGCTCCTGGAAGAGGAGGAACATCAACCCACTGATCGTGGCACAAAATTTGAAGTCCACCAATATGGTCTTGAAGAAGAATGGTGAGGAAGTCAAGATCTGAATGTTTGACGGTGCCCATGACGAGTTCAGGCTCTGGACATGGTGGATAATAATGGCTCACAAGAAAATGCCCTTTTGCACAATCCATGCTCTTAAGATGCTCAGCCTTGAGCCCAAGTGACTTCGATAATAATTCAAACATAATGTTACCCAATGCCTCAATTTTCTTTGAGTACTCCATTATAACATCCCTACAAATTAGAAATTAGTTTCCCTCGTACTCATCATCAAGATCCTCTCTTTATCATGTGGCACATGTGTTGACTCAACTTTCAAAATGATGCTATTTCAACACTAGGCTTAGGAGTGTTCAATGCCTCACAGGTCAGGACGACATGAAGCATGTTTAGGATGGCTCTCCAACCTCTCAAAAGTGTTTATTCACATAAATCGAGATAAATTTCCTTTTACATACTCACCTTATATACTGTAAATCAAGACTGAAAAACTATTTTCGGAGGCTTCAATTACTATTTCAAACAAGCATATGGACAACCTCATCCTAATCCCGCCTTGATGAACCGTGGCAATACGGCTTTTATATCATGTATTTTAACCTAGTATCAATGGCATCTCGTCCCAGTCAGAACACGACCGGACATCCCATCTAAATTATGATTTTTTTTAAAAAAAAATTTAGACAAGTTCCAATATGATGAAATAAAAACCACAAAACTCTACAATATGCACGTACAAAATTTAAGGGCCAAAAATAAATACACGCAAGAAAATAAAGTGGACATTTGTATAATCGTCCATAAATAAGAAAGAGTTAGGCGAGCTTGCCTAGAATTTTCTTTCATAGGACTTGAATATCTGTGTGATCAAAATTACCTGCAGACCAAAGGCAATTCTTGAGGATCAAGAGGTTCAGGAGCCATAACACAAAACAAAGATTCCCTCCTATTAGCAAACTTGGACTGATGATCCAAGTTGCTTCTGAAGTTCACTTTGCTCTTCTCCTCCCTGCTATGGCCGTACTCCGCCTTCACCTCTTTTGGCAGCTCGTGGAACTCATGCGCCGCCGTCAGCGTCTCCTCCAACAACTTCATGGGTATCCCATGATTCACCGCTTGGAAAATCCCCACCGTCTCGACCGCACGCCGGACTTCGCCAACCACATCGCCATCAGCACGATCCCCTCCACCGGCGGCTATGTCTTTGAGGTCTATCACCGGAATCCTGAACTGGGTCTGACCCCGTTGACTCCGGAGACCTTCGTCGGTGGCGATCTCCTCCGACGGCCGTATGAAGATTCTAGGGAGTTTCGTGATCCCAGCATCAACGAGGCCTTTAACGCCAGATTTAGATTCATCGAAGGCCTTCAGTTCTTGCAAACGATCGTGAGTGTCGGAGCTTTCCATTGTCTAATTGATGATTACAATAGAGTTCAAGATTTCACTCTTTGACCATTTGCAGGTTCCCATACGCTTCACGTTCTGTTCTGTTATTATATATATAATTGGGAAATCACACTAAAGGTCTCAATTAAAAAACAAAATAGAGTAAATTATAGTGACGACCCTTTTATTTTACCTAAATTACATGAACATCCATTCTATTTTGAAAACATATATAGACCTCCCTTAAAATTAAAATGCAAGTTATAGAAACCTCAATTACATATTTGATATTCCATTTCCATCCACCCAACCGTTAATTGACCGTTAAGTTTAACTATTAAACATTTACTTTGATCAAAATACCCATTTTCCAACAAATGAATAAACATTTATATTTGCCTAAAAATAAATTTTTATATATAAGAAAAAATTCTGATACACATATGTTCAAAATTTCCAATATAAAATTTATAAATTTTAAAATTTCATCATATTTTTGAAACTTATTTATTTATTATCCTTTTAAATGACTAAAAAATATGCCTTTCAAATGAAAGGCAAAAAAAAAAAAAGTTTTATTCATAATATATTATTAATTATGTAAATTTCATACAGTATATGACTTATACTCCCTCCGGTCTTAATTATAGGACATATTTACCTAATTTTGGAGAAATTAAGGATAGTGGTTAAATTAGTTAATCATATTTATTTTTCTAAAATATCTTTATTTAAAATTTAAAATGGCATCCAATTACGTTGATTCTATGTTTTTTTTTATACCTCTCCTGCCTCATATACGACTTCTCCAAGCTCTCACACAATCCCTCAACAACTTCTAATCTACTCTTATTAAATTATTATTGTATTTAATTATTATTGAGAAAGTATCAATAGGGGGTATTTTGGGAAAAAATTGATAAAAATTATAACTTTGTCCTATAATTAGGACCAAGATAAAGTCTCAAATGGTGTCCTATAATTAAGACCGGAGGGAGTATTAATTTTAAATTTTAATTTTTTAAATACATTTTTTGCACAAACATTTATAAACATGTTTATTTTAATTTGCATCTATTAATGGGATTAAGCATATTTTTAATTAAGTGTTCTATGTCTACATTAATTAAATTAATTAAGTATTTATCTTAATATGAAAAAATTTAACATATAACTATTTACAAAAGTAAAAGATAAGTTAAGAAAAAGAAAAAAAAACTCTTAAATTACTTAAAAAATTTTAGTCAAAATTAGGAAATTAATAACGATGAAGGATAAATTAGTAAATAAAATTTATTTTAATATAAATTTTAATTAAAAACTAAAAATCATTAACGGAATTAACGGTTTGGGTTTAAGTGTATGTTTTCAAAATACAAGGGAGGTCTGTGTAATTAAAGTAAAACGTAAGGGAGGTTAAGATATTTTACTCAAAAAAATAATATTCAACATCTTATAACCTGTTAATGATAATTCTTTTACTTATTAATAGCCGCTCTTTTATTTATTATTGATAAGTTATGATACTTTGTTGATATTATTTTTTTTATTTGAGAACTTGTGTCATCTTCGCTATATAATTTAACTTAATTGGATGATTCCTTGATGTTGTAACGCATTAACTTGACAGCTGTTCCATGTTTTGTAAATGAGCGTTGAGCACCATGAGCACATCTATAAATTTGATACCTTAACAAAGCTAAATATACTACTTAATAGTAGGATATTATATATCAATTTTTAAGTAAAATAAATTAATTTAGAGATACTTTGATGCACTTAGTTAGTTTCTTTAATCTTTCTAAAAAAAATATTTCATCCCATATTTTAAGGACTAGATGTATTATTTTATATCATTATCTTCAAAATGACCCATCCTATTTATTTAATTTGATGATATTAGGAAAGCTCAATAAATTACTTAATTATAAGATGTGACATAATCTCTCTAAAGTACATTTGTCTAACATTAGATTAATTTGGAGAAAATCGGAGGTTTAGGATATAAAATAGAAAATATTTTATATTTAGGATTAACATCTATTATTAAACTAGATCTTATATTTATGATGAGAGACGTATAATAAAATTTTTTAAATATTATATTTAAAAATAGAGAAAAAGACAACTAAATATCATTTGAACTTCAAAATCCCAAATTAGTCTTGTATAGGTATTGACTACAAGAATATAACAATTGACCGAAAATCATTGGTTTGAAATTTTAAAGTTAAAGTGCTATTTTCTCACCTTTTTTACTAACAAAATATATAAGGCATTTCTTGTTTCAATATATAATAGTTTTTGGCTCAGATTCCGTCAAATTAAAGTGATTACTTATATAATCCTCATTCCCACCTTATAATCCATAATTGTTCTCAAATGCAGCTCTCCCTCTTTGTCCCAAGCTTCTATTGTCTTCTTCCTTCTCCTCCAACGCCGGCGAAGCATCTTCTTCAACCAACTCCGGCAAACATCTTCCCCAAAAACTAGTGAATGACTCCACACTGACTCCGGCGAACATCACCCTTGTAGCCCAGATGATTTTTTGAGATTGGTTTTTGTTGCATATCTATCTAGCTATGTTCAATTTACTGCTGTTCAAATTGTGTTTGAGAAGGGCACAAATGAAGGAGGGATTTGTAGTTTAATTAAATATCAAAATAAATTTTACTTCATTACTATCAATATCATCTTATATGTCTGGCTATTACATTCCCATTGATTCTACCAACCAAACCCTTTAAGATAAACATAAAAAGAATGTGTAACTTTAAATGTCATTAACTTACTCATTGAGAAATATAAATCAATTAAAAGTGATTTATAATTTCAAGCAGAGTAAGTATATATAAAAACAAATTTGCACGTTTGTTGGGATAAAACTAAAATAACTAAGTGACTCTAAGACAAAAATATTGGGTACTTGATATTGTTATTTGCGATGAAATTGTTGTCAGTCATTCATTTGTTGTAGTCAATAACGTACAGTACATCTTCGTCAAACTTGTGAGTTGTGATGACAACTGTAAAATTGTTTTTGAGAATATATATATATATATATATAGTGGGTAAAGGCATATGTGGTATGGTTATTTGTTATTAAATTGTAGTTACTCTCTCATTTGTTTTAGGTCAAATGTTGAGGGACATTGTGATAAATTAACAATATTATGAAATTCTAAATTAGTACTTTGGGACTGAATTAAATTATGAAATTCTCCTTCACTTAATTAAATTTCATCCCCGAAATTTGCTACCCTTAAACATGCATGAATTCAAGGTAACACTTCTTCATACTTTCTTCTGTTTCCCACGTAGCCTCTCTGGGCAATAACCCTTTCCAGATGGCTTTGACGCCCTTGGTTCTGAGTTGCTTTTCCTGCCAACCAATGATTTGGTCGGGCATGACTTCGTAAGTCAAATCTTCACGTATTTCCATATCCTCGTACTCTATTACGTGCTCTGGATCAGGTTGATACTTTTTCATTTGAGAAATATGGAAAACATCGTGTAGCCTGCTCAGATTTGGTGGCAAAGCGATACGGTATGCTACAGGCCCAATCTTCTCTAAGATCTCAAACGGACTAATGTATCTTGGTTGTAGCTTCTTTGCTTTCAATGCTCTGCCAATACCCATAACAAGTGATACTTTCATGAACACGTGGTCATCGACTTCAAATTCTAGAGGTTTTCTCCTCTTATCTGCATAACTTTTCGGTGGGCTCTAAGCAGCTAACAATCTCTTCTTGATCAACTTTATCTGCTCTGTTGTCTGATCAACAAGGTCTGGCCCTAGCAATTCTCTCTCAGAAAGCTTAGTCCAGCATACAGGCAATTGACACTTCCTCTCGTAGAGCACCTCATACGGAGCCATCTAAATGCTCGAATGGTAACTGTTGTTGTAGGCAAACTCTGCCAACAGAAGGAATTTGTCCCAACTACCTTTATAATCAAGCACATACGCCCTTAGCATGTCCTCAAGGGTTTGAATTGTTCGTTCTGTCTGCCTGTCAGTTTGAGGATGATATGCCATGCTGAATCAGAGTTTGGTACCCAAAGCTTCATATACCGGCCTTCCAAAACTTGGAAGTAAAGCATGGATCTCGATCAGAGATAATGTTCTTTGGAGTACCATTTAGTCTCACAATCTACTTAATTTAGATCTTCACCAGTCTATCAAGAGAATAGTGTATGCTAATCGGTAGGAAGTGAGATGTCTTTGTGAATCTATCAACTATCACCCATATAGCGTCATGGTTTCTGACCTTAGGCAATCCTGTCACGAAATCCATGGTAACTCTTTCCCACTTTCACTCAGGTATCTCAGGATTCGTCAAGAGCCCCGATGGTCATTGATGTTCCACTTTTACTTTCTGACATGTTAAGCAACGAGCAATAAACTCAGTCACCTCTCTTTTCATCCCCGGCCAATAGTATTGAGCCTTCAAGTTATGGTACATTTTTATGGCTCCTGGATATAGAGTATACTTGCTCTTATGTGCTTCCTCCAGGATTTTTCGCTTCAGTTTTGGTTGCGATGGAATATAAATCCGATTCTTGTACCTGACTAGCCAGCTGGGAGACTAGTCTTAATCCTGAGTCTCGCTCCTATCAATCATACCTTTGATAGATAACGCTTCATCATCATTATGTTGGCCTTCCTCAATTACCGCCCTCAGATCATTGTATATCTAACTGACCCCTACTGCCTAACAGAATCTGACTAGAAAAATTTAAGTCTCTGAAATCCTCGATCAGTTTCTGCTTATAAATCATCATGGCTGCCACCTGTAATGATTTTCGGCTTAATGCATCAGCGACCACATTAGCCTTACTGGGATGATACTTGATTTCGAGGTTGTAATCTTTCAGTAAACTCCATCCATCTGTGTTGTCCCATATCAAGTTCTTTCTAATCGTAAAAGTATTTTAAACTCTTATGGTTACAGTACAACTCTACGGTTTCACCATAGAGATAATGCCTCTAGATTTTTAAAGCAAACATGATTGCCTCTAGCTTAAGATCGTGGGTGGGGTAGTTCACATGAGATTTCAGCTGACTCGATGCATATGCCACTACTCGGCCATGTTGCTTCAATACGCATCCCAATCCATGCCTATTGGCATCTGTATACACAACATACTGAAATTTAGGATATGGGATCATCAACACTGGTGCTATAGTTAACCTCTGCTTTAACTCCAGGAAGCTCTTTTCACAATTCTCATCCCACACAAAATGTTGCGCTTTTCATGTCAATTTTGTCAACGACAATGCAATTGTGGAGAAATTCTGTATAAACCTATGATAATAACCAACTAGACCCAGAAAAATGTGTACCTCAAATATCGTTTCTGGTCTTTTCAGTTCAATACTGCTTCCACCTTACTAGGCTCAACAGAAACCCCTTGCTGTGAGACAACGTGGCCCAGAAACTTTACCTCTGAAAGCAAGAATTCACACTTGCTCAGATTGGCATAGATTTGCCTATCCTGTAGTACATTCATCACAGTTCTCAGATGTTGTTCGTGTTCGGCTTCACTTTGTGAGTGTACCAGTATATCATCAATGAAGACTACAATGAACTAGTCCAAGTACGGATGGAAGATTCAATTCATATAGTCCATGAACACATTAAGTGCATTGGTGAGCCCAAATGGCATTACTAGGAACTTGTAATGCCCATATTTGGTCCTGAAAGCAATTTTCGCTATATCTTCTGCTCTTACTCTCAACTAATGGTATCCCGATCGCAAATTGGTCTTTGAGAATACACAAGAACCAGACAACTGATCGAGAAAATCATCAATTCTAGGGAGCAGATACTTGTTCCTAATGGTCACCTTGTTCAGCTCTTGGTAATCGATACAGAGATGCATGCTTCTGTCTTTATTCTTTACGAAGAGCACTGGAGCACCCCAGGGTGATACACTAGGTCGTATGAACCCTTTCTCAAGTAGTTCCTCGATCTGCTTCTTTGGTTTTGCTATCTCGCTTGGAGCCATACGATATGGGGCTTTGGAAATTGGACCCGCTCCAAGCCTCCAATCAATCTAGAACTCCACTTCCCTATCTGGAGGTAATCCACTGACATCCTCTGGAAAAATGTCAAGGAACTCATTCACTACAGGGATACTCTCCAAGACTACACCAGCCTCTGATTGCATAGAACAAAAAACCATGTACCCCTGACAACTCTTTTGCAAATATCTCTCAACCTTAGCCGCGGATAGAAGGTTAAGAGTGATTTTGGAGTTAGCTTGTAGTTGTGGATTCAGATATAAGACTTTCTTCTATTTACAATCCAACAACACACCATTTGCTGTCAACCAGTCAATCCCCAAAATTACTTCCAACCCTTGCAGTGGTAAACAAATCAAATTTGTGGTCGATTCACGCCCCTCGGCATTAACCACGCAATTTAGGCAAACGTCGACGGTCATAACTCGTGTACCCATAGGTGTAGATACGACCAAATCATATGGGGATTTATGCACATGTAAACATAACCGTCTCACGTAGTTGTATGCAATGAGTGAATGACTTGCACCAGAATCATACATAACGTGTACTAAACTGCCGTTCAGAGAAATCGTACCTTGAATCAGTTCCGGAGACTTTCTGGCCTCTTCCTGTGTCAGTGCATGGACCCTGCTAGAAGCTCTGGGTCTTGTCTCCTCTTGTTGCTGCTTCCGTGAGCAATCCCTGGCCATATGTGTAACCATCTTTCAACCAAAGGCTGAGATTAAGTTCGTAAACAAGTAATTAAGTGGAATTAGAGACCATAAGATGACTTGGGACTTAAACAAAATCAAACTTCCTAAAATCAAGGTTTGCAAAAACTTTTTCAAAACTTGTTCATAATGGTCTCATACTCACAATACGATTACACAAATGGCCTGTACAGGTTGATTTCATTCATACATATCAGAGTACAGCATAAATTCCTGACACACTTCGATTCCATTAATTAAATAAGGTTTCTACAAGGCAAAAATGCCCATAATTCCTTTCCCTTATCTTGGGGATTACACAAAACTATACATAATCCATATACAATTGTTTCCCAAAAATATATCCAAATGATTTGTCATCCGCTTTTCTTTTGATCCTTCGGCCCTGCCTAAAATCTATGTTTTTGGGAGAGTAAGATTCTAAGGAATCCCCGTAGTGTCAATTCAATCATAGTATGCACAACAATAAGGTATGTAAGAAAATCATACACCCACACATAGCAACTACAACAGCAGTTACAACAACAATAGTAAGTATGACACACGTCATCCCTTACAAGTGGTCACGATGTATTGTACCACAACAGTTCACAATAATGTATTTCACCATAGATGAGATTCATTAAAGCATTTTATAATGCAAGCCACACTGATAAGATTCATAACGCAAGCCATACTGACAAGATTCACAATGTAAGCCATACAGGCAAGATTTACAACGCAAGCCATATAGGCCATATTCATAAAGATCCATGTCGATTACGACGGCAGTTCAACGGCAGGGGTAGGTGTGATAAACATCACCCATACGACTGCTCACGCTGAAGTGCTCACACTGTAATAGACCATGGCACATTCATTTCACAAAACTCAATGACAAGTCATGCATACCAAACATCATACACAGTATAAGAGAAAAGTCACTACCTGGTTTGTTTCGTGCGTAGTCTATCGCAGGTCTCTCCCAAGTAGGGCAAATATTGTATCCTATAATTCATAATTAGGGACGAAGAGTTAATTCTCTATTCTAATACTCAATAAATTCTCAACACTTAATTTGGTTATCATTATTGTTCCTTAAATACCTAGAAATGACTATAACAAAAGGCTTAAAGGTATGGAAGCACAAGAACTGATTTTTCACTGTGACACTCAAGTAAAGATGGCCTCACTCGAGTGATGGTACATTGGCACTCGAGTGAAGACGGCCTCACTCGGGTGATGGTACAGTTAACACCTGAGTATGGAAGCACACTTGTGTAAGTGTTTGGCAGAGAGCAGAAATAGAAACCAGAAATGCTCGCTACACTCGAGCACAGAAAGCCACACTCGATTGATAGGCAAATGCTCACTTGTGTACTAGAAAGTGAGGTGTAGAAGGTGTTATCCTGAGAGCACCATAATTTTCTTAGGAGAGCAGCACTCGAGTGGAAACCCCTGGCACTTGAGTGACAGCTTAACACTCACAGGTGTTAAGGCATACTCTTGAAACTTAGCAGCGAGTGACAACCTGAGACGAGAGTTCATGATGTCAGATACACCCACACTCGAGTGAGACACGATTCACTCAAGTGAGAACCCTTAACACTCACAAGTGAGGCAACACTTTTGCCTTGTGCATGCAAGTGCACTAGAATTACTGAGAAAAAAAGAGAAAATAAAGCAGTTCACTTGAGTGAGACCCTCATGCACTCGAGTGATGCTTATCATAAACCAGAAAATGCCAAAAAAACTGATAGCACTTCCCAAACTCTGCCTAAGTGATTCCAAATACTAGACCACGACCACTCCTACATAAAATTGCCCAAGGAATCACATGGAAACATCAGAATTACCAAATTTCTACTCTATTATCATGCTTTAGTTTTGGGCAACGCTAAACACCAAAATTCCAAAATCACCATACTTAATCATTTAATCTCAAATCCCTTTCTCTCTATTCCTATACATTCTAAACATACCAACAACATGCCAAATACCAAATGACCCTTATTTTCAAAATCAAGGCCAAAAATTCCAGAAATTCAAAGCTAAATCATTTGGTACAAAACTTAGATAGAAAGATTGGTTTCACTTACCTCTTCAAATTTTTCAAAGGAGTTTCTTGATTCTCCAAACTTAAAAATTCCTTAAGAGCTCAAATCAACACCAATGAACAATTTATAAGCATAGAAATGACGTTCTTAACTCAAGGAACAACTTTAATGAAGAGTGTTTGAGCAATGGAGGTCATCTTCTTACCTTTTTCTCAAGGTTTTCTTTTCTCTGACTTGCCCAACAATGGTCGCCAGAAATGGAGAAGGGAATGAGAGAGAAAGAGTGTGAATGAGTTGAAGAAGGATGATGACACTCCCTCCCTATGCTGCAGCCAAAAATGAGGAGGGAAGGAGAGAGAGAGAAACTAATTTTAAAATCTTCCTTTGACTTTTCTCAACTCCTCTCACTTCACCAACTTTCCACATGTCACATTTCTTATGGCTGTCATAAACTAAGTCACCAATTAGCTACTTTAATCCCTC
This sequence comes from Inga laurina, assembly GCA_963855925.1. Classification (NCBI taxonomy): domain Eukaryota; kingdom Viridiplantae; phylum Streptophyta; class Magnoliopsida; order Fabales; family Fabaceae; genus Inga; species Inga laurina. The sequence continues at coordinate 22,630,995 of OY979713.1, forward strand.
CTTTAGCCATTTAATCACATTTCTCATTTTCTCTTGGTTAGTGATTAATTTCTCCCTTAATCACTAACTATTTGACCAATAATCCCATTATTTAAATTTTTCCACCAATCATGATATATTAATTAATATTTCCACCAAAACACATAATAATTCCAATTTAAATTCATAAATTATTCTTCATAATCATAATTAGCCCTTAATCAAAAATCGGGTCATTACAATTCTCCCCCCATTCAATAAATTTCACCTTCGAAATTTGTTACACATGATTGGGCATAAACTCAGGAAATCATCTCTTCATGTCCACTTCCACCTCCCAAGTAGCTTCTCTTGGAGACATTCCCTTCCATACCACCTTCACAAATAGTAAGCTTCGATGTCGGAGCCGCCTTTCCTCTCGATCAATGATCCGCTCTGGCTCTACCGCATAAGTGAAATTATCTTGTAACTCAACCTCTTCATACTTAATAATATGCTCAGGGTCTAGTTGGTACTTGCTGAGCTGTGAGACATGGAACATATCATGAAATCTGCTCAAATTCAGGGGTAGGGCTATTCGGTATGCTATAGGTCTGATTCGTGCCAGAATCTTAAATGGACCAATGTACCTCAAACTCAGTTTCCTTCTCTTGATCGCTCTTCTGATGCCTATGATCGGAGACACTCTCAGGAAGACATGATCTCCCACTTTAAGCTCTAGAGGCTTCTCCTCTTATCAGCATAGCTCTTCTGTTGACTTTATGCTATAAGGAGCCTCTTCTTGATAATTCTGATATGTTCAGCTATTTAATCCACAAGATCCGGCCCATACAATTTCCTCTTAGACAACTCTGTCCAGCACAACAGTGATTAGTACTTTCTTCCATACAAGGTTTTATACGGAGCCATCTGAATGCTTGCATGATAGCTGTTGTTGTAGGCAAACTCAGCCAATGGAAGATAGTAGTCCCATTTTCCTTTGAAATCTAGGACACACGCTCTTAGCATATCTTCTATAGTCTGGATAGTCCTCTCTGATTGTCCATTTGTCTGAGGATGGTAGGTTGTACTAAACCTTAACTGAGTACCCATAGCTTCATGCAGAGCCCTCTAGAATGTCAAAGTAAACCGAGGATCTTTATTGAAGATAATGTTCTTCGGTGTACCATGGAGTCTTACAATCTCTTTGATATATATCTTAGCCGGCTTATCGGGATAGTAGCTAGCATTGATTGGTATAAAGTGCGCAAACTTCGTGAGTTGATCAACAATAACCCAAATCGCATCATAGTTCTTGATCCTGGGTAGACCCACCACTAGATCCATGGTCACACTCTCCCACTTCCATTCTGGGATTTATAGACTTTGAAGCAATCCTGGCAGTCTCTGGTGTTTGATCTTCACCCTTTGACAGGTAAGGCACCGCGCCACGTACTTAGTCACATCACTCTTCAACCCTGGCCACCAGTACATGGATATCAAGTTATGATACATTTGCGTCATACCGGGGTGAAGAGTATACTGACTCTTATGTGCCTCATCAAGAATCCTCTGTCTCAATTCCGCCTTCAGTGGAACATAAATTCTCTTCTGGTAATGAACCAGCCTACTAGGCAATAAATCATAATCCTGAGTATCTCCTCGCTCAATCATAGCTCGGATGAACTGGGCTGGCTTATCTAGCATCTGAGCCTCTTCAATCTCAATCCTCAGGTCATTTTCCCCTTGGACAACACCATAGCTGGCACATAGGATATTATTCGAGAGATTGAAATCCCAAAAATCCTCTATAAGTTTCCATTCTTGAATTATCATCGTTGCCATGAGCACCGCCTTCCAACTCAGAGCATCCACGATGACATTAGCCTTACCTGGATGATATTTGATCTCCAGGTTATAATATATCAGCAACTCCATCCATCAACATTGTCTCATGTTCAACTCTTTCTTATCATACAGATACTTGAGACTCTTGTAGTCGCAGTACAATTCCACTGTCACACCATACATGTAATGACACCAAATTTTCAATGCAAACACTATTGCCGCAAGCTCTAGATCATGAGTGGGGTAGTTCATCTTATGCGGTTTCAACTATCGAGAGGCGTAGGCCACCACACGTCCCTACTGCATCAGGACACACCCTAACCCCTTTTTACTCGTATCACTGTACACGACGTAAGCCTCACTGGGATCAAGTATAATCAACACTGATGCCATAGTCAACCTCTCCTTCAGTTCCATGAAACTCTGCTCACAACGTTTATCCTAAACAAACTATTGATCCTTCCTCGTGAGCTTGGTCATTAGCAATGCAATCCGTGAGAAGTTTTGGATGAACCTCCGATAATAACTTACAAGACCTAGAAAGCTGCGAATCTCAGAAACAGTTTCTGGCCTTTTCCAATCAAGTATTGCTTCCACTTTACTGGGATCCACTAAGACTCCCTCATGTGAGATTACATGGCCAAGGAACTTCACTTCTGTAAGCCAAAACTCATACCTGCCCAGTTTAGCATAGAGCTGCTTCTCTCGCAGGATTCTCAACACAATCCGTAAATGTTTCTCGTGTTCCTCCCTACTCTTAAAGTAGATCAAGATTTTTTCGATAAACACCACCACAAACTGGCAAGATACTGTAGAAGATGCAATTCATATAGTCCATGAATACTGTTGGTGCATTCGTCAACCTAAAGGGCATCACAAGGAACTCATAATGCCCATACCTCATTCTGAAAGCAGTCTTCAGAATGTTCTTTGCCTTCACACACAACTGATGATATCCCGACCTTAGATCAATTTTAGAGAACACATAAGAACCAGACAATTGATCTAACAGGTCATCAATTCTCGGGAGTGGATACTTGTTCCTAACAGTCACTTTGTTAAGTTCTCTGTAATCAATGCACAATCATAGGCTCCCATCTTTCTTTTTCACAAACACATTGGAGCTCCCCACGGTGATGTACTAGGTCGGATAAACCATTTTTCAAGAAATTCTTTAATTTTTTTTTCAACTCCGCTATTTCATTCGGGGCCATACGGTATGGGCTTTGGATATCGAACCAGCTCCAGGCACGATCTCAATTGGAAACTTCACTTTCCTTTCCGGAGGCAATCCACTGAGATCATCCGAAAATACCTCAGCGAATTCATTTACCAATTGTATACTCTCTAGAGCTTTACTTGACTCTCCTTGAACAGAGAAGAACACCATATACCCCTAGCATCCGTTCTCAAGATATCTTTCTGCTTTAGCTGTTGATAGCAAGTTCAAATTGGCATTCCCATTATTCTCCCACCGTGCATTACAGAAAGTTACCCTCTTATTACCACAGTCAAGTAGTACATTATTCGCTGTCAACCAATCGAAACCCAAGATAACTTCTAGTTGTTGAAGCAGTAAGCAAATCAAATCAACCATGGACTCAAGTCCCTCAACAACTATCACACAATTTAGACAAGCTTCGGTAGTTACCGCCTTGACACCCATTGGCGTCGACACAACCAAGTCAAATGGTAGGTTATGCACATGCAATCTCAGGCGCTTTACACAGTCATAAGCTATGAACGAATGACTTGCACCCAAATCAAACAAAGCATTTAACTCATTACTACCGAGAAGGATTTTACCTTGGATCAGTTCTGGGGACTTCCGAGCCTCCTCATGTGTTATTGCAAACACTCGACCCTGATTCATGGGCTTTTGCTCGGTTTGTAGTCGCAGTCACTTAGTAGAAATGTGACCCAGCTATTTGCAATTGGAGCAAATCATCTCCCCCGAGCAGGTTCTACCAGGATGATACTTTCTGCACTTATTACATACTGGTCCCGCTGGAGGTCTTTGATTACCACGACCCTCAAATTGATGGGGCCTTTTACTACCGCCCTCAGATGAGGAACCTTGCCCCTTCCACTTTTGAGAAGTATTTTCCTTCTAGGCTCTCTCAGATTGTTCTCAACAACTCTACACTCTTTAACGGCTTTATTAAAATTGGTAAACCGATGAGCGACTAACCTCTTTTTCAGTTCACGCTTTAACCCCTGGATTAGCATATCGGAGCTCCACTCCTCATCATCCATACACAGGAGGTAGGAAGAGAATCATAAAAGCTGGATGGAATAGGAAAGATACTCATCAAAGCTTTCCATATCTCCTTGTCTGATATCTAGAAACCAAGACTCCTTCTCAAGCCTCACCGACTTGGGGAAGTACTTCTCATTAAATTGTTCTTGAAACACCTCTCAAGTCAGTGGTACATTCCGGTTCTTCAATGTTATAGCGATGTTCCGCCACCACCGATCTGCATCCCCCTCTAACTTATACAAAGCCAGCTTAGCCTTTACCTCTGTTAGACACTCGAGGACTTCAAAGATCTTCTCTAATCGGTTTAACTAGTCCTCAACTTGGGGATCAAACCTCCCCCTGAACACTGAAGGTAGATACTTGCAAAACTTAGAGACCGAAAATTGCAAGTCTCTTTCCTCACGAACCAGCACCCCTTGTGACTCTTGATTTGGTACCGTGTGAGGTGGGGACCTATGAGACCGATTGGACCCCTAGCTGTACCCTCATGACGAGTCTCAACATAAGTCTCCTCGTGGGTAGTCTGGACCCTTTCTTCATTCTATTTAGCTCTTTCTTCTCTGAGCTCTTCCCTCAACTCAGCTACTATATCACGCTGTTCCCGAATAAGATCCATCATTTCTTGTATTGGATCAAGAGGATTATCATTCAACTCCTCTAGTTCTGGGTCTAGTTGCCTGACTCTAGGGTGAACCATTTTTGTCTTTTAACCCTACAAATGATTCACCATGCCAGTTCCATAGTAAATGTATACACATAATCCTTATAACCTATCTATATTCACAGATAGCAGGAAAACAAGTGTATACAATCAACAATCATCAATCATTAATCACATAGTCAAATATCTAAGGCCACTATCCTAGCAATTCCTACCTTTACCAGGAACCAGGATCTGATACCACGAATGTAACCCTCTTCCAACCAAAGGCCGAGATTAAGTTCGTAAACAAGTAATTAAGTGGAATTAGAGACCATAAGATGACTTGGGACTTAAACAAAATCAAACTTCCCAAAATCAAGGTTTGTAAAAACGTTTTCAAAACCTGTTCATAATGATCTCATACTCACAATACGATTACACAAATGGCCTGTACAAGTTGATTTCATTCATACATATTAGAGTACAGTATAAGTTCCTGACACACTCGGGTTCCATTAATTAAATAAGGATTCTACAAGGCACAAATGCCCATAATTCCTTTCCCTTATCTTGGGGATTACACAAAACTATACATAATCCATATACAATTGTTTCCAAAAAATATATCCAAATGATTTTTACATGATAACCACTTATCCAAAATAAAACTACTACATCAGAGCTCTACTCGCTCTTCATCATCCACTTTCCTTTTGATCCTTCGACCCTGCCTAAACTTTGTGTTTTTGGGAGAGTGAGATTTTAAGGAATCCTTGTAGTGTCAATTCAATCATAGTATGCACAACAATAAGGCATGTAAGCAAATCTACACCTACACATAGCAACTACAATGGCAGTTACAGTGGAAATAGTATGTATGACACACGTTATCCCTTACGAGTGCTCATGCTGAAGTTCTCACACTGTATTGCACCACAACAGTTCACAACAATATATGTCACCACAGCTGGGATTCATATAAAGCATTTTATAATGTAAGTCATACTGGCAAGATTTACAACGCAAACCATACCGACAAGATTCACAACGCAAGCCATATAGGCAATATTCACAAAGATCCATGTTGATTACAATGGCAGTTAAACGACAGGGGTAGGTGTGATAAACATTAGCCCCTACGACTGCTTACGCAGAAGTGCTCACGTTGCAATATACCATGTCACATTCATTTCACCAAACTCAATGACAAGTCATATATACCAAACATCATACACAACATGAGAGAAAAGTCACTACCTGATACGTTCCATGCGTACTTTGTCGCAATTCTCCCCTGAGTAGGGAAAATATCATATCCTATAATTCATAATTAGGCACAAAGAGTCAACTCTCTATTCCAATACTCAATAACTTCTCAATACTTAATTTGGTTACCATTATTGTTCCTTAAATACCCATAAATGACTTTAACAAAAGCCCTAAAGGTATGAAAGAACTATCCCAGAGATCCCCTTTTGGAAGCAAAGAACTGATTTTTCAATATGACACTCGAGTGAAGATGGCCTCACTCGAGTAAAGACGGCCTCACTCGGGTAATGGTACGCTTACACCCGAGTATGGAAGCACACTCGTGTAAGTGTTTGGTAGAGAGCAGAAATAGAAACCAAAAATGCTCGCTGCACTCGAGCACAGAAAGCCATACTCAATTGATAGCCAAATGCTCACTTGAGTACTAGAAAGTGAGGTGCAGAAAGTGTTATCCTGAGAGCATCAGAATTTTCTTAGGAGAGGAGTACTCAAGTGGAAACCCCTAACACTCGAGTGACAGTGTAATACTCACAAGTGTTAAGGCACACTCTTGAAACTTGGCAGTGAGTGACAACCCGAGACGAGAGTTCATGACGTCAGATACACCCATACTCGAGGGAGACACGATTTACTCGAGTGAGAACCCTTAACACTCGCAAGTGAGGCAACACTTTTGCCTTGTGCACAAAAGTGTACCAGAATTATTGAAAAAAATAGAGAAAATAATGCACTTCACTTGAGTGAGACCCTTATGCACTCGAGTGATGCTTATCAGAAACCAGAAAATGCCGAAAAAAAACTGACAGCACTTCCCAAACTCTACCCAAGTGACTCTAAATACCAAACCAAGGCCACTCCTACATAAAATTGCCCAAGGAATCACATGGAAACATCAGAATTATCAAATTCATACTCCATTATCATGCTTTGGTTTTGGGCAACACTAAACACCAAAATTCCAAAAATCACCAAACTTAATCATTCAATCCCAAATCCCTTTCTATCTATCCCCATATATTCCAAACATACCAATTTCATACCAACAACATGCCAAATACCAAATGACCCTTTTTTTTGAAATCAAGGACAAAAATTCTAGAAATTTAAAGCTAAATCATTTGGTGCAAAACTTAGATAGAAAGATTGGTGTCACTTACCTCTTCAACTTTTCCAAAAGAGTTTCTTAATACTTAAAAATCCCTTTAGAGCTCAAATCAACAACAGTGAACAATCTATAACCATAGAAATCAAGCTCTTAACTCAAGGAACAACTTTAATGAATAGTGTTTGAGCAATGAAGGTCATCTTCTTACCTTTTTCTCAAGATTTTCCTTTCTCTCACTTGCCCAACAATGGTCACCTGAAATAGAGAAGGGAATGAGAGAGAAAGAGTGTGAACGAGTTGAAGAATGATGATTACACTTCCTCCCTATGCTGTAGTCAAAAATGAGGAGGGAAGGAGAGACAAAAACCAATTTTAAAATCTTCCTTTGACTTTTCTCAACTCCTCTCACTTTACCAACCTGCCACATGTCACATTTGTATTGGCTCTTATAAACTAAGTCACCAATTAGCTACTTTAATCCCTCCTTTAGCCATTTAATCACACTTCTCATTTTCTCTTAGTTAGTGATTAATTTCTCCCTTAATCACTAATTATTTGCCCAATAATCCTATTCTTTAAATTTTTTGACCAATCATGACATATTAATTAATATTGCCACCAAAACACATAATAATTCCAATTTAAATTCACAAATTATTCTCCATAATCATAATTAGCCCTTAATCAAAAATTGGGCCATTACAATATGCTCATGTTTGTTGCAAACAAAACAGACAGGTGGTTGATTGGGATTGACTTTCAGTGGTGCACTATTACAAGCTTTGCCAGGATGGAATGATTTACAACAAAACCAACATATGCGACTTCCCAAGGATCCTTGGCCTCCATGACCTCCCGTCTGATTCGGCCATTTCGTAGGTCCCCTGGAAGGTCCACCCTGCTCTTTTCTCTTCTATGTTGAGCTACCGCCCCAGAACCACTGTGATTCCTAGTCTGTGTTGACCAGCTCGACAGACATTTCTCGATATATCGGTACTCCTCTGTTGCTTTGCTGAATTCTATGAAGTGTTAGGAGATTAGCCTCTCCTTGAACTCAGGTCCCAGCCCCTCTATCATCATGTCCGTGTGCCATTCTTTATTGTCGTTTAGCTTGGCATATGACGAGTAACATGAGAGTCTAAAATACTAGGACAGATAGTCATCAAAGCTCTCTTAGTCTTGCTGCTTGATAGAGAGAAATTCTTTCTCTTTCTTTCTTCTGACAGTTAGGGGAGACTACTTCTCATTGAACTTTTATTGGAATAGTCCCCATGTGATAGGAACATTTCTCCCCTTAAGGGTAAGATCCATGCCTTTCCACCAGTGATCGGCATCACTCTCCAGCTTGTATATAGCTAGTCGGGCCTTTACTTCATGTAGACATTGCAGCATATCAAAGATTTTGTCCAGACGAGCCAGCCAGTCTTCTGCCATCTGAGGATCGAACTTCCCTCTGAACGTGGGCGGCTGTTACTTACTAAATCTGCTCAGCCAAGCTTGGATATCCACCTCAGGCTCTGGTAGTAAATTTGCTAGTAGAGGTTCCTCTTGGATTTCTTCGTAATTCCCCTACATGAACTCATCCATGCAATTCTCTAAGTGGTTATGCCTCTGCTGTACTCCCTGAAGGTCAGTTCTTATCTCGTTCATTGTTGTTGCCATTGCTCCAACATATCCAGTATTCACTGTTAGATAGGGTCAGGCCTTGGTTCACCCTTATTGTTACCCTGTCTACCACGCCCTCGACCTCCACCTTTACCTCGGCCTCTACCACTTTCTTTTGATTGTATCATTTCTATAATTCACTCTACATGAAATATAAAGAAGAGTAAATTGTGATACAAGAGTAAGGGCATTACTGTTATTTCATAAAAATTCAGGGTACAAATATGTCATACAGAATACATAACGACTATTCATAGTAGTTATGAAGAAACGACAACATTGTGTAACCTGCATACTACTGTTCATGACATATTGTCTTTTACATATACCAAAATATTAATTTTAAACTTTCTCTCTACCTTAATTGTATGTAAGAACACAAGGACAATGTATGTAAGAACATGGAAGGAGGATTTTCTTGGGGATTCTTCAACACTTGTGATTACTGAGTGAGACGCTCAAGTTTATTTTCCAATCTCTCACTCTCTTTCTCTTGTTGTTCCATTTTGCTGATAAGAGAGTCCATTTGTGACCTCAACTCTTTGTAATGTAATCCATTTGAGTTTGAAACTCTTAAAGCACTTTCATTTAATACTCTTTGTAATGTCATCCATTTGAGTTTGAAACTCTTAAATCACTTCCATTTGATGAGCAAAGGTATCCTTGTTTGACTACTCTTCAATGATAGTCTGAGTGATTTGGTTTTGGAGCTCTCTAATGACTACACAAATGGAAGGGTCTTGGTTTGGCGCATATGGTTGGGAAGAAGATCCATAAGATGGCTCAAATGGTACGTATAAAGACTCAAGAGGTAGATGAAATGGTTGGGAAGTAGGATGGAATAAAGGAAGGGATTTATGAGATGACATGTGGTTGTATGGTGGAAGATTAAAATGAGGCTCATAACATGGATTATATGGCAGAGAAGGCTCATAGTATGATCTATAGGGTGGGTGTGGCGGGTAATAAGGTTGGAATGAAGGTTATTGGTAGGGTTCATGGTGTGGAGGGTGGAATGGACCATAACATTCTTGATCAATTGGACTATCTTGACATCCCAACTTAGCTTGAAGAAGCATTAATGATTGTTGAATGGAATGAATGCTTTCAGAGATAAACTCTTTCCTTTTAGTCGAATCTCCTGTAGAAGAGTGAGAGTGAAAGGGTAAACCTTGATTACCATTAAACCAATCCATGAAATTCAATCACAATAAATTCTAATGAATCACAAGAGGATTATCTAACCATAAAATATGAAAACTAAGAAAAAGAATCTAAGAGAATACAAATGCAAGTGAAAAAGAAAGAAAAGTATCAACTTGATAAACAATGCAAATATGCTATGAATTAACTTGGAGACATGGTGAATTCATACAAATGAACTCAAAATCATATCAAATTGAAAACATATAACACCACACAGAAGCTACCAAGTCAAAACAATGTAAGAATGCAATGAATGCTATGTAAACTACCTAACACACAAAAAAATCCGAAACTACAAGCAATAAAAAATCAAATATGCAAAACTAACAAAATTCACATGAGAAACCCCTTGTGAAAATGAAATGGACAATTAGATTACCTAGGGAACCAATTACTTAGCTCCCCGGTAACGACGCCATTTGATTGGCAGACTTTTATTGAATCCTAAGTAATCTAATATGCCAAGCAAATACAATGAAACAAGGGGAAATGGATTTTTTGACTTTCAAATTAATAACTAAAGAAAATGCAATGTAATTAAATGCTAAAATAATATTTTTTACGGTATTTTCATAAAAAAAGGATAATGAGTGAATGGAATGATATGGAGTAGAAAGGATGAATAATGAATACTCTTGGTAATGAAGAAAATGCCTATCCTTGCTCAAAGAGATTATGGGAGTTAAAAATTCATTAAGTCTTAAGAAAAACCTTAAAAGAACACTTGAGTCCAATAATCTCAATTAATAGTAGCTCCTACAAACTTAGCTAACTACTACCTCTTGAGATATTGTTAAAAACCACTTAATGCGCAATTACCTAGGGATCATTCTCTCTTGATGAGGACCCTTTTATTGAATCCTAAGTAATCGAATATTCCATGGAAATACAATAAAACAAGGGGAAATGGATTTTTGGACTTTCAAATTAATAGCTAAAGAAAATGCATTCTAATTAAATGCCAAACTAATATCTTTTTTTCGGTATTTTCATAAAAAATGGAGAACAGGTGAATGGAATGGTATGGAGTGGAAAGGAGGAATAATGAATACTCTTGGTAATTAAGAAAATGCCTATCCTTGCTCAAAGAGATTATGGGAGTTAAAAGTTCATTAAGTCTTCAAAACAACCTCAAAATAACACTTAAGTCCAATAATCCCAATTAATAGTATTTCCTACAAACATAGCTAACTACTACCTCTTGAGATATTGTTAAAACCCACTTAATGCGCAATTACCTAGGGATTGTTCTCTCTTCTCGAGGAGCCTTTCATTCTAGATCCTGCTAAAAAGAATTGGTCTATTGTACTCCCATCCGACAAGAATCATCAAGAACAAGTTGATCTTGAAAGTAATGAAAATTTGAACATCAATGATGACAATCCTTTGTTTGAGAATTTGTGGTCAGTAGATATTGATATAGATGGAGATGTAGATGGAGATGGAGATGGAGATGAAGATGGACCCGTATACATGAGACATGATCATGAAGATGGAACTTGTGTCAAGAGAAACACAATTCTCAATCCAACATAAATTTTGAAGAATAAAATTTCAAATCAAACAAGAAAAAGGAAAAGATAATGAATGCCTTGACTTGTTTACTTGTACGTATGTTTTTATAAATTTCAAAATAATTTTCTTTCGTTGATATGGTTGACATTATACACTGATGTTTTATTTTGATGTATTTCACTTCCAGGCGTATGGACTCACCACACGATGAAACTAATAATGTTCATCAGCACATTAGTAGACAAAGATTTGAGGCGAATGTAAGATGTGATAGGACAGTTATGGTGAGATTGATCAAATTGAGAAGTAAGGGAATAAAGTTACAACTGGAGTGGAATGAAAATGGAAACCCATTCGGCGAGAACGGTAAGTCATTAAATAACTTGATTGAGACTACAGTTCGAGACAAAGTCCCTATTATAGTTCAAAACTGGAAAATGGAAAAAAAAGATTATGAGGATGACATATGGGATGAAGTTTAGGTAACACATTAATTATATTATTGTTCGGTTTGCTATGTTTCACTTAATTTCAATCTTACATATTATATATGTTTTTTATTATTACAAAGCATTTTTATTATTGATGATGATCAGAAGAACTTCGTGCTAAGAAAAGCTAGAAAACTTATGAGAAAGTTTCGTTTTGATCTTGTCAAATACTACTTGAGGGATGATGATGACAATATCATTGATACACCGCCTTATCCATTATATGAAGGAATCATCACTCAAGAAATGTGGGATGAGTTTATCAAAACACATACAACTCAGGAATTTCTGGTAATATAACTTTTTTTAATTTCCATATTACTTGTAATGTGTGTATTTGTAATTAACATTTATATATTGATATGAATAATTTTGATCTAAACAGGAGTTGAGCGAGACAAATCACGCTAATGCGCTCAATATGCCATACCAGTACACACAAGGACCTGTTTCATATGCACAGTTAGAAAGAAAATGGTATGAACTAATTATTATTTCATTTGTAGATAAATTGTATGAATATCATTTAACTTCAACTAAATTTGCCGTGCAGATAGAAGAATCAAGTTCAGGTATTACACAGGTTCTACAACATGATCTGTGGATAGCCGGTGTCACAAATAAGAAAGGTGAAATTCATATTGAGGAAGCAAGAAGAGTAGCTGAATATTGTGTAAGTATTGGATTATGTATACAATAAATAATTGGCTTTACTTAAATGAACTTGATTTATAATAACTAATATTTTTGTAATTCTTTTTGTGATAGCGACAAGTGTCACAGGAGGATCCTGCGTTAGCGAGCTATGTTAGTCGTGACGATTTGTTGAGCAAAGCGCTTGGAGTACCTGAGTATGATGGTTGTGTTCGGGGTACTGGTTTTGTTGTCACCCCATCAGCATACTTCGGAAGTAGAGGTGACGTTTCCCAGTTGTATGACGAGATGACTAGTTTCAGGCATCAAATTTAAGAACTTTAAGAACAAATGCGCCATAAGGAACAACGAGAAGAACAATTCTTAAAACAAATATGTTTGTTGCAAGAACAGAATGTGTTGTTAACAACACAAATACAACAGTTTGTGCAGTGTAGGCCAACACAAAATATTCCCTTCTGTGATAGTCCAAGTGTCAGAGATAGTTTCACTTCCATGCCTAAAGTCTCTTTTCCTTTGGTAATTAATTTCTTCTCTACTTAATTTTATGTTACATTATAATTTAGCGAACTATAACATATTAAGTCTGTTTTCTATAGGGTGAATTTCAATGTAAGTTATATGCCGAGCAAGCTTCCAAGCACGTGATTGCAGTAGGTGCTGCCTACAACACTGATAAGGACATACTACATAATTCACTGTGCCTGACAACACACTCTGAGTAAGGGTTGACGTCTGCATGAATGAAGACGCCCTCTTACCGATCCCGTCTCAGGATGAGCAAATAATGGTGAAAGATGTTATAGGTGGCTTTGTTGCTTGGCCAATAGGTCTTATAGAGCCATATGAAAAGGTCGTTCATTTACAATTCCTTGCATTTTTCCTTCATACTTCTAAATAAAACTATGATTTAATTTTTTTAGTTTTGCAGGGCAAGATGTCAAAGTGTTCGACAACACAACCCAAGTTTAAAGCTTCGGCTAGCCAATAAAGCAGAAGGAGACCAACCTCATATCGTGATCAATTAGTATCGATTACACCACAATTGATCAGTGCAGGAGGAGGGGAAATACATTTTGAAAGACATATCTACAATATTGGCGGTCTAGTTGATTTTGTTACTGCCGAGGTTGTGCACAACATATGTACTTGTGATTGGGTTAGTGCTTCAGCTATCAACTTCTGGATAAGGTACTTGACCATTATCATTTATCACTGTTATTAATATTTCTTGTTCCATTTCTTTTTTTGTTATGACACTGTTTGTTTTATACCAGGCATTTATACAATGACTGCTTAATGGATACAATTAGGGTCCGATTCGTATTTGTCAACCCTTATCTTGTTGGCAACCACGGGGGTAAAGTAGATATACATGCGCAGTTTAATGAGCTAAAAGATTACTTTAGAAAGAGAGCGACACCGACTACGCTATTTTTAGTGCCATACAATGCAGGGTAAGTTATTAGTGGTACAATTTTTATTTTTATTGTTTAACTTTTATCATACATGATTGTTGAAGCTAATTTTTTAAAATATTTTAGGCACCATTGGATATTGATAGTTATCAATCCAGCGGAACCTTCAGGCCCGCACATTTACTATATAGATCCTCTAAAAGATGGTCTTCCACAAAATCGTTCTGATATGTTACTATTGTTCAATGGGTAAGCGTACGTGCGTATGTTTAAATATTTGCATATGTGATTGAACAATCAAAAGGCATCAGTTTCTATTTGTTTTGTTAGTGCATTGACTACGTATCGGGCCTCTGTCTCCTTTAACTACTCTAAAGTTGTTGACCCTCACTTTAGCTATCCTTGGAAGAAGATACTAGTATTGATATATGAATTTACTCAAATTTTGTTAGTAAACAATTTTTATTTATAAATAGAGTTAAATATTGCATTATATTTATGTAGTGCCCTTTCCAACCCAATAACAATGATTGTGGGTATTACATCATGAAATTTATTAAGGATGTAATTACGCATGATTAGGCATTTATTCCTCAAAAAGTAAATCATTTAGTTGCACTCCATATTGTGTTTTAATTAAATTTAATTAGTTCCTGATAATTACATTTTGCTGATTTTAATTCGTTTTAATTTGTGGCTGATTGTATATATGTGTAGTATTATGAAGATCAATGTTCTGACCCTTTGACTGACCAATAGCTTGATGAAGTGATCGAGGAATGGTGTGAATATATTTTTAGGCAAATCTCTGGGTAGCTATACTATTTAATTCATCACTAGCTGCTGGCCTTTGTTGTGTTGTTTCTTGGCAATTGTTGTGTCATGCATGCATGTATTCAAGTTGAATGTTATATAATTCATTCACGTACAATATATTGTATAATTATTTTATGTTCTACTTCAACAAATTAATCATCTATTTGTATCATTTTGAAGTTATCTATTATTGTTGTTGGCTTTTCTTCATTTTGCAGTATTGTGGATAAAGATACAAAATGTTTATTAGGCCATGCAGTGTGAAATACTGTACAATTATGGGAGATATGATCAAACAAACAATTTAAAAAAAAAAAAGAGTTTATGTGACACTTTTTTAAATAAGGGCCACATGAAGAGCCAAAAAAAAAAAGAAAAAAAGAGAAAATAAAATAGAAGAAAAAAAAGACCCTCCTATGGCGCTTATTGGAGTAAGGGCCACAGGAGGGGGTCTCCTGTGGCGCTTGATGACGTAAGCACCACAGGAGACCCCCTTCCTATGGCGCTTGTGTCATAAAGTGCCATAGGAGACCCCCCTACTGTGGCCCTTGCTCCAACAAGCGCCACAAGATGGTATTTTTTTAAAAAAGAAATTTATAATGTTGTGGCGCTTACCAATGCCATAGCTTCTTTTAATGGCATCAAGATATGTAACACTTCTTTAGCACTACAGCTAATCAATTACAAGTGCCACAGCTTTGTTTTTTTGTAGTAGTGATGAGTGAATGGAATGGTATGGAGTGGAAAGGATGAATAATGCATACTCTTAGTAATGAAGAAAATGCCTATACTTGCTCAAAGAGATTATAGGAGTTAAAAATTCATCAAGTCTTAAGAACAACCTCAAAATAATACTTGAGTCCAATAATCTCAATTAATAGTAGCTTCTACAAACATAGCTAATTACTACCTCTTGAGATATTGTTAAAAATCACTTAATGTTCAACTACCTAGGGATCGTTCTCTCTTCTCGAGGAGCCTTTTATTGAATCCTAGGTAATCAAATATGCCATGTAAATACAATGAAACAAGGCGAAATGAATTTTTGGACTTTCAAATTAATAGCTAAAGAAAATGCAATCTAATTAAGTGCCAGACTAATAATGTTTTTTGGTATGTTCATAAAAAATGGAGAATGAGTGAATGGAATGGTATGGAGTGGAAAGGAGGAATAATGAATACTCTTGGTAATGAAGAAAATGCCTATCCTTGCTCAAAGAGATTATGGGAGTTAAAAATTCATCAAGTCTTAAGAACAACCTCAAAATAACACTTGAGTTCAATAATCCCAATTAATAGTTGCTCCTACAAACATAGCTAACTACTACCTCTTGAGATATTGTTAAAAACCAATTAATGCGCAATTACCTAGGGATCATTCTCTCTTCTCGAGGAGCCTTTTATTGAATCCTAAGTAATCAAATATGCCATGCAAATACAATGAAACAAGGGGAAATGTATCTTTTGACTTTCAAATTAATAACTAAAGAAAATGCAATGTAATTAAATGCTAAAATAATATTTTTTTCGGTATTTTCATAACAAATGGAGAATGAGTAAATGGAATGATATGGAGTAGAAAGGATGAATAATGAATACTCTTGGTAATGAAGAAAATGCCTATCTTTGCTTAAAGAGATTATGAGAGTTAAAAATTCATTAAGTCTTAAAAACAACATCAAAATAACACTTGATTCTAATAATTCCAATTAATAGTAGCTCTTACAAACATAGCTAACTACTACCTCTTGAGATATTGTTAAAAACAACTTAATAGGTAATTACCTAGGGATCGTTCTCTCTTCTCGAGGAGTCTTTTATTGAATCCTAAGTAATCGAATATGCCAACCAAATACAATGAAACAAGGGGAAATTGAATTTTGGACTTTCAAATTAATAGCTAAAGAAAATGCAATCTAATTAAATGCTAGACTATTTTTTTTTTGGTATTTTCATAAAAAATGGAGAATGAGTGAGTAGAATGGTATGGAGTGGAAAGGAGGAATAATGAATACTCTTGGTAATGAAGAAAATGCCTATCCTTGCTCAAAGAGATTATGGGAGTTAAAAATTCATTAAGTCTTAAGAACAACCTCAAAATAACACTTGAGTCAAATACTCCCAATTAATAGTAGCTCCTACAAACATAGCTAACTACTACCTCTTGAGATATTGTTAAAAACCACTTAATGTGCAATTAAAATGGATAACTATAACTTGTTTCCTCTTAATATGAATGCGATAACATGACACTCAATTGATCTAATTCAATTATACAATCTAACAATAACAAGTAGAAAGCACAATATCTTTGAATCAATAATAAAATGCATATATATAAATCCCATAAGCTATAAAAATGCAATCCAATTACAAATATCTAACCAACTGAGACAATTAACATCAATCTTAGTTCCAGAATCATATGCAATAATGTCTAAAACTTGACAATTTAAATATATAATTCTAGACTAAAGGAATGATAGAAAACTCCCCTATGCAGTGCAATAAGCTTAAGCACAAATCCCTACTGCTAAAAAGCAAAAGATTAGCCTCTCATTGCTTTAAAATAACCACAGCTTAGAATCTTGAACTCGCTGGAAAACACATCAGCTAGCCAGAATCTGGAAATTCTTCCCCAAAAAATGCTAAACTTCGCCAGAGAATTACAAGCCTACTGGGATAACACAACAGTGGCCAACGGGACTGAGATGATGGTGCTTGGTGGATGAGAGCGATGACAGTAGTGTGAGACACAAGGGATGGAGTTCACCGGAACTATGGGCGAAGAGGGCAAGTCACTGATTAATCTCTCTCTCTACCCAAAACTCGAGGCTGCTCAAGCTCTATGTTCTCTAAAAGTCGAGCTCTGAAGAAAAAGAAAGTTTCCAAGGGAGAAGAAAGGTGGTAGGTGAAGCTCACTGGTGACGGTGAGCAGAGGAGGTGGTTCGATGCTCTTTACGGCACTGTGTGTGTATGTGTCGAAATGAAGGAGCAGTACCTCTGGTCAGTTTCAGGAAGGTCAAAGCTGTTCTGGTGTGTTGTTACGGTGCTATATGGAGCTCTAGCTTCTGTCTTCTCTGCAGTGAAAAAGAAATGCTGGCGGTGATGAGATACGATAAGGTCACCGGTGATAGTGGTTGGAGAGAGGAGGATCGCCGACGACCAAGGAAAGATGAAGGAAGAAGTGATCCCTTGATGCTCACCCTCAGCTTGTGTGGCGCCACAGTCCGAATCCTGGATATGTTCTCTATTTTTTTTAAATGGCTCTTAGCTCTCTTCTATCGGGTCGCCTCCAGCTCAAGTTGAAGAAGAATAAAGGAAATGGTCAAAACTAGGGACTAAAATGAAATTTGTAAAAGCTCTCTTCTTAAGCTCCTACAATGCAAGATTAAGCAAAATGTAACATCCAAAGTCCAATAAACAATTGCACAAAATAAGTAATAAATTATGACCATTTTGCCCCTAATTGCAATTAGTTCAAAACAATTGTCCCTATCTAAAATTAATGCTTAATCATGCAATAATGCTCCAAAAAATGCATTAAAATTCCCAAATTAATCATGAAAAATCATGTAAAAATATGGTTCAATCAATCATGTACCTTTGAAATGTAGCTGGGTGTTGCATAGTCCAAAAGGCATTCTTCTAAAAGTGATTGTGCCATAGGGATAAGTAAAAGTTGTCTTCTCTTGGTCTTCTGGGGTTGTGGCAATTTGATTGTACTCAGAATAACCATCGAGAAAGTAAAAGAACTCTTGACACGCTAGCTTGTTCAATATCTGGTCAATGAATGGCAAAGGAAAGTGATCTTTCCTTGTAGCAGTGTTGAGCTTCCGGTAATCCATATATACCTGCCATCCAGTCACCATACGAGTGGCAATTAGTTCATTTTGAGTGTTTGCCACTACAGTCATGCCACCCTTCTTAGGGACACATTAGACTAGGCTCACCCATGAACTATCAGAGATGGGATATACAATTCCATTTGAGAGCCATTTGAGAATTTCCTTCTTGATCACTTCTTTCATAATTGGATTCAAGCGCCTTTAATGCTCAATGGAAGTTTTATGATAATCCTCTAATAGAATCTTGTGCATACAAATAGAAGGGCTTATTCCCTTAATATCAGCTATCTCCACCCAATGGCACGCTTGTGCTCTCTTAAGACTCATAGGAGCTTCTCTTCTTGCAAATCTGAGAGAACGGAAGAGACAATAACCGGTAAAGTATTAGAATTTCCCATGTAAGCATACTTGAGATGAGAAGGTAGAGGCTTCAACTCTAGAGCCGAAGGAACTTCAATAAAAGGCTTCAATGGAGTACTTAAAGCATCATACACTTCAAGTGGTTCAAAAGTCCTCAGTCTTGAATGAGGAAATGATTCTATACGAAATAGATTTTCAATAACTTCCTCGTCAAACTCCTCCAAGCTCTTCTCACCAATTAAGAATGCCTCTAAAGAGTCTTTTATTATGGAAGCATATGATTTTTAAGGAACGATTAAATCTAATATATCGACAAAAGAGCATTGGACTAAGTCATCATGAAACTTCAAAGCTTTTAGCACGTTGAATATCACTTTTTCATCATCAACCACCAAAGTGATCTCAGCCTTTTCCACATCAACGAGAGTCCTTGCCGTGGCTAAGAATGGAAGGCCAAGAATGAGAGGGATTTTCTAGTCAACTTCACAATCAAGCACAATAAAGTCCGCTGAAAAGACGAACTTGTCCACTTTAACTAGGATGTCTTTAATGAGTTCTCCAGGTTTAGAGATATTCTGATCCGTAAAAAGAAGGGTAATCGTAGTAGACGTTGGCTCTCCTAAACCTAATTGGTTGAAAACAGCTAGAGGCATCAAGTTAATACTAACACCCAAGTCACAAAGAGTTTTACCACTGAAGTTAGTCCCAATACTGCACGGAACGTAGAAGCTTCCCAGATCCTTAAGCTTAGTAGGTAATTTTTTTTTTGAAAAACCGCACTACACTCTTCGATCAATGCCATGGTCTTAAACTCAATGAATCGCCGCTTCTTGGACAAAACATCATTGAGGAACTTAACATAGTTAGGCATGCTTTCCAAAGCTTTGGCAAAAGGAATGTTCATATGGAGTTGCTTGAACATGTTCACAAACTTTTAAAATTGAGCATCTTCCTCTTTTTTCTTCAATCGTTGAGGGAAAGGTAGTCGTGGAATGATAGTGGAGGCGGTTGACTTTCTCTTCTTCTCATCATTCATCTCTTGTTTTACCTTCTTGCTCTTGACAACATCATCCAAACTTTCTTCAGTTTGCTTTCTCTTCCTAGTGTTATCCTTTTCCACTACACTTTCGTGATTTATAGCTACTTTATCATCAACCTCAATATAAACTTGTTCATCTTGCTTCGGGCTAGTCTTACTTGAGCTAGGCACATCCGATATCACTTTGCCACTTCTTAAGTTAATGGCCTTGCATTCCTATTTTCCCTCCCTTTTAGGATTAGGAATGGTGTCACTAGGGAAAGTCCTTCTTGACATGGCATTCACTTCTGATGCTAATTGCCCCATTTGCACTTCAAGGTTCTTAATCGTCGTTTCATAAAGAGAGAAGGTGGCCTTGTTTTCAGCTCTTGAAGATTCTATATTAGACAATATTTGAGCTAGCATCTTGTCCATTTTAGACTCTTCTTCCTTAATAGGAATTTGCCTTTGTTACATTTGAAAACCTGGTGAAGGAACATGCTTTATACCTGAAGTAGACTCATATGGTGGATTCAAAGTATTACCTTGGCTCCAAGAGAAGTTAGAATGAGCTCTCCAAGCATGATTATAAGTTTGTGAATACGGGTTCCCCTTATAAGGTTGAAACTTGCCCATGTAGTTGACAGATTTTGAAGCCATGTAAAGAGGGCAATAGTTAGGCATGTAGGCATCATTGCTTTGTTTACATACTATAGGAGTAGTGTGAATATAATGCACACCATGAGAATTGCTCTTTTGCATTTGAGATTCCAGCACATCAAAATGCTTGTTCAAAGTAGATAAGATTGTTGCAATTTGTGATGAAAAGTCTTCTTTTGAAGTAGGTATGGCTTGAGTAATCCTTCTATCATTGCCTTAAGTGTTGTTGGCAGAAAGTTGATCTAAGAGCCTAAACACCTCATTGATAGGAACATTTCGGTAATCTCCATTGGTCATAGAATCAACCATTACCTTAGATTGAGGATTAAGGCAAGCACAGAAAATTTGGATTACCACCAACTTGTCCACCCCATGATTAGGGCATTACTTCATCAACATTTTGTATCTCTCCCAAGTGGCATAAAGATACTCATCCGGATGTTGTCTAAAGCTTAGAAATTCATCCCTAGCTTCCACAGATTTATCATCAGAGAAAAATTAAGCTCTAAACTTAGCCTCAAGATCATCCCATGAATTTATGGATCCTTCCGAGAGATTGTTGAACCAATCTCTAGCCTTTCCCTGTAGAGAGAGAGAGGGAATAGCTGTAGCCTCAACACCTCTTGGGGCACTCCATTTTGTTTGAAGGTATTACACACTTTCAAGAAGTGCATCAAGTGCTTGTTGGCATCTTCATTGTAGAGACCATAGTACAACCCATGGATTTGAAGCATTGTAATCATGACCGGCTTGATCTCAAAAGTGTGTGCTTGCATCTCCGCCATTCGAATGCAAGATTGAGTACCCCACATATTCTTGCAGGCAAAGTCATTGACGCTAGCCCTATCATATTCATCATCCGCCATAGTTTTAGATTCAAACTCAGTCTCTTCTTCTTCGATGAGCTCCGTTTATTCTTCAATTCGGGGCACTCCCTCAAATACCACTACTAATTCATCCCGATGCAGGTTTTGCATATAATGAGATGGTACCTACAAGGGACACAAGCAAGCAAGTGTCAAACTAAAACAAAAACTTAACAAAGAAATGAAGGAAAGAAAAATAGTAAACCTAACTAAGAGCTCAAGTGATATCTACTATCATAAGCCTAAGGTCGACTAAAGGATTTGTTAAACCAATCCCCGACAACAGCGCCAAAAACTTGTTTGCCACCGCAACTATACAAGTCGCACCAAGTAATAAAGTGATAAGTAAGATCGTTCCCTTAAGGATTTGAATAAAAAATTGGTCATGCAATAGGCTTGGTGAATTCAATTAAGTTGAGCGAAAAAAATGTTGTTGTGTGGAAAAGAAGTTTCAAAAGATTTTTTTTTTTTTGTAAAAACTAAGAATTACTAAATGAAAATCTGAATCTTGTGACTTCAACAATTGTAATAAGCATAGGATTGTTCATCCTCTTTGTATTTCATAAACTTGATGATTTTCCTCTCCAAGAGTATTTCCATGGGAAATATATATGTTAGCCTAAGGTTCACAAACATTTGATTAAACTATCTCAAGTCAAAACCAACTTCATATCTTCAATTAACAAATACAATTTCTTGCTGCTGTTAAGAGAAAATATTCATTAAACACCAACTTTAATTTGACATTGCTAGGTTAGTAACTATATCTCTATGTTACTAAAAAACCATCCATTTAATTCCTAAACTTCAAGTCTAGCATAATTTTACCAAATTTTTACAATCAAATTAACTTTCTCAAGCATAATTTAATTCAACAAATCATCTACAGTGATGGCTTGTCACAAATAGCAGTAAATACAAGGTAAAATCAACATATATATACCATTAGATACTTAAAGAGAGAAGGATTCAAGTTTAATCCATAAAAAGATTCAGAAACAATCCTAGAATGAAAATCTTAGTTACCATGCAAAACAAAGAATCACAGGTATACAAAATCATTACAATCATATTAGAAACAAAAAGGGAATGAGTTCAGCAAAACCAAGAGAAATTGAGTTTGAATCTCTTCGGATCTTCAATCCCACTTGATTGTCCTTGAGAAACTCCACTCCTTCATTTGAAATTGCTCCTTAGCCACCTCCCAAAACCTTCGTATGTCGAGCTCCCCTCTTTTTTTCTAGATTTGGCCTTTTAAATGACCTAGAAGTCAAATGCACATCTACTGTTTCAGGTTTTGACTGCAGCTAGAAATTCTTGGCTGGAGCCAAAACTGCATTTTGGAATTTCTTGGCTGCAGCAAAAAACGGTCTGTCTTGGCTCTTTCTATCATTTGGTTGCAACCAGAAATGGCTTGGCTGCTGCCCAAAAGTTTCAGAGGTCTTCTGGCTACAGCCAAGCATTTGTCTTCAACTCTTACAGCTTTTTCCAATGATGCAATGGTGTTCTACTCTTCTTGCCAACTTCTTAATCAATGATTTGTGCTTCCAATGTCTCTGTGTGTCTCAAGTGTGATCCTATCAACACAAGAAAATCTATACAAACCAAAGGGTGAAGAATGATAGTAAAATATTCACATTTAACCAAAGATTCATGCCCTTTTTACCAACTACTCACTAGGCACATTTCCTATACACTTATATCCTTGCATATCCATTAATCAACCCAAAAAGTATGATAAATTGAGGGTAAATGTGCCAATTTGATATGAATTTCATGAGGTTAGCACCGATGTCCCTGGGTTGTAAGACCTATGTACTTGGCGTTGTGGTTGATACCTGATGACATTGGTACCAATGTGTCTAGGGTATGTCTTAAAGCTGGAAAAAACATTCAAACTGTACCAGGTTGTAGTTGAGGCAGTGAGACCAGTGTAACCAAGCGCTTTGGTGTGGCCTGGGCAGGTTGGTCCATTGCATGTTATGATTGCTAGGCTAGTTAGGTCCAGTGGTTGATGTGATTGTGTGATCTGGGCGGAGTCCTGAAGAGGCTGTGAGGCCTAAGGAACCAAGCTCTATGGGAATGAACCAGTGGATCTTGTGTTTGATTGCAAGCTACGTATTGTGTACAAGATGAATAAGGAATGCTGAATACTATCTAAGATCTATGATGAGAATATGGTGATTGTGTTGCATGCTTGAGGAGCTTGCAGATGAAGGAGATAGATAGAATATGATCGATATTTTGCATGGCTTGTGAGCCTGCACATGATAAAGGGATGGGTTGAGTGACAAGGAATAATCCCCAAGTTGTAGATGTTCAAATTTTGAGGACGAAATTTATTGAACGGGAGGATAAATTTAATATCCCAAAATTTAATAAAAGTCTATTTTCTAAAAAAAATTGAGGAACAATAATTAGAAAATAAGTCAAATTATAGAACCTACGAAATTTAAGCAATCTTAAATTAGACAAAGGTGAAAATAAGATAAGGGTGTAACACCATGTTTTACTAGGGGCAAAGAGTCTAATTTTCTTTGATATGATGAGAAGAGAGCCACTGATACAGCGGACGTGCGACCACATAATTGCATGTATGAGAAGGGAAAATTTTGATATCTTACCCATTAATTCTATGATTTGGCACCCTTACGTAATTTTAACAACTTTTCTTATGTGGTGTGAATTAATTTAACTTGCACAGTTACACTAACCAGTTTGGAACCCCTCCTCCTCCCTTCACATCCTCTTCCCTCATCTTCCTTTTATAACCTAATAATCAATATTTAAATGGTTCAGATTTGATTTTAGACAAAATATTTATTTTATTTTATTTATTTTAGTATTGAATTATTCATATCAAAATTTAGCAATTTTTATTTAGTTAATTATTTGTTTTATAATTTACATTTTAATAATAATTTTATAAAAGATCAAATTTGAGCCATTCAAATGTTGATCAAATGGTTACATTTAATTGTTTTATCAAAATTTTAAATTACAAAAATAAAAATAATTAATTAAATTTAAATTGCTAAATTTTGTTATGAATAATTTAATAATAAATAAAGGAAATAAAAATATTTGTATAAAAATAAATTTGAAGCTTTCAAATGTTGATCTTACCATTAGAAAAGGAAGAGGAAGAGGATGAAAAGTAAAAAGGAGAGGTTCCTCTCCTACTGGACCAATTGATTTTGAACTTCTGCCTTTTATCTTTTTGAATTCAAATAAAATGTACTCATATTTTTAACAATGAATCCATTAAACCCCATATTCTGGTTCGTTTTGTCCGTTAAATTTTTTTTGATAATTTATGTTTTTATTCTTGTTAAAAAAGATAAAGAATGTTATTTTTTTTATATTTTCTTGTTGTATTATTATATAGATTTGTATACCTTTTTTCTATTAATAAATAATTATCTAAATTTTTTAGGATGATGCTCAATTAAATATTTTTTATTTCTAGATTTTAAACACAAGATAATAAAATTTTAAAGAGAAAATTATCATCTAATGAATAAAACTTATCATCAAAACCTTATGAGTCAAATCTCCAATCACGTCACAACAAACTAAATTTTATATTTAATAGATTGGTTATTATATTTAAGAAAAAGGAATTAGCTACCTCAATGCTTGTAGCTACTAACTACTAAGCGTTCATAATTAAAAGGAAAAAGGTGGATATATAAATAATATGGAGTGCTTGGATCGACTCGCTTGGTTCATTCCAACTTAACTAATAGTCTTGTATTCGAGTTGTATTCGAGTCATGCCTATACAGTTTCAATAATTTATTAAGCTTTGGTAGTAATCTGTGAAAATGTAGAGGAACGGCTCTATTTGTTTCTTGGATTACCTTGTTTGATTTCATTAATCCTTCGTGTGGAACATGCAAATGGTAGTAATTATTTAATTGATGGATTACTTTGTTTGATTTCATTAATCGGTGCGAGGAACATGCTTTCACATGTTTAATTATTTTTCACAGAACGTCATCAAATTGATTGCTCAATTACCAACTCTCTCTTCAATAATTTATTTAGCTTTGGTAGTAATCTTTGAAAGTGGATAGGAACGGCTTTATTTAATTGATGGATTACTTTGTTTGATTTCAATAATTGGTGCGAGGAACATGATTTCATTAATTTTCACAGAACGTCATCAAATTGATGGCTCAACAAGTAAATCGTTGTTCCATTACAAATGACTCAACTCTCTGTTCAATAATTTCTTTGGCTTTGGTAGTAATCTGTGAAAATGGAGAAGAAAGGCTTTATTTAATTGATGGATTACTTTGTTTGATTTCATTAATTGGCGCAAGGAACATGATTTCATTATTTTTCACCGAACGTCATCAAATTGATTGATCAACAAGCAAATCTTTGTTCCATACAAATGACTCAGCTCTCTGTTCAATAATTTATTTAGCTTTGGCAGTAATCTGTGAAAATGGACGGGAACGGCTTTATTTAATTGATGGATTACTTTGTATGATTTCATTAATTGGTCCGAGCAACATTATTTCATTATTTTTCACAGAACGTCATCAAATTGATTGCTCAACAAGCAAATCTTTGTTCCATTACAAATGACTCAACTCTCTGCGCAATAATTTATTTAGCTTTGGTAGTAATCTGTAAAAATGGAAAGAAACGGCTTTATTTAATTGATGGACTACTTTGTTTGATTTCATTAATTGGTGAGAGGAACATGATTTCATTATTTTTCGCAGAACGTCATCAAATTGATTGCTCAACAACCAACTCTCTCTTCAATAATTTATTTAGCTTTGGTTGTAATCTGTAAAAATGGAGAGGAACGGCTTTATTTAATTGATGGATTACTTTGTTTGATTTCATTAATCGGCGCGAGGAACTTGCTTTCATATATTTAATTATTTAATGTCATCGAATTGATTAAACTGTATTGAACCTGCTGTTCGATGTTTTTATATTCTAAATAAGGAACCAAGATGATTCAAGGATTGCTCTAAGGTTCTAAAATGTTAGTTGATTGTTGTCCTTCCTATCATCATTGTGATGAACTCTTGCGAGGGAGAAAATAAAGACTGGTGTGGATTCTGGCACACATTTTGCATATTTTTGTTATTTTTTTAGGATTCAAATCTTTTCACATCTTGTCTAATTCTTGTCTGCCACCTGAGCTGACCGTATATGGCCAAAATATCATTCACAATGTATTATACGTCTAGCTTTCTTTTCCCACTATAATAAGACACAACGTCTAATAAGGAAAAACACAAGACAACTCCCAATTAAGATTTAAGAAATTGGCAGAGATAAGGGCCTGTTTGGTTTCCATCTTAAAAGCAGTTTTTTTTTAAAGAAAAAAAAAACGTGACTGGAGACAAAAGATGACTCTCTAGGGACTGATGTGCTCACATAAACTGTTACAGTATCACTATCCATCACTGCTTCTGCATCAACCTAGTTTCATTGATATAATCAACTAAGTGAAATACACTTCCTTGCTTCTTAATTTTATTTTACATAAGAATGATGTTCCCAGGGGCACGGCTTGTAATCCAAATTGAACTCCTTGTGGCAAGATAAAATGTGAATTTTGTTTAGATGAGTCATCAGTCAACTAGAATTAATATGATATAAATTTTTATATTTTCACTGGACAAAGTTTAGATGACAAGGTAATCTTGAAGTATGTAAGTATTTCTCCAACTTGGAATAATAATTTGCTAATTGGGTAAAGGAAATTAATTTTCACCTAACCCTTTATCTCCTCCTTGTCACCATTTTCAGTCAAAAAATTCAAACAAATGGACTAGCTAAGTAATAGTCAATATGTATTTTTACATATGTTTTAGAAGTTTATAGTTACTTTTGCCCCTTAAAAAAGCATTTGTGTCGAGCGCACTTTTGTAGAAATCTCATTTATATATTTACTCATTAATCCCTTAAAAAAATTCAAACAAAAGGTTAAGTAACTATCAATGCATAGTTTGCAACTACTTTGGAAGTTCATAGTTATTTTTTATGCTAAAAAAGTATTTAGTGTTGAGCGCACTTTTGTGAAAATCTCATAGGTATTTTTGCACCTTAACCCTATATTTTGGGTGTCCAGGCCTTGTTAATCTTTTCTATATTTTTCCAATTTCATTGTATGGCCGCAAGCAGGGACTTATATGTGCTTTCTGAATTCTGATAATGAAAGGGTTGTTGCTTTCTTCTTCATCTATATATATGTATACACGGTCAAACATAGAGATCAAGTGTTGCCCCTCTCTTTAAAAGAAACTCGTCATCCAATTTAGGAGCCACGTTCTTTTTCTCTCCTATTTGAATCATTATCTTCACCCTTATATTCATATCATCCCCATAGAACTCACATATTTAGACGTAATTAATAATTTTTTAAAAAAAAACTTATCCCTAAAAGTGACTAGTAAAAGTTAAAAAGAATTTAAAATATAAGTTAAATAAAAACAGTTTTATTAGGACATGCAAATTGAGTAATTTTATCTTAGTAATAAGAAATAATAATTTGTCATAAAAAATTTAACTGCACCTTTTTCAATTTTCATGCAAGAGATCTCTCTTTTTTACATTATTATTATGTAACATATGATTCTCTTACTCCCTCTGACATTCTTGCTTCCGCGCAATGAGTGTAGGCAAATTACAAAAGCAATAATTTGTCATAAAGGGTTATAGGGCAATTTTAACATTTATTGAAGCTAGTGGCAGTTGATCTAGTCTGACCATTAGGTTCAATTTTTATACTACGTACCTCCTATCTTAAATGTAGAATCCAATTTGTAGTGCAAGTCCTACGTTTAGGATTGGAGGATTATAATTTTTATGGAAACTGCAAGCAATCAACGAAAAAAATAATAACATAAAATTATATATCGGATTATAACCTTGTAAATCTTCAAAGGTTTAATCAGTGTAATCATAAGAAATAATAATGAAGATGATAAGCAAAAAATTTTATTTTAATTTATTGTTAAAATCCAAGTTTACTATTTTGAAAGAAATGGGCAATAATTCAAATAACACATTGGTTTGTGTTTACTAAGTGAACCCCTCGCTTTGTTGAAAATTGCATGTCCCAGAAGGGCAAATTTTGATATTTTATCCATTAATTCTACGATTTTGCACCCTTACGCAAGTTTATCAACTTTTCTTGTGTGGGTGTGATTTCACATTTGATTTTTCATGAATTATTATCAAAATGTTAAATTATAAAAAGAAAAATAATTAATTAAATTTAAATTGCTAAATTTTGATATGAATAATTGAATGGTACAATAAAGGAAATAAAAAAATTTGTATAAAACCAAATTTAAACCATTCATATGTTGATCTTGCAGTTGGAAAAGGAAGAGGAGGGAATAGGATGAGAAGGGAAAAAGGAGAGGTCCTCTGCTAGAGACCAACTGATTTTGAACTTCTGCATTTCATCTATTTGAATTCAAAGGAAATCTACTTATATTTTTAACAATAAACCCATTAAACCCCATATTCTTGTTTGTTTCGTCCGTTATTCGTAATTTATGTTTTTATTATTGTTAAAAAAGATAAAAAATAATATTTTTTTATACTTTCTTGTTGTATTATACATATATATATATATATATATATATAACTTTTTCTATTAACAAATAATTTACTAAATTTTTTTTGGGTGTTGGTCAATTAAATATTTTGAATTTTCTAGATTTTAAACACCAGATAATAATATTTTTGAAGAGAAAATTATCATCTAATGAATAACAATTATCATCAAAGCCATGGGTTAAACCTCCTTCGTCATTGAAATTAAGGAAAAGGAATTAGCTACCTCAATGCGTGTAGCTACTAACTACTCCCTCCGGTCCTAATTATAAGATAAAGTTGACTTTTTTGGAGAAATTAAGGAAGCTAATTAAATTACTTTAGAGTGTTTATATTTTTAGTTTTTTTTCAAACTAATTAGTTTAACTAATAAACTAATATATAATCTAAAGATACATAACATATGATATGATTAAGTAATTTATTTAGCTTCCTTAATTTCTCCAAAAAAAAGTCAATTTTATCTTATAATTAAGATCGGAGGTAGTACTTAGCATGCATTATTAAAAAAAGGTCTATAAATACAATCGACAACTGAGATTAATTAGCTGTGAATCATTCCAACTTAACTAATAGTCTTATGTTTGGGTCATGGGTATACAACTGTGCCTTTGGTAAGAAAACGCAAGGTATTAAAACCTGGACCGGGTATTGAACCGGTCGGGGTACTGGGTTAAGGGTCAGTGGGTCAAACCGGGGCCAAATCGGAGCTAAACCGGGACCAAACCGGTGAGTAATTGAAAATTTTAGGCTTATAGTATGAAATTCTAAAGGAAAAAGTAAAAAAAAAATTTAAAAATTGGGACCCGGACCGGACCGGGAACCGGACCGGTCTAGTGACCGGTGCGGTCTGGGTCCCTGAACACTGAGAAAACGGAAAATATGTTTAGTGATAAGAAAATGACCAATATGTTTAATGGGATGGTGTATATCTACTATGAGACGATGCTTGAATTGTGCTGACAGCAAAAGAAAATAATATGTTCCAGCCCATACCAGTATTAGAATACATTATCCTTCCTAATTCCTTTTAGAATAGGTTGATAGGCACAATATTGACTAGGGAAGAAATATCATATTTCGATGTTGATGTTGAGGCCATATAATATTAATAGGTCGATAGGTTCCTATAGCCCTGAATCTAGATAATTTGGGTATTTCAAAATGATCTGAATGTGATTTCCCCTAAATTATATATACACATAGGTATAGGAGGTACTGTGTAGCTCCACTATTAGATTAATTTTGCACAATAAAGATTTAATATTGTATAAAAAGTATAAAATATGAAATATTTTAATAAAAGTGAACCAATGTGAACCGTCTACATCCAATTTTAAGAATTAAAATTTATTCATGTATGCATTTTTTGTTGTTTGATATTATAATAGTATTTTTATACAATAGCAAAATCTCGATCATTCAAAATGATTAACAATAGAAATAAGAAGTGGAGTGGAAGTGGAAAGGTAAGAGAAATGAAGATATTCCCTTTTCTAATCGTCATGGACAAATCAAAAGAAAAGAAAAGTATAGAAAATATGAGATAAAGGATACATATACTTTCGTTCAATTTCTTATTTTATGCCTATACCTTTTTAATAACTTCATTAAATCCTTTAACTTTGTTCTATTAGCATCGTTAGCCGCAATAACTTTGTTATGTTAGCACTATATTTAGCCCCTTGTACAAGAGGCCAATGATACTAACAGAGCAACGTTAAATAATTTTATAATATTAAAAAATGCATTAAATTAAAAATTTAGTGGAACTATTACCTGCAAAATGGTGTCCTCGTGAATAAATTTGGAAGCAGACAAATATAGAGGGAGGAAGAAGAATAGAGAGAGAGAGAGAGTGTGTGTGCGTGTTGGCAATCGATAAGTGAGTGAGATGCTGCAATCTTCTTAGTCTACGTCGTTATCTGGGGAGGCAAAAATTTCCATGCAGCGAGAGCGACCCCCTAACCCCCAATACAAATGAATTGTGAATAAAAAGATACCACGATGTGCCTCCCTCTACGTAACATATAATTATATATAAAAAACAAAAATTCCATCAAATTCTAAAAACATAATGGTTTTCGTACACACGTGATTATTATTCTATATAGAGTTATTAATATACTCTAAGACAAGGTGTCATCGTTATCCTTACTCAAAGGGAAAAAGAAAATAGAAGACGTGCTAGGTCAAAACGGGAGGAAGAAAATAATGGTGGCGTGCAGCGCTGGAAAGAATAAGCCAGGGATCACATCCGTGATTTTAGTCAAATTTGATATTTATATATATTTTTGTCCAAATTTAACAAATCATAACTAATCATTTAATCAATCATCAATTAACCATCAACCATATTCTTAAAATCTTATAAAACCCGCTCCGGTTAAAAATGGGTCATATGGGTCAATTCGGGCCAAACAATCAGCATTTCCTATTTTTGCCTTATTAACTATGATTTCCACTTTTAATTATAATTAATGCATTGAATAAGATTTGCAACATATATGTAATTAATGGCTATTGAATATTTTATTTTCAAAATTCTACGTTATTCCGACCAAAAAAAAAAAACACTACGTTATTAATGATTCGCAATCTCTAATCCTCTTATTTACCAACAAAAATTGTTCATGACATCTAATTTAATTTCAAATAATTTACAATTTAGTTTATTATTGTTGAATTATCTTGCGTTCAACTTCTATTATTTTTTAAATCCATAAAGAAATTTCTTGCATTACCTTTTAAAAGCTTTAGCAAAGTATTTCCTAAATTATAACATCTCAGGGAAATATGGCATGCAAACAAAAAGTTTTTTTTTGGGTATATGCTTTTTTTTTTCTGACATGTCGGTGTCATATGTCATGCTTTATTTTTGTGGCAAAACAAAATTACTTACATGGGGAGAAGGGTCACTTGAGGTGTGTAGAAGATCTCTCAATTTTACGATCCAATTCGTCCTCACAGGAAGTATTTGGTAACTACTCCTCCTCCTTTCAATTTAGTGTAATATGGTTTTGCAATTTTTTGTCACTTCTTTTCGTTTTTTATGTTAAAACCGTGGGGTTTCTGGAAAACAAATCTCTTCTTATAATATTATCCATGTCTTTATTTCATGAACATGCAAATAGAGAAATCCAACTGAAAATTTTCAACAACACATCCTTCAATTTCAGAAGATGTAATTTATTTATATATTTCACTATATTATGTTCATTATATGATTTTGTTTTTGTGGTTATAAGGTTTCTTGCAATATTCCAAATATTAAACTATATTCATGTCGCGCATCTAGCGCCCTCTTGCATGAACTTGGGCAGTTGGCCTCGCTGTGATGATGGGTAGGCTTGTTGTGCTCTGCCCCTCATGTGGACTGTCATTGAGGAACATACTTTCAAACATACTTTTCCCGACATGAAAATCATACTATCATTGCATCATACTTGTCATAAAATAATTCACCAATCATAAAAACATTATTGATGTCATTGGGTATCCTTAAAACATCTTTATTATCTTATATTTACATCTCAAAATACTTATCAAAAGTTCATACAACTTATTCTTTAATATTTCTCACGGTCATGACATAATTCTCAATCACCTTGGGAATCTACCCTCTCATTTTTTCGTGCATTTTCTCCTTTTAGATCATAGTACCTATAGTGGTTAGGTAAGGAGAGGTGTGATTCGATAGGGAGAATCTTAGTAGTTTCGAATCTATCCCATAACTCAAGCATGCATTCTTCGAAAACAATTGCCATGAACTTAAAATCATATAAGATCACATCATATATATATCATATTCATGGCCATAGGTATAAATGAACAAGTGATCACATATTCAAAACATCATCATATAATCTGGCAATCAAAAGGCATACAACACTTGCAATGACAAGCTTAGGTTAAGATGATAAATTATTTTTTGTGTAGATAAATGCAGGATCTGTTCTGTACTATTTATGTGAATAGCTTCTATATCCACAATAATTTAGTGAGAAATCCCTATCTTTATTATATATTTTAATTTGTTATTTAGGGATTTTGTCATAATAAATGAGCTTAAAATACCTCTTTTGTAATTAATTGTGATTAAAGGAGTTTGTAAAAAATTAAGGTTGAAAAAGGGTAAAAATGGCATATATTTTATGAATTACCTTAATTAATTAATTTTTGGAATATAAGTTATTGCATTTTTAGTTCTTTTTAATTGCAGATCAATTTCGTAAGAATTACAGAAATGAACCCAGAATTTTTAAGAAAAAAACAAATTGATGAAGGAATAAATCAGAGGCAATTGCATAAGAGGCCCATACGTTTAGAGAATCATTGTTTAACCCATAAAATTTTTTAATCTGTGAAGTTAGTCCCTCCTAAAAATTTCAAAATTTTCACTATGGTCCCTTGGTCAAAACACACCGTTTTGACCAAGGGATCCGAATGTTACAGGACTCGACTTTGTCATGGTGTGGACTGTGGAGAGCATGTTTGTTTCAGCGATCAGATTGCTTATAAGTTGCTTTTCACGTAGATCGAGACGCAACTCCTCTCACATACTTACCTCGTATACCGTAAATTACGATTGAAAAGTAACTTTTAAGCATTCCAATCGCTCAACCAAACGAACACTAATTAATTGCAGAGCTGAGGGAAGTTTTAGAGACAGAAGCGGATCATCGTCGGATCTCATCACCTTCATCTTCTTCCTTTCTTCCTCTTGTGTCGCCGGCGGCCTTCTCCATCACCACCATTGCCGCCGGCGAGCTCTCCCCAACCACTATCACCTTTCACCTCCGGTGAGCTCCGAAACAGAAAGGGCCCGACATTGTGAGCAGCTGGGAGTAGCAGCTGGGATTTGAGGGCTGACATGGAGATTTGGAGCTGAGAGTTTAAGGAGGCAGCACCGATAGAGAGAGAGCTGAGGCCGAAAGCTGAGCAAGGAAGAGAACAGGTGGAGTCGAACTAGAGGAGTGAGCAGCGATCTTCAACCTTTCAACACCATCCAAGTCACCATTCCCGTCCTCACCACCGTCTCACTACAGCATCTCCACCGCCAGCGACTTGCTGCCACTTCACTGCCTTCACCGTTGGCAACATCTTTCATTCAGACTTGGATTTCTCTGTTCTGCTTCCGGAAATATTTCAGCCAAAAGTTAAATTGGTTTAAGTGCTAATTAGTTACTCTAACCAGTGCTGGTTTATATGGCTGAGTTGGTTTCTGGAAAATTTGCTATTACTGTGACAATTAGCTTCATGAATTGCAGTGGCTAATTCTCTTCTACTCTTAGAGCAATGGATTGATTATTGAGTTTGGAGCTTCAAAGGGGAGTGTTTTACCATTTAATTTTTATCTTTAATCCTTTATATTAGTTGAATTCTAGGTTTAGAGTTTAATTAATTATTGGACTGAGATTTTGCATTGGGGTTCCATGCAATCTATGAAATTAAATGTGTATTTGGATTTAATTGTGTATATTTGACACTCTGGATTTTATTAGTATCAATTTCATGTAATTGACTTGGTATAACTTTTGCTTGAGGTTGATATGAATATTTAATTATGAATGTAATACAAGGGTTCTTGGTTACTTGTGTTATTGCATTTTATTGATTTAAATTGCTAGCGTTTAATTTTAGTTTCTGTTAGAGGGATTAATTTTTACCCGATGTGGAGAAATTAATTTACCTAACTCAATCTAGCTCAAAGAGTCTTTTGAGCAAATTTGTCAAACTAGCACACTCCCATTATCTTATGAAACAATGATAGATAAAATTCATTGTTCTAGGAGGCTTTATTATACCTTTCAAAACCAATCTTCATTCCATTCCATTTTTATTCCAAAAATCCCAACAATATCTATTTTAATTACATTCAATTCATAATTTTGAAATCCAATCAATCATGTTTTACCCTTGTCAATTTTGCATTATAATTACTTAGTTTATTAGGAATTAGTTTCATAATTGGCTCCTCAAAGTGAAACGACCCAAGTTATGCACTATATTGCATTATTTCAGTTTTATTCTTGATAACCCTGAGATGACTAAAAGGGTGTTATTTCATTTAGGTATATAAGTTCCTTTGAATGCAGATAACTTATGTGATCCACTTTGGTTCTCATCATAGTGGTCACCTATTTCACATCTCAGTAATGGGATCTAAACTATTTAAATTTAATCTGAACGATTGAAATTTAAAATTTTTAAGTTGTGATTTTTTAAATGATAAATTCATTTTTATGAGAAGTGAGTTATAAGACTATCTTTATTTTAAATTTTACACATATTAAAATAAAATTTTATTTAAAATTATAAAAATTAAATTAAATTAAATCAAATCAGAACTATTCATAATCAATCAAATAGTGTAGATTGGTGATTAGCACATTAATGCTTGTCAAAGTGATGAGCACAAAATGTGCTCCCTATTTGATATGGACATGCTTGATCCACTTTGTATTCTAAGAAAAATTAATATGCAAGTGCCTATAATTTCACCTTATTCCATTTTTATTTAGGTCCTTGTTGTTTTTGCTCTTTTTATTGGGTCCATATAGTTTCCTTAATTATAAGTAGGCAAATAGATATATTTATCCTTTGACTTTATGCAAGGTTTTAGTTTGGTCCTTTAACTCTAAAAAACGTCTTTTCAGTTATTTATCCCCAATGGCCATTAATATAATATACTAATATTGAAATTTTAATGTTGACAAAACATTGTGAAATGCTATAATATATATAGATATAGTTTAATTTTCAAAATAATAGTGAATGTTACAAAAAAAAACATCATTCGAGACTATCGATGCTAGTGTTAAAGGACCAAAAAAAATATTTTTTAAAATTTAATTATCAAAATGAAACCTTATCTAAAATTAAAAGATCAAATATACACTTTAACCGTGCAGTTATCAATGCAAACGTTCCTAGTTGAATTTGACAGGAAGTGAAGTGCTCCTTTTTATATTTCTGAACTTTCAGCTCCTTTGCACAAAAGTTCCTTTTCAAAGTCTTCTCCGCCATAAAGGCATAAACCATAGTCAATGTCTTTCTGCCAGTTTCTCACTGAGATCTCATGTGGGGCACTGTCTTCCTCGAGCGAATTAACCATTCACATTAATTATATAAATCTTTTATTTTTTAATAAGTTTTTTTGGAGACATTTTTTTTAACAAGTTACAAGCAATAAGTGTTGCCCGTAATACTTTTATTTTCCCATATCCATGGTACTTTTTTTTAAGCAACATCAAAATTTGGTGTAAATATATTTTAAATGCAAAAGTATACTTTTAATCTTTTAACATTACATAATGTTTTAGTTTGATCCTGTAACTTTAAAAAAGATATTTTTAGTTCTTTACCCATAATAGTTTTTAATGGAAAAGACTATTGATATTTAAATTTTAATGCTAACAATATCTTATAATGCTAACATATAAAGTTTTAGTTTTCAAAATAATAATTATTGTTACAAAAAATCATCTTTTGATACTAACGGTGTTTGAGTTAAAGGACCAACAATATATTTTTTAAAGTTAAGGCACCAAGTTGAAACTTTGTATAAAGTTAGAGGACTAAATTTATGCTTTTCTCTATTTTAAAATGTGACTTTTAATTAGCTGCAGAGCAAACAAAAACCAAGTGCCTATGTGGGAAAAATAATCAATGCTCCAGACATCCCGTAATTTAAAATGATTAATATTTTGGAACCAACGAAAAATCTTCTAGAAAATGACCGGTATGGTAATATATAGGGAAAATCCCACAAAAATACCTTTATAATTAGTAAAAGACGGAGAGGTGCTCCTAATATTGGTAATGCCACAGAAGTCTGAGTACCTCAATTGTCTTTTTCCAAATCAAATAGAAATGACAAAAATGACCTTCACTTATCACCCCTCTCTGCTCTTTTTCTCGTGTGTCCATGTCTTTTTTCAAATCAAATGGAAATGACAAAAATGGAAATGCAAGGATGAGGGGTCTGATGAGTAAATACATCTGAGAGCAACATAGAGCATTTGTAGCAGGAAGGCTAATTCAAAATAATGTTATCGTACCCAATGAAGCTGTCCAGTATTTGAAGAGAAGAAAAGAGGGCTCTAGATAGGATTTAGCTATGAAAATTGATCTTAGCAAGGCCTATGATAGAGTAGATTGGGTTTTCTGACAGAAGTGATGATTAAGATGGGATTTTGTGAAAAATGGGTGAGATGGATCATCGAGTGTGTGTGACATCAATGGAATTTGATCTGCTGGTTTGCTAATGATACTTTATTCTTCATCAAGGCACAAAGAAGAATTGCATGACTCAGAAAAATCTTGGACATGTATAGTACAACATCTGGCCAGGAAATGAATTTGGAGAAATCATGGGCTTTCTTATCACCTAATACTCCACTTGAAATTAGGAATGAAGTTGAAGATGCTCTTGAGGAGAAAGCAACCAATGAGCCTGGGAAATATTTAGGTCTGCCTCTTTTATGGGGAAGATATAAATCTGTTGCACTTGCTTTTGTAAAAAGTAAGATAAGTAGGAAACATCAAGGATGGAAACAGAAGCTGCTGACTTTTACTAGTAAAGAAGTGTTCATTAAAGCTGTTGCAAACTCAAGACCAATTTATCCAATGACTAGCTTCATATTCCCTAAGAAGAGATACAAGGAGAATGAGGCTGAAAGTAGAGGAATTCATTGGAGGGAATGGGAATTCATGTCCAGATCTCAGAAGTCTGGGGGACATAGGATTTAGAAGCTTTCAAGCCTTTAATTGAAGCTCTCTTGGCTAAGACTGCTTGGAGAATGATTCAGAATCCAGTGGATTTATAGTGTAGGATACTGAAAGGCAT
Source organism: Inga laurina (assembly GCA_963855925.1). Taxonomy (NCBI): domain Eukaryota; kingdom Viridiplantae; phylum Streptophyta; class Magnoliopsida; order Fabales; family Fabaceae; genus Inga; species Inga laurina. The sequence goes on from OY979713.1 coordinate 22,669,047, forward strand.
TTATTTTCCGAGAAGTAGTTTAATGGATGCCAAGAAGGGAGGAAAGGCATCTATGGTGCTGGTCAAGCATTATTGAAGGAAGAGAGCCGTTGATAAAGGAATTGTTTTGGAAAGTTGGAAGTGGTAGTACGGTGAGAATATGGGGTGATAGATGGATCCAAGGTGTGGTGAATGAGAGACTGGATTATATGCCTGTAGATGAGCAAGAGAAGAGTATGAAAGTTGCTGCATTAGAGAAGGAAGGTGGGACCTGGATGTAATGGAGGATAAGCTAACTAAAGAAGAACAGGCATTGATTTTCAGAATTGACGTATATGATATGGAGAAAAGAGATGAGGCAGCATGGCAACATTGTAAAGATGGAAAATAGAGTGTCAAGACTGGATATCACGTGGCAAACAGTGAGGAAGAATTTGGAATGATATTGGAACCTAGCACTTCTTTGCAAATTCCTTGTCAATTATGGTAATATATTTGGAGCTTGCAGGTACCTCCTAAAATTAAACATTTTATTTGGAGAATGCTTAATGATGCAATAGCTACAAAAGAGGCGCTGAAAAAAAACGAAATGTGCCCATGGTTATTTATGCCCAATATGTGGAAACAACTGGCACTTGATCCTGCTGTGTCCTTGGACCAATAGTTGTTGGTTTGGTTGCTCTTTATCTTTATTAGTCCAAAGTGATCAGATGGTGAATATTAGGAGCCGGAGTGAGGATATGTTCCTTAAAAACAAGAAGTTGACTGAGGAGGATAAAGCGCTGGCTGCTGCAATCTGTTGGGGAATTTGGAAGGGAAGATATAGTTGGGTGTTTAATTCAGATAAGCTGGATTCTGAGAAAATTATTTCAGTAGCTACTCTATTGGTTAAGGAGGTATAGAGTGCCAAAGTTGTCAGCAATACTGGAATGTGTAGGAAAGGGTGAGAGAGGGTAGAAAGAAAGCTAAAGTGAATAGCACCTGATGCAGAGACTGTTAAAATAAATGTGGATTGTTCCTTTAGTAGACAAATTGGATTTGCAGGTGTAGGAATTGTGTGTAGAGATTGGTTGGGAAGATTTCTGGGGGGAATGGGAAAGAAGGTTAACGCTTGTAGTGCCTTTGAAATTAAATGTCTTGCATTGAGAGAAGCTTTAATGGCTTGTGATCATTTTCATGGCAAGAAGATTTGTATTGAAGTTGATTATAAAAATCACTACTACAAAATATGGATTTAGCAGACTTCTATAAGATTTGTATTGAAGTTGATTATAAAAATCACTACTACAAAATATGGATTTAGCAGACTTCTATTTTTTTAAAAAAAGAAATACATGTGGCAGCTATTACGCTTTCTTCGTCAAGCGCCATAGCCGCCTAATACCTTGTATGACGATTACTTGGGGAAATGACATACAAGGGGTTATTTTTTAAAAAACAAAAAGAATAGATCCCTTATATGTCAATTATCTGGACAAACGTCATAGCTGGTCTTCTTTTTTATTTAAGAAAATAGGCCTTATATGGATAGGTTTCAATAATAAAAAAAAGAAGTTAAGGTGGCTGGGTTAAAAAGTCAAGGCCTTCAATGACATCAAGCGCCATTGAAGGCCTTGACTTTTTAACCCAGCAGCCTTAGCTTCTTTTTTTTTATTCATTATTATTGAAAGCTATGGCCCTTGTCTAGGCAAGCGCCATAGCTTTCCTTCCCCACTTTATTTTAAAAAAGTTGTCTAGCCCGCCATTTATTTTCTTTTTCGTATTGTCACTAAGACATACAAATTTAGATGCGAAATTTATTGCTCTGTTGCCTAAATCTTATAACAACCTGGGACCACACACGGCACCTGCGGCTGGCCAAGACTACACACAAAATCCGGCAGGATTTGTCCCCCCTTCCACCTGACGGCTTAGGGATTTTTCTCTTAGGTACTCCTAATTTCTCCAAGAGTCACCTCCCCAAAGATTGAAGGCTTAACCTGAAGGTCAAATACAAACCTTATGTGATCCTTGGTAGCCAAGTGCGCTTAGCCCACTTGAAAAATCCCTAAGCCGTCGGGGCAGAGGGGTAGACAAATCCTGCTAGGTTCTGTGTCTAGTTTCGGCCAGCAACGGGTGCTGTGTGTGATCCCAGGCTTTTACAAATCTCTCATGTTCGAAGAAATACGCAGTCCAATCTGATTGAGAAGCTTACACCAAAGCTTGTGGTACTAGAGAAAATAGGTGCGACTATGGTACCCTCTTCTCTAAGTACATACTGAATTCCCAAATCTCAGAAGCTTTTTTCTACTTATTGTCTCCTCCTACAGAAACTCCCTTGTAAGGATTTTTTTTTCTTTTTTTAAAATAAAAGCATTCATCGATTGACACTATAGTTTCTTTTTTTATATTTTAAGTTTAAAATCTGTCATAAAATTTAGATTGTAGTTTTATGTGTACTTATAATTTTTTTTCCATATATTTGCTTGAAATTACAACTCTCTCTGGTTAAACTTCCCATACATTGTAAGTTTTTTAATTTTTGAGCTTACAAATATAATTGTATTAGTTGTTACTAGTTTAATTTTCTCAATGTAGTTCTCTTTTTGAAGTTATTTCATTCTGATTTGGTTTGATCTGCCTTTATTTTGTTCATTTTGTTATGAATTTGTATTGTTAAATATATAGTTTATTAGGAAAAGAAAAAATTACGTAAAATTATTTTGTTTTGAAAAAAAAAAAATACTTTCTATGGCGCTTCCTCAAGGAAGTACCATAAGAAGTGTACACTTCATATGGCGCTTCCTCATAGGAAGCTATTTTTAAAGAAAAAAAAAAAAAGAAACAAGCTATAGCACTTCCATAGATTTAAGAAGCGTCATAGTTTTCTTTTATGGCACAACAAGCTATGGCGCTTTCCAAATACCATAGTATTATTAAAAATAAGCGTCACTTATTGTGTTTTTTTGTAGTACTAGAGCTTTACAGATCTATTATTGCCGGCTCAATGGAGAAGGATGAATGGCGAAGTGTGGAGGCCTTAGCTAATATCCTCTTGCTAATAAAGACTCGGCCAAATGTGTCATTTTCCTTGGTTGCTCATGTAATATTCCGAAATTTCGTAAAACATTAAATTTTTTTTTCTGAAAAGAAATTTTAAATGGGAATTGGATAATAAGTCAAATTATGGAAAATTAGGATTTAGTGTGTGTAATTAATAGGATAAAAATATACCTATATAAGTATATTAAAAGCTGCCGACACACACTAACATTAATCACTCCATCTTCTTTTGTTTGCACACCTCGAGGCTTCTTCAACGCACACATATACTTTTGCTTAGAATTGGAACAAACAAAAGGATAAACCAATAAACTACACACACACTCTCCAGCCAAATGTGGACAGCACACACACATACACAGCTATTAAATAAATTATATCAGCCTCCTCACACGTCCATTTACATTCTGCATCCAAAGCAAAAAGAAAGAAAACAGAAAAGAGAACGAAAGAGAGACATGAGTGAGAGAGAGTTAAACAGGAGGAGGAGGAGGCTACAAATCATACATGCAACACCATATTCTTATGTAGGTGAGTCTCTTACATCTTTAGCTTGCTTATACCGTTTGGTTTGAGTGGATTTGAGGTTGTTGTTGTGGTGGTTTTGTGGCTTGAACAAGAGAAAATTCGCCGGAAAATTCTGTCACTGAAAAGTTGTTAAACCAGTGATTGTGTGACCATTTTGGGGCGAATTTTGGGGTTTTTTGGTTCTGAAATTTGATCATTAACCTCAGGACATATGTGCAAGAGAGTATAGAGTTAAAATTCATGAGATTTCAAGTATAAATTCATGGTTACATAGTACTTTTCTTCACCCTATTTTGCTGTCCGAAAAACAGAGTATCTACCTGAACTTTGCAGAAGCTTAAACAGAAGCTATGGATGGATTTTTTGAATGGGTCTTTTTGTATAGATAGTTTAGGATGTTTATTTGATGATAGAATCAAGAAATGTACAATTTAGAGTGAAAATAAATGAGTTCATGATTTTTGAAGTCAGACTGTCAAAACTGACGTTTTTGGGACTCAGTTAGCTTCATGTTGAGTTTTGACCATTCAAATCTTAGAAAAAAAATTATGAAATTTTATAAGAATGTAGTAGACATTCATAGCTTTCCAATGAGTCCAAGAATGCATTATTTTGATGTATGTGGAGAGAGTTATGAGTTCAAGTTTGGAAGTTATGATTTTCGAAAATTTTGGGGAACTTTGGCTTATAATTTGAAGTGGCTAATATTTTTTCCTTAAATTAGACTTAATTAGAGTCATAAAGGACATAGAATCACTCCATTTCAATTTTTGTAGAGTTAGTTATGAATTTTTAAAGTTTAGTTGTTAACAGATTATATTTCTGGAAGTTAGATTGGTTGTGGCAAAATTTTGGAAAATCAAACCTTAACAAAAAATTATGAAATTTTCCAGATATAAATTAGACATTTAGATATTTAATTTGATGGGTAGAAAATAACTTTTGGACTAGTAGATTAAAAGATATAGATTTTTGAAGTTAAGCTTTGTTTTTGGAATCCAATCTGGAACAGTAGTAGTTGGCCGAATTTTTGGGCAAAATTTGTAATAAGTAATTACCTTTGGATATTTTTCCATGAAATTATATTTATATAGCTTCATTTAGGCTTTGGAATCATTCAATTTGGAATTTTCTAGAATTAGTTATGAATTCACAAAGTTGACTGAAAATTTTTTAGTTTCTGGAAAATTATGAAACTGTCATTTGGTAGTGATTTTGTAAAAACCAAGGTCAAAAATGGATTTCTTGGGTGAAAATATGTCAGAATAACTTAGGTCAAAATTTCTAAAAATGTATAGTCAGACCAGGTATGGTTGGGCCGGGACCGTGTCCTAGGGGCATTTTGGTAATTTTTCTATATAGACTTATATAACCGCAAAAAATACTATGGAAGTCTCTAAAGTGATACATGAATGGGTTTTAATCTAATTCTTGTACATTTGGAATTTTAGGACCGGAATAATCGTCTGAGCCGTTGGCACGTAATTCAAGGAACTATTCTTGTATAGCGAAAAGGGACATAAGGTAGTAACACTTTCTTTCATATACTATGTAATAATTTGTATGCTTTGTGTATGCCATCATTTGCAATATGACAGCGCTTAGGGCACACGACCTAGCTGTGATCAGGGATCTAGTGATGGTACACGTGGATAAGCCAAGGGTTCAAATAGTTGTTGACCTTGGACACAAGTTAAGCCAGGGTTGCAAACATGTCGTTTGACCTTGGATAGTGTGCACACAACATGAGTTAGCATCTTACATGGCATGTTGCATTGCATATTTATTTTCACATTTTATATGTCAAAAAAGCATGTTACTACTGAGATTCACTCGAATCTCACCCTTTATCAAATTGAAAAACATTCCAACAGAAGCTAGTGGCTTGAAGGAAAAGACAGAGGTTATCGGTGCATAGAGTCCCGATGTATACCAGAGCTGCTGTGGTTATCTATATTTGTACTTTTGCTTTCTATTGAACACTCTGTGTATATTTTTCAAACTCTATGAAGATTCTTCTGTATTGTAAATAAGTACCTAATGTCAATATGTTTCCACTATTTATGTATGTCTTACGGAACTATGCGCTTAATACTCTATGAATATCAAAATGTTAAAGGGTTTGACAACTCAAGGCAATTGTGCTGTGCAGATTTCCTTGCAACTTCTAGCATAAGAAAGGTGGAGTCCAATGGATGGTTACTGACAACACCAACTCTCTTAACTGATGTACTCATGGCTGACATAAATGGTCAAAGGAATGGAGGCTTGGGGTAATCATGTTAGGTGGCTTCTTGTATGGGTATTGGTTGATTTTCTACAGGTACAAGTTAGTTTGTTTCTGCTTTACTAGTTGTTTCTGTCCAATAGGTTGTGTCTAGGTTCTTTTTTCTTGTTTAGTGGTGTGTTAGTTTGTATTTGTAGGTTTTATACATACGAGTTTTTCTTTGGGCTTCATCTATTGGTGACTGTACTATTTTTTTTGTGATTAATAAAGTTGACACTTTTGTTAACAAAGCACTCAAACGTGTTTTACACTTCAACTCAAAATAAAATCATATGCGGTGGATTGTTTCGTCAGTTTATGAGTTTTGAGTCGAAAACAATCTTAAAGTAAACATAAAATGCATATGTGGAAAATATGTAATTGTTAATATCCCATAAGCTAGTGTTATTTTCGTTTTGGATAACTAGCGTTTTTATGGTGAACTAGTTTGGATTCTCAGTATTATTACTGTTGGACTTTGGGTCCATGTCTGTTTTTAATGGGCCGGACTATTTGATTAGGAAACAAGTAGCCTTATCAAATGAGAAACAAATCAGCATTAATTATGGATTTGTTAATTGAGAAACAAGTAATTGTATATTAGAAAATTAATCAAGAATTAATTTCCTGATTATTACTTAGAGGGCAAGTAGGAATGCACATAACTTCCTAATTAGTGGTCTCTCTAGACCTCTATAAATAGGATGTGCCTTTCTCAGTTGAAGATCACCCTTGCCATTGAGCTATCTGGCAATCTCTCTTCTTTCCTACCATCTTTCTTGTTCTGGTGATCTGCTATGCCAATCCTAATTAGGCTCTAGTAGTCTAATAATTATGTGAGCATTATTATGTTCAAGTTATGGAGCATTAGACCTTTAACCCGGATCCGATGCTCTAGCCTATTCGCTCTCCTTATTTTCCTTCATTAGTATCAAAATCTAGTTGATCTTGAGGCGGTAATTATTCTATATGAATAAACATATGATATAATTTATTTATATCCCCATCATAATTATTCTATATGAATATTTAATTGTGATTATAATGCAAGGGTTCTTAGTTATTTGTGTCATTGCATTTGATTGATTTAATTTGCTAGTGTTTAAATTGGGTTTCGGTTAGAGGATTGATTTTTACCCGGTGTAGAAAAATTAATTCACCTAACTCATGCTAGCTTAAAGGGTCTTTTGGGATCTTTGTCAAACTAGCACACTCCCGATATCTTTTGAAGCAAGGATAAATAAAATTCATTGATCTAGGAGGTTGTCATTATATTTCAAAATCAATTTCCATTTCATTCTACTTTTATTCTAAAAATATAAACATATTTGTTTTAAAAGCATTTTAGTTTAATTGCAACTTACTTGATAGATAAAAAGCTTAAAATCCTTTTTAACTTGTCTCATGCCAATCATCACACGTAGTTTCTAGATAATTAATAAAAAGGCTCTTCAAGAGACGATCCGGGATTGCAACTTATATTGCATTCCTTGGTTTAATTTTGAAGAAGTTATCAAGACATAAGCTGACACGCTCCTTCACTCCACCTCTTTATATTTCATAGTGAAAAATCAAAATCCATTTTCCATTTGTTTCATTGCATTTGCATGGCATTTAGATTACTTAGAATTCAATAAAAGGCTCCTCGAGAAAAGAGAACGATCTTAGGTTTGCCTATATGCAATCTTTAGTTAATTTTTTATTATAGACCCTAAAGCTAACATACAAAAATGTCCCAATCAAATGGTGCCATTACTGGGGAGCTAAGTAATTGGCTCTCTAGGTAATCTAATTGTCAAATTTACTTTTGACAAGGGGTTTCTCGTGTGAAGCTTGTAAGTATTGCATTTTTTGTTTTCCTTTGCATATAGTTTAGGAATTTTGCATTTAGGTAGCTTGCATAACATTCATTGCATAGTTTTGACTTGGTAGCTTTTGTGTAGTGTTATTGCATTCACTTTGATATGTTCTTGAGCTTATTTATTTAAATTCACCATGTCTCCAAGTTAATTCATAGCATACTTGCATCTTTTGTCATTTTGAAACTTCTTTTTCTTTTTCATTCGCATTTGCATTTTATTATGTTGTTTTTATTAGTTTTTATATTTTATAGGTAGATAGTTCTCTTGTGATTCATTTGTAATTTATTGAATTAAATTTCTTATGGCTTGGTTCAATGCTCATAATAATTTTAATCATGATTCACCTATGTCTACTTGCTCTTTTGTGGGACAAGGTGTTTTTGAATCTTATGCTGTTGAATTGAACTTGAAATCACTCCTTGCCATCCTAACTTTTGATAATTGAGTGCATCCTTTAAGGAAAGCAAATAACGAGTTGGATATAGAACATCAATGCTTATTTGATGCTGCATTGGAGTCTGGCACTTTGAGGGAGCAAATGGATAAGCTCAATGAAATGGTAGATCTCTCCAATGTTACCATATTTCATATATGGTGGGAGAAGTCTGGTGGTGAAGAGGGAGCTCCAATCTTTCCAAAGTTGCATGTAAAGCAAGAGGGTAATGCTGAAAATGCTTCAAAGCTCACTCAACTCCAATCTGCCAAGAATTTGGAGTCTTATGAAGCGCTACGTAATGCTGAAACCAATTTGGAGCAATATGACATTCTTTGCTCAGAAATTCATAAGCAAGAAGTCCAAGCTCATGAACCAAATGTCATTTCCCAAATGGAACATTCTAAACCTCGAGTGACTACTTCCACACATACACAAGAAGTGAAGCAAATACAAAAGAACATTGAAGTGTATTCCCTACCATTTGGTAATAATCCTATTCTTGTAGAAGTCGACTCTCCTACTACATTAACTAGTGAAGCAATTAATTATTTGAGTAATGAGGAGGTGGATAAGGAAATCATTGTTAAATCCCCTCAAATGTTTGAAAATGTAATTGCTAAACCCATTAGCTTTAGTAGTAGTGATTCGATTGTACTTGTTGATGACTATGCTCATACTTCTTTGTGTGATGCTTTAACTATTGAAAATGCTTCTCTTTATAATACTAGAGATGACTGTGATATATTAGATTATGTATTTTCATGTTCTTGTGTGAAAGATCAAATATATGTAAATTGTTATCAAGAAAAAGATTGGATTGAGAATGTAACCTTCAAATGAGTCTAATACTCACTAACACTTAGATTGCCCTGACGGAGATTGTAAAATTCCTCTTGAAGATCGGTGATACGAAACAGATCGGACTGAGAATATCGCAAACGAAGGTCATTCCAAATATCAAAGGCAGAATGAAACCAGAGAATACACTTTGCAATGGTTGGCCAAAGAGACTTTGTGAGCAAACCTTGGCCAAGATTATTGCAACATTCCCATGCCGGAAAGAGGGAATTGGTCGATGGCGGGGTAAGAATCAAACCGTCAACAAACTTGAGTTTTACTTTTGAAAGTAAAGCCATCCGCATAGCTTTGGCCACACTATGGTAGTTTGAGCCATTGAGTGATGGAGCAACAAGAACAAGGGCAGGGTTTTCATTGGGGTTAATGTAGTAAGGGCTAGCTAGATCAGTGATTGATTCGGAAGCCATGGAAACAAGAAAGCAAGTGAAGTTGCCGAGGAAGAAGAGAGGGTAGAGAAGGAAGAGAGAAAAGTGGTTGAGAGGTAAAGAAGGGAAAAAATTTAGGAGACTCTAGATGCCATGTGACAAAAATATGCTGAAGGGAAAAATGAATTGTGTGTTATTATTGATAGACTGGTGTTTATATATAGAGTAAAATACTCTAACCACGCTTCTATTTTGCCTTAATTATACAGACCTCCCCTCTATTTTGCCTTAATTACACATATAAACCTCCCTTTAAACTAACATGTTTGTTATACAAACCTTCTTTATATTTTGAGATTCTATTTCCATCCACCCAAACCGTTAGTTAACCATTAAGTTTGACTTTTGAATTTTTTTGACCAAAATGCCCCTCTTCAGTATTAGAATTATTTAAACATATATATATAGGGGCTAATAAATATATATATATATATATAGGAGAAATAGAAGACTACGGAATATGCGATATACATTGTTTAATGGGTTTGAATGAAAATTTGATAAGCTTTGTACCTGTTTGTTTCCATGATCCGTTGCAGTTGTCTTCTCTATAGTTGTTCTTGTGGCTCATGTTTTTTCTTCTAGAAGTCTACAAACTCTTAAGTAAAACTAGGGATTTAGTATTAAAGGTAAACTAGTAAATAAACTTTATTTTTATATAAAATTTTATTAAAAAAATATATTTTTCAAATCTTTTTAGAATATTCTTAACGGAGTTCATTATTTTGTTTGAACTTAAGTGTATGTTTTTAAAATAGATGGGAGATATGTGTAACTAAGGTAAGACTGGAGGGTAATCAGAGTATTTTACTCTTATATATACAATGTGTGTATACAACAGAATGCACTAACTAATTACATAACTGAGTATGAAACTAACTAATTACAAACTTTATGTTACACTTGACACAATGAGCCATGGTTGTTCAGGAGGAGGATCTACCAAGAGTGCCTTTGAATGGATTATCAGAAATGGTGGGATTAGTAAAGAAGCTGATTATCCTTATACAGCTCGAGACGAGCTTGCAAAGCCAACAGGGTTGGTTTCCCCTCTCTCTCCCTCCTAACTATAACATTGATATCTTCTCTCGGTCTAATTTGAGGTTTCTATATGTGTTTCTTAAGCAAAATGGAAGCAGAGTCGGTGAAAATTAATAGCTATGCAAAAGTACCTCCATCAGATGATGCTCTCCTATATGCTGGCGTCTTTGGATGCAACATATCTTATGTGCTGGCGTCTTTGGATGCAACATATCTTCAACTATACGAGGAAGTGAGTCTTTTCTTTGAGTTAGTATTGTACCTTATTATTTTATTGAATTAATCTTTTGGGGTTTTCTTTGTTTTATTGGAATGTACAGCACAAAGTTATGACAATGCGATACAATTTTTTATTGTCAAATATCAATCAAGATTTTAGATTTGGTTTCCTGGTTGCCTATATTGTATTTTGTTAGGGAATTTTCGATGAAGGGAATTGTGAAAACGACTCAACCTACACAAATCACGCGGTCTTGATTGTTGGGTATGGTTCAAAAGACGAACAAGATTATTGGATCATGAAAAATTCAAGGCAAGAAAATTGGGGAGGTTAATGAAACTTTCTCATTAAGAGGAATGCAGATTCACCACCTAGAGTTTGTTCTATCAATACTAAGGCTTAGTTTGTAACACCTCTCTCGAGGACCACTTATTAGAGCATTTGAGAACCACATGTGACCCAAAGATACTCTTGATTAAGCAAAAATCTTAAAACTCAATATCAAAGATTGGGTACCATGAATGATGAATTTTCCTGAAACTTAGAACATTCATAACTAAATCATTTTAACTCCAAAATTAGTGGTTCAAAGCTCTTGGAAAGATTATTTATATAAAAAATAGACCTGGGTAAACTATTGTTCCATTTAGTCCAAAAACACCCATATCTTAAATCTGTATAGTGATTTTGGCAATAGTTCTTAGCTTTACTAACTCAATTTTGAAAATTCATATCTTTTTTATGTACACATTGAAAAAATATAAATTATGAGTTCATTTAAAGCTTTGGATGTGTACTATGTTACTGCAAAATTTTATAATATAACACTATTTTGCCCTGTGTCTAAGTACTCACAAGTCTGTGGCTCATGTATGCATACTAGGTAATTATCAAACTAAATTCCCATACATCTTGGCCATGATCCTTCCATGGCACTTACCTTGGGTTGGTGCTCAGATCACATACTCCTCCTTATGGAGGTTAGATTCAATCCTTAGTATGTATTTAATTTACATGACCATGTATAAATCATAACAACCACATAATCACAACAGTAGATGTAACAAGCATAACACAACTATGCTTCTACAAGCCTCCACTTCTTCTAATCCTCCACTAGCTTCTCCTTCCCAATAGATGAACTTGCACCTACTGTTGGTACATGGGAGAAAGGGGTGAGATTCAGGGAATTTCATTAGTAAAACATGAACTCAATATATAATGTGCAATAGTAATAAACAAAGCATGTAAATTGCCAATATAAGAACAACACCTTAAAGTATATACACATGGCCATGGCTTGAACTCAAACAAAGATATTACATGTTCAAAGACATACATGACACGTAAACATGCAATCAACTAAGCACAAATTATATAAGAGTAAGTTTTACTACCTTTTGCTTCTTCCCAAGTTACCTCCTTTTGCTTGAACATCTTTGGTTTTGCTTCCCCCTTTGCTTGATAGTGGTTGCCAAATCCTATTAATGATTCACGTGGAGCTTATTAATAATTAAACCTTAGTGCATAACCATTGCATAATAAATCTCTCCCTATGACCTCAACTCTTCTTTGCCAAAGCATATGCACATAGGTGGATAAAGCTCCATTTTTGTAAATCATGCTTTTAAACATGTATTCTTGACATCTCCCTACATCATTGACATTCTTTTATTCTTATTTCATTATGTATCTAATTAAGACTTTTTGAATGTCTTTTGCCCTGTAATTTACACACTTAATTTAATAAATTTAACCCCTTAAACTTGTCCCATAACTCTCAAACCATCACTAACTTTAATTCCCTAAAATGTTATCAATTTCCAGACTCAACCAATTCTGCCTCCAATTTTTAGGGAATTTTGAAAAATCATATCTTAAGCTAGGAAACTCCAATTGAGGTGATTCAAGTTCCTACTTAAAGCTCTTTCAGTTCTCTACATATGAAAATTAATGTTCAGTATTAAATCATGGATCCAACTTCCCAATTTCAGTGTGCAAACTGACTGTCCATTTGGTAAGTCAGAATTTTCCAGATTTCATACCCACATTTTTAAAATTCATAACTTACAATATACACATCCAATTTCTGTATTTTAGTAATTGATTTAAAGATTTATAAGTCCATTTTAAGGGAAAAATAATCACATTGACAAATTACAAAGGTAGCCTCATGTAATTTGCATAATAACTCACTAACTAAAATATGAAAAATAGATTGTTTTCAGTTTTTTGTTCAAAATTCCAAAAATCATAAATTTTGTTCTAGATACCCAATTAATGTAGTCTAGTACTCATTTTAAAGCTTAGAATGTGTACTTTTTCCTTGCCAAATTTCATAGACAAAGGACAACATTAGCTTCATCAAAACCACACTCGATTCTAGTTGTCTTAGTGCCACTACGGATTTGACCCCTGCCACCAAAATCTAAAAAACACCACTTTTCTCTTGCTAAAATGAACTCTTCTTGATTCTATATCTTAATAAACATATTGATCTGTCTAATCCTCAAAAAAACCAAATCAAACCCACTCAAAAATTTCAGTTTTAGCTTCTACAAGCTCATGCATGCAGCACATCTGTTTTTGGTTTGGAAAGATCAAGAAGAAAAAAGGACATGCAAGCACAAACTATGACTCAAAACTCTGGAAATTTCAACTCTGTAAACTCAAACATGCATGCCCTATTTTGGTGACAATCTTACAGAACCAAAGGAACCCCAAAAACTCACTCCAAATCGACATGCATGCCCACAACTCATGCTCTCTTGTTGACAGCAACCTTTCTCAACTTTCAGCAGCCAAATATACCCAAAGAACTCACCAAATCAACTGAAAGAAAGTTTGAAGAGATAGAATAATAGACTCACCTAAAGAAGATCCCAAGCTTGCATGCAAAGTCCGATCACTTTCTCTTCTTCTCCGGTGAGCTCCGATCACCCTTTCTCTTTAGCTCTCTCTCTCTCTCTCTCAGTTTCTCTTCCTTTCTCTCTTTCTGTTTTTGTGTTTCTTTTTCTTGTTTGGCACAAATGAGGGGGTGAGAGGGAGCTGATGGTGTTTAATATGGGGGTGTGAGCTGATGGTGTTTAATATGGGGGTGTGTGTGTGTGTACGAGTGTGCGCGTGTTTATTTCATTGGATAAGGCTCCAATAGTTCTAAACTAAAATCTCTTAAATCTAACTCGAAATTTTCTTGATCATGTGTAATACTTTTGGGTTTCATAGTTTGGCTCATACTTTAGCCCAATTCCCATTTTTTGCATCTGTGTAATACAATTACTAATTTTCCCCTTTAAATTTCTGACTAAAATCTAAAAATTATTCCTTAATACCTATTAAGGATTTTCTTCTTCAATTAGCTTTTTTAAGCCACAAAATAATTTTCCTAAAATTTTTAAGCTAAATAATAACCTCTACCTATTTTTCCTTGAATTTTCGGGAAAATAGGGTTTTAATTTGAGAAATTTACTTTTAAAATTATTTGGGATATTCTTGAGGAATTAAGCCTCTTCATAATTTTTATTTGAATCCCCAGAATAATATTTTATCATGTTTCCTCAATTTTTCTAGGCCCATAAATAATTTTAATGATTGCCTTAAGTCTATTCCTCCTGACATACTTAACACTTTTGGTTCAATTGGGTTTAATAGTTTACTTAATTTAGATTAATTCTTTATATTCTAAGCACACAATTTGAAATGTTACATATTGGGTCAAGTAGTTCCCTAGCCTGTATCGTTCAGGGTTTTAAAAAGTTAGAACAGATTGAATTATATATATATATATTCTCTTCTTGTTGAGCGTCACAACAATGTCAGTCTAACGATGGCTAGATCATTGGCCTTCAAAACACTGCTTCGACTGCCTTTACTACTACAAATTCAATCATAGTTTATTTTTTTATTTTTAAATATTAAGAACTGCTAGCCCTGCAACCTTTATTGAGGGTTAGTGTTGGGTATCCCATGTTGCCTTGTTAGCTCTGCTCTTTGCTTTTCAAGTTTAATTTCTTGTCGCCTTAACTTGAGTTTCTATGTCACTAGCAAATATCTTCTATCTATCTTTTCTTAATATATACTAAGACGCAAAAACATCATCTAACTTGCACTCGGTAGTCCTAGCTAGTGCCTCAAGGTCCTTATGAGTACAAATCAAGCTCAGGGAATGAACTAGAAAAAGGATGAAACCCACGGACACATGGGAGAGCCCTTTTCACAAGGAAATCAACTGCTGTATTCCCATCTCTCTCCACCTGCTACACAACAATCACCCACTCCCGCTGCACCCAAGAATGCACCTCCTGAATCAGATCAAGCAGAGTATTCTCATGAAATCATCCTGATTAACGAGCTTAATCACATCTGCAGAATCGATCTCCAAGATTACCAGTCTGTTTTCCTGCCTCCTGTGCCATCTTAAGCCCAAAATAGCATGTCCATAATTCAGCAGACAATGCATCACCATGAGTCAAAATATCCTATCTATCTTGCAAAGTTTCATGGCTCAGTTGAACCTACTAATCATTCATCAATGAACTGGAAACTTGCCTTGATAATAGCTAATGTTTGGACTCTATTTCTATTTCAAGAAAATTCAAGTTTGAACATGCTAGATACCCATTGTACTTTGAGCATAGCTAAGCCTGAGTCGTATTCTTTTTATGCCTTTCCATCCCATTAGTTACGTTATTTAAGGTTTACTAATCCATCATCAATGATTGAATGGGTGCATGCGTAGTAAAATCTGCCTTTTAAGTTAGCTAAAGCCTAATTATGCTAGCTAGGGCTTGATATTAATTAAAACATGGGATGCATATGCATGCGTGTATATATAACGCTCCTTACTAGTTGCTATCCTATCTACCATGTGAAATGAATAATTTGACTCTTGATTTTTCATGGCCAACCAGAAACATGTATGTATATATATATATGTTAATGCTATCAATCAGAAAACAAACATCATATATATTTATAGTGAAGGGGCACATACTACTCTGATCCCTTGAATTACACCCCATGTAAGACTAGAATCAATAATAAAAAAAAAAAAACGTAAAGTGGAGAGGTGGAAAGCATGGGTAAAGAAAAAAGAAGAATTTTAGTTAAGTCTCGTATAACCAAATTATTTTAGTCATCCCCATAATATTTTGAAATTTCACTGCATACCCAAGGACTAAAATGAAAATAATTTTTGTGGGTGAAAAGGCAATAATGACCCTTACTTTATATAACATCCTAAATTTTTATTCATAAGACTTAGGTAATATTATGAAGGAAATATTTAGTGGTAAATAAAAAGTAAATAAATAATAAAATAAAAGGAGAATAAAAAGTCCCATATCGACTAAATAAGGAGAAGAGGGAGACCTTAGAGCCTATATATAGGAGTGGTGAGTTGGATTTAAAGTGCAACAATTCTATTTTAGTATATACCTAAGATAGCCTCAATAAAATGTTATGTCCTCCTTCATTGGCCGTTGGATCGGGCTGATTGGTCAGCCCATCCAACTCATTATATTCAATGGTTGGATTAGCTATTGGCCTTTTCGTTTAAGTGTTACAAAGCAAGAAACACGATCAGCATTCTGGGATGTGCAAAACAAACCCTAGAAGAAATAATCGACGTTTACACCTTTGTTCATCGTTGGATTGTCATGGAATTTTTAGGACATCCCTTTTAGAAATTTCAATGGTACAATCGACCATTAGATGCTTAAGGTAAGAGAAATTTATCACACACTAAATCTGATATTCGAAAAATAGGAATTCTGTGGTAAATTTGGGACTTTTCCAGAAAACAGGGTTCTAAAGGTTAAAATCCCAAATTGAGATGATAGGAATGTTAGATAAGGCTATTTCTAACACTCCAATGATCCCAATTCTCATATCTAATATAGTTCCCATATAACGTTTCCTACTCATATGAAATTTTGACCAACTGAATGGAGGTAAAATTATGAACATCTAGTGTTGCTAAATAACTTTGTTTTAATTAAGTTTCTCGTTACTCTGTAGTTGAGTTCGAGCTTTGTGATAAGGACTTTTCTCAGTAACGTGGTCCTATCTATCTTAATTATCGGTACTGATCGTGGGTTTTACTAAAAACTCCACAAGCCTACATTAAGTAGAGCTAGTATGACTAAAATTGCCTTGTAGAGCCTTTGTATGGACCTTAGAACCAAATAGATTGATATATGTGATGATTAGAAACAACCATATATAGGCCTATATGTGTGAACTAAGCTAAATTTCATGTGGTTAATGTGCAAGTATGTAATCTTTTGATCTATTCTGAAAGTATACTTGGTACATGCACCTAATGAGATTGAGTTTATGACATTGATTGACATGCATGAGCATGAGAATATATGGAAACCCCTTGAGAATAATGTGATATAAATGGTGGAGTTAGTAATTGGGTTGTGATTTGTATAAAACTGAAAACCACATGGCAGGCTGCTAGTTTAATTATTGTGCACCACATTTGGCATCTATTTTACAGGGCAATATTTCCTGATACGCACTCCAAGGGCTTTTGGGCAATATTCTCGGGGCCCAGGCAGTGTTCTGGAGGGCAATAACCTTATTGGAGGAACCCATGGTCCCTTGTGTCTCTGTAGTACTTTAGCCAATTTACATAACACTTGTGGAGGGCTCGTGAGAGTAACCAATAATATGGAATGTACTTAACCCATAGGTTCAATCGGAGGAAATAAGGAGGATACAAGGATGGTTAGGGGGTTAATAAAAGATAAAAAGCAATCATTGCACTATGACATTTTGCAATACAATATATTGTGTTATGTGTAAATGTTTTTTGAGGCATATAAATCGATATTATTATCCTCATGCTTCTAATGTCTATTTGCCCTCCTGCTTACTATATATGTTTAACATGTCTGTATATTAGTCCCACCTAGCACCCCACGAGTGGTGCCGATAGTTAAGGCAGATAGTAACTATGTTACTGAGATAGTGGTCTCGTCCCATTACTTCTCACACTTTTCAGGTGAGAGCTTGAGGGGCAACGTGACTGTGAAGGTGTAATGCCCCAATTTTTAATTAAGGGCTAATGAGGATTAGTGTGGATATTTTCGAATTTAATAGAATTATTATGTGTTTTATGGCAAAATTTAGTAATATGTCACTATTAGTGGAAAATTGAAAGAATGACCATAAGTTAGGGATTAATGGAGAAATTAATTGCTAACTAAGAGAAAAGGAGATGCGTGATTAAAATGGCTAATGGAGGGATTAGAGTGGTTAATTGGGTGCTTGCTTTATGAGAACCAATAAGAGGCTGACATTTGGCAAGAGGAGAGAAGGCTTGGAAAAGTCAAATGGCATTGGAAAATGATATTTTCTCTATCTTCTTCTCTTACTTTCGGCTGGACATTGGAGGGAGTAGGAAATCATCATTTCCTTCATCACTCTTCACTCTTCTCTCTCTCGTTCTCTCTCCTTCCCTTTCCTCCATTTTTGGCGACCTTAGTGGGCAAGAAGGAGAAGGAAAAGCTTTCAAAAAGGTAAGGCAAATGATCTCTATTGCTCAAACTCACTTCATGAATGTTGTTCCTTGGAGTGAGAGCTTCATTTTGATGTTTATAGTGTGCTCATTGGTGTTGGTTTGTGGCCACACAAAATTTTGGGAAGTGGTGAATCAAGAACTCCCTTTAAGAAAATTGATAAGGTGAGTGAAACCTATCTATCTATCTATGTTTTGTGTCAAATGGATTAGTTTGTAATTTCTGGAAATTTGGCCTTGCATCCAAAAAAATGAGTGCCACTATTCATTTGGTATGTTTTGGCATGAGAATGGTATTTTGGAATGAGTTTAGGATAGATTGATTGATTGGTGATTGAAATTTGATGTTTAGATAAGATTGGAATTTTGATGTTTGTGTTGCCCAAAACCAAAGCATGATAAAGGAGTAGGATTTTGGTCATTTTGAGATTGCCATTGTGTTCCTTGTGGAAAATTGTGTGGGAAAAGTGTTGAATATGAATTTTGAACCATTGGGAACTTAGTTTTAAAAGTAGCAAGTTTTGGTTAGTAAGAAACTCTGTTCTGGCAGTGATCTTTCATGGACGTTTTAAAATAGCAAATGGTGTTGGAAAATTATGAAACTTTCCAGTCTTAAATTTCACTTGTCAAGCTTCAAAATGGACATATATTTCATGTCATTTCGATTTTTGGTCTAAGATTTATGACTGTCCAAAGCTTGATGTTAAATCTGGGAACAATTCTGAAGCAAGGTGGACTTTTCTTGAAATCTGTATTTTTGAGGTAATTTTCAGTAATGTCCCATATTTTTCCTATGAAGAGGACTTAAATATATTTCAATGGGCTTTAGAATCACCTCATTTCGATTTTTGTAGAATTAGTTATGATTTTTCAAAGTTCAGCCAAGAAATAAAATTTTCCTGGCCGCAGCCAGAAAATTCTTGGCTGCCTCCAGAAACTTTCTGTAATATCCCAATTTTTGATTAAGGGCAAATCATGATTATTGTGGATAATTATGAATTTAATTTGAATTATTACGTGTTTTATGGCAATATTAATTAATATGTCATAATTAGTGAAAAATTGGAAGAATGGAATTATGGGCCATAAATTAGTAATTAATGGAGAAATTAATTACTAACTATGAGAGAAATGAGAAATGTAATTAGAATGACTAATGGATGGATTAGAGAAGCTAATTGGGGATTTAGTGAGTGAGAGCCAATGAGGAGTGGACACATGGCAAGCTCACATGTGGGGAGGGATATGAGAAAAGTCAAAGGTATTTTAAAATGTTTTTTCTCTTTCTTCTTCCCTCTTAGATGCTGAAATGGTATGGGGGAGGGATGGAATTATCAATTTCTCTCTTTCTTCACTCCTCCTCACTCTCATCTCTCTCCATCTCTCACTCTCATCTCTTTTCTCTCTGCGGGGCGCCATTTTTGCAGCAAAGGGAAGGGAGAAAAGCTTTGAAAAGGTAAGGAAAATGATCTCTATTGCTCAAGCACCTTTCCTTAAAGTTGTTCCTTGACATAAGAGCTTCATTTTGATGGTAGTAGTTGGTCCATTGGTGCTGATTTGTGGCCACACAAAATTTTGGGAAGTGGTGAATCAAGAAACTCCTTTGGAAAAGTTATAGAAGTGAGTAAGACAAACTTTTCTATATAGGTTTTGTAGCCATTGGTTAAAGTTGGATTTTCTGGAATTTTTGGCCCATTTTCGAAAATGAGGGCCATTGTGTAATACCCCGAATTTTGAGACTTGAGGCTAGAGAATAAGCCTAAGATTAGTGGATTGCTAAGCCCCGGTTTAGCAAAATCCCAAATTGTGATTAAGGGTTGATGACTCCAAAAGTGGATGTCATTAGTGATAAACGGACCCTTTTGGAGATTATGGTGTGAGTTGGCACCCGATGTGATTCGTATGTGTTCTGAGCAGCGCCGAAACCCTGTATTTAAGTTCAATTATGGATTAACCTCTAAATTGACTTAAAATATAGGTAGGGCGCATAATATGGTGTAAATGAATGAGAAAATGTATTTGGTGGTGATTCAGTGTGAATTACCATAATCAGGGGCAAAACGGTAAAGTTACCGACCAATTGGTCAGTTACCGAAGAGGAAACTCATTGGTAACTTCAAGATCAATGGTTGAGATTGATTTGTGTATTAGATCAAGGGGTGGAATCCCATGTGGATGTGCCTAGGTGAGCTCATGGTTGATGGATCAAGATCATGACAAGTGGCAAGATTTGGACCCTTGATCTTGGGTCAAAGATTCAACACTCTTCCTTTCTTCTCTCTCCCTTACTTGGACGGTTTTTGGCCCTAAAAACTGATTCTCTACTTCATCATCTTCATTTATTCATCATCTCATCTCTCTCTTTTTTTCTCCATGGCGCCAAGTTAAGGGAAGGAAAGAGAAAGAAACAAGGTGAGTTTTGGCTTGTGTAATGGCTTCTAATGGTTAAAACCTCTTCACTAATCTTGATCATGTTGATGAGAGCTTCATCTCTATGGTTTTAGATTCTTGATTGGTGGTGTTTTGGAGCTTGAGCAAAAGTGGAAAGGTGAAGAATCAAGGGATTGGTTTGGGAAAGAGGAAGAGGTGAGTATTTGGAGCCTTTTGATCTAGGTTTTGTGATTTGTGGTTGAGTATTGTGAATTTCGAATTTTTCCCTGATTTTATGTGATTTTGAGATGGAGGAATTGCATTGTGTAGTGTGTTGCAAATGGTCTTTTATTATGTTTTATGACTATTGGTATTTGTTTGGAACTTTGGTTGGAAATGTTGCAATGTGGTGCATTGTATTTTGACATTGTGATGACATGTTATGATTATTGGTAAAACATGTCAATGTGATATAATGTGAATTTGGTTGATTTGGTATTTCCAATGGGTTCCTTGTGAAATTTTGTGTGGGAATGATGTTTGATATGAAAATTGGACCATTGGAAGCCAATTGTGCAAATCTGGAATTCTGTCTTTTGTAAGGCTGTTCTGGGCAGTCTTGTTGTGTGGACGTTTTGACTGGGCAAATGAAGTCAGAAAATTATGAAACTTTCCAGTCTTAAAGCTCACATCTCAAGGTTCAAAATGGACATATAATGTGTGCCATTTCGTCCTGGGAACTGAGAGTTATAACTGTCCAAAGTTTGTGGTCAAAACTGGATCCTGTTTTGGCACAATGTTAGGTTTTTGGTAAATCTGGACTTTTGTGCTGATTTCCAGTATTGGTCAATATTTTTCCTGTGTAGAGGGCTTGAATAGCTTTCATTTGGCTTTGGGATCACCTCATTTCGATTTTTCCTGAATTAGTTATGATTTTTGGAAGTTCAGCCAGAAACTGGATTTTCTTGGGCCGCGGCCCAAGGATGTTGGGCCGCAGCCCAAATGTTTCTGTGCGTCTCTGGACAGCCTTGGGCCGCAGCCCAAGGATTGTGGGCCGCGGCCCACCCCCAAAAATCAGTGTTTTGCATTTTTGAAAGGTGATCTTTGGTCAAGTGCTTCCCAAGCCTTTAGGCATATGTTTGGGCTTTAATTAGCCTCCTAAAGGTCATGAATGATAACCAACTTAAGTGTTTGAGAGTTAAAGAATTGGAAAAGGGATTTAACCCTATGTCCTTGTTTGGTTATAGGGTTTGATGTTCGCCCTGAACGTGGTTCGATATTCGCCTGGTCGTGAGTAAGCTGTGCTGGAGCTTACGTGGAAAGAGTGTAGGGAACATATCTCTTCTGCTTGTATTTGATATATGTGTTAATGTGTTGATGCATGTCTTAGCTTTGCATGGTTATGTGTTATTGAAGCTATGTTTCAATTTATGCTATGGCCATTAGTATATTCTTAGAAGCATTGAGCTTACAGATTTGTTATCATGATAGTTATGTGATGCAAGCATGTCATGCATTAAACATTTATCATACATGCATAGTGATATTGTTTTCCTACTGAGATTCTCTCGAATCTCACCCTCCCCTACTAACCTTTCAGACAGGGTAGTAGATCAAGGATATAGCGAGTAGCTAAGGGCGATGAAGACTTCCTTCGGTAGTTGTTTTGGTAGTTGGTTATCATCCCAGATGGGATATTTGTATTTGGATGTAAATATATGTATGAGGATGAGGATTTGTATTTGTATTAGAAGAGAATTGTGTAATCCCCATATGAGGGCTTGTATGGGCTAATGTGCCCTATGAAGCTTGAGTTAATGAAGAGAACCCGGGATTGCCGGGATTATTATATTGCGTACTCTGATATATTTAAATGTGATTTATCTTTGTGTAGTAATTGTATTCGGAATGTGAATGTGAGACCAGTTTATGAATGATTTCGAAAGGTGTTTATGAAAACCCCGTCTGGTAGATGGGTTTGTAAAATGTTATTTGTTTCTTATTGGTCTCTATTTCACTTAATTCGCGTATTTCGGATATAATTACAGCAGGGGGTTACACATTGGGAGTTTGGTATGGAATTGGTATGTTTGGAATGCATTTTGGATAGATAGAATTGATTGGGTTTGAAATTGTCAAGTTTGGAGATTTTGAGAGTTTAGTGTTTAATGTTACCCAAAAATAAAGCATGATAATGGAATAGGATTTTGGTGATTTTGACATTTCCATTGGATTCCTTGAGTGATTTTGTGTGGGGATAGCTTTGGTTGGGGTTTTGGGTTCATTTGGATCACTTGGGAAAAGTTGGAAATCTGTCTTGTTTGAGCTCTGTTTTGTGCAGTCAGTTTGGACGAGCGTTTTGAATGACCAAATGGTGTTGGAAAATTATGAAACTTTCCAGTCTTAAATTTCACATCCTAAGCTTCAAAATGGATATATATTTTGTGTCATTTCGTTTAGTATTCTAGGAGATATGATTGTCCAAAGTTTGGGATGGAAACAGAACTCTGTTTTGGAGTAGTGTTTAGTTTTTGGTGATTCTGTATTTGTGTAGAGATTTCTAGTAATGGGCCATATTTTTTCTATGAAGAGGACTTAAATACCTTTCATTTGGCTTTGGAATAACCTCGTTTTGATTTTTCTAGGATTAGTTATGAATTTTGGAATTTCAGCCAAGAATCAGGGAATTTCTTGGCCGCGGCCCAAACCTTTCTGGCCTGATTCTAGCCGCGGCCCATGAGTGGCTGGCCGCGGCCAGTGGCCTTCTGACCATATTTTGGCCGC
Organism: Inga laurina; assembly: GCA_963855925.1. Lineage (NCBI taxonomy): Eukaryota > Viridiplantae > Streptophyta > Magnoliopsida > Fabales > Fabaceae > Inga > Inga laurina. Next base: position 22,692,386 of record OY979713.1, read on the forward strand.
GGCCCAAGGAAGGGCTAGCTGCGGCCAACCCCTATGTTCCAGCACTTTGAGTTTTCGAAAGGAGATCTCTAACCTATTGTTTCCCAACCTTTTAGGGCTTTTATTAGATGCATTTGTGGCCTCTTAAGGGTCAATTATGATAACCAAATTTAAGTGTTCCAAGTTAAATAAGTCTTGGAATGGAATATAACTCTTCGTCCCTAATCATGATTCTAGGATACGACATTTGCCTTAGGCGGGAGAGACCGGTGCCAGAGTACGCCCGGAAGGATCAAGGTAGTGACTTTTCTCTCATGTTGTGTATGATGTTTTGGTATGCATAACTTATCATTGAATTGTGAATTGTGAATGTGCCATGGTCCATTACAGCGTGAGCAGGTCAGCGTGAGTCGTGTAGGGATTGACGCTGGTCATCTCTAGGTCAGCCGTTGAACTGCCGTTGTAATCGACATGGAACTATGTGAATCCGACCCGTGGGGCGGCGCTTGTTAATCCATCCGTGGGTTGTGAGTTTTGAATCTTGCATGTATGGCTTGTGTGATTAACTGCTTTATATGAATCCCAGCTGTGGTGAAATATATTGTGTGGATTGTTGTAATGCAATGCAGCGTGAGCAATCATAAGGGATGACATGTGTCATACCAACCATTGCCGTTGTAGTTGCCTTGTGTGGATAATGATTTGATTTCATGCCTTATTATTGTACATACTATGATTGATTTGACACTACGGAGATTCCTTAGAATCTCACTCTCCTAAAAACCATGTTTTAGACAGGGCAGAAGGATCAAAGGGAAAGCGGGCGACGAAGAGCGGATAGAACTCCGGTTTAGAAGTATATTTTGGGTTATTGATTATTATGTATATCAATTAGATGTTTTTGGGAAACAATTGTATATAATGGGATTGATAGTATAGTTTTGTGTAATCCCCAAGTTAAGAGTAATGAATTGTGAGCTTTGTGCCTTTGTAAACCCCTTACTAATGAATGGAACCCGAGTGTCTCTGGAATTTGCTTTATACTCTGATATTTATGAATGAAATCAACTTGTACAGGCCATTTAGTATTGAAATGTGAATATGAGACCGTCATGAACAGATTTTGTAAAAGTTTTTGTAAGCTATGATTTTGGGAAGTTTGATTTTGTTTAAGTCCCAAAATCATCTAAGGTCTCTAATTCTACATCAATTACGTGTTTATGAACTAAATCTCGGCCTTAATCGTGAAGGGGGTTATACTTTCTGTGCTGCTTCTGGCCGCAGCCATAAACTTTCTGTGCTGTTTCAACCGCAGCCAGAGGTTTTTTTGGCTACAACCAGCCCCTGTTTTTAGCACATTGTGATTTTGAAAAGTGGTTTTCAACCCAATGTTTTCCAATCCTTTAGGGCTTTTATTAGAGCCAATTGTAACTACTTAAAGGACATAAATGATAACCAAATCTAAGTATTGTGAAGTCAATTGAGTATTGAAATAGAGAATAACTCTTTATCCCTAATTATAATTATAGGATACGATATTTGCCCTCCTCGGGAGAGACCTGCGACAAAGCACGCACGGAACGAACCAAGTAGTGACTTTTCTCTCATGTTGTGTATGATGTTTTGGTATGCATAACTTATCATTGAACTGTGAACTGCATGTACCACGATCCATTACAGCGCAAGCAGGTCAACATGAGCCATGTAAGGATTGACGTTGGTCATTTCTAGGTCCGCCATTGAAATGCCGTTGTAATTGACATAGAACTTTATAAATCCGACCCGTGGGGCGGCGTTTGTTAATCTAGCCGTGGGCTGTGAGTTTTGAATCTTGCCTGTATGGCTTGTGTGATGAAATGCTTTATATGAATCCCAGCTATGGTGAAATATATTGTGTGGATTGTGTTGTGCAATGCAGAGTGAGCAATCATAAGGGATGACATGTGTCATACTAACCATTGCCGTTGTAGTTGCTTTATGTGGATAATGATTTGATTTCATGCCTTATTGTTATACATATTATGAGTGATTTGACACTACGGGGATTTCTTAGAATCTCACTCTCCCAAAAATTAAATATTTTAGACAAGGCAGAAGGATCGAAGGGAAAGCGGGTGATGAAGAACGGGTAGAGCTCATTGCTAAAAGTCTATTTTGGAAAAAAAAATTGGTTATCATTTTGTAAATCATTTGGATATATTTTGTTGGGAATTACATGTATATATTGGATAGTAATTATGTAATCCCCTTGTATGGGAAACTACTTGGGCTTTGTGCCTTGTATAGACCTTGAATTAGTAATTGAACCCCGAGTGTGTCGGGAATTTACTGTGTACTCTGATATTTATAAATGGAATCAAATTGTTCAGGCCATTTGTGTATTGAAATGTGAATAGAAGACCATTGTTAACAGGTTTTAGAAAAGATTTTATAAAAGCATGTTTTGAGCAAAACTTGTTGTATTAAGTCCCAAATCATTTACGGTCTCTAATTCCATATTAATTACGTGTTTATGAACTTAATCTCAGCCCAAGCGTGAAGAGGGTTACAGAAGGCACCTGAAACCTGAGGCTATTAGCCACAATGTACTTGTTTGATTCCATTTATTGCCACAGTTAGGATCTGTTTTTTAAATTCATGATTGTGTTAAACTCTGAGTAGTCCTTTATCTAGATTTTGGTAGTAGATGGCCTGAGGCCTAGGGTTTTCATGGAAATACATTATTATAGCTTATGAATTATTATGTGATGGATTTGGACCTACGATTGTTATATTTGTTAGATATGATTTATTTTGATGATGTCAAATATAGATGCAAAATATTAAGAGAAAAAAGTTTACATAATGTATTTATTATATACATTGACTAACTACTATATTTAGTGTGAAATATATCTTATAGATTAGTTAATAAAAGAAAGAAGATATCAAGTTGGATTACGGTGAATAGTCAAACAGAAGATTAAGAAGCTATTGAACAAAGAAGTTATTAAATATGGGGAAAAATAGAGAAAAGCAAGGAGTTATTGAGTTTGATCATTGGGAATGATCAAGAAGAATAAAAAGGAAAAAGAGAAAAAAATTAAAGAAAGAAGAATTTGCAAATATAATGAGAATATTAAGTGTCAAATTCTTAGATTTGATATTGGAGGTCTCTATGATCAAATGGAAGTTGGAATAGCTAAATCGGAGGTTAAAGGGCCTTATATTAAAGGCATATCAACTTCACTCAAGTGATACTTCATTATCACACAAGTTGCACCCCCAAAAGTGATTTTCACACTTTCCACTCGAGTGATTATCCAATGTTAGCATACTCTGTTCAGCTCTACTTTCGTTCAACATGAAAGATGTTCGGTAATTTGGTCATATCTCCCAAACCACAAATCTGATTGAGCTAAAACTTGTTTCATATCAAACTAGACTTCAAATACGACACAAAGACATCAAGATCATGCTCAATAAAGGTCAGATGGTATAGATATGAATTTCAGAATTGGACAATCATATAAAGACACCTCTCCAGACCAGGTGCTATAAATTTGATCATAATGTTCAGAACGTAACAAATTTGGAACTGGTTTTTATTGCATTGGAAAGAAGACTTAAGAGCTTTCTAGGGATAGGTCATTATCCAAATTTGGAGTTACATTTGAAGAGTTATGCCCACTAGAAGTTGACCTCTATGCCACATTATCTATGTTCTGAAAAGGAAAAGGGCACTCGAGTGATAGTAGATGAACTCAAGTGACGAAGCTTTAATTCCAAAATTTCAGCAAGTCACTCGATGGTGATTAGATCAAGTTAAGAGTTCAAAGATAAAATCACTCGAGTGATCGGGCACACACTTGAGTGATAGGCATCTCACTTGCAAGTGATTTGAGAGTTAGTAATCTTCTGATGAAGATCAATGTGAAGTCACTTGAACTAATCCATGATCACTTAAGTGATTTCTGAATATCACTAGAGTGATTGAGGAAATCTCTCGAGTGATAAAAGATCACTTTAAGCCACACTCGAAGTGATATTCTTCACAGATTTTAATCGACGTCTCAGATTTTTCAATATTCTTTCAAACTCATTTAAATCTTGATTATCGTGTTTCTAACCATTCCTAATCATCAATAATTAAGTTTACATGAGGATTACAAGTGATTAAACTTGGATTAGAACTCAACAGCCAAAAAGCAACTTTGTGTCAGAAGCTTTAACGGCTGCTTCCAACAGACATCCAACGGTCATATTCTAAGATGCTCAATAGGAAGAATGTGCTCAACAGTTAAATGCTCTTCATTAACTATATAAGGAGAGGCATTCAAAATGAACAAAGACAAGAGTTTATGCCTATAAAGTTGATATGATAATACTTTGAATCTTACCCGATCGAAGCTCTATAATCATACTCCTACCATATACTTCAGTGTTAATCATCATCTACTTCATGTAGAGAGAAATATGCTTTCATTGTAATCACTCAATCTTTGTGAGAGTTACAGTAACGGTTATTATGTAAAATCCTTCACTTTTCATAATATCATGTCAAATTCCTAACGGTTATTAAGAAATCACCGTAACCGTTTATAAAACCTAATGATTGTGATGTTAAAACCGTGAACTTTCTTTCAAGGATTCATTATGGTTGTTAATTAATTTCCCAACATTTCAAAATTTCAAATCAGTCCATTAGAACTGGTTTGAAGCTATTGAAATTTAACACCCTCATTTGTATTTTTGCTGTTTCCAAAGTATTTTTTGTCTTTTTCTCAAAATATAAATTATTTCTAAGGTATTTTTCTGCCATTGAATACTTATTTTGGAAATAAATGGTAAAGAGAACGAACATCTATTAATTAGTAAGGATAAATTTTTTGGTTTAAAACCAATTTGAAAAAGATTTTCTTAATGTTATTTATATTTGAAATTAGAAATTTTAAAGGAAAAATCCTATTTAAATCCAGCTATAATACTAAAATCTACATTTAGGACTATACTTTTAACAAATTCATAATTAAGCCAAGAGGCCTAATTTATAATTTCAGAATTTGGTGATTTTACCTATATGCTCTTTTGTGGCTGTGGTTTGTCCCTGACTTCAATGAGATACTCCCTATGGTTATATTTATAAGAGCCTAATGATTAAATTACGTTGTTTAAGAAAGTAGTTAAAAACAATAAATGTATCTGAAAAAAAAAAAAACCTTTTTTTTAAGTATATCCTTATTTATAAAGATGTGACAAAAAGAGAGAGAAATAGAGTAAATATAGGTATGACCCGATAAGGGGTGTCTCCATTTAGGCACTCTCTCCATTTAGATTAAATGGCACCGTTATTTTGTCTCTTTAGCCATTCACCTCTTGTTTTCTCCTGGAGTGATGCTGTTTTGCTCATAGGGATGATGTTGTATATATTTTAAAAAAAAAAAAAAAAACCAGACAAATTCTTCTCGGCATTCACCGTGGCCCATCCGAGTGTTTAAGGTTTCCTCACCGTTGGTCCCTGTGATCATCTTCGCCATCATCGATTTACATCATCATATGGAGAATAGATTTGAAGTTGGATTCTTCCATACCCACTGATTTCTTATTACTTAAAATGGTTTAATTGTACCCATTTACTTCACAAATTAAGTTTACCCTCTCCTGATTTAAAGGATTTGTGTTTTCAGTCTCATTCTCTAAAAAGAAATTTGATGCAGCCTTAATACCTATTGCTGTGCTTCTTTTATGACCATTAAAAAGAAGCTTCTTTTCCTAAAGGTGCATTTGCATTATATGTTTACTTTTGTAGAGTTCTAATGAAAACGTCCTTCTTAGTTCTTAGCTATCAGAGTGAGGTCTTAATGGCTGATCTTTGAACTTAAACTCTCACAATGGGCGATGGTGAATATTGAGGAAAATTTGTTTGAATCTTTTTTTTAATATATAACACCCTCCCTTTGCTCTATAGCAAAACGTCGTCACTCCATGGGAAAATGAGAGGCGGATGGCTAAGAGACAAAAAATGGTGCTGTTTAATCTACATAAAGAGAAATGGAGATACCCTTTGTCAAATGACGGGTATCACCAATTTTTTAATTAATGCAATTTATATAATTAATTTGGGGTAAGAATGAAAAGAAAAACTCATTAAATATTTAGATAATTCTTATCGAGTTCTTATAAAAATGACCAAGACAATTTAAATTTTGGATTCTTATGAAAAAGATCGGAGGAAGTATATCTTTTGGTTGCTTCTCCAATTCTCCAGCACCTTCTTCTGGTGCTAGCAAACTTAATTGTAGCAAGAAACATTAGTTAGGTTCGCTTTTGTACTTTTTGCCATAACATCAAGGGTTACGATGCAAATTTACTTCAGAAGTTTTCATTGAAGAACAATGTTATCCTGGAAGTTTTTTTAAGTTCAATGTCACTCCGGAAGTTTCAAAATGTAACAATGTTGTCTCATACCGTTAAAAAAACTAACATTAACCATTAAAAAATTGATATTAATCATTAATTTTTTAATGAAAAAGGGTAATATTGTTCCATTTTAACAATTCTAAGATAATATTGAATATAAAAAAATTTTCACGATAACATTGCTCTTCAATTAAAACTTTTGAGAAAAAATTGGCGGAGTCGCAATTTTGATAGGATCCTTAATCTTTTCCTCCTCTTTAGTTTATAATGTTTATAACTTATTGTTTATGATGCCTTTATTGAAACATTATTTAGGTGATCCATGTTTCGATTAATTTGCCTTCGCGGGGATAATTGTTTCTTCTTTACGTGATAGTGTTTTGCAATTTTTATCGTCAAAATGTTTTCTTAGTCGGAGTGTAGGGGTTCTCGTATTACCCATTAGATCTTTTTTTCTATTACTGCCCAATGCATATTAGATCATTTTACTTCATTCTCTTCGCCCAAAAGTTAATGGGGAAAAGATAAAAAAACATCATTTAAATTTTAAGATTTTAAATTAGTAATTTACTAAAAATTTAATTTGTTAATTTCTATATATTTTTTTTAATTTTATTATTCTTATTGTCAATAAAATCAATTTGAAATTTTAAAGTTTAAGTGATATTTTTTGTCTTTGTCCCAAAGTTTAAGGGAAATTTATGACAATTTTTTAAAATTTATGCTTTAATTTACAATAATTTAAAATTAAATCCAGTTGAAATTAGCCTGCACTTATCCTTAATTTTATTTCCTAACTACTAAGTGTCATTATAGTTTTTTAACAACATTAAAAAAAATTTCTGATTAGATCTCTAGACCTTTTTAAAAATTTGTTAAAAATATAGGTTTAAATTTATATTTTGACTGAATTTAAATAAATTTTTCCTATTTTAAAATTTTGTACCATAATATTAACCTTTTTTTGCCGGAGGTACTGATTAAATAATTAATCTAACCAATAACTGGCAAGGAAAAAAATTAAATTAGCGAAAAAGACACCTAAGTATAAGAAAGTGACTGTTCACTCTGTGGACTCTGCGACTGGGTCATATGCTTCACTGTATTGATTTCTTTACCTCAAGTCGCTCGCTCTTCTTCTCTCTCGCTGATGTGGTGAGCCCCTGCGAGCTCCGATCCACCTCTTGCCATCTCTGCTTCGAAGCGAGAGAAAAAAAGAAATGGGGTTCGCTTCCTTTATGGGTCGGGTCCTCTTTGCCTCCGTCTTCATCCTCTCTGCCTGGCAGATGTATGCCCCCATTTCAGATCTGTTTACTTTTCTCAATATTATTACGATTGGTACCCGACGACTTCGTTAATCAGTGTTCTTTTTCTTTGATTTTAACCGATTTGGAATATGTTTTTGTATCTGTTTAATTTCATATATTGTACTGATTTGTTTGTGGGTGTTATGACCTGATGTCTACTTCGCTAAATGCTGAAATATGTTTGGCTAGGTTTTTTAAAAAAAATTTATTCGGTTCTTTTTCAAAGAGTCAACCTGAAAGTCATTGGCAACTGCTTCGATTGCGTTTTGAAGTTCGATGCATCTTCTTCTATAGTTTGTTCTGGTGGTTGATTGTGTTAATGATATATTCTTATTATAGTTTGACACTTTTTCACAAATTTTTGAGCGTGCGGGGATGCTCAAGTGGCCTTACTGGATTTTTTTCACTGAGGCTTTCTCCAATGTTTGGAAGAATATTATCATTTTTGACAGCAAGAATTAAGAAATGGTGTGAACCTCTGAAGAGCCTGACTTGGTTGATTTCCCCACTGTTAGATGTAACTCGATATTTTGGCCTTGATTTTTTTTTTTTTTTGTTAGTGGCTTCAATTATATGAGAATATTGAGGTTTCATTACGCACTACAAATTTGATATTAAGTTGTATACAGCCACATTTTGAGAGATCTAATTTTGAGATTTAGTTGTATGTGTCTAAAACCAGCTTCTACACAGTTAATATAGAGATTAGAGAATAGAGAATTCACTTTCTCATTTCCTTCTGGAAAAGGAATATGAGACATTACGTCATGTTAACATATATATATACATATGAATTCTGAATGTTATTGATTATTATTTTTTCCACCTCAACTTGAGAATATAGCTAGGTAGGTAAATTTCTCATTAAATCCAAGTCCTCTTATCAGTCTTGTGAGGTAATGATGTTGTTACTTTATTTTTGTGTTAGTATATTTTTGTCTAACATGGTTTATATGCAAGTTTCTAACTGACATAATACTAAAGAAAACCTAACTGTGATAATTAGATAAACTGTTCTCTTTGGCTGATTTCATGCAAATGAAGATTTGAGTGTGTGATAATATTATCATAGCAAAATACAGCATTTGGCATTGATACAACCTGCATGTTACTAGATTTAATGAATTTGATGCCATTGGGGGACCTGTTGCTAAGGAATTGATGGTCCTATCTCTTTCTTGGGGGTAGTACTGTGTCATAAGTTTGAGAGGAAGCCTATACAAGTTTGGAGCTCAAGCAGTAAAGCAAAAAGTATCTCTGGCCTTTTCTGCTTTTCTAGGCTTTATTATTCTGGATTTGATTTTTGTGGATACTTGTTCCTTGGGGTGGTCTTTTAGCAACCTTTTCTGCAATTCAAAGTCGTTTTGCCCTTACTTCACTACTTAATGTTGGATTACTCGATTAAAGTTTATGTAGGTGTAAATTGACCCACATTCCAGGCCCGAAATGTTGGATAACTTGCTTAATCTAGCTTCGCTAATGCTTTCACTTTGTGTAGCTGTCTGTCACCTGTTTAGTTTGATTGCTTACAAATGAAGATGTAAGAGTGTAATTGTATTATCGTAGCAATATGCAGTATTTTGCATTGACATAGCCTGTTTGTTTCTAGGTTTAATGAATTTGATGCCAGTGGTGGACCTTTTGCAAAGGAGTTGATTCCCAAGCTCAGTGTTTTGAGAAAAAATTTGTCCTCCAAATTGGGGATTGAGATACCAAATATTGATGTAAGGCTTTGTTTTTATCAATTATTGTTTGTAGAGATCGGATTTCATTCTTTGTGACTTCAGTTTCCTTTCTAATTGAGGTGCCAACTACAGGTTCAACATTTTGTTGCTATTATAATAGTACTGAAGGGCCTTGGAGGCATCCTTTTTGTGTTTGGCAGCGCATTCGGAGCTTTCCTACTGGTAAAACCTTACTCTTTTGCTTTAGAATGCAAATAATTTGATGTTAATTAACTTTCTAAACATCTATGTAGTTCCAAAGCGCTGTAATCAGGATTGAAAAGTTTGTGTTTGCCTTGTAGCTTCTGCATCAGGCAATTACCGTTCCACTTCTATATGATTTCTACAATTACAAGCCTAACGAGCCCGAATATAGTCTGCTGCTGAATGATTTCATACAGGTTTGTGCAAACTCATGCTATTCCCTTTGTTTTCCAGCTGACGATGTCTGAAGTTTGAATGACCTTTTTTTACAATGCCGGGCTTGTTTTCCATTGCAGAACACAGCACTCCTTGGTGCCCTGCTGTTCTTTATAGGGATGAAGAGCTCAATTCTCAGGAGGCAACTGAAGAAGAAGGTTCCAAAAACAAAGACAACTTAGAGCAGAGATGCATTGATGTATTCTCAAGAACAGTTTTTTGACAGCCTGCTGAGTGGCAGCGTGAGATTTCTTTAAGCTTTCTTTATATGGTTTTGCCTCTTGTTCCCCTTTTTTAGCCTCTTCGGTTTGGATTAGATGCTTTGATTTGTTTGAATCGTACTTTATTGATATAAACAGTGGGCATATAATTAGTTCCTGGATACGCTTCAGCTCCCACGTTTCATTTTATTCTAATATTAAAGGTGAACTGAGATTTGGTATTAAGCAAGGCTTCTGTGTTGGTTAGACATTGCTTCTTCTTCTTCTTGAATTGAGGGAACGGATAAACACCAAATGAGAAGACTGTTACTGATCACAAATGGCTTAAGCCACACCAATCCTCTTCAAAAAAGGGCCTACAGCCATGTTACTTGTGCAGAATTTTTCATCACCAGATGATGTGGGCTGTTCACCTAGATTGTTTTCTTCCCCACTTATGTGGATATGACTGAAAAGATTGATGTTATTACTTTTATAAATAAACAAGAAATACAGAAAGAATTTGAGGAGTTGTGATGGAGAGCATGATGAAGTGAATCAGGCAAGTTGGGTTGCAAGATGGAAATGAAGGAATGAGGTGGTTGGAATTGAAAGTGGAACCAACTAACAAAGGTGGTCTCAAGAATCACAAGCCCAAAAAAAAACCGCAAAAAGAAAAGAAATGATCAACGGGATTGTTTGGGATTTAGCAAACAAACGTGTGCGCGGAGAGATGCATAAGTGTGCAAAGCCCTCAGCGTAGAAGTGGAGTTTAGATAGTGACATAATAGGGACGAAGGATTGTGAATTGGGGAGAGGATGAGTCCCACACCGATGAAACGAGGAATAAGAAAGGAAGGAGTAGGTTATAAATAGGAAGGGCGAGCCATGCAAAGCGCTTAAAAAGGGTCGGCTGGCTAAATATGCCACGCTTGCCCTTGATTGGCGAGTGCTGTATGGCTATCAAGACATATGGCCGACATAATTTGTGGGACCCTATAGGGTTGGCTCGCTTGGCCGACCCTCCTATGTTAGTTTAGATTATTTGTTTGGTTGTGTAATTGGGTAATGTAAATGTAATAAATTAGAATTACAACTGTGCGATCAAGGGTTTGATTATCATCAGGGTCACTTGCACGTGGAATTGCACTCCAGGGATTGATCATCATCACGTCCCCTGCACACGTTATTGCTTAATGTAAAGAAATAAACCTTAAGAAACGTCAAAAAAGTGTATTACAGAGAAGCGACAAAGAAGCAAATTACTCAATATAAAGAAACAAACCACAAGAAGCATAAAAAAAAAAAAGCAAATTGCTTAATGTTAGGGATAAACTATAAGAGGCGTCAAAAAAGCTCAGTGGAGAAGGAGAAATGAATTTTTAGAATCAACATAAGAATGATATAAGGATTTTTCAAATTTTGGTTGTTGACGAAGAACAGTAATCGATCCATGTGGTCGACCAACTTAATGAGAAAAAGTTTTGCTAATGTGGTAAATTGTTATCATCTCCTATGACTTTTCCTCTCTTTAATAAATACGAGTAATTAATAAAATAAATTAGTGCTGCAAGTAATATTCTCCGTTCAAAGAGACTTTCACTTCACATAACAATATATACAGATCCAATCTTGAGAAGAAAATACAGATCCAATCTTGAGAAGAAAATAGGGAAAAAAGATAAAAAAAAAAATTAAAATTATAAAATCTTAAATTAAATTTGTTACTAAGAGTTAATGAGGTAATGACGAAATTTAATAAGAAATTCACAACTTATTATTTTAAAAAAAAAATCACTGATTTAAAATTTTATAATTTCAAATTTTTTTTTTTCAAGAAAATAATCATATTCTATAAATAAAATCATAATATTGGAATTTGGAAGTTTTAGTTTTGCCCATAAGTAACCTCAACAGTAATTTTGAGTAATATTTAATTAAAAAGATAAATAAGAATCAGATCTTGGATACAATTGCTCTGTGAGTCAATCCGAGAACATCGCACATTTCTGGGTACAAGCTCTTCCTTATCTCCGCATACACTTCACCGATCAATTTCCTCTTTGCTAACTCCTCCCCCAGGCGCACCGAAGCCTCCATCACGCTCTCAGCGCTATCGTGCGCCGAATCCACAATCCCCATCTCCACCGCCTCCACCGCCTTCACCTTCATGCCCATCAACAAGACGTCGCGCAAGGCGGTCGACGACCGGATCTTCGATCTCAATCCAACGGCGAAGTAATCAGGAAGCGTTATCCCGAGGTACACCTCCGGCATGTACAGAACTCCTTTATCGCTTCTCATCAGAATATAGTCATGGCTCATCGCGAGCATGAGACCGGCGGCAGTGGCGTGGCCGGCGACGGCGGCGATTGTGGGCATCGGAAGGGAGATAAGCGCAGCGACAACCGGCTTGAAGGAATCGACCATGTGGTGGAGCCGATCGCGGGCGGCGGACGGAGAACCAGCGGCTTGGGCCCATGAGAGATCGAATCCGTTGGAGAAGAATCGGCCGTGGGCGGTGGTGATGAGGACGGAGCCGGGGGTGGCCTGAGAGCCGATTTGGGAGAGGGTGGAGAGAAGGGAGGCGATGAGGGTGGGATTAAGGCGGTGCTGGTCGTTGCCGTTGAGGGTAAGAATGAAGAGAGAACCTCGCTTCTCAAGAGTGCACATCTTCGTTGGGGATGGAAGAAAAAGTGAGCTCCGAATCTGAATGTCAAATATCAAATTTTTGGACTTTGGTCCTTTATACGAAGGGGAACCTTTTTTTTATCTAGATGGTTAAATTAAGATATTAATAAATCAGATTTAATATATTATAAAAATATTTTTATTATATATTATATATACACTGTTAAAATCTTGATCAAATAACTTAGATAAAAGTAACCCTCCCATTTTTTGAAAGAAAAGAACGAAAACGGATTCCAAATTTTGGGTATTAGGTTTTGACTTTTGGCTGAACCAGATCCCGCCATGTACCTAAATCCTATCCGACCTTATGATCAAAAGATCACGATACGCCACTTCATGGCGTTATTAAAAAATGAATATCAAAACCCATTGTTGTTGGGATTCTCGCGGACTGCCAAGCAAAAAAATTGTCCTCCAAATGGGGGGTTGAGATACCAAATTAGGGGTGTTCAAATCCGGGACCGGGACCGGGATCACCCACTCGCGGTCCCGGTCCCGGCTTGAGGCTGGGATTGAGAATTTGTGACCGGTCCCGGTCCCGGTCCCAGAAAAACCGGGACTATCCCGGGACCAAGATCGGGAATTCCCGGTTTGACACCAACACCTGATTTTTTTTTTTTTTTTTTTGCACAAAGAAAATCTGGATTGAGGAGACTCTTTGGGCTTGTGATAATAAAAGTCTTGAGCCCAATAACATATTACAATACAAGTCATTACAGAAACAAATATGATATGAGCCCAAATATGATAATAAAAGTCTTGAGCCCAAAAACAAAGAGCTCATTGCTCAACACGTCTTTAGAGACACCAAAAGTCTGATTCTAAGGAAGTTATTCAGAATGTTTGGTTGAGCGATTCGATTGCTTATAAGTTGCTTTTTAATAGTGATTTACGGTATACGAAGTAAGTATGTGAGAGGAGTTGTGTCTCGATTTACGTAAAAAGCAACTTATAAGTTTTTATAAGTTGAAACAAACATGCTTATTATAGATTTGCTGGAACAAAGAGAGCCTTCTGACAGATGCAGTTTAAAATTCATGCAAATACAAGCATTTATGAATTACACTTGGTGTGCTGAGCACAAACTCTAAGACCCCAGTAGTGCCTCAAACCACAGTAGTTCCTACATACACAAAGTTTCATATGCGTGCAAACTATTAAAAACGCTGACCACAAGAAACTAAGTTCCTTATCTCCAACAAGTGTTCATGATTTGATATATGGAGTGAAATACGAAGATTAGTCCCACAAATTTAATCAAATCAGAAGGGAAGGCCGAAGGGTAGTGCTAAATTATAATTGCAATTATGCACAACACAGCACTGACTATACCAAAGTGAATAATTACTATTTCTCAAGGATATCAAAAATTACTCCATATACAAAAACAGGATATCAAAAACATATATAAGCTATAAAATCCTATTTCTTCATTATCTGTACTCACTCAGAGGAACAACAATCTGATTTTTGTAACGAGTATAGCAACGAAGGAGAGTTGTAAATCAACTCACCTGAATGAGACGAGCAGCGATGGGAGAACGACGACGCGGCTGGAACTGGAAAGGCGACGGCGACTCGGCGAGGCTGGGAGTGAGCGTCGGCCGAAAGGAGACGAGACGAGGCGGAGTTGCAGGCACGAGACTTGAGATTGACTGATTGAGAGAGGCGGAGTCGCGGTCTTGCGGAGAGGAGAGGAGACGAGGCAGAGAGTGAAAGAGTCAGATCCTCAGAGTCAGATGACAGATCGCGAGGCGCGAGAGAGGAGAGGCCGAGCCGCCGAGGGATTGAGTTTCAGGGAACAGATCAACGCGAGAGAGGAGACTGGAGAGGCTGAGGGTCGACGGATTGGGTTTGAGGGGGAGTGGGGAACAGGGAATGAGGGAACTGGGAACGGGAAGGACCGAACACGGAAAGGAATGGGGAAAAAATTATTAAAAAAAAATAAATATCACCCCGAGACCGGGACCGGGATTCCCGAAGCCCTGCCCGGATCCCGTCCCGGTCCCGGGATTTTTACTCCCGGTCCCGGTCCCGGTCCCAGACTGACCGGGAATTTTTGATCCCGCTGCTACCGGGACCGGGACGGGATCACTGGGACCGGGATCCCATGAACACCCATATACCAAATATTGATGTAAGGCTTTGTTTTTATCAATTATTGGTTGTAGAGATTGCATTTCATCTTTGTAACTTCATTTTCCTTTCTAGCTAGTATTAACTCCTCCGCCTAACTGGATTTCAAACATAAATAACACATTTAAAGATAATAATTCAACAATCCACTCATTGCTTTCATTACATCCTTGATAACAATCACATTCACACTTATAAATTCAAGTATGTAAGCAGCAACATAAAGTTCATTAATCAAGTACAATAGCTTCAAATCAGCAACTCAAACCCCTAAATACCTCCTTGTAGAGAACTTTTTTTATAGTCCTTCTCCTCTCTTGATCATTAGTAGGCACATATATCTTCAATTCATTCTTACTTTTCACCCTAAATAGTGCAATATATAATTGACTCTGTATAAATACAGGCTTTCTAAAACGAAAATATTTCATTTTTTGATCTATATATAGATATGTTGCATAATGCAAATTGCTAATAATAATAATAAAGCTAAATTACATAAAACTTCCTTGAAATATTTACCGTGAACAAATAACCCTTTGAAAGTGAAGACTGCATGTTAGCATGTTTAAGGTATGCAAAAGAAGAATACATTGATATGACTCATCCTAAGAATACTTTAAGGTTGGGATATTCTAGGGCTTACACCATTTGTTGTACTCTTCTGCAGTAACTGGAACCACTGGGTGATGTTCCATAAGTCCCTGAATTTCCTCTATGAGTTCAGGCATATCCTACTCTCTATTGAGAATGTCATACAACAATTCTTCATCCTCCATACATCCCCCATATTATCTATTCCATTAAATCCCATAAAGAGAGTCTTTGTAAGATGTATGCCTCTGCACCAGTTGATCCTTCATACTAATGTCAGTGTTCTCATGTTCCATAAAGGTATTCTCCGCTGAACATTCTCCGCAGATGCTTCTCGGTAATTTGTGTTATCCATTTCTGCCTCAGAAGAGGATTCACTCCTCTTCTTTTTGTTGCTTCCACAAGCAAGGAGATCGGAAGGCCAGTCCTGTGGTAATTTTCGGTATTGAAGATCTCCCATGACGGAGCAGGTGAACCAGGCGCGTTTTCCAAGAGAGGGCAAAGTCATACTACCTCAGAAAGCATTTCTATTTTTAACAACTTTCTATATAGAAATGATGTGCTCATTGATTGCTTGAGGCTTTATCGAATCACATACTACCTTTGATTTTGAAATTTTATTGAATCACATGCTACCTTTGATTTTGAAATTTAGGATACTGCTAACTAATTTATATATAAGATATTGGTTAAAATTAGTTTTTTATTCAAGAGCTAATATCATTGTTAGCCCTTGCAATTTAACTGAATTTTAACTTTTGGTGCTTATAGTTTCAAGTTGTCAATCTTAGTCCCTATAGTTCATAAAATATTGGTTAGACGTTAACAATCCGTTATTATAATTTTTTTTATTCCAAGGGCAAGCCAAGCTTGATAGTTACAAAAGGTCTAGAAACTAGGCATCATAAATTGTTCTTCGTGCATTACACCGTACTCTACTGAAAATAGTTCTATACACCTAATGGTGGATGTCCCCAACTCCACATACTCGTGATCACATCTTTGTGCCATTCTTGCTAAATAGCCTGCACATCTGAGTCCTTCCCTGTAAGAGTGTGAGATCTCCAAATCCTAGTTTGAGTATATCAGAGATCTTATAGCCAAAATGTTCTCAAATAGAGGTTGTTCACTCCCACAATCTGTAAGTAACAAATCAATAGCCTGTATAGAATCTGTGAACAGTCTAATCTTGGTGAAACCTAACTTTTTACACAACTATAATCCACTATGTATTGCCTGGATCTCCGCAACAGTTGAGACATTGTATCCTAACTTCTGTTGAAAACCACATACCTAGTTACCTTGGTGATCTCGGATAACTCCTCCACACGTAGCGAGGCCTCTAGTATCCATGGATCCATCTACATCCACCCATACCCATCCTGGTTCTTGAGGGTACCAGCAGACTGCATCTCTTTCTGGGATATGGAATACTTGATGTCGAAAGCGCCCATTCTTCACTCCTTCCATGAGCTGATGAATGCCCATGTTTGCTATTACTTTCGATTGGTCTGCCTTCCCTTCGAGCACTTGTTTGCATCTATTCTTCTATAGAAGCCAGCATATGGTGCTGAACAGCTTTTGCCATGGCCATCGAGCTACTCTTGCATTCCCCAGTGATTGTTGTATATTCCATTTAAGCCATTCCTACCAGAACAAAAAATATAGTACAATATATATGGTTAGTCATAAAAGACCACACTCTCCTGGCTTGCTCACAATCTCTCAATATGTGAATTATATTTTCCTCACTCTCACACTTAAAGGGATAGATGTTTTGAACATTTAGATTATGTCTTGCTCTGAGTGTATTTGTTGGTAATCTCTCATGGAATAATTACCACATAAGCAATTTGACTCTTTCTGGAATCCCCCAGCACTATAAGCACTGCCAATGGTGTTTCTGTCTGTATTCTTGCTAATGATACACCATGTCATATGCTGATTTAACACTAAAGTTGCCATCAAATGACCTCCTCCACCATATTATTTCCTCTTCTGTGCCATATGAGGATCTATCATCATAATTCTATCCACAATCCAGCTAGGTAAGAAGCATTCCCATTTTTCTCTATCCCATTGACCCTCCTGTGTTACAAAGGATTGGACTGGCGCTTCAAGATCACATGACTGCCAGTTTCTTTAAATATTATGTTTCAGTGGTCTGTCCATCAGGCCCCAGAGTTCCTTCCATGCCTATGTCGACCACCCGCTTTCTAGTTTTCTGCCAATCCCTTTCTTAAACTCATCCCATACAATAAGGATACCACTCCACACTGTCGACTAATTCCGCTTTCTCTGAACCTGGGGTAATTTATTCTTGCCACATGCATATTTCTTACGTAGGCATTTTACCCATAAAGCGTCTGGTTTTGTGGTCAATCCTCAGCACAGTTTCATAAGGAAGGCTTTGTTTTGGCAATGTAGGTCTTTTATTCCCAACCCTCCTTCATTTTTCCTCTTCTTCAGTACATCCCATGCTAACAGGTGCATTTTCTTGGATTCCTCATGCTGATTCCAAAAGAAGTCTCTACTTAGCTTTTCTATTGTTGCCAACACTCCTTTTGGAATCAATGTTGATTGCATCTAGTATTGTGGAATTGCTGACAATACTGACTTGATAAGAACCGTCTTACTTGCCATACTTAAGTATCTTCCCTTCTATTTGGCTAGTCTTGATCTTACTTTCTGAATTAACGGGGCAAACGTCACTGTGACCATTCTTTTATGTAGCAACGGAACTCCTAAATATTTCCCAAGATCAACTATCAATCCAATCCCTACATTCTGGCTCATCTCATATGCTCTATTAAAATGTACATTTCTTGACACAAACATTCTGGATTTGCTCAAATTAATTTTGTGACCTGACACCTGACAGAAAATTTCCATAACATTTCTTAACTTTTGCATCTGCTTAGATGAGGCTTCACAAAATAGCACAAGATCATCAGCAAATAATAGATGAGATATCTACAGTCCCATGGTACTCAATCTCAAGGGTTTCTAATTGCCTAACTATACCTCTTGTCTGATCAATTGTCCCAAAAGTTCCATACATAATTCAAACATATATGGGCTCAGGGGGTCTCCCTATCGCATACCCCTTGATAGAAAGAAGGCTTCTGAGGCTACACCATTCCAAAGAACACTTATGGAAGTAGTGGATATACAACACATAATCAGCTTAGCAAATTCTCTTCTCAAGCCTAAACTATGAAGAGTGAATCCCAAAAAGCGCTAGTCTAGCCTGTTATAAGTTTTTTACATATCCACCTTCACTACTACATATCCCTTTTGTCCCTTCTTGTCTCTCATTGTATGAATTGCTTCATGTGCTATAATAATGTTATCACACCCTGTCTTCCTGCAATGAAGCTACACTGGTTCTCTGCTATGAGCTTATTCATAACTCCCTTGAGACGATTAGCAATCACCTTCGTAACAATTTTGGAGCTCACATTGCATAATGATATATGCCTAAAATCCCTCATTGATGTAGGATGATTAATTTTGGGAATTAAGACTATATTAGCTTGATTGATTGCTTGTATGTCTTCAGGATTAGCAAAGATCTTGATCACTAAGTCACATATTTTCATCCCCACCAAACTCCATTGAGTATGAAAGAAATGAGGATTAAGCCCATTTGGTCCCTGGGCTTTAAATGCTCCCATCTCTAATGCTGCATTCTTTATCTCAATCAGAGAGACTTCTCTTTGTATGAACTCCAATTGGTGTGATTCCAATAGTGGAAAGTTTGTCGGCCAAGGAGAGAAAGGTACGGAGGTATTCTCAGCCACATATAAGTTCTTATAGTACTCCACTACCATTTCCCACAATCGATCCTCCTCAGTAACCCAGCTGCCATTCTCATCTTGTAAGGCCTTAACTTTATTTCTTTTCCTTCTTGATTCTACACTAGCATAGAAGAACTTTGTGTTTCTGTCACCCCCATTTATCTATTTGCATCTAGATTTTTGAAACCATATAAGCTCTTCCTATAACGCAATTTTTTGATATTCCTCCCAAAGTCTTTGTTCAACTCTATAAAGGCCATTCTTGGAGCCATTAGTCTATCTTTCCAAATCTATTCCCTCCAGCCTTCGAATAATCCTTCTCTTCTTTTTTGCTACATTTCCCACTGCCCTGTCATTCCATTCTGTCACCACTTCCTTGAATGTTGTTTGGCCTTGGAGCCAATCTTTCCCTTCCCAGGAAGAATTAATGATGTTAGTAAAACCCTCTTCCACACACCAAGCGGCTTGGTACTGAAACTTTTTGTCTCTTCTATTACGGAAATTCAAGCTGTTATCCGCCACCACTACTACTCGGTGGTCTGATTTGAAGTGGAGATGATGGAAGGCTTTAGCTTGTGGGTTTTTAACTTCCTATTCAAAGTTACTAAACACCCATTCAAGTCTTTCCTTAACCCCTGTCTTCTCCCATGTGAATTGGTCTCCCACCACAGGTACTTCAATTAAATTACATGTGTTAATACACCTTTGAAACTCTTGCATCGAACTATTTATGGGTTGCCCCCTCCTTATCTTTTGGCTTAAGAATTGCATTAAAATCACCTAAGACAAGCAAGGAGGTCTTTATGGATTGATTGGTGTCGCACAATGCCCTCCACAGTTCTCGTCTCTTTACTGCATTAATATCTTCATATACAAAAGTCACTAACACAATGTCCAGACTACTTTTATCTAACACTCTATAGTGTAACATTTGAGTATTAAAGTGAACATATTCAATCATCACTTCCCAGTTATTCCATAATACCCAAATACCTCCTGCATATCCTGTTGCTTCCACTCTTACCGAATCAGAAAAAACCCAATTTCCTCACCACCTTATCAGCTCTAGTTTCACTAATCCTCAGTTCAATTAGGCACATCACATTAATTCCATACTTTTTTTCCACCTCTTTTAAAACCTGTGGAAGTGCTTGTCCGCCCGCTCCACGGCAATTCCAGGAGGAAACTATCATATTTAGTATATAAATAATGATAAGAAAAATAAATTATTTACTTATCTGGTGTTCTTGCTTCCTGTGTAACTTCTGCCCCCATTTGAGGTTTCAACTTCATCCTTGGCTTCGACATTGCCGCACTCAACATACTTCTTGTACCTTGCATCTGAAGCACGACCATTTATGTCCGAGTCACTTCACTATGGGGCTCTTGATTTTTTGATTCCCAAACATGTTGTAATGGTGCGGTAATCTCCTTTCCCTTCTGCTGGGTTTTTTTTATTTTCACTATCCCTTGTTTGCTCAATCACCATTGGTTCATTTGTCTCCAAGTACCCTTTTATCACATTATGGGTACGTTGGGTCAATGCTTTTTTTTTTTTGCTTTCCCTCCTTTTGATTTCTCCCTTTGATTTCCTTGCTAAAGCCTATATGTCCCTGTTGGCCTTTTTCTATGTCATTCCTCTTATTAGGCTTGGTGTTGACTTTATCTTTGGTTTCAACCCATTTTTTCATTCCTAATGTCATCCCCTTTTTCATTCTCGCCTACTCCCCTTTTTTAGTCGTCGCCCTTCTCTGACTCTCTAGCGTCTCATCTTCAACAAATCACCCCTTATTTTTTACCACTTCCTCATCCTTTCCTTCAAAGAAATTCAAATCTGACTTGGGTATCTCAACTTCTTCTAGGTTCGTACCCTTTAGCACCGCGAATCTGGAGTAGGAGACTCTACCTTTGGCCATACCTTCTGCAGATCGGCTCTAGCCTCTACCACCTGATCTGTCCTTTCCCTCACTCCTTCTCAAAAACCGTGCTTTAGATAGCTTCTGGACAAACATCTATTGTCCAAACTGTTCTTCCTTGGCCGGCAAAGTATTTTCTGATGACAATTTCAAGGCCACTAACACTGTTCCTGTCGAACTTCCTATTGCCATCGGACCTTCTGGTGCCACCCTCCATGGACATTGCTCCTTCCGATACCTGTAACGACCATAGGTAAAACAAATGAGTCCCAATCCCTCATTCTATGTTAAACAGGGCAGACGATGAGATAATTCAGGGAATTATTTTTTTCTGTAAGTTAAGTTCCACATAGATTCTGGCAAACCGGCCTCTATGAATTTTAGCTTCTTCTTCCTCTATATTTTCAATCATGTTCATGTCCACTCTGAGAGTTTTCCCAATCACATCTCCTAGTTTCCACATACACTCCTTATTATAGCACAGTAGAGGAATGTTTGGAATTCTTACCCAAGTCACCACTTTACCCAGTGGATTATGGAATGGATCGAAATATGGTGGCCATCTCTGCATTAGAATTGTAATGTTGTCCCTAGTTTTCTGGATCCTTAAGCTTTACCATATAATAATTATTGGGTAAATCAATTAAATCAAACCCATTAATTTTCCAAATCTTGCTAAAGTGTTCCTTCAACCTATAGAAGTTAATCTTAGCACCCATAATTGTAATTATCAGTATGTTGTTCCATGGTCTCGCCCACCTATTGTATTCTTCATGTGACATAGCCATTGTTGGGTATACATCCATAAGTTTCCTCAGTTCTTCTGGTGGTTCTGGGATTTCCCATGATTGGTCCATAAGATCGGATAGCAATGGGTCATTTTCCATGCTTGAGCTACCATATGCTACCCCATTGTATTCTGTTCCCTTAAAGCCTAGCAGCGAGTCCTTGTATGAAAGCCCTTGGTCAGCCTTTTTTGTCAACTTGACCGTCTCCTCTACTTCCTCTTCGCATTCCTCCGCTTCAAGCATTCTATCAGAAATAATTTCATCTTCTTTGATCTCCTTTTTATATTTCTTCACCCTTCCTGCAGTAGCTCTAGTCTCCAATGCTTTGTCTGGCAGCGTTTTTTGGACGTCGAGATCATCCATAAGAGTAGAGTTATTTGACGCGTATTCCAAGAAAGAGAACACTCAGTTCACTAATTTATTATATATTATGAACCTAAAATCTCCCCGTTATTATAATTTTAACGAATTTTGGTTTTGATCTTTATATTTGAAGTTATATCAAATCCTAGTGAAACTCAATGATCTAAAACCAACTATTTGAAAACACTAGGACCAAAACCAAAAGTCATTAAACTATGAGGATTGATGTTGATAACTAGGGATATTTGATTTAATGGTGGACCACCTATACTACAAAGTGGGTGAACAAAGTTCGAATCCTACCTTATTTAAAAAGATCCATTGGAAGAGGTATCATAGTCACAAAACCTCGATTCAGATTAACTAGTTGCTCAGATATCGAATAATAAAATCAACGTTGATATTAATCCTTTATTCAATTTGTCTTAAGGCTTAATTTTTTCCACAGTTGTCCTTGATGTATCTTTCTGTGAGTCATTTTTACATTTTAGGAAAGTTTTTTCTTGTGTTTTATGGGATGATTTCCAATCAGGGCTGCGCTTAAGAAATTATTTAATGCTTCTTTCTCATTTTTTATATATTACTTTTTCATATTTTTTTTAACAATATAATGATATTTATTTAATTGTCCATTAGACTATTACCTAACATAAAATGAAATATCTTTTTTCAAAAATCTAAATTATAAAAATACATTACAAATATAAAGTTATCATAAAATTTATAACTCAAAGTTTCAAACATTATAAATTAAACCTATATCACAATTCAACACATTACAAACTAAACATAAATTCCAAATCAATTATTAACATTTAACACAATCAACACATTGTTAGGGAGGGAGTGTTTTTGTCTTTTTTTTTTAAGAATTTAAGAATTGTAAAAAATAAATACTGGCTAGATCATAGGTTAGCGGTTAACTTGTCATGGGTTCAGGTTATGTAGGGCTAGACCAAAAAGACTCATATCAAAATGAATCCAATTTTTCATAACCCAACCTTCCACATGCTGAATGTAACCCCCCTCGCGATTAAGGCCGTGATTTACGTTCGTAACACATAATTAAGTTTGAATTAGAGACTGTAAGATGATTTGGGACTTATTCAGATTAAACTTCCCAAAATCAGGGTTTTCAAAAACTTTTTCAAAACCTTATCATAACAATCTCATATTCATAATACAAAACAAATATGGCCTATATCGGTTGGTTTCATTCATACATATCAGAGTACAGCATAAATTCCCAACACACTCGGGTTCCATTCATTAATAAAAAGGGATTTACACAAGGCACAAAGCCTACAATTCATACCCTTTTTCTTGAGGATTACACAAAATCTACTATATACAATTGATTCTACCAAAAATATCCAAAAGGTATACAATGATAACCAATATCCAAAATATACTCCAAAACAGGAGTTCTAACTGCTCTTCGTCGCCCGCTTTCCCTTAGATCCTTCAGCCCTGTCTAAAATATTTAATTTTGGGAGAGTGAGATTCTAAAGAATCCCCGTAGTGTCAAATCAATCATATAATGTGCAATAGTAAGGCATGAAATCAAATCATTATCCAAACAAGCAACTACAACGGCAGTTCAACGGCAATGGTTAGTATGACACATGTTATCCCTGACGATTGCTCAAGCTGAATTGCTCACGCTGTATTGCATCACAACAATCAACACAGTATAATTCACTACAGCTGGGATCCATATAAAGCATTTCATACCGCAAGCCATACTAGCAAGATATACACAGCCCACGGCTGGTTTC
The DNA here is from genome assembly GCA_963855925.1 of Inga laurina. Taxonomy (NCBI): domain Eukaryota; kingdom Viridiplantae; phylum Streptophyta; class Magnoliopsida; order Fabales; family Fabaceae; genus Inga; species Inga laurina. The sequence goes on from OY979713.1 coordinate 22,716,484, forward strand.
ACAAACACCGCCCCACAGGTCGGATTCACAAGATCCATGTCGATTAAGACGGCAATTCAACGGCCGACCTAGAGATGACCACTGTCACTCCTATACGGCTCACGCTGAAGTGCTCACGCCATAATGGACCATGGTACACAGTTCACAAGTTCAATGATAATTATGCATACCAAAACATCATACAAAATATGAGAGAAAAGTCACTACCTTGATCCTTCCGTGCGTGTCCTAACGTCGGTCTCTCCCGAGTAGGGCAAATGTCAAATCCTATTTTCACAATTAGGGACGAAGAGTTATTCTCTATTCCACGACTTAATTCACTTTATAATACTTAATTGGTTATCATTATTGCTCTTTTAGAGTCATTAAATACCCCTAACAAAACTCCTAAAGGGTAGGAAGAACTATCCCAAAGATCCCCTTTTGGAAGCACAAAAACTCATTTTTCACTGCTTCACCTCGAGTGAAAATAGCCTCACTCGAGCACTGGTACGGACACTCGAGCACGAAATCCTCACTCGAGCACAGGTACGGACATCACCTCAAGCACAAGGAAGTGAAGACAGAAAGCACATGCCCGAGAGCACAAGAATTTTCTCAGAAAAGGATCACTCGAGCACAAAATCCTCACTCGAGTGAAGGCCAAATGCCTCACTCGAGCATCAGCGAGTGAAGTCCCGGAAGTGATAACCCGAGAGCATAAAAGAAATGGCAGTAGCCCAAATGGCTCACTGCACTCGAGCACACACGGCTCACTCGAGCACGATACCCATACCCACGAGTGAGAAGGCACACTCGTGCACTTACCCGCGAGTGACAACCCGAGAAGCAAGTCCTTTGGTGTCAAATGCACTCATCACTCGAGCACAAGGAGGTTCACCCGAGTGATATTCATCCCTCACTCGCGAGTGAGGCTATGCTTGCTATGACCAAGGAAGTGCAATAAGAACACAGAGAGCAAGAAACGAAAATTGCACTACCGCACTCGAGCAGAGTTCATCCCTGCTCGGGTGACATTCATCCTTCACTCGAGCAGACCCCAGAGTGCTCGAGTGAATCCCTCAGATACCAGAAAACGCAGAAAACAGAGGCATTTCCCCCAACACTTGCCCAATAGATTCCTATGGACACAAAACTTAACCCAAAGCCATTCCCACACAAAAACACCCAATAAACTCAATGGAATCCTCAGAATCATCAAAATCCTACTCCATTTTCATGCTTTGGGTTTTGGGCAACAAATTCAACAAAACACCAATCTCAACCAAACTTCACATTTCAATTACCAATCAATCTATCTATCCTAAACTCATTCCAAAACACCATTTTCATGCCAAACATACCAAATGAACAGTAGCATCCAATTTTTGGATTCAAGCCAAAATTTCAAGAATTTATAAACTACTTCAAATGGCATGAAACTTAGATAGATAGATTAGTTTCACTCACCTTATCAACTTCTCCAAAGAGAGTTCTTGATTCACCACTTTCCAAATTTTCGTGTGATCACCAACCACAACAAATGGCCAAACTAAAAACACCAAAATGAAGCTCATCACTCAAGGATCAACATTTATGAAAAGAACGTGAGCAATGGAGATCATTTACCTACTCAAATCACAAGCTCTCTTCCTTCCCTTGCCTTCAACAATTATCACCCAAGAGAGAGAGAACGAGAGAGAGGTGAGAGATGGAGTGTAGAGAGGGATGAAATGATGATGAGCTACTCCCTCCCATGCCTCCAGCCGAAAGAGAGAGAAGAGAGGAGAGAGAAATAATTGTTTTATCCCATTTAACTTTCTTAACCTCTCTCATCGTGACACATGTCACACTACCATTGACTCTCACCAAATAAGTCACAAATTAACTTATTCAATCTCTCCATTAGCCATTTTAATCACACATCCCATTTTCTCTTTGTTAGTAATTAATTTCCCCATTAATACCACTTCATGGCCAATATTTCCATTCTTCCAATTTTTCACTAATTATGACATATTAATGAAAATAGCCATAAAACACATAATAATTCCAATTAAATTCATAATTATCCATAATAATCATGATTATCCCTTAATCAAAAATTGGGATATTACACTGAAGGGACTTTTTCCTTTAGCGTTTTGTAGTATATTTGATACCAAACGGAGCAGTAGACACAACCGAAGGCTAAATAAAGGGAGAGTTACACTGTAGTCCCATGGAAGCTAATATACGAAGAAATGGTCCCAGAAAATTCTGAAATTACTCTCAAGTCCATGGGACCATTTTGTAATAAATTGAAAATGGCAAAAGACCAAGATACCCCTATCTGATAAATAGAGATAAGGAAGGGAAAAAGGTGTGAAATGCAAAAACAAACAGCTCCAGAAATGGCATGAAGAACGAAATGAAGATCAAAAGCAAAGGTTGAAGAGTAAGGTAAGGAATTGATGCTAACAACTCTCTTTTCTTCATTATTCCATTTGACTCATGTTTTCCATTGAGTGGTTAAACAAATTTTAGCTTGATCCATCTTCGTTTGGTCCTGAAAAATGGAAAAAGCTGACAACTTTTGTCATTTACTGTCCTCTAGTTGCTTGGAAACTAAAAAGGTAGATCTAGTAAATGCAATGGATTTGCTTTGGCTGTGGTTTAAATGTATTTTGGTATGATTTAGTATACTCTTTTTTTGTTGTCATTATGCTCTATTTTCTGGTTCACTGTGCTCTGTTTTTGTGATAGAAAAGCTAAGGAATGAAGATGGGGGTAAAAGGATTATGGCTACATAACATGATTTACGTAAGAAAAAATGTGTTATTAGTAGAGGCAGCGATAGTTGTCAATGGAGGCTGCTAAACTTGTTAATGACAACTATATGTCAAGTGTAATTTTTTTTTTCAACTATAGGTTTTGTTGATTCATCTTCATTTTGGTCTTGAAAAAATGGAAAAAGTTGTCTGCGTTTTGTCGACATTGTCCTCGATATGCTTGCAAACTATAAAGGAATGCCTAGTAAATGCAATAGATATGCTTTGACTAAGGGTTCAATGTGTGTGGCTATGGTTTTGCATGCTCTATTTTTGCTGTCATTATGCTCTATTTTCTGGTTCATGGTGGTATGTTTCTGCAATAGAAGAGATAAGGAATGAAAATGAGGATGAAGGGTTTGGGGCTACATAATCTGATTTGCTTAGGAAAAAAGAGTTGTTAATGGGAGCAGCGATAGTTGTCAATGGAGGCTCCTTAACTTGTTAATAACAACTAGAGGTCATTTAAATGTTGTTTGTGAGAACTAAAGGTTTTTTTATTGATCTTTGTTTTGATCATGATAAATTGAAAAAGACTGTCTGATTTTTGTGGGCATTGTCCTCCATATACTTGCAAACTATAAAGGAAGGCGTAGTAAATGCAATGGATATGCTTTGGCTAAGGTTTCAATGTGTTTGGGTGTGGTTTTGCATGCTCTGTTTTTGCTGTCATTATGCTCTATTTTCTGGTTTATGGTGGTGTGTTTCTGCAATAGAAGAGGTAAGGAATGAAGATGAGGGTAAAGGGTTTAGGGCTACATAACCTGATTTGTGTAGGAAAAAAGAGTTGTTAATGGGAGTAGCGATAGTTGTCAATGGAGGTTCCTTAACTTGTTAATGACAACTAGAGGTAATATTTAAATATTTTACTTGTGGTGTAATGGTGTTTGGAATGTGTTTGAAAAGTTTGCTATGTTTTTTGGTATTTTGTGATGTTTTTAGTCATTATAAGTAGGATTTAATGAATAAGGTATGAAATATGTGTGGTTGGAGGTCCTGATTATGTAATAAGAATGTGTTGTTAATAGAGGCTGCAACATTTGTTAACAAGGCTGGTGAAATTGTTAATGACAACTTTTGTGTGCAGTAGACAGCAGTGATGGCTACCACGTCTGGTAAGAATCTACTATGTTTCCTTCATATAGGGGGAAGGTTTAGAGTCACTAGAGATAGTGATTTAACATATGTTGGTGAACCGTCAGATCTATAACCATTAACAACTCTTCATAACAGAATAAATGTGTTAACAACTCAAGGAGCCTTCATTGACAACTCAAGGGACCTTCACTGACAACTCATAGTGCCTCTATTGACAAGTCATTAAGACTCTGTTGACAACTCTTCATAACAGCATAACTGTGTTAACAACCCAAGGGGCCTTCCTGACAACTCAAGGGGCCTTCAATGACAACTTGTGGTGCCTTCATGACAAGTCATTGCGACTCCGTTGACAACTCTTCATAACAGCATAACTATGTTAACAACTCAGTCAGCCTACATTGACAAGTCAAGGGCCTTCACTGACAACTCATGGGGCCTCAATTGCCAAATAAAGGAGTGTCCACATGTGACTATGACCACCTAATTAATATGGAATATCAACAACATAGGAAATCTATAAGTATACGCACATAAACTCATTTTCCAATGTCATAATATCTGCATATATATATATATTAACAACTGCATTGGCATACATTAACAACTCCATGGGGCAATAATGACAACCCAAGGTCCATTCGTTGACAACATAATTTAAGTCAGATTAAAACTTTCAATACATGACTGTGGGATACACAAATGCCAACATAATTGTATAAATATATATTTATATATACAATTGCATGGGCATACATTGACAACTCCATGGGGTAATAATGACAACCCAAGTTCCATTCGTCGACAACATAATTTACATCAAATTAAAACTTTCAATACATAACAGTAGGATACACAAATGTCAACATAACTGCATATATATATTAATAACTGCATGAGCCTCCAATGAAAATTTTAAGTCCACACATTGACAACATAATTTACAACTGATTACAACTTTCCATAAATAAAAGTAGGATACCAAACCATATTTTATCTAACCTTCATTTACAGCTGAAAATGCATGCACACAGCAATTTGAACTTCATAACAAGTCTGCCGCTCTCTTTTCCCACAATAGAGGATATCATTGTTTTAAACTCTTCTAAATTTGTTCCTTCCTTAATGGTTCTAAATCTGAAAGTTCCACCAACAAATGTTAAATCTCCATCTCTATTGACTTCAAACATTCCCCTATATGAAGGAAACATAGTAGATTCTTGCCAAACGTGGTAGCCATCACCGTTGTCTACCGCACAAAAAAGTTGTCATTAACAATTTCACCAGCCTTGTTAACAAATGTCGCAGCCCCTATTAATAATACATTCTTACTACATGATCAGAACCTCCAACCACACATATTTTGTAACCCCCTTCCGTAATTAATATTCAGAATATGTAATTTAAGTGAAATAAAGACCAACAACAATAAAAAATCATTTCAAAAACCCATCTACCAGACGGGGTTTTCTCAAATACATTTCGAAATCATTTATGATCTGGTCTTGTAACCCCCTTCATGACATAGGCCAAGATTTGAGTTTATAAACACGTGGTTAATGTGGAATTAGAGACCATAGACGATTTGGGACTTAAAGAGAGTAAATTTCCCAAAATCAGGGTTTTGAAAAAACTTTTTCAAAACCAGTTCACAGTGGTCTACTATTCACATTTCAATACACAAATGGCCTGTACAAATTGATTTCATTCATATATATCAGAATACAATATAATTTCCCGACATACTCGGGTTTCATTAATCAAATAATGGCCTACAAGGCACAATTGCCTATAGAGTTTCCCATAATTAGGGGATTACACAAATACTATCCACTATGTACAAGTAATTCCCAACAAAATGTATCCAAATGATTACAAAATGATAACCAAATATTCCAAAAGTAAAACTCCTTGCTTGGAGCTCTAACTACTCTTCGTCGCCGCTTTCCCATGGATCTTCATCCTTGTCTAAAAATTTGTGTTTTTGGGAGAGTGAGATTCTAAAGAATCCCCATAGTAACAAATCACTTATAATATGTACAACATCAAAGCATGAAAGTAAATCATCCATAACACACAGCAATCACAACAACAGTTGCAACGGCTGGGGTAGGTATCATAGGCATCGCCCCCTACGATGGCTCACGCTAAACTGCTTGTTGTATTGCACATTCACATTCACATATCACATATATCACCACAGCTGGGATCTATATAAAACATTTCACAACACACAGTCCCACGGGCAGGATACTCAAACAGGAATCCATGATTCCACAATGCAGCCTCGGTACTTACAGCGGCAGATACAATGGCCGGGGTAGGTATCATGAGCATTGGCCCCCCTACGACTGCTTACGCTGAACTGCTCGCGCTGTAATGCATTATGGGTGATAACACATTCACAATGATAACGTGTATACCAAGTATCATACACAACATGAGAGAAAAGTCACTACCTTGATCCTTCCATACGTGTCCTAGCACCAGTCTCTCTCGAGTAGGGCAAATGTCAAATCCTATATTCATAATTAGGGACGAAGAGTTAATTCTCTATTCCAATCCTCAATGACTTCTTAATACTTAATTGGTTATCATTATTGCTCTTTTAGAGTCATTAAATACCCCTAACAAAACTCCTAAAGGTTGGAAGAACTATCCCAAAGATCCCCTTTTAGAAGCACAAAAACTGATTTTTCATTGCTGCATCCGAGTAAAGATGGCCTCACTCGAGTATTGGTACGGAAACTCGAGTGATAGTACGGACTGCACCTCAAGTGCTAGAAAGTGAGGACAGAAAGTGTTTGCTCAAGAGTACAAGAACTTTCAAAGAAAAGGATCACTCGAGTGAAGAAGACCTCACTCGAGTGAGAACTTAACAGTCGTAAGTGTTAAAAAGCACTCTTGAATTTTAAACCCAAGTGACAATCCGAGACGAGAGTTCATGGTGTCAAATACACTTTCACTCGAGTGAGAGGGGGATCACTCGAGTGAGAACCCATAACACTTGCAAGTGAAGCAACACTCTTGCCTCTCACCCAGAAGTACATTATGAAAATCATACACAACACTCGAGTGAACCCACCCTCACTCGAGTGATGTTCATCCTTCACTCGAGTGAACTCACTCTCACTCAAGTGATTTTATTAGAAACCAGAAAATGCAGCAAAACTAACAGCTCTTTCCAACAATTGCCCAAGTGATCCCAATAGACCAAAAACTTCTACTAAAGCTACTCCCACACAAAAACGCCCAAGGAATTCAATGGAATCATCAGAATTATCCAAATCCTACTCCATTATGATACTTTGGTTTTAGGCAACATAATCATCCAAATTCCAAAATCATACAAACAATACCATTTCAATCCCAAATCAATCTAGCTATCCCAAAACTCATACTAACATACCATTACTATACCAATAACATGCCAAAAGCCCAATAACTCTTTTCCAAAGAAAATGGGCCAAAAATCCCATAAATTCAAATCTTATTCATTTGGCATAAAACATAGATAGAAGGATTGGTTTCACTTACCTTATCAACTTTCTCAAAGACACTTCTTGATTCACCAACCTTCAAAATTTTGTGTGGCACAAATCAGCACCAATAGGCACACTATACACATCAAAATGAAGCTCTTCATTCAAGGAACAACATTAATGAAGAGAACTTGAGCAATGGAGGTCATTTACTTACCCAAATCTCAAGCTTTATCTTTCTCTTCCTTGCCCAACAATGGCTCCTGAATGCAGAAGAGAAGAGACAGAAAACAAGAGAGAGAGAAGGAGAGATGGAGTGTGTTGGAGAGAAAGAAGAAATGATCACACACACCCCCATATCCATTCAGCCAAAAAGAGGGAGAGGGAGGAGAGAGAAATCATAAAAAAAAATCAGTTTGACTTTTCCCTCACTCTCTTCACATATGAGCTTGCTAAGTGTCACACTATCATTGGCTCTCATAAAGGTAAACACCCAATTAGTCACTTAAATCCTCCATTAGCCATTTAATCACACTTCTCATTTTTTCCCTTAGTTAGTAATTAATTTCTCCCTTAATTACCAACTCATGGCCAATAATTCCATTCTTCCAATTTTTCAATAATTATGACATATTAATTAATATTGCCATAAACACATAATAATTCCAATTAAATTCATAATTATCTACAATAATCATGATTAGGCCCTTAATAAAAAATTGGGATATTATAGGTCTCACATTTACATTTCCGAATACAATTACTACACGAAAATAAATCACATTTAAATATATCAGAGTACGCAATATAATTTCCGGCCAAGCCCAGGTTCCATATATTAACTCAAGTTTTATAGGGCATATTCGCCCATATACAGTTTCCCAAATAGGGGATTACTCAAACTATCTCATATACATAATCAAATCCTCCTCCACATATACACAACTAAATCCAAATACAAATATCCCAACTATGATGATAATCAACTACCAAAATGACAACCCAAAGGAGTCCTCGTTGCCCCTGGTGCCTGCTTTATCCTCGATCCACTACCCTGTCGGAAAGGTTAGTGAGGGAGGGTAAGATTCAAGAGATATCAGTAGGAAAACAATATCAATATGCATGTAAGATAAATGTTTAATGCATGACATGCTTGCGTTACATAACTCATGCTCACAAAATGATAAATTTGTAAGCTCAATGCTTCGAACAACATACTGATGGCCATAACATAAATTGAAACATAGCTTCAAATTACACATAATCATGCAAAGCAAAGACATACACCAACACACTAACACAGATATCAAATATATGCAGGGGAGATATGTTCCCTACCCTCTTTCCATGTAAGCTCCAGCTTCGGCCGCTCACAATTAGGGTAACCACCAAACCCTATAATCAAAATAAGGACATAGGGTTAATCCCTTTTCCAATTCCTTAACTTTCAAATGCTTAAGTTAGTTATCATTCATGACCTTTAGGTGACTACTCAAAGCCTAAACACGTGCCTAAAGGGTTGGGAAATACTTGACCAAAGACCATCCTTTGAATCCTCAAAATCCCCTTTTTAACTGTAGCACTCAAGTGAAGATGACCTCACTCGAGTGATGGATGCCCTTCACTCGAGTGATAACCTCCTCAAGCACTCAAGTCCTACCGAGTTAAGCTCCAAAAGTGCTTACCTGAGAGCACAGAAATCCCAAAGTCAAAAGTGCACTTGAGCACAAAGACCCTCACTCGAGTGATAGCCCAAAACTTACGAGTGCTAGCTTACACTCTTGACAAACCAATTTCAAGTGTTTGGCCGAGAGCAACCTCTTAGAACACAACACATATTCACTCGAGTGAGCCATAGTGCACTCGAGTGAAGACCTACTTCACTCACGGGTGGGGAAGTACACTCTTGCTTCTTCCACAAGCAAGTGCAACCAAAACTGAAGGGGAAAGGGAAAATATGTTGCATCACTCGAGTGAGACCCCTGTCACTCGAGTGAGGCAGTATCAGAACCCAGAACGCAACAAATATTAGAATTTTCCCAGACTTAACCAATATGTTTCCAATGGTCCTCAACTTTTAACACAAGATTATTCCCACACAATTTTACAAAAGGAACACATTGGAAACCTCAAAATACCCAAAATCATATCATAATAACATTTTTCCCCTTTTGGTCACAATCCTCACACACATTACCTAATTCAACCACTTTTACTCCCAATGCTCTAAATCAATTCTAATGGCATCAAAACATACTATGACACCATTTCCAACACAATACACTAACCAATTCATCCATTACACAACTATACAAAAATTAGGGCAAACACCACAATTCACAAAGCTTAACCAAAAATCAAAAACTTAGATCAAAAGGGTACAAATACTCACATCTTCCTCTTTCTCGAGCCAAATCCTTGATTCTTCATCTTTTTACTTTCCTCAAGCTCTCAAAACACCTTCTTTCACAAATCTAAAATCATAGCAATAAAGCTCTCATCACTATGAACAACTTTATAGAAGATGATTTAAGCAAAAGATGACATTAACTAAGCTAAAGCTCACCTTTTCTATTTCTCTTTCCTCCCAAGCTTCAACAAAAATGGAGGAAGAAGAGAGAGCAAGAAAGCCATGAAGGAGGACCAGATTTTTTGGCTCCCCACACACACATAAACTGACTTAAGGGAGAGAGAAGAGAGAGAAAAGCTTTTGAAACATTGACTAATTCTATGGTCCATATTGTGACACTTGTCACAATCTCACCACACCTCCCATGAGCTCACATAGACTCAAATACATGGGATTCCACCCTTTGATCACTACACAAATCAATCTTAACAATTGATCTTCAAGCTACCAATGAATTTCCTTTCGGCAACCGATCAATTGGTCGGCAACTTTACTGTTTTGCCTCTGATTATGGTAATTCACACTGAATCACCACCAAACACATTTTCTCATTCTTCTAGCCATAATATGCGCCCTCCTTATATTTGAAGTCAATTTGGATGTTAATCCACAATTGAACTTAAATACAGGGCTTTGACACTGCTCATAACACAAATGACTACAATCCACTTCATATTCTCCAAAAGGGTTTATTTATCACTAATCACATCCACTTTTGGAGTCAAAATCCCTTAATCGAAAATTGGGATATTACATATTTAACACCTTGTTCATTAAATCCCACATAATGTCGGGTTTGTTTTCCATTGCAAAACACAGCACTCCTTAGTGCCATGTTGTTCTTTATAGGGATGAAGAGCTCAATTCTTAGGAGGCAACTGAAGAAGAAGGTTCCAAAAACAAAGACAACTTAGAGCAGAGATGCATTAATACATTCTCAAAGAACACTTTTTTGATAGCCTGCTCAGTGGCAGCATGAGATTTCTTTAAGCTTTCTTTATATTGTTTTGCCTCTTGTTCCCCTTTTTTAGCCTTTTCGACTTGAATTAGATAGTTTGATTTATCTGAATCATACTTTATTGACATGAACAGTGGGCATATAATTAGTTCCTGGATATGCTCTAGCTCCTCCAAATCATTTTATTCTAATATCAAGTTGAACTGAGATTTGGTATTAAGCAAGGCTTCTATGTCGATTAGGCATTGCTTCTTCTTCTTCTTCTTGTTGAACTGAGGGAATGGATAAACACCAAATGAGAAAACTGTTCCTGATCACAGAAATGGCTTAAGCCACCACCTATCTTCTTTATAAAAGGGCCTACATCCATGTTACTTGTGCAGAATTTTTCATCACCAGATGATGTGGGTTGTTTACCTAGATTGTTTTTTTCCCTACTTATGTGGATATGACTGAAAAGATTGATGTTATTGCATTTAAAAATAAACAAGAAATACAGAAAGAATTTGAGGAGTTCTGACGGAGAACATGATGAAGTGAAACAGGCAAGTTGGGTTGCAAGATGGAAATGAAGGAATGAGGTGGTTGGAATTGTAAGTGGAACCAGCCAACAAAGTGGGTCTCAAGAATCACAAGCCCACAAAAAAACAAAACGAAAAGAAATGATCAATGGGATTATTTGGGACTTTAGAGTGTGTTCGGATACTTCTCCAAAAGTGCTTTTTTTTTTTTTTTGACAAAACCTTGATTTTGGAGAAAAGTCATCCGAACACCCCAAAAAACTGCATAATCCCTTTTTCATTCAAAACCTTGGTTTAGGGCCAAAACCAAGGTTTTGACATAATCTATTTTTTTTTCACTTTTTTCTTATGTGGGCCCCACTCCACTCACTCTCTCCCATCTTTTTTTTTTTTTGAATTTTGGTGTTCTCTGGGTACTTTGTCAACGTTTTTTTTTTAATTTTAAAATTTTAATGTCTCCTCCTATTCTTAATATAAAATCTATTTATCTAATTTGATTATATTAGAAAAATTAGTTAAGTTAATTAACATTACATATAGACAAATTTATTTCATTTTTAGTATTAATTATGAAATTTAATGTTAAATAATGGGTTAAAATGCATCATTTTTAATGCCATCAGGGGTTTTCTTCTCTTATAATTTAATGTCGTTAGGTGAAATTTAACGGTTTTGTTAAATTTGGATCTTAACTATAATCTTATCTTTATATGTAATTATCATAAAAGTTAATGTTCTTTTTAATAATTTGACCATAAAAAAAATTATTTTTATTATAACATCCAAACAGTCCCTAACATGCAAACAAACGTGCGCGTGAGAGAGATGCATAAATGTGCGAAGCCCTCAGCGTACAAGTGGGGTTTAGATAGTGAGTAGTGACATAATGGGGACGAAGGATTGTGAATTGGGGAGAGGCTGTGGGTCCCACACCGATGAAATGACTAATAAGTAATAAGAAAGGAAGGAGAGGGTTATAAATAGGAAGGGAGTGCTGTATGACTATCAAGACATATGGCCGGCAAAAGTTTGTGGGACTGGCCCCGTTGGCCCACATTCTTTTTCTAGATTCAAACTTTTGCTTACTATTGCAGCAATTTTGTCTCTCAACTATGCGTTTGTTAGTGGTGCCCACGAGTTCGATCATCATCAGTCACTTGCACATGGTATTGCTAAATGTAAACTTGTGTCAGCATGTTAAACAAACCACAAGAAGCATTAGAAAAGTGTAAAGAAATAAACCTAATAAACCATATAAAGCATAAAAAAAGTGTAAAGAAATAAACCGTAACTCCTTAAGAAGCGTCAAAAAGAAATAAACTATAAACCATAAGAAGCGTAAAAAAAGCTTAGTGTAGAAGGACACATGAATTTTTAGAATATTCTCAACAACATAAGAATGATATAATGATTTTCAATCATGCGGTATAAGGTCGACCACTTTGGTTAAAATCAGAGATGAAGCTAAGCTTACTTGCCCTGGATATAGGAATATCTTATCATAATCCTACATGTCATTCTAAATTTTGATGGCTTATAAAGTATAATAACACTGTTTAATCTATATATCCTATTTAATGGGATAAAATTTTGTTTTTGTGGTAGTAAATTATAATAGAAAATAATTAGATCAAATTCCTTGTATCTATGTCATTAAATTTTCCAATAATATAAGATCATGTGTCATATTTTTGAATTATTACCATTTAATTATAAACTCATATAAAAAAATAAGACACATTATCATATGTGATTAGAAAACTTAATAAAATAGATATAAAAAATTTGACGTAAGATAGTCTAATTGTTATAGTCTATTATGACTTTCCTCTCTTTAATAAATAATTAATAAAACAAATTAGTGCTGTAAGTAATATTCTCTTTGCTAAAAGAAACTTTCATTCACTTCACATAAACAATATACATAAAGATCTAATCTTGCGAAGAAAATAATTATATTCTAAAAATAAAGCATAATATTGGAATTTGGTAGTTGTTGTTTTGCCCATATGAAGTAAACTCAACAAGAAATTCACATCGTTCCCACGTTATTGGATTATTAGCGTGTTTGGAACAGCGTTTCGGAGCCCAATAAGCCCGATTTTGGGGCAAAAAGCCCAATTCAAAACGCACCACGTTAATGCTGTGTTTGGCACAGTGTTTTACAAAAAAAAAAAAGCCTGAAAACGCAACTTATTTTTTAAGCCCAAGACACCCACTTTTTTTTGAAATAAGCTGGAGCTTATTTTTGTACACAGATTTTGGGCCCCACCTGTTACCCACTCCCCCCCTGTCCACACATCTTCTCCTATTAATTCTACACCTTTTTCGTACGGGAAAAAAATTAAATATTGATTGTAACATTAAATTTTGAGTTAAAGTGTAAATAGATTCAGTAAGTTTTTAATTAGGAATAATGTTGTCCTAATTTTTTTTTGGTTCAAAGTATCTTGAAAGTATTAAAATAAAATAATATTACAAATAATATTATCCATTATCTTTAAAAATAGAATAATCTTCAACCCGTATGAATCACATTCGTGACATGATTAGAGATCGATTTGTACGGGACATGTGATCCAATTAGTTATGTAATATTTTTATGTGAAATTATGTATTTTGACATCACATTTTCTAACTTCAATTTTTCCACTAATTTTTAATTCAAAAATTAAAAATTAAAAAATCACTTATTCAGATATCTTCCTGGGCCAGATGATATGTTACTGTTGGATATCGCATATATGATCTATCTAAAATTTGAAGAATATATAAATGCCCTTCAAGTTTTTACTTTTAAAAACGCACTTATACAATCGCTAATCCAAACACATTTTGACTTATGAGAAATCACTTATTCAACCGCTCATCCAAACATAAATCACATTACAAATATTGACTTATTTATTAAGTCATTTTTAATAAGCCCGAATTATATAAGTCATGTTTTCTACCGCTATCCCAAACACACCCTATAGTAAATATGAGTAATAGCAGTATTATTGTATCAAAGAAAAAAAGCAATAGCATTATTTATAGCGTGTTTGGAACAACGTTTCGGAGCCCAATAAGCCCGATTTTGGGGCAAAAAGCCCAATTCAAAACGCACCACGTTAATGCTGTGTTTGGCACAGCGTTTTACAAAAAAAAAAAAAAAGCCTGAAAACGCAACTTATTTTTTAAGCCCAAGACACCCACTTTTTTTTGAAATAAGCTGGAGCTTATTTTTGTACACAGATTTTGGGCCCCACCTGTTACCCACTCCCCCCTGTCCACACATCTTCTCCTATTAATTCTACACCTTTTTCGTACGGGAAAAAAATTAAATATTGATTGTAACATTAAATTTTGAGTTAAAGTGTAAATATATTCAGTAAGTTTTTAATTAGGAATAATGTTGTCCTAATTTTTTTTTGGTTCAAAGTATCTTGAAAGTATTAAAATAAAATAATATTACAAATAATATTATCCATTATCTTTAAAAATAGAATAATCTTCAACCCGTATGAATCACATTCGTGACATGATTAGAGATCGATTTGTACGGGACATGTGATCCAATTAGTTATGTAATATTTTTATGTGAAATTATGTATTTTGACATCACATTTTCTAACTTCAATTTTTCCACTAATTTTTAATTCAAAAATTAAAAATTAAAAAATCACTTATTCAGATATCTTCCTGGGCCAGATGATATGTTACTGTTGGATATCGCATATATGATCTATCTAAAATTTGAAGAATATATAAATGCCCTTCAAGTTTTTACTTTTAAAAACGCACTTATACAATCGTTAATCCAAACACATTTTGACTTATGAGAAATCACTTATTCAACCGCTCATCCAAACATAAATCACATTACAAATATTAACTTATTTATTAAGTCATTTTTAATAAGCCCGAATTATATAAGTCATGTTTTCTACCGCTATCCCAAACACACCCTTAATTAAAAAGATAAATCGCGATCAGATCTTCGATACAATAGTTTTCTGAGTCAGTCCCAGCACATCACACATTTCTGGATACAAACTCTTCCTTATCTCACCATACGCTTCACCGACCAATTTCCTGTCTGCTAACTCCTCCCCCAGGCGGACCGCATCCTCCATCAGGCTCTCTGCGCTATCGTGCGCCGAATGCACAATTCCCATCTTCACCGCCTTCGCCGCCTTCACCTTCACGCCCCTCAACAAGACATCGCGCAAGGAGGCCGACGACCGGATCTTTAATCTCAATCCAACGGCGAAATAATCAGGAAGCGTCATCCCGAGGTTCACCTCCGTCATGATCAGAAACCCTTTATCGCTCCTCATCAGAACATAATCATGGCTCATCGCGAGCATAAGACCGGCGGCGACGGCGTGGCCGGGGAGGGCGGCGATTGTGGGCATTGGGAGGGAGATAAGTGCAGTGATGACCGGCTTGAAGGAATCGACCATGTGGTGCAGCCGATCGCGGGCGGCGGACTGAGACCCAGCGGCTTGGGCCCAGGTGAGATCAAATCCGGTGGAGAAGGATCGGCCGTGGGCTGTGGTAATGAGGACGGAGCCGGGGGTGGCCTGAGAGCGGATTTGGTAGAGGGTGGAGAGGAGGGAGGCGATGAGGGTGGGATTAAGGCGGTGCTGGTCATTGCCGGTGAGGGTAAGAATGAAGAGAGAACCTTGCTTCTCGAGAGAGCACATCTTTGTCGTGGATTTTAAAAAGAGTGAGCTCGGAGTATCGACTATCGAATACCAAATTATTGTTGTATCAGTGTTTTGGAACCGATCGGTCGGTCTGGCCCGGAATCGGGGCCTAAACCGGCTCTAATGATCGAACCGGTTCACTCTGTTAAAAAAAAAAAAAAAGTTGATTTTTTAATATTTTTTAAGAATTTCATATTAATAAGTTTAAAATATTCAATTTCTCACCATTTTAATCCCGATTTAGTTCCAATTTGACTCCGATCTGACCCACTAACCCTTAATGCAATACCCGATCGGTTAAATACCCCATCACAGTTTTAATACCTTAGTTGTATGGTCTTGACTGTGGAAACCATATTTCTCATGCACTAAAATCCTATCCGTCCATATGATCAAAAGCTAACAATACGCCCACCGTGAATTTTTGGATAATCTGAATGGACATGATTTGACACTAATAATCACAAACTTCAACTAGCCTATGTAACTACAAAAAAAAAATAAAAAATAAAAAATAAAAAATAAAAAATAAAAAATACAATGACTTTATAATAAGGTTTACAAAAAAGGGAAAATCATTGAAAAAGAATTTTAAAATAAGGAAAAGATAAAAATGTGATCTGAATTTACATATTCCTCTAGAGGTATTAATGCCTAAATTGGAATTTTTCAAATTGAAATGAAACTACATAAGTAACCCTAGCAGTTTTTAAAATGAAAATAGTGAGGGAGGCGTTATAAGAGCGGTTGTGCGTGATACATTACGGTTCGACACCGTCATTTATTCTGGACCTATTATAACAGTTATAATATAACAATCGTTATATATTGATACTTGATAGGGCCTTGATATGCTCATTGATGTGATAATAATTAACGAACACACGTCAACAACCATTATAATACATGGTAATACTTGTATCATACATAACGGCTCCGCTTTAACAACTGTGATATATAGTTGACATAAATAACAGTTATCAGCTAAGAACCATATTTATAGTGTCATACATAATGGTTTCTGTAGCATCTAGATTTTTATTTATAGGATATAATTATAATTTAAAAATAATTATGAATTTATTAGTGATTTTTGGGATAAAAAAGAGAGGGAAATTTGGTTTAAAATATATTATAAAAAAATCATCATTATAAAAAAAACAATAATAATAATAATAATATTATTAAAAAAACGAAAAAAAAAAAATCAAAGTGGGCACTGAATTTAAAAAATAAATTAAAATAATAATAATAGGCCGCCTACCCCCAATTAATCACACCACCGTTTTTGGTAGTGGTGTGATAAGAAAGGGGAGGGGGTATTATTTAAGAAAAATCCCTGAAAAGGAACCTCAAAAGTGTGAAAAGATAGAAAGGTGTTTCAAAATTGAAAAATCCTGTAGAGATGTTTTTGATTGATAAGAGATTTTTAATTTGGAGAGCAAATGACTGAAATGACCCTCTCTTTATCAACACCCTCTGTCTGTCTCTCTCTCTTCTATCTCCTTCTCCTTCTCCCTCCCTCCCTCATCTTCTTCATCTTCGTCCTCGTCCTCTAGCTTGTGACAGAGTTATTTGCTGTTAGTGAGCGGTTTTTGAGGAGAAAAAGAGTGGTGGGGATCGATTGGGTTGGTTGCATTGAGAGGGAGAGTGGGTCCGTAATGGGTGTAGTCCATTTCATGAGGAAGGAAGGCATCGACAAGGCTTACAATTCTGCCCTATTTTTCCATTGAAGTAGAGAAAAGGTGGACTGTTCTGATGGCGAAAAAATGCCAGAGAAAAAGAACTTATATATGGGTTTCCTAACTTATGACATTTAGATAGTTTCCTAAATTCAGATAACTTTTTTGCAAGTTTAGATAAGTGTTTCCCCATATTCCCTGGAATGTTTGTGAACGTAGTAGGCAAAATCCCATGAAAATGTTAAGAGTTTCCCTATTTGATATAAAGTGTTTATCAATATTTTATAATGATTTCATAAATTCAAACAAGCATTTCCGCAGGTTTCCCCATAATTTTCTCAGCTTGCTTGACAAAATCCCTTAAAAATCTTAAGGGTTTCCCCATTTGAGATAAGTGTTTATCAATGTTGTATAAGGATTTAGCAAATTTAGACAAGCATTTCCATAGGTTCCCTCTCATTTTTCTCAACTTGGTTCAAGATCCCCTGAAAATATTTTTGTTTTCCCCATTTGAGATAAGTGTTTAACAATTTTCTTTAAGGACTTCGCACGATCAGATAAGCATTTCTGGACGTTCCCCTCCACTTTTTTCTCAGCTTGCTTGGAAAAATCCCATGAAAAAATTAAGGGTTTCCCCATTTGAGATAAGCGTTTATCAATGTTATATAAGGATTTCGCAAATTTAGACAAGCATTTCCGCAGGTCTCGCTCACATTTTTTTCAACTTGGCAAACAAGATCCCCTGAAGATCTAATAGTTTTCCCTATTTGAGATAAGTGTTTGCCAATGTTTTTTAAGCGTTTCATAAACTTCGATAAGCATTTCCGCATGTCCCTCACATTTTTCTCAACTTAGTAGACAAAATCCCTTAAAGATCTAACGATTTTTCTCATTTGAGATAAGCGTTTATCAATGATTTTTATGTGTTTTGCAAAATCGGATAACCATTTCCACAGGTCTCCTAACATTTTTCTCAACTTGGTAGACAAAATCCCTTGAAGATCTAACAGTTTTCCCCATTTGAGAAAAGCGTTTATTATTGTTTTTCAAGTGTTTCGCGAGTTCACATTTCTCACAACTAGCACAATAATGTCGCCTGATCTTTTCGTTTTTTTTATCAATTTCTTATTACCAGTTGTCAATTTTGTTTATGTATTTATCAACTTTAGATTAGCATTTCCACAGTTTCCTGTACTTTTTATCACCTTGCACTACAAAATCCCTGACACTTGCATGATTTGTCACAATATCGCTTAAGCGGTCATCATGAAATGATTAGATTTTCCTATCTGTAGATAAGCGTTTCACATGTTAGTTCACAACTTTTGCAGCTTTATTTTGTAAACACCATCATGCCATGACAGTGCAATTGTCTTTTCAGATTCTATCAAAAGAGGACAATATCCTTCTTCTTCCACCCTATACATTAGTTTCAAATTAAAGGAGTGGACAACCTATACCCAAAAACCCTAACATATTGACATCTAGGCCTTATAATGGGGTATGACCTTACATAAACAACAATGGGGAATAAAATGACAATACCAAAAAACCAACAACAACAAACATTATTCTAACATTTCAATGACAACAGGATATTAAGAAAGTGCTTCACCCTCATAGCTCAAACTCAACAAGTTGCAAATCAACATTCACAAGATTTGATAAGGGTTTTCTCAAGTTCTGACAAAAGTTTTACAAGGTCGGATACCAATAAAGCCTGCTAATTGAAATCTCCCAACTTTTTGTCAATGATTTTATCGGTGATAAACCTTCCCTGCACTTTCTGGATAAGATTTAGAACAAAAAAAAGATCTCCCAAATCAAATAAAAACCTGAAATTCCAAATTCAAAATAATCACCTTCAAATCCTTGCCATACTTGGAATTCTCAGGATAACATCGTTCCTCCTTCGCTCCTTCAACGCCCCTGATTTTCTCAAATAGGACATTCAGTTAGTAGTGCCGGAGAGCTCTTGCGCCATGTGACTGAACGAATTCGACGGCAGGGACAAGATCCGACGGCTCGTAAACTACTGCTGGAGACCCTGTCACAAGCTAGAAGATGAGAACGAAGAAGATGAGGGAGGGAGAGAGAAGGAGAGAGAGAGAGAGAGATAGACTGAGGGTGCTGATAAAGATAGGGTCATTTCGGTCATTTTCTCTTCAAATTGAAAATCCCTTATTAGTCAAAAGCACCTCGGCAGGATTTTCCTATTTTGAAACGTCTCTCTGTCTTTTCACATTTTTTAGGTTCATTTTCAGGGATTTGCCCTATTATTTATAAATAACCCTATCCCTTCTTCACTTTGTCATAGAGACGAAGTAGTGAATTCTGATAGGAGGGAGTCATAAAGTCCCAATTTTTATTTCTTTAGAGATCAATAAGGTACTCAAATTCATTTCTGATCACAAATTTTCTTTCATGAAAATGTTCTAAATAATTTTTTCTTTCTTATGATAGTAATTTCATACTGATTAGAGAAAATTTTAAAATTAGAATTTTTGGACAAATTTAAGGTTTGTTAATATAAGGCTATAGAAATGTAGAGGATGATTAATAGTTAATTTTAATCAAGTTACTTTTGTTATTTAGTTGGTATATGATTTTATAATGAATTTTATATATAATTAATCTATAAATAATTCTATATTTATTTTTATCCAATTAAATTTAGACTTAATAATTTATTTAGGTTATTGGAGTTATTATTGAAATTCTAATTAGTTTAGTTTTGTAGATTTTGGTGTTATATGAAATTATAAATTATAATTTGATATTAGAAATTAGAGTTTAATATGGTTTTAATTATGTGGAGGTTTCAAATATTATTTAATAATTGGGTTATACTCATATAAATTAGAAAAAGAGATTTAATTGATTTAGAAGGTTAATATTAATGATTTTATGACTATAGGTATGTTAAAGGTGAAACTTTAATTTATAAAATCGGGTAATTGATGTGAGAATATGATATGGAGATTATTTAAGGATTTTAATGAGTAATTTGGGCTTATGAGGAATGGTTTATAGTTAAGGATTGTTAAGAAAACTGAAATATTTGAGGATAATAGTTGTAGAGGAAATTGGATTTTAGGGAATTAAATTTGTATAAATTATTTATTTTAATGGTGGTTGTGGTTAATCAGGATCTACATCGATAATGTAGAGTTTTCTTGTAATCGTTGATTGTTCTTGTTTTATTACTCAAGTTAAGGTTAAGCTTGGAGCTGAGGTAACCCAGGTTAATTTATTTTATATACTTGTTTTGGACTGTAAGGTGTTTTCTAAACCTTACTTTCATCTATACTACTTGTATGTTGTTTTGAAAGATTATATGTATATTTGAATATAAACCTAGTTGAGTTAAACAACGTATTTTCCAACCAGTATATATGATGTAATATCCCGAATTTTAATACTTGAGCTTAGAGATTAAGCCTGAGGTTAGTGTACTGCTAAGCCCTGGTTTAGCAAGAGTCCAAATTGTGAATTAAGAGATATGAAATGTGTTGATGGTGATTTAAGAGGAATTGCCATAATCAGGGGCAAAACGGTAAAGTTACCGACCATTTGATTGGTTGCCGAAGAGGAAACTCATTGGTAGCTTCAAGATCAATGGTTAGGATTGATTTGTGAAGTTGAGTAAGGGGCATAATCATGTGTATGTGTGTGCATGTGAGCCCATGAGAGTTGAAGTGAGATGGTGACAAGTGGCAAGGTGTGGACCCTTGGATGAGGCATAAGTGTATGAGACACATCATCATCATCTCCATCTCCTCTCTTCTCTCTCCCTCATTTTCTCTCTCTTGTGCGGAAGCCATGGAGCTTGGGAGAGAGAAAGGAAAAGTTGAATTTAGAGGTAAACAAATGGCTTCTATTGCTCAAACTCTCTTCTCTAATGTTAATCCTTGAGTTGAGAGCTTTACCTTGGTGGTTGTAGTTTCTCCATTGGTGGTGATTTGAGGATCACGAAAATATGAAGTTTGGAGAATCAAAGAGTGTCTTTGAGAAAGTTGATAAGGTATGTGAACCCAATCTTTCTATCTATGTTTCATTCCAAATGATTAAGTTTGGAATTTCTGGAATTATTACCCTAATTTCGAAAATATGGGTCAATGGGTAGTTTGGCATGTTATGGTTATGAAATGGTATCTTAGAGTGAGTTTGGAATAGATAGATTGATTGGGGATTGAAATGATTGAAGTTAGTGATTTTGGAAAAATGATGATTGTGATGCCCTAGACCAAAGCATGTAAATGGAATGGGATTTTGGTAATTCTATTGATTCCATTGAATTCAATGAGTGATTTTATGTGGGAGTAGCTTTGGTAGAGGTTTTGGGTCCATTTGGATCAATTGGGCAAAAGGTAGAAGATGTGGTATGTTTTGCTGCGTTTTCTGGAATCTGATAGATTCACTCGAGCAGACATGGGTGTGCTCGAGTGAAGGAGGAACATTGCTCGAGTGAGGGAGATCCTGCTCGAGTGATATGTGAGTTTTCCCTTGTTTTGCTTCGAGTGCACCTGGGTTTTATGAACAATTCTCGAGTGCATTGCCTTGTGTTCGAGTGAGCGAAGAACATGCTCGAGTGAGATGGGGTCTGCTCGAGTGATGGGTGTATTTGACACCAGGGGACTTGCCTCTCGGGTTGTCACTCGCGGGTAAGGTGCACGAGTGTGCCTTCTCACTCACGGGTATGGGCACCGTGCTCGAGTGAGCCGTGTGTGCTCGAGTGCAGTGAGCCATTTGGGCTGCTGCCATTTCTCTTGTGCTCTCGGGCGTGTGCTTTCTGTCTCACTTCCTTGTGCTTGAAGTGATTTCCGTATTTGTGCTCGAGTGAGGGCATTTGTGCTCGAGTGAGCCTGCTTCTGAAAACTCCCTTGTGCTCTCGGGTGTTCACTCGCTGCCTCTCACTCTCTTGTGCTCGAGTGCTGTCCGTACCAATGCTCGAGTGAGAGCATTTGTGCTCGAGTGATGTCCGTACTTGTGCCCGAGTGAGGCATCCCTGCTCGAGTGAGGCAGTGAAAAATAGCATGATTGAGTATTCAAAAGGGGATCTTTGGGGATAGTCTTCCAACCCTTTAGAGCTATCGATAGAGGTGTTTGAGGGTGCTTAAAGAGCAATAATGATAACCAACTTGAGTGTCTAAAAGTTAAGGAATTGGAAAAGGGATTAATCCTATGTCCTTGATTTTGGTTATAGGATTTGATGATTTCCCTGATCGTGAGCAGCCGGAGCTGGAGCTTACGTGGAAAGAGTGTAGGGAACTTACCTCTCCTGCATGTATTGATAATTGTATTTATGTATTGATGCATGTTATTGCTTTGCATGATTATGTGAAACATGTATGAATGATTGTAGCTCTGTTTCTAGTTATGCTATGGCCATGAGTATGTTGTTGAAACATTGAGCATGCGGATATATCATTATGTGAACATGAGTTATTGTGATGCAAGCATGTCATGCATTAAATACTTATCTTGCATGCATATTGGTATCTGTTTCCTACTGAGATTCTCTAGAATCTCACCCTCCCCTATCAACATTTTAGACAGGGAAGGAAGATTGAGGATGAAGCAAGCTTCCAAGGACGAAGAGGACTCGTTTCTGGGTGAGAGCTTGGTTGTTGGTTATCATGGCGCAATTGAGAATATGTATTGTATATTTGGATCAGTGTTTGAGCATGTATTCGAGTAAGTTGTGTAATCCCTGTTGGTGGAGTTGTATGGGCTATTGTGCCCTAAGATTAATGAGCGAAGATATGATTCTGGGATTGCCAGGAATTTATATTGCGTACTCTGATAATTGTCTAAATGTAATTTATCTTCGCATAGTAATTATATTCGGAGTTTGGATGTGAGACCGTGTTTTAAATGATTATGAAATGTATTTGTGAAAACCCCGTCGGGTTGATGGATTCAAAATGTTGTTTTGAATTATCGGTCCCTATTTCACTTAATCACGTAATCCGGATAGTAATTACGGCTGGGGGTTACATATGAGCGTAAATTACTATTAAAATTGTTATTGTTGTGATGGTTATGATGTTTGTTATGGAATGTCGTATAAGGGATGATAATCTGGTAAATGTTTTCGAGGACTATAATGAAATATTGTTTTTCTGTTATGGGATATGTTGGGTTGTGTGGAAGAGATATGATGAAATTGTGCCCATCGGCTCTCTCATTCCTGACCCGGATTTTGAGTTGAGTGTTTTGGGCGGACACCTCCATGTTACAGTATATCGTTGGTGGCATGGGAGGGGTAGTATTCTTGAAGTGACTAACTAACCTTTGACCGGGTATACTAGCATTGATAGGCTGTACCACGTCCAGAAGCTATAAGGAGTAGCAGGATCAATGAGTGGGGATGGTTATAATTATTGATCATATTATGTGAAGTTAATTATTGAGAATATTATTAATATTATATTAGTTAAACCTGCTTCTCTGACTTACAATCCTTTCTTACATATTTTATAAATTGATTTTGGTTATTGCGACCTTATGTCTCACCCCGTCGTTATAACTATTTTTCATGCGAGACCTCTAATTTGGCTAGAGGCCAAGGGAAGGACCCAGAGGAATAGATATTGAGAATCTTGTAGGCCTCTTTTGGTATTGGTGTTGCATTATTTTCTATATTGTCATCATAGGACATGTCATGCTTTTGAGATATCATATTTATTCTTTAGATAACTGTTTTGGTATAATTGTTTAACTTTTGTTAGGCCTGAGGCCTTATTTCTGTATTCTAATATTTTGGTAGACCTACAACCATATATGTAACCCCCTACCGTAATTATATCCGAAATACGCAATTAAAGTGAAATAGAGACTAATAACAATCAAATAACATTTTCAAAGCATTTTTACCAACCCATCTACCAGACGGGGTTTTTAACAAATACCTTTCGAAATCAAAACAACCTGGTCTCACATTCACATTCCGAATACAATTACTACACGAAGATAAATCACATTTAAATATATCAGAGTACGCAAAATAACTCCCGACCAATCCCGAGTTCCATACATTGATTAAAGCCTTACAAGGCACAATCGCCCATACAAACCCTCATACGGGGATTACATAAATCTCATCTCCATACATAATCAAATATACATCCATATATACATATTCAAATCCAAATAAGAATATCCAAATATACATCCCAACTATGATAACCAACTATCAAAATCTATAACCCGAAGTAGTCCTCGCCGCCTTTGCCTGTTTGGTCCAACCTCGATCCACCTACCCTGTCTAAAATGTTGGTAGGGGAAGGTGAGATTTGAGAGAATCTCAATAGAAAACAAATATCAATATGCATGTAAGATAAGTGTTTAATGCATAACATGCTTGCAATACATAACTGCGTGCTCGATGTTTCAACAACATACTCATGGCCATAGCATAACTAGAAACAGGCTATAATCATTCATACATGTTTCACATAATCAAGCAAAGCAATACATGCATCAATACAAAAACACAAATATCAAAGCATGCAAGAGAGGTAAGTTCCCTACACTCTTTCCACGTGTGCTCTAACACCGACTACTCACGATCCGATGAACATCGAACCACGATTAGGGTGAATATCGACCCTATAATCAAAGCAGGGACATATGGTTATTCTCTATTCCAAAACCTTAATTTCATATCACTTAAATTTGGTTATCATTTACAACCTTTAGGTGGCTAATCAAAGCCTAAATACATGCCTAAAGGCTTGAGAAAACTTGACAAAAGACCATCTTTTGAATTCTTAAAATCCCCTTTTTGACTGTAGCACTCGAGTGAAGATGACCCTACTCGAGTGATGGATGCCTTTCACTCGAGTGATAACCTCTACACTCAAGTGATGCCTCCTCAAGCACCTGAGTCCTACCGAGTGAAGCCCAGAAAGTGACTACCCGAGAGCCACTGAACCCTTAAAATGGAAAGCTCACTCGAGCACTACCCCCAGCACTCGGGTGAGATAATAACACTTGCGAGTGAACATTCACACTCTTGCCAAATTGCCCACAAGTGTTAACCCGAGACGCGACTCCAAGTGCCAAAATGCATGTTCACTCGAGTGACATAAAGTGCACTTGAGTAATAAATCTCATTACTCGTGAGTGAACCAATGCACTCTCAAAACTTCCACATGCAAGTGCGACCAAAATAGAAGGGAAAAGGGAAGATACCACGCTGCACTCGAGTGAGAATCAGGCGTACTCGAGTGATGTTGATCAGAACCCAGAAACACAGTAGATATCAGAACTTTCCCAACTTAACCCATATGTTTTCCAATGGTCCTAAAACTTTAACACAAAGCTATTCCAACATAATTTCACACAAGGAACACATTGGAAACCTCAAAACAACCAAAATCATATCACAATAACATTTTCCCCATATAGTCACACTTATCACACACATTACCCAAATTTCACTACTTTACTCCCAATGCTCTAAACCAATTCCAATGACACCAAAACACATTATGACATCATTTTAACCATAATACACCACCATTCCTCAATTATACCAAATTAGGGCAAAAATCATCAAACAATCACAATATATAGATCAAAATGGAGATATCACTCACCTCTTCCTCTTTCTCAAAGCTAATCCTTGATTCTTCATCATTCCAAATCCCACAAGCTCTCAAAACACCTTTTTTTCCTAAATATAAAACCATAGCAATGAAGCTCTCATTACTATGAACAACTTTAAAGAAAGGTATTTGAGCTAAAGGAGACAAGAACAAGGCTAAAACTCACCTTTCCATTTTCTCTTTCCTCCCTCAAGCTCAACGAAAATGGAGGAAAAAGAGAGAAAAGAAAGAGATGAAGAAGATCAGATTTTTGGCTCCCACACACACCCACAACCGACTTGAGGGAGAGAGGAGAGAGGGAAAAGTTGAAATCTTGACCCAAATCCAAAGGTCCACAATTTGCCACTTGTCACCAACTTGACCAACCTCCTATGAGCTCACATACACACATATACATGGGATTCCGCCCCTTGATCTATTGCATAATTCAATCCTAGCCATTGATCTTAAAGTCACCAATGAGTTTCCTCCTCGGTAACCGATCAATTGGTCGATAACTTTACCATTTTGCCCCTGATTATGGTAATTCCCTTGGAATCTCCATCAAACTCATTTTCATATTTCTTAATACAATTTGGGATCCTGCTAAACTAGGTCTTTGCAGTCCCCTAACCTCAGGCTTATTCTTTAAGCTCAAGTCTCAAAATTCAGGATATTACAATATATGTGTTGGAAATTATTTTGTATGGAGCCTTAATTGTGGGATTCAATGTTGTAAGGCTTGTGGGCTATGATTTCTCCTGTTGTTATGTGTGCCCAGAGTAAAGGATTTCTTTGTAGTAGGTTTGTGGGCGAATTTGTGCCCTGAATTCCGATATGTTTGAATGAGAAATTGTTTATGATTATCACTAGTTAACCAGATTTTATAAAACTATTAAGGATAATTGTTGTTTGGAGAAAGGGCCTTTCAATTTGATATCAGCATGGTTTAAGATTTCCTACCTATCATGCCTTACATTAGAGTATGGCAATATAGAATCTTTACACACCTACTTCTCTTTTGTGTTGTGTTTTGTTTCTTGTTCTTACTATTCTCCCTCTTGAGGTGGGTTTTTGCCCTTAGGTAGGGAGAGATGGTGAATACCAGGCGTGTTAGAGCAAGTGTTTCACCCAAGAGGGGGGTGAATTGGGCGATACTAAAATTTCATTGCAAATATAAAACTTGACGGTGAATATAAAGCAGTAAAGACAAAGGAGAAATATCACCGAAGTGTACACCAGGAGTTATACTGGTTCGGCCACAACCACTTTGACCTACGTCCAGTCCTCAGAGCTTCTCTGAGAGTTTCACTATAACTTCCAAGATTCAGTGAGTTCTTGGCACCTCAGTACAAGCAAGTTCCTTCACCTGGACACTCGCTCCCCTTTATAAGTTGTAATCCAATCCCAACTCAAGGTTCCACAACCTTAAGTTACCTCAATAACAAATATTGAGTTTGAATGAAATATCTTTCTCACAGAGTGAATAAGAATCACTGAAGCATAGAATTACAAGTATAATGTAAAACAGAGTAATGAACTTGATGATACGTTTGTGTATGTTCTTGTTATTTTCTCTGTTTGGAGGTTCCCATATATATAGATGCGTTGGTAATGATTGTTAGAACGTTTTTCTTCATGTCCGTTAGAGCATGCGCAGCCACAGTTGACTTTTCCAGTATTTGAAAAATATCCGTTTGCAGTAGGTGGCGGTAGGTGACATTTGAACGTTGCATTTGACTTTCCTTATTTGGTAAGATCTCTTCATTGTTTATCTGTGGATATACTAAGAATACTAATACAATGAAAGGTTAATCAAATAGGAAACAAATCAATGAACGTTAGAATGATTTCAGAATTTCTAGTCTTGCATACTCGAGTAGCTACTCGAGTATTCATTAAAGTTTACTCGAGTACATACTCGAGTATCATCGGGAAAACTTTGATGAAATACAAGTCAACAAACAGATATAACATTACTCGGGTAGTGCATGGAATAAACAAAATCTCAATCCTTTGGAAATACTTGTTTACTCGGGTACCTACTCGAGTATTGCATTCTTTTCTTGATAGGTTACTCGGATACCAACTCGAGTAAATCTTCAAATAAACTTTAGGTTACTCGATGCTTTACTCCAGTAATGTTGGCAGGATTTCAAGGCCGAGAGCATTTCAAGTTTGATTACCTTGTTCCTCGAGTACATACTCGAGTAAACATAAATTTTCTGCATAGCTTACTTGGGTAATGACTAGAGGTTTTTCTTCAAAAATAACTCTGGATACTCGAGTACTTACTCGAGTAATTTACTTTAAATAAGTCATTTCATACCTGCATACTTGAGTAGTGCCTCGAGTGAAATGTGATAAAAAACCAGATCAAGTTATTCAGGTACTACCTTAAGATTTTTGCTTACCACAGTGAGTTACTCGAGTAGCTCCTCGAGTAACGTTGGCATGGTTGAAAATGCCGAGAGCAACACATTTCTTGAAACAGGGGACTCGAGTACATACTCGAGTATCGTTGGCAGGCCGAGAGCAACTCCAAATGATTTACCTGGTTACTCGAGTAGCTACTCGAGTAACATTGGTAGGCCGAGAGCAACTTGAAAACATTTACACTATTACTCGAGTATTGTTGGCAGGTTACTTGAAGGTGTCTCTGGTTACTTCAAGTTTCTGTCTCATCACTCGAGTACTTACTCAAGTAATGCCTTAGAAAACTTGCTTCTGATCAAGTTTCTCAGCTTTTTCTCTTGGCCTTTCTTCATTACTCCAATGCTTATTTCAAGTGATTATTTTTCTATTATTACTTTGTTCAAACTTATTTATTTATTACTCTTTTTCACACAATCCTTTGTTATCATCAAAACATGAGATCTAACAAGGCGTACAGACATTGGGGACAATGGTCAACAGAGATCTAATGGGCCTCTGGAGCATTTAACTGAAGCTGAAATTTTGCGACATCTATATGGATGGACCATTACGACAGACCAACGATTGAGAAGGCTCGAGGAGGGCAAAGCCAATGAAGGGCTGAGCAGGGGAAACAAAAGTCATATCCAGGATGTTAATGTTGAATCAAAGAAAGAGAATAATGCTCATTCTAAGGAACCAATTCCACATCCATCATACTTTGAGTTGGATGAGTCAGAAGATCGAAAGAGCGCTCCAAACATGTTTACAGTATGGAAGCATTTAGATCGTTTCCATCCTGAGACATTCTCGGGAGAATTGCCAACGGATGTTGAAAGTTGGATTGATAGGTTGGGAATGTTATTTGAGTCAGTTGTGTGATAAATATCAAAAGGTGATAGCGGTGAAGATCCTATTAGCAGGTAGTGCATTGGATTGGTGGAACACTGTGAAGCTTGCTGATGGACTTCAACTTAAGTGGAATGAATTACGAGAATGTTCTTTGATTACTATTTTCCCATTGAGATTAGGCATTAAAAAGAAGTTGAGTTTTTCATTCTTCGGTAAAGAGAGATGGATGAAAACACATTTATTGGTCAATTTATGGGGTTGGCCAAGTATGTGTCACAATTAGATAGAACAAATAAGGCTTACAATAATTGGTTGGCTAGACAGATGTTTGAGAATGTAATGATAATGTCAAGGCAAGGATGGACACCTACGAAATCATTACCCTCGAGGAGTTAATAGCAAAAATTCAAGAGGTTTGTAGAAGGTATAGAGATGCTGAGAGATCTATAAGAAGGGATTCTCAAGATCGATTTAATAATAGTATGGGAATATCAGGGGGTGTCAATAAGAAGAATTACCCTTCAAATTCTAGTGGATCAGGGAGCAAAAGGAGTTTCCATCAGGGGAGCTTCTAGCAGAGGAATTTTCCTCCTACGAGTCAAAGCCATAATAGCCATACCAGAGTGAATCAAGGCTCCCAGCAAGGATCAATGGCACCAACTCCTAGTGTGACTCATCGCCCTCCTTGTACTCATTGTGGGAGAACACATCCTAGTGAGTGTTTGACTTGTTTTAATTGTGAGGA
The DNA here is from genome assembly GCA_963855925.1 of Inga laurina. NCBI lineage: Eukaryota > Viridiplantae > Streptophyta > Magnoliopsida > Fabales > Fabaceae > Inga > Inga laurina. Next base: position 22,746,724 of record OY979713.1, read on the forward strand.
GAAGGGTCATATTGCGAAGTATTGTTTTAGGGGAAGGAAAAAGGACCAAACACCTAGACCGTCAATACCCGGGTGGGTATTTAGGTAGGGAGAATTGTAATATCCTGATTTTTATTTATAGAATATAATTATAATTTAGAAATAATTATGAATTTATTAGTGATTTTTGGGATAAAAAGAAGAGGGAAATTGGTTTAAAATATATTATAAAAAATATCATTGTAAAAAAACAATAATAACAATAATATTAAAAAAAGAAAAATAAAAGTAAACAAATTCAAAGGTAGGCACCTACCCATTTAAAAAAGAAATTAAAAATAATAATAATAGGCCACCTACCACTAGGGTTGATCATGGACCAGACCAGACCGGGTTTGACCCCAACCCGAGGTCTGGTCTAGAAAGTACCTCGGGCTAAACAAGTCAACCCGAGGTCCGGTCTGGTCCAGCACCAACCCAAGATCGGGCTGGACCAGTCCAGGCAGTCCATGACCTAATTGCTGTTTTTTTTTTCAATTTTTGCCTACTTTGAGAGGCAATATTTTCACCAAGGAAGATCACAACAATAGATACAAATACAATCATATAAAACTCATCACAAAACATTAAAAGTCAATCATAAATCCATAATAATCTCCATTCTCCAACAACATTTAATAAAAATAAAAGCAACAACATTCTAAAGTGGTTTTAATACAATCCATGACAATCAATTAAACATAACAAGTAACAAGTCTATCATATTACACACAAGTGGAAAACAAATTACTAAGATCTAATTTCTTTTTCTTGAGCATCCATTGTCATTCATTTGTCTCCTCCACCTTCAATGATGCTTGATCCATCTAAAAAAACAAATTGTATGTGTTAAGAAATTAGTAATAATGAAATATGTAAACTTGAATAATCATTATTTGAATAGACTTATTTGAATATACACACATAGATGAGCTGAGCTACATGTTCGAATTAGTTAGAACTTTGCTCAATTTCAAGTTCAGTTCATATGGCTCACTTATTAGTTGAACTGAACATTACATGGATAAATATTATAGATCATACAAATTCCTACACTTAATGAAAAATTCAAAATCAATAATGATGAAGCTAGGATATTATATCCAGCCATATGATCAACATGGACAAATTTTACTGGCTAGAAATTGGAAGAGCATGTTCTCTTACCTCTTCTGGCATTAAAGGGCAAGAACCTTTCAATCTTGCTTCAGCTGAGTTTACTTTAAGCTTCCCCTTCACAATCCCCCATTTTATCATCCGATATCTTTTGTGTTGGATGAGTTCGGTATAAACATCCTTGGGAAGAATTTAAAGGCATGGAGAAGATATGAAATGCTGAGAAAGGTTCAAAGATAGACAGCAAAAAATATTCTAACGTTCGAATAATATACCTGGAAGAGTTCAGCACAACCATGATATGCTAAAGCTTCTCTTGTCATACCAAGGTCATAGGCAATAAATGGCTGACCAGGAGCATGTAACCTATTTATATCAGATGCAATCCAAATATTAAGAGCTGCAAGGAAACAAATGAGAAGAAGAAATATAAGAGATAGGGAACAATGAATGTCAGTCTTGCCTCTGTAATATCTTGGTGGCAAGTTCTTGAACTTCCTGTCGAAACTGAAGAGCATGAAAAGCAACACGACATCTCAGCCTTTGATATTCTTCAAAACGGGGAGAAAGAATGGCCTAAGAAAAGCTTAGAGATTAAAAATGTAGAATAAAAATTTTACTGCAACGTGAAACATCAATAAAATGCGTGTGTAACCAAGCCAAGCAGCAAAGCATGCCCCAAGATACAAGATTGTCCTAAAATTCAAATTCCTGCACCTAAAATTACTCGACTGATCTGCTCCTTTCCCCTTGCTTTTATAAACTCAGTGATACAAGTATGAAGTAGAGCATGTGGATGCAAAAGAAGAACATACAAGCTTGTGATTAGTGGTTTTGCAAGAACAGAGATAAGCCACAATTAGTTGATAAAGTGGTTCAATTGATTAATGAGTCCCTATATATGACTTACATTATATTATTGGTCTTCAGAAAATCAAACACCCATCAACGCAAACGTATTCTTAATTTCTGTTTCTGTTTCCATAGAACCGCGCTTGAACAGAGCTTGAAAATAACAAGAAATAACAGAGCTTACCAAGAATCCTCATATATACATATCAGAAAAATAACAATGGAACCGACGAACCGAGTGAGTGAGTGTGAGTGACAGTAAGTTTCTTACCTTTATGTTTAAGGTCCCGACGAACCGAGTAAGTCACAGGTGACCGGAGGAGAGGCCGTGGAAGAGCGCTGAAGAGGACTTTGACGCCTCGAGCAGTCGGGTTCTTCCATCGAGATCGAAAACACCGAGAGGAGACTGGAGACGAGGACTGCAGATGCCGAACTCGAAGACACTGAGACGGAGACAGGAGACGGGAGACGGGATGCCGAGATTGGACAGGAAAAGGAGATGCCGAACTGATGAACTCTAAGTCTCTAACGTTTTAGACTCTTAGGGTTTTATACTTTCATAGTTTAATTGAAGAATTCTGAAGGGCTGTGAGCGTGGGTTGTGGGCCGCGAGAGTGTCTGAGCTGAGTGAAGATAAGGCAGCTGAGTGAAGATAAGGTATTAACTATTAAGGCTTGTGCAGTGCAACTGTGCTGTGGGGTAGTATGGTGGGAAAAAAAATTTCGGGTCAGACCAGACCAGACCGAGGGACATGAGGTCTTGGACCGAAGTCTGGTCCAGCCCGAGAAGACCAGTCCGGTCTGGTCCGTCAGAAGCTGCTTCGGGCCAATTGTTTTAAAATAGACCGGGTCGGGTCAGACCAAGTCAGACCGGGTTACCTGGACCACCGGGTTTTTTGCTCATCCCTACCTACCACCAATTAATCACACCACCATTTTTTGTGGTGTGATAAGAAAGGGGAGGGGTATTATTTATAAATGCCCCCATCCCTTCTTCGCTTCGTCTTAGAGACGAAGTGGTGAATTCTGATAGGAGGGAGTCGTCAAGTCTCGGTTTTTACTTCTTTAAAGATCAATAAGATACTCAATTTCATTTCTAATCACAAAATTTCTTTCATGAAAATGTTCTAACTAATTTTTTCTTTCTTCTGATAGGAATTTTGTGCTGATTAGAGAAAATTTTAAAATTAGGATTTTGGAAAGATTTGAGTTTTGTTAATATAAAGCAATAGAAATGTAGAGAATAATTAATAGTTAATTTTAATCAGGTTACTTTTTTTTATTTAGTTGGTATATGATTTTACAATGAATTTTATATATAATTAATCTATAAATAATTCTAAATTTATTTTTAACCGATTAAATTTAAATTTAATAATTTATTTAGGTTATTGGAGTTATTATTTAAAAATTCTAATTAGTTATTTTTGTAGATTTCGGTGTTATATGAAATTATAAATTATAATTTGATATTAGAAATTAGAGTTTAATATGGTTTTAATTATGTGAAGGTTTCAATATTATTTAATACTCATATAAATTAGAAAAAGAGATTTAATTGATTTAGAAGGTTAATATTAATGATTTTATGATTATAGGTATGTTAAAGGTGAAATTTTAATTTATTAAATCGGGTAATTGATGTGAGAATATGATATGGAAATTATTTAAGGATTTTAATGAGTAATGGTTTGTAGTTAAGGATTGTTAAGAAAACTGAAATATTTGAGGATAATAGTTGTAGAGGAAATTGGATTTTAGGGAATTAAATTTGTATAAATTATTTCTTTTAATGGTGGTTGTGGTTAATCGGGATCTACATCGATAATGTAGAGTTTTCTTGTAATCGTTGATTGCTTTTGTTTTACTACTCAAGTTAAGGTTAAGCTTGGAGCTGAGGTAACCCAGGTTAATTTATTTTATATACTTGTTTTGGACTGTAAGGTGTTTTCTAAACCTTACTTTCATCTATACTACTTGTATGTTGTTTTGAAAGATTATGTGTATGTTTGAATATGAACCTAGTTTAGTGAAGCAACATATTTTCCAACCTGTATATATGAGCGTAAATTACTATTAAAATTGTTACTGTTGTGATGGTTATGATGTTTGTGATGGAATGTTGTATAAGGGATGATAATCTGGTAAATGTTTTTTAGGACTATATTGAAATATTGTTTTTCTGTTATGGGATATGTTGGGTTGTGCGTAAGAGATATAGTGAAATTGTGCCCATCGACTCTCTTATTCCTGGCCTGGATTTTGAGTTGAGTGTTTTGGGCAAACACCTCTATGTTATAGTATATCGGTGGTGGCATGGGAGGGGGCAATATTCTTAAAGTGACTAGCTAACCTTTGGTATGGTATACTAGTACTTATAGGCTGTATAACATCCATAAGCTATAAGGAGGATCAGGATGGATAAATGGGGATGGTTCTAATTGTTGATCATATTATATGAAGTTTTATTATTGAGAGCATTATTAATATTATATTAGTTAAACCTACTTCTCTAACTTACAACCATTTCCTGTATATTTTGTAAATTGATTTTGGTTACTGAGATTTTAAGTCTCACCTTGTCATTGTAACTATTTTTCAAGCGAGGCCTCTAATTTGGCTAGAGGCCAAGGGAAGAAACCGGAGGCATAGACATTGAAAATCCTGTATACTTCTTTTGGTATTGGTGTTGTATTATTTTCTAAATTGTTATTATAAGACATGTCATGCTTTTGAGATATCATATTTACTATTTGGATAATTGTTTTGGGATAATTGTTTAACTTTGGTTAGGCTTGAGGCCTTACTTCCGTATTCTAATATTTTGGTGGACCCACAATCATATCGGTGTTGGAAATTGTTTTGTATGGAGCCTTAATTGTGGGGTTTAGAGTTGTAAGACTCGTAGGCTATGATTTCTCTTGTTGTTATGTGTGCCCAGAGTAATGGATTTCTTTGCCGTGGGTTTGTGGGCGAGTTTGTGCCCTAAACTCCGATATTTTTGAATAAGAAATTGTTTATGATTATCACTGGTTAACCAGATTTTGTAAAACTATTAAGGATAATTGTTGTTTAGAGAAAGGGTCTTTTTAGTTTCGCTTTAACTACCGTTATATATGGTTGACATAAATAATGGTTATCAAAGCTCATTTTTTTAAAAAGAAAATGGTGAGGGTTTGCTTTCATTATCCCCTCTACATGTACAAAACGAATCACAATATATATTTACATTCATACATACACAAAACAATACAACAAATCAAAATATATTTACAATCATTCATGTACAGGTATACACTATTAAAACCAAAACTTTAAAACAAACAAATCATCGATATCTAGATATTTACAATCATTCTATATGCATTTCCTCTCCCACTGATGTTGCACAGGTGTCACCAACTCTTCTACAACTTTTTTTATTTGTGAGTTGCTAAACATCGTGTAGAAGGCATCAAAATACTATGAGAAAAGAAAATAACATGAAAGTTAGATATTGTAATATATACCTGATGAAATGTATATATAAACAAATTGAGTATATAATATAACTTAGTTGTATAAACATTTTTGGGACCGTGGGTGATAATGCAATGTTTTAAAAGCCGAATCGGATGTCAAGTCGGAAAGGGCAATAGATCATGGTTCAAACGGTCAGATCAGTCTGGTTGTCTGGTCCAGCCGTGACACAATAATTAAATTAAAAATATTAATATACACTTAAAAATATATAAATAAAATATAATAATATTAAATAATTTAAAAATAAAATTAAATAGTTCAATTTAATAAATTCATATGATGATAATATAACTCACAAGTCACAATTCAAAAAAATTATTGACCCTAGTCTGAATGGATAGAAAATTCTATAAGAAATAATATTTTGAGGAAAAACTATGAAAAATGATAAATTTTTTAGCATTTTTATAAGGTTTTTATAATATTTTTCCTCCATATTTTTGACTTATTTGTCTTTATTCCAAAATATCTAGCTTGAACAGTAATAAGTTTATTAGAAACAAATTGTTTATTTAACTTTACCATAATTATTATAACTAAAAAATTATGCCCCCACGTGACCTTGAAAGTAGGCTAAGAAAGATAACATCATAGGCTTATAGCTCAGTTATTGGAAATAGTGATGCACATTTATTTCTTTTTCATCTTCTCACGCACAAAAGCTTACTGGGCAAAGGAATGCTTTTTTTCTTTATTTCAAATTGCTCCCTTTCCTTAGTCCATGTCGAAGAAAGAGAATACAAAGGGAGCCTTCCCTACCAGTGTCGCTAGCAAGACGGGAAAATGGAAGAAAACACTGTCAAGCTTGCTTCTTATCTGTCTCCTCCTTCATTCGTCTCATGCGACTGATTCATATCAGGCATATAAGAAAATAAAGCTTATATTTTTCCTTAAGTTTTTTTGTTTTGCTCTCCTTCCTCTTTCTTTTTCACCGACTAAAATCTGACCAACTTTAAACTGCTCGATTTCCTGAGAAACCACTCTGAGTGGTGGCTTAACGGCAATTTCAGGCTCAAAAGCCGGCTTTGGATGGCTCAACACGGCCTAACTCCTCAAACGGTTTACAACATGAAAACCAAGCTGCTGTCTTTTCCAGTCACAGGCTTGATCGGTTCTACTGTTCGATTCGGTTTAGCTTTCAAATCATTGTGATAATGTCCTTCATCTATTGCATCACGCAGTACCCACAATCAATGCTTTAGTCTGGTTGCTTTAGGCACTATAAAGAAATGAGAATAAAAATTTGTCATTAAGTCATATATTGTATATATAAACTATATTGTGTCCTTTATCAGTTTATTAATATTATAGTTATTGGTGAATAATATACATACCTTCAAACATAGTAATTGGAAGAACCATATGTAGTTGCCATTAGTGAGCTTGTTTTTGTTTCACTCAAGACTATTTTGAGTGCGGTAAGTGTAGACATCTCTGAGAAGATATGATATAAAATTATATATACAGAAACAAATAAGATGAACTGGATTATGAGAGATCATGAGTGAGGAACTTACTGGTTGAAAGTCTCTTGCATGTATGTTCACATGTCTGGAACCCCGCTTATAGAGTCATAGTACCAAATCCTTTTACGCATTAGATTTATGACTATAAGCATCCAATGGTTCCTAAGTACAATAACATATTAGACCATCAAGGCAATTACAAAATAAATAAAAACTAATTAAAACATAGTTAATGATGTTCCCACCCTTGAACGTTAGGTGCAAAGGAGTAAGTGTCACTTCTGTTTGGCACATTCTTAAGGAATTCATCCCTCAGATACCTCACGTGTTGTTGCTTGGCATCTTCCTTAATGTCGTCACTTTGGTTATTGATTAAGTCTAAGCGCATAAACTTGATCTTATCTTGGAGGTCGCGGGGGATGAGGTAATTATGGTACAAGTGCCTGAAATGTCAAAACCAACATATCAAAATGTAATCAAAGTTCTAAGCAGCCAACTATTTAATCACAGTTGAAGAAATACCTTATAAAGAAGTTGACAGGCATTGAACTTGCCATATCCTGCCTTAGGATCTCAGAAACAAGCTCTTCAATTATAGCTTCCACTTGGTCTAGAAGGTCAAAGATTGCATTCTCAAATGTGATCATTGGATATCGGTCTAAGGCAAAGCACTTGTCAGTTAACTCTCGGAGGGACTTCAGGGCAGATTAACCAACAGACTTATTTTATTAGGAAGACTTCTTCTCAGATTAATTATTGGGGGTAGGATGCTTCCTCATCTTGGATTAACTTGGGGTCCTAGAAGTGGGGGACTTAGACTGATTAGGGGGCTTGGACTTATTAGTAGGTAGCTTCTTTTGAGCATTGGCTTCTTTTGAGTAAGGGGCTTTCATACTCTGAGTAGATGGCTAGACAACACAATGAAGCTGCCCGTAGCCCTTCCCACCGTATATGTGTCTTTGGTGGGCACAAGGAGTAGATAGCTAGGGTCGATGTTGTTATTGATTTGTACCTTCACATGCTTTAGAGGGATAGTCTCGTTTTGAAGTGCGTTATCCTTTGGGTGGTTGAACATGTGGCCCGTTGCAACTATATGGTGTCTAAGGGCTATTAGAAAAACACTCAATGTAACCCCCTCACGGTAATTACATCCGGATTTCGAAGTTTAAGTGAAATAGAGACCAATAAAATCAAATCAACAATTTATAATCCCTCAACTCGGGATGAGGTATTTCAAAATCAAATCAAAACGTATTAATTCCGGGTCTCATATTCACATGCGGATATAACTACTTGAGAAATCAAATTACATAAGAAATATCAGAGTGCGGAAACTAAAATCCCGGCAAACCCCAGGTTCATCTACATATATAACATGGGTTGCGAGTTCCCAAAATGGGGATTACATATCCAAAATATTCATTTACATCTCATATACCCTTAGTAATCCCAAAACCAAAATAAGGATAACCAACATCCAAATATAAAATGTCCCTAAGCCCTAACCACTCCTGGTTGGTCGCTTCCCTTTCGAGCCACTCGCCCTGTCTGAAAAGGTTAGTCATATGGAAAGAGTGAGATTCTAAAGAATCCCAGTAGCAACAAGTCACTCATACAATATATAAACATAAAGCATGTGTGTTCATCATGTTCAGCAACTTCACAATGATCTCTGGCTCGCGCCACATACGACAGCACTCACGGATGTAATCACAATGCACTACGCCCACTTTCGTGGTGAACACTATGCCAGCTTTCGCTGTATTCACTATGCACAACGCCCGCTTTCGCGATGAACACTATGTAGCAGCAACACGAAGCACAAAACACCACAAAGCATCTCAAAGCACAATGTATCACTAAACTCCACAAGGTATCTCAAAGCAATAGCAGTAGCATCCACACAATGAATGACAAGCAAACATACAATACATTTACACAAAGTATAAAAGAGGAGTCGCTACCTGTATCTTTCCTGGCAATCTTTGGCACAGTGGGCTCACGCGTTTGGCAGATATCAAATCCTATACCAAATTAGGGACAATTGATCAATCTCCTTTCCAATTACTTAATCCCATAATACACTAAGTTGGTTATCATTTAGGACTCTTAAGAGGCCACAAATGTCTCTAATGAAAGCCCTAAAAGGTTGGAAAACAAAAGATTGAAGGTCACTTTTCGAAAACACAAAGTGCTGGAACACAGGGGTGGGCCGCGGCCAGCCCTTCCTTAGGCTGCGGCCCAAATATGGTCAGAAGGCCGTGGGCTGCGGCCAGCCACTCATGGGCCGCGGCCCGAATCAGGCCAGAAAGGTTTGGGCCGCGGCCAAGAAATTTCCTGACTCTTGGCTAAACTTCGAAAATTCATAACTAATCCTAGAAAAATCAAAACGGAGTGATTTCAAAGCCAAATGAAAGGTATATGAGTCCTCTTTCAAGGAAAAATATAGCCCATCACTGGAAATCACTACACAAATACAGAATCACCAAAAACTACACACTACTCCAAAACAGAGTTCTGTTTCAATCCCAAACTTTGGACAACCATATCTCACAGAATACTAAACGAAATGACACAAAATATATGTCCATTTCGAAGCTTGGGACGTGAACTTTAAGACTGGAAAGTTTCATAATTTTCCACTACCATTTGGTTACTCAAAACGCTCGATCAAACTGACAGCGAAAAACAAAGCTTAAACAAAACAGATTTTCCAACTTTTCCCAAGTGATCCAAATGAATCCCAAAATCAACAACCAAGCTTATTCCCACACAAAATCACTCAAGGAATCCAATGGAAGTGTCAAAATCACAAAAATCCTATTCCATTATCATGCTTTGGTTGTGGGTAACATTAAACACCAAACTCTCAAAATCTCCAACTTAACAATTTCAAACCCAATCACTTTCTATCTATCCAAAATGCATTCCAAACATACAAATTCCATATCATCCAAGCTAAATCCATTTGGCATAAAACATAGATAGATAGATAGATAAGTCTCACTCACCTTATCAACTTTCTCAAAAAGAATTCTTGATTCACCACTTTCCAAAATTTCGAGTGGCCACAAACCACAACCAATGAACAAACTACAACCATAGAAATGTTGCTCTCAACTCAAGGATCAACTTTAATAAAGGGAGTTTGAGCAATAGAGATCATTTACCTACTCAAAGATCAAGCTTTCTTCCTTCCCTTGCCTTCAACAATGGCAGCACGAAATGGGAGAGAGAAAATGTGAGAGATGGAGTGAGGAAGAAGAAGCAAATGATGACACACTACTCCCTCCCTTGTCAGCCGATCAAGAGGGAAGAAGAGAGATAAAATAGAATTTAAAAATCCCATTTGAATTTCTCCCATACTCACTCTTTGCCACTTGTCACACTACCATTGGCTCTCACCAAATAAGTCACAAATTAACTTACCTAATCTCTCCATTAGCCATTTTAATCACACATCTCATTTTCTCTTAGTTAGTAATTAATTTCTCCCTTAATTACCAACTCATGACCAATAATTCCATTCTTCCAATTTTTCAATAATTATGACATATTAATCAAAATAGCCATAAAACACATAATAATTCAATTTAATTTCATAATTATCCACGATAATCATGTTTTTCCCTTAATCAAAAATTGGGATATTACACTCAACATCCACCAAACCCTCAGGTAAATCATAGGGGTAAATGTTCAACTGCCTCTAATACTTGGGTTGCCATATCCCTAATGATGCTTCGTAGTATGCTCCTTCATCAATTCTTGTGTGAGAAACTGTATTTGTTACTATATTTCATCACATTGTTTATGGAGCTTTTCATACTTTTAGTTCCGATTATTTCTTCGAGGTTGCTAGTGACTATAATATTTTGTCAGTCATGGTTAATCCATATCTAGCCCCTCTAAGAAGACCTGGATGGTTAAGCCCCAAAGTCTTCGCCAATACGTCCTTATCTACAGAAAGGCAGCCTCCTGTGTTGTAACTTCTTAGGACATGGCTTGCTGTGCATTTAACAATAATGTTAATATTGATAGTTAATTGAAGACATCATTTCCATGAATCAGGGAGGTCCACTACTGACCCCACTCTTAGTAGCCAACTTTTCGGCAATTTGAGCATACGCCTTTCACCCTCCCTTATAGGGATACTTATTGTTCTTCACCCCCCGCCTATTCATCCAGCTTAATTCCTATGAAAACACACATCACTCTAGTTAATATTAAATAGATACATGCAAGTCTTTTGAATTGCGAATAACAATTACTTGGACTGCTGGTTTGCAACTTGAGATGACAAAATTTCTCTAATCATTTAGTTTGATGGTGGACCGAAGATCTATAAGACCAACTGTAACCCCCTTCTACCATAAGCCAAGATTTAGTTCATAAACACGTAATTAATGTAGAATTAGAGACCTTAGGTGATTTGGTACTTATACAAACTAAAATTTTCCAAAATCAAGGTTTACAAAAACCTGTTCACAAGGTCTCACATTCACAATACAAAACAATAATGGCCTGTTCAGGTGGATTCCATTTACAAATACCAGAGTGCAAAGTAAATTCCCGACTCACTCAGGTTTCATTCATTAAATAAGGGTTTACACAAAGGCACAAAGCCCATAATTTATACCCTTTACTTGGAAGATTACACAACGCTGTACAATCTATCCCAATACATATACAATTGTTTCTACCAAAAATATCCAAATGATATACAATGATAACCATTAACCAAAAAGAAACTCCTAACATAGAGCTCTACGTGCACTTCGTCACCTGCTTGCCTTTTGATCCTTTAGCCCTATCTAAAATGTTTAATTTTGGGAGAGTGAGATTCTAAGAAATCCCCGTAGTGTCAAATCAATCATAGTATGCACAACAATAAGGCATGAAATCAAATCATCATCCACACAAAGCAACTACAACGACAATTACAACGGCAATGGTTAATATGACACATGTCATCCCTTACGATTGCTCACGCAGCATTGCATCACAACATTCCACACAATATATTTTACCACAGCTGGGATTCATATAAAGCATTTCACAATGCAAGCCATACAAGCAAGATACAAACACAACCCACAACTGGATTCACAAATGCCGCCCAACGGGTCGGATTCACAAAGATCCATGTTGATTACAACGGCAGTTCAACGGCCAAACTAAAAATGACCACTGTCACTCCCTAAACGGCTCACGCTGAAGTGCACACGCCGTAATAGACCATGGCACATGCAGTTCAATGATAAGTTATGCATACCAAAACATCATACACAATATGAGAGAAAAGTCACTACATTGATCCTTCCGTGCATGCTTTGGCACCGATCTCTCCCGAGTAGGGCAAATGTCAAATCCTATATTCATAATAAGTGACGAAGAGTCAATTCTCTATTCCAATTCTCAATGATTTCTTAACACTTAATTTGGTTATCATTATTACTCTTTTAAAGTCATTAAATACATCTAACAAAACTCCTAAAGGGTTGGAAGAACTATCCCAAAGATCCCCTTTTTGAAGCTCCAAACTGACATTTTTCACTATGACACTCGAGTGAGGATGACCTCACTCGAGTGAGATTGTACGGACACTCGAGTGAAGAAGGCCTCACTTGGGTGATGGTACTGTCTGCACTCGGGTACTAGAGAATGAAGGATAGTGAGTGGACACCTGAGAGCACAAAGGAAATACCAGTAGCCAAGATGGCTTACTGCACTCGAGCACAACACAACTCACTCGAGTGAAAGCCAAATGCCCACCCGAGTCCCCAAAAGTGCATCATAGGAAGTGCTCACCCGAGAGCACAAGAGTTTTCAAGGATCAGGAGGACTCGAGCACAGCCCAATGCACTCGAGTGAATACCTTATACCCGCGAGTGAGAAGGCACACTCTTGCACCACAATCATGAGTGACAACCCGAGAGGCAAGTCCTTTGGTGTCAAATACACCAGCACTCGAGTGAACTTACCCTAACTCGAGTGATGTACATCCCTCACTCGCAAGTAAGGCAACACTTGCCTTTGACCACCGAAGTGCAACAAGAACACAAAAAGCAGAAAGCAAAGTTTGCACTACTGCACCCGAGTGGAACTCATCACCACTCGAGTGTTATTCATCCTGCACTCGAGTGAATTCCATATCACTCAAGTGATCCTATCAGAAACCAGAAAACGCAGAAAATAAAGGCATTTTCCCAACACTTGCCTAATTGATCCCAATGGACACAATACTTTACCTAAAGCCACTCCCATAGAAAAATACCCAATAACCTCAATGGGATAATCAGAATCATAAAAATCCTACTCCATTATCATGCTTTGGGTTTTGGGCAACAAAATCAACAAAATACCAATCTCATCCAAACATCACATTTCAATCTATCTATCATAAACTATTCCAATACACCATTCTCATGCCAAAAACATACCAAATGAACAGTGGCACTCATTTTCGGATTCAAGCCAAAATTTCCAAAAATTACAAACTACTTTAAATGGCATGAAACATAGATAGAAAGATTGGTTTCACTCACCTTATCAACCTTCTCAAAGGGAGTTCTTGATTCACCACTTTCCAAAATTTCATGTGGCCACAAATCAACATTAAGTGGTAAACTACAATCATCAAAATGAAGCTCTCATTCTATGGAACAACATTAATAAATGAAGTTTTGGCAATGGAGTCCAATTTCTCACCTTAATCACCAGCTGTTCTTTCCTCCTTCTTTAGTCTCCAATGGCGCAAGAGAGAGATGAAGAGTGTTGGAGAAGGTGAGAATGATGATACTCCCTCCATGCTACCAGCCAAACAAGAGAGGAGAGAAGGAGAGAGAAAACATTAAAAAAATCAATTTGACTTTTCCCTCACTCACTCCACATGTGGGCTTACCAAGTGTCACTTCTCCATTGGTTCCCATAAAGGCAAACGCCCAATTAGCCACTTAATCCCTCCATTAGCCATTCAATTACAAATCTTATTTTTCTCTTAGCTAGTAATTAATTCCTCCTTTAATCACTAACTCATGACCAATAATTCCATTCTTCCAACTTTTCACTGATTATGACATATTAATTAATATTGCCATAAAACACATCATTATTCCAATTAAATGCATAATTATCCACAATAATCATGATTAGCCCATAAGCAAAAATTGGGATATTACACCAATTGTCTCATCAGCCTCTTCAGGAATCTGCAAATATGCATTGTCAATACATGACAAAATGTGAGAGTGAATTGTTAGCCTTCTTGATAAAAAATTCCCACTACAAAGCACACAATTTAAGTTAACATTTTTTATAAGTACATAACAAGTAATTAGCAGGAATATATACCTTACGTTACCCTGATATTGTTCAAAATAATGCCTGCGTAATCTCTTTATCAAAATAATGACTGCTCAAGAGGTTAACCGCCATTATTCCATGTCAAGTGAATTTTTTCCTCAAAGACTTTGCTTCATTCACAAAAGTCAAGGTGCAGTGGCCCCTCTTTATAGTATCCCACACTCGTTCAAACAACTCTTTTGGGGTCACGTTTCTGGTTTGCATAAGGACAAGATCAATAAGAAAGGGAATACCAGTACTAGGGGCATTATTAGTGCCGGAGAAAGAAAGACTGACCAATTTAACTATAAAACAAAACTCAATCAGTTGATCGGTCACATGCACTAGAGCAATGTGTTTTCCAGAAAAAATGATGCACGACTAAGATCAAAACCCAACTAGGCAAGACAAAGTGAAAAATAAGGAGAATGCGGAATGCATAAAAGAAATCATACCTTAACACTTGAAGAAACAAGACCTAGCTAGGGCTCTAAAATGAAAAAGCGAGTTAGGGCAATCGAATCAACTCACACAGTTGTCAGACTGAAGTTCAAAGAAAGATGTGGAGGATGTGGTTCGCTGGAAAGTGACTATCGACGGTCAAAAAAGTCACCTGGAGTTGTAGGGTTCCAAGGATGGTGGGTAACGTTCAACTAAAGACAAGCTTGTTAAGTGTAATAACTTGGGAATGTGAAGAGGCACAAGATAGCTGGTGTTTTAAAAGACTTGATAAAACTTGCTCACAGTTATAAGTGTATAATCGTTTGTATATGTAGCCTTTTCTTACAATTCTTAATTTACAACCATAATGAACCTCTAAATGAAAGTTCACGGTTTTACAACTCACTATCATTAGGTTTTGTAAATGGTGATTGTTTTTTCTTAACAATCGTTAACTGTTAGACATTGTGTTCTAAAAAGTTATAGATTTTACATAATAATCGTTACTTATTTGAATTTTTAAAATAAATTTTGAAGTTGATTATTCAACCCTATAATACAAATACAAAATTAAAAAAAAAAAAAGAAAAGAAAAGAAAACACGAATGTGAATACACAAGAAAAAAATAAAAAGTTATGAGGATGAATGATCTACTACATCATCAAATTCATTCTTCTTTAGTAATTTGTTCACCTTCTCAATCTAGAGAGTGAAAGAGAGAGGTCAATTCCTTCAAACTCTTCCACGTGTCCTTGTTGAATGCGTCCTTTAAAGATCATTTCTTGTTAATTTAATAGACGTGGAATGTAAAGGGTTACATTATAGAGCCAAACGTGTCCTTATAAATTGCCATGGTTAACATAAGTAATGGTTATTTACTAATAACCGTGTGTTTCCTAATTAGTAATGGTTGTTCACTAATAACCGTGAAGTAACAATTGTTTTTTCTAATATTTTTGGGCTACATTGCCCTAACAATTAATTTTTTTTTAATATTCAAAAAATAAAAAAAGCAATAGTGGTTTTCAGTCATCACCACTACTGCTGTCCTTCTCCTCCTACCCCTCCTCTTCACTCAGCATATCATTGATATCTGAGGAAGAAGATGAAGGGTCTAACTGGAAGTGATCATATACAACCTGATTATGATGAAGGAAGATGTCCAACTTCTTATTCAGACCGTGGGCGTGTCTATCAAGACACCTTGTGGAGTGGTTAAGGCTAGCCAACATTTCCAGCAGAGCCTCCATTTGAGGATAAGGTAGAAGAGGAGGAGGTGGTGGAGGAGCTTATGGAGATTGTGGTGGGATTAGAGAAGGTGGTGGTGGAGGAGGAGGGGCTTGTGGAGGAGGAAGATGAGGATGAGAAGGGTGAATGGACGAGCTATTTGATGTCTGACCATAATGAAGGAGAGAAGAACGAGGTTATGAAAATATGCTTTTTAGAAAATCACTAAGAACAAAAGGAATATGTCAGTATAGATAGAGTTGAATACTTTACTCTAAAGCATTTAACTTAGGAGAACTAGTACTTGGTGTGACCGAATGAGGTTTTTAAATGGTGCTTTTTAGATTTATTCTTTACATGACAGTTGTTAATTATGAATTGTCGTTTATACTTTACAGCCAATAGATATAACCATTATATTTGTGTTTTCGTTAATATAATGTTAGAAGATAAATAATTTGTAAGTGTTAAATAACGGTTGTGTTTTAAGAACCGTCATTTTTCTAACCAAATAAGTGACGGTTATTAACTATAACCGTTATTTTTTAAATTTCGCGAATTCTGCCTTACAATACATAAGGGTGCGCATGAATAACCGTTACTTTAAAGCGTTACATATCTTTGCACAGCATCCACCTTGATATACATGACGTTTATTCGATGTAACCGTTATTTATTAAGCGTTACATATGCACAAATCTGTAGTAGTGTTTTAAATAAATATTGTATTATAAAATTTTTTTAAAATTTAATATAATTTTTTTTATAAAAAAATAGTACTCTCTCCTATCTTAATATAGAACATATTTAGGGAGTTGATTATGGCTCTATATATAAGACATATTTTGCATATTTATCAATATTTTCCTAATTTACCTTCATTGGTTCTCTCTCAACAATAATTAAGGAGGAAAAAAAGAGAGGAAACTAAGGAAGATGACTAGAGTGTTTTAGAAAATATGTCTTATTAATTAACTTAACTATCTTCCTTAATTTAATCAAATTAGATAAATATGTATTGTATTTCTTCCAGTCCTAAATATAAGACCTAGTTGACTTTTTTTTGAGAGATTAAGGGAGCTAAATAAGTTGCTCAATCATATCATATGTCGTATGTTATTAAATTATATAAAGTTATAAGATAGGCAAAATAGTTTGAAGGAAAAAATGATAAATATAAATACTTTAAAATAATTTAATTAGTTTTTTTAATATCTTCGAAAAAGACAATTGGGTCTTATATTTAAGACCGGATGTAGTGTTACGGACTAAAGGGAGTATAATTTTGGAAAAATTAATCTTTTGGTCCCTATAATTTTGACTGGGTTGTTACTAAATCGCTATACTTTGATTCAGTGCAACTTAATCCTTATAGTTTTAACTCGATTGTAACTCAATTCCTAAATTTTGACTCACTGTAACTTAGTTCCTATAGTTTTAACCATTTTATAATTTAGTCCTTATGTTCTAGAATAAAGGTGGGGGACTAAATTATAAAAAAGTAAAACCTATAAGGACTGATTCACAATGAGTCAAAGTGAAAGAATTGGGTTATAACTCAATCAAAACTGCATAACCAATAGATTAATTTTCCCTACAATTTTTGCGCTCAAGACCCATTGGTCATCGAAATGAGGTGGTGTTTATGGTATACCAGCTTCACAGTTCAAATTAACCGTGAGACTGCCAAGCTGGATGTGCAAAGAAGAGCTTCTCTGAAACAACCTTGCTAAAAGTAAGATGTAATCCCATAGTGAAAGTTTACGTGACATCCAAATATTTTCAATTGAGTTATTTGAAATTCATGATGGAGGATTAATCCTTAGTAATCAGAGTTACTTTCTTTGATGGATTTTTTATTTGGTACAGATTTCTTTGATGGATTAACTGAAGGACAAAATGAAAATATTTTGAAAGAAAACATTGCAAGTTTTCTTTCCATACCGTCATAATTCATAATTTTCATTGGTCGGTAAAATAAGTTTGACAAAATCGGTGAAATGCCACTATTTAATAATTTTATTCGTCAGATGATCCAATATATTTTTATATACAGAAAGTAAGGATAATCTACCGAATTTCATTTACAAAAAAGTTCAGCTCATTTTAATCAATAATAATATAAATAGAGTATTAAGTTTGGCTCATTTTCAGGTTAAAAAAAAAGTTCAGCTCATTTTAATCAATAATTTTTTTAAATACAAACTTTTCACTGGTATTGGGAAAACAGGCCGACCTGTTTACGCCTGAGTCCAAAAAAAGTACAGATATTTGCGGCTCGACCCGTTTAGTTAAGGCCAGTGGGTTTCAAGCTCGTTTAGCATCTTTTTACTTTCTATATATCTAAATACTAAAATACTTAATTTAAAACATAAATATTATCAAAATTAAGTTAAAATATCAAACATTATCTATGTTTAACAAAACATAAACATTAAGACCCAAGTTCAAATCAAAACTAAGGCCCACAATCAGCCAGCCACAACCACAAGTATACAATTATAATCAAATAAATAAGTAGGTAAAGTCATAATCCTAAACTAAATACTAAATAATATGAATAATATTGTCATATTCTTCTCTATGACTATGATCACTATCAACATCATCAAGACTTATTTAAATAATATTCATCATTATAATATAAATAACATTGTTATTTTCTTCTTTATGTCTATCATGACTTATGAGGGACTAGGGGTCTATATTCAATTAAGGCCTTATTTTTTTAAAAAAAAG
Source organism: Inga laurina (assembly GCA_963855925.1). Classification (NCBI taxonomy): domain Eukaryota; kingdom Viridiplantae; phylum Streptophyta; class Magnoliopsida; order Fabales; family Fabaceae; genus Inga; species Inga laurina. The sequence continues at coordinate 22,765,449 of OY979713.1, forward strand.
GTCAAACAAGCTTAAAATGGCTAGTCTTATAAGGTTATAGGGGCAGCTATTTTAAACCAGCAACTTTACAAGATTAACTCTTTTAAATCTGACTCTTTCTATAGACTCTAAATTATAAATCCAATTCTTGACCGGCAGGACGGATTTCCCAACCCTACTTTTCACCAACTTTCCTCAATCAAGTACTCCTATGATTTTTTTAAAGTTTATCGTTATATTGGCGGGCAGTCGTGCAGTCAGGCTTGGATGTATCATAGATTCACAGTCAAATGCAAAATAATAAATAAGAATAAAAATGAAAAATTATGGGAAATTGTTAGGCTCCGTTGGGATTTGGATTAGGAAAATAGGAAGCACGGAGTATTTGTTATTAGTTCATTTTAGGAGAAAAATGTTTCTTTCTCAGTTTCTCCCGCTTACTTTTGTGCTTAAAAAATCTCTTCCCACCCGGGTTCAGGAATTCGGAACAGACCGACCGGTCCGGCCTGAAAACCGGCGAATCGGCTAGTAGACCGGTCAGGTTGTTGGTCCGATCCGGGTTCTTATTCTAAAAACGTTTTTTTAGAATTTCATACTGGTAAGCCTAAAATCTTTAATTTCTCATCGGTTTGGCCCCGATTTAGCTTCAGTTTGGTCTCAATTTGACCCACTGATCCTTAACCCAATACCCCGACCGATTCAATATCTCGTCTGGGTTCTTGAACCTTGCTTCCCACACTCACATGGATAGCAATATTGGTGTATTTATTCGCTTCCCTCCTTAATCATAATTAGAGTATATAATTATTTAACCATCAGTAAACAATAATTTCCCTCCAAAAGTGACCATGGTGAAAATGTTCTCTTCCCTTGGCGCCAAAACTGATTATAATATTGCAACTAGACGCCACTGACAAATTGGTTTCGCGCCACTTTGAATCCCTTTCAGAATCCATAATAAATTTCAACAGGTTCTTGAAGCCGCTCTCATTTTCTTTCATCGTCATCGTCTTCTTCGTTTTCGATTTTCCCCTCAGTGTTTCATTCTCATTATCATTTCTCAAGTCTCAGTTTCATCCTATCTTTAACGTTCGATCTTTTTGCTGAATGCTATTTTTTGTATCTGCATGATGGATTTCTTGCGCGAATCGATCAATAAGGTACGGTTACGATTCGATTTCGAGGTTCCTGAACCGGCAGTTCGCCTAGCCCTAACGGAGTGTCGGTTCGACGAGGACGCTGCGGTAGAGTTTCTCAACAACAATCCCGGGTTTCTGGCCCGGCCCGTCACGGTGGTTCGGGCCGTCACTAGCACTGGCTCGAGGGTTTTGGCACCAACGCCGGTAAAGCAAGAGCGGTTTGGCGACTCACAAATGTCCGATGAAATTAATCTGAAGAGCAATGTGAAAGAGGAACCCGTTGATTTGGCGATTGAGGATCAAAACCCAGCGAATGTAGAAAATGGTTCCGATAATTCTCATGAGGTGGCACAACCGATCGAGGAGTTGAATGTGAGGAAGGAATCGAAGGAAGATGATGTTTCTAAGTCATTGTCGTCCCAAACCCAGACGCAAGAATCTACTGGTAATCGGAAATCTTCATGGGAAGCTGAATATGAAGAGTTCCTTAAGGCTTCAAATACAAAAGTCATTTCAAAGGAAGAATATCTTAAGTCTACTGTGGAACAACAGCAATCAGTTCAGGCTTCTGTGAATAAGATCTCGGAGAAGAAACAGGTGACTACTCCTGATAGCGATGAAGTAAAAATCGTCAACGAAGTTGGTTTCTTTCAGTGTTTTCGGAAATCTTCCCAGGTTAAAAAGAAAAACGTTGAACTTGAACTTCCTAGACCTCCAAACGTGGAGGATGGGGAATTTCCAGAATATCCAGACTGGTTTTTAGCGGGAAGGACAATAATCACTGCACTTTCAACTACCAAAGGGAGGAAATTAGTGGACAATGAGATTGTACGTTTCGATTTTCGGTCTGCATTTGCCAAACGCGACTCGAAATGGATTCTTCGCATTTCAACCGAGCGTTCCGGAGAGGTTGGTCTATTTTTTTAAAATTTTTTGAATAATGTATTTTGTTCTTTCCTTTAAATTTTATTAGCTTTTAATTATAATTATTGTTTTAATATAAATAATGGTGATGGTGATTTTTCTACATACGGAATGAAACGAAGACATAAGAATTGACGGTGTTGAGTTTGTGATTCAACTTAGGTTGGACGGGTTAATATGGAATGGGCTAATGAGGTTGTCCCACTTGTTCGTTCTGCTAAGGTCAAGATTATAGGCCGATGCGTAGCTGCACCACCTGTCTTACAAATGATGCAAGATGTCATGTTGTGTGTAAGGTAAATTTCTGACTCTCCTACGGCTTATGGACGAATTCCTTAGTCCATATAAGTCACTTAAAGAAGAATTATTTGTCAATTTCACCTATAATCAATGCTTGAATGTGATTTCTTATTTTCTCTTTCCCTTAAAACCTTATTTAATACACGTTAAGTTGGAAAAAAATTTCAATATAAGACGAGTTTAATGAGCCAATTACCATCACTTGGTTATGGAGAATTAGTTGAAGTATATCGTGGGCTAGAGGGAGTACTGGGGAATCTGTTAAGCAAAAAAAGTTTTCTAGTTCCATTTGGCTATTTCATTTTGAATTGTTTTTAGCTCATAAATTTAAAATCATTTATAATAATTTGAACCTGTAACTAGATTTGAGACAAAGTACCCACAATGACAATAATATTTATAAAATTTAGATGCATAAGTACTGTTGTACTATCTAACCACTGCTGAAAAGGGGAAAAAACTTTTAGTCATTTTGTGATTCTATCTTGATAAAAATTTAATTGATGACTTCTGCAGCTTTTACATCCACCACAGCGTATTCACTTCAGAAGTCAGTACTTCATGGAGGCTTGATGGCTCTACTTACATTGATCCTTCTGTTTATCCTCTTCCCACAGTGTTCAAATTGATAGAAATGAAGCCATATCAGAATGTAATAAACCTTTCTACATATTTTACGTTTCTTTTTTTTTCTGTGGTGGATTGTTAATGCGTTTTTATAATGTGAAATCAGGCTGCTTTTACCCCAGAGGAACTTAATTCTAGGAAACGTTTGTTTAGTATCACGGTATGTATAATTATTAACTGTGACCCTCTCATTTGATTTGATATTTTCATAAATCGTTTTAATGTTTGAATATGGTCAAGCTTGTGCTTCTCGAAGTCTTTTACTTAAGTATCATTGTGGTCAACGTACGTATGAATTATCATGCTTGCTTGCATTTAGGATATAACAAAGCAATGAAGTTTGATCAAGTTTTCTACCTAGTCTTTCCTTTATGCATTTTTATTCAATACACTTCCTGTCCAACATTTGTGTGTATCTTGTCACTGGTTTTTAAGTTCTTCAACATGTCAAGTTATCATAGCTTAAGATATAAGACACTTATTCTATAAGCAATGTCTGATTACAAGAAGCCTGATAATGTGATGCTGCAGGGTGATAAAGATGAAGCTGCGTCAGATTTACCTGTCTTGAAACGGAGAAAGGGTTGTAGTCCTGATCAAGATGATGAACAAGCTGTGTCGCAGTCATCTTTGAATAAGCTTGTTGGAGCAGCTGAAGTCTACGACTTGGAGGTATGGAACTTTGAATTGGTTGGCCAATTAATTATCATTTCATCTTCTGATTGACCGCTCTTTCTCGAATTATCACCAACCTTTGTGTAATTCTTGTTTTTAGGAGATGGAAGGGCCAAGCACACTGATGTGTGTTCTAAAGCCTTACCAGAAACAAGCGCTGTATTGGATGTCAGAACTAGAAAAAGGATCTAAAGCTCAGAATGCTGAAAATACTGTTCATCCTTGCTGGGCAGCCTATTGTATAAATGATGAGTAAGTAGGAAAGATAAAGAGGGAGATGAGAGAATAGAAAAAAGGGAAATCAAGTATTCTTATTTGCTGTGTTTGGTTAATTATACATGTTCAAATTGATCTCTAATGCTTTCTTACAGGAGGGTTCCCACTATTTATGTAAACAACTTCACGGGGGAAGCAACAACAAAGCTCCCACCTGCATTTCGATTGCCAAGAGGAGGGGTGAGATTTTCTTGCCTTTAAATACACTACAATTTACATTGTTAGAACAATTTATCTGACTTCAAAATTGTTGCTTTGTAGATTCTCGCAGATGCTATGGGACTTGGGAAGACTGTCATGACTATTGCTCTAATCCTTGCAAGAGAAGGGAGAGGGGATAATGTTGGTCTTTCAAAGAGGAACCAAGTTTCTCGTACTGACCCCACATTCAAAGTTGATGGCGGCACTCTTGTTGTTTGTCCCATGGCATTGCTAGGTCAATGGAAGGTAAGTTTCCACTGTATTTTAATATTAAATAAAAATGGGTCAAATGTCAAAACCATTGATGTTGTCCTTTAAAATTTTCAAGTTTCATTTATGCTGCGATTATTCATTTGTATTTTCTTTCAATCTTGGAAGGGTGACATTTTATTTTCTGATAAGATAGCTTAATAAAAGTCTCATTGAATTCCACAGGACGAGCTTGAAACCCACTCCAAGCCAGGAAGCATATCCATTTTTGTGCACTACGGTGGAGATAGAACCAATGATCCTCGGGTGATCTCAGGGCATGATGTTGTTTTAACAACATATCGTGTCCTTGGAGATGCATATAAAACTGTAAATATTATGTTGCCTTATCCTTATTTTAATTCCTATAATTAGCATAGAGAAATTTCCTCATAGATGACTTTTGATACAGTATAGAGAGAACAGCATTTACCATAAGGTCAACTGGCATAGGGTGGTCCTCGATGAAGCTCATTCCATTAAAGCCTATAAATCACATGCTGCACTAGCTGCTTTTACATTGACTTCACACTGCCGTTGGTGTCTTACTGGAACCCCTCTACAGGTTTACGTTGTTTGTTATACGTATTATGTATGATAGTACATCATAATAGCAAGAGTTTTTTGTACTTTGTGCAATCATTAACTAATTATTATGAAGAGGTTCCATGTTACTTGGCAAAATATTCCACCTCGATATGCCTTACTAATAAGGTACATGTTATGTATTGCAGAATAGCTTGGAAGACTTGTTCAGCCTCTTGTGCTTCTTGCATGTTGAACCATGGGGCAATTTTGCATGGTATGACGAACTGTTATTGCTAAATTTTAGTATAAAATTAAAGTGTAACGTATGTAGCTTGTACTCTTTTTTGTCTTTTTTCTTTAAAAAAATTTAAACTTTGCATCTCTGTAGGTTTAATAAATTGGTTCAACGGCCTTTTGAGAATGGTGATCCTCGAGGCTTGAAATTAGTCAAGGCCATTTTGAAGCCATTGATGTTAAGAAGAACAAAGGAAACAAAGGATAAGTGCGGCAGGTGATCATTCTCACTTAAAAATAAACTGGGTGTTTCTCCTCTGCAGCAAGTTTAAATTTTTCATCATGTTGATGTTCAATATGTTGTGGTATCCAGGCCCATCCTTGTTCTTCCACCGATTGACATTCAATTGATTGAGTGTGAACAGTCAGCAGCTGAAGCTGAATTGTATAATGCTCTCTTCAGGAAATCTAAAGTAAGTTTTCCATCACTATCCCTGATATCGTTTTTCTCTCACTTTCATTTTTCTCATAATGTGATGAAAATAAACTCGGAATTAGAACCAAATTTTAAATTAGACCCGCCTTAAAATTTTCCCATGCCATATGAACAGCATCAATTCGACCAGTATGTTGGACAAGGAAAAGTTCTCAGCAACTATGCTAACATTCTTGAGTTATTATTGCGGCTGAGACAATGTTGTAACCATCCGTTTCTGATCACAAGGTACGTAACTATTTCCCAAAGAAGGTCTTGGTGCAACATAAGGTGTCATGTTGTGTCTGATAGATGAATAATGTCATATAATTCTGGTTTTTCTCTTTATGATGAAAACTGGCTTTAAATGTGCAGCCGAAGTGACTCAAAGAAACCTGTGGACTTTGACATACTCGCAAAAAGACTACTCGAGTTCAATGCTAATTCTACAAGTCAGTGTGCATATGTTACAGAGGCCATAGAGGCTCTTCGCAAGGGTGAAAAACTAGAATGCCCAATATGTTTAGAATCTGCAGATGATCCTGTGTTCACTCCATGTGCACACAGAATGTGTAGGGAGTGCTTGCTTTCTTGCTGGAGTACCCAAATCAGTGGTCCTTGCCCTCTCTGCCGTCATAAGATAAACATAACCGATCTAATCAATTGTCCATTTCAGAATCAGTTTGTGGTTTCTGATGTTGAGAAGGACTGGAAGGAGTCTACCAAGGTATCAAAGCTTCTGGAAAACTTGGAACACATTGAGAGATATCGCCCTGCTGAAAAAAGCATTGTGTTCAGCCAGTGGACGGCCTTTTTGGACCTCCTGGAGATTGCTTTGAAGAAGAAAGGAATTGGGTATTTTAGATTTGATGGGAAACTGCAACAGAAGAATAGGGAAAGAGTTTTGAAGAAGTTTAATGAATCCAGAGGAGAAAGGGTAAAAAGAACATAAAATGAAATCCAAACCCTTCTCATTCTTTCTAATTGTAATGATAGGTACCGAATTTTTTTTAATTATACCCAATTTTCAGGTTTTGTTGATGTCACTTAAAGCTGGTGGTGTAGGCTTGAACTTAACTGCAGCCTCAAATGTCTTCATGATGGTAAGTTTAATGTTTATTCAACAACCTGTGGAGCTTCGTTGACTTGATATTTGTTAATGTTTTCGGTTCATGAATATCTAGGATCCATGGTGGAATCCTGCGGTTGAAGAGCAAGCAATTATGAGAATCCATCGTATAGGACAAAAGCGAACAGTTCAGGTTAGAAGATTCATTGTCAAGGTAAGCTAAATGTTACTTTTCTCTGACAATGTCAAACCAACATGTATACAAGTGGAATAGAATTTTCTAATTTGGCTTTATGGAGGTTTCTTGAATTGACCAGAAAGTTCTATTACTGTGACATAATTCTCCCTCATCATCTAGTCTAATAAAGTGCCATAGTCATTCATGCTTAGATTAACAATGATTTAAAATGTCATTTAAAGTTCTTGAACCTGCTACCACTTAATTTGGGTTTGAGTTTGGTCTCTAATTCTCCTGTTTTGTAGGATCATACTGGCCAACTTTTTTCTTTTGCATCACACACACACAACCCCACACGCGCCCGAGAGAATTACTGAGGTCCCAAGAAAGGGATTTAATTATCAAAAAGTTCTAATGACAAATGAGCAATATAAACCTGTTGTCATTTCTTACACTAGAATTGTCATTGCTTGCATCTCAGTAGTTATAGGACGTTTGGGAGATTAAATCCCTTCTTTGGGACCTTTAGTAATTTCCCCAATCCGTACATCTTGTCGGTTCAGTTGCCTAGAAACATCTTAATTTTTCTCCGGTGTCTGATTTGCCATTGATTGAACTAACTGGATTGACAATGATGGATCATATTGATCAAGTTTTTCTTTACAGTTAGTCGGACATCGTCCTTTTATCATTCCCTTTTATACAATTGATTCCTTCCTAGTTTTTGGTTGGTTTAGTTGTCTGGAAACATAACCTTTTTCTTCTGTATCTTAGTTCTGATTGAATGAACTAACCGGAAAATTTGCACTGTTGAAACTAAACTATAGGATACGGTGGAAGAGAGGTTGCAACAAGTGCAGGCCAAGAAGCAGAAGATGATATCTGGAGCCCTCACAGAAGATGAGGTTCGGTCAGGTAGGATTGAAGACCTCATGATGCTGTTCAGTTGAAAGACTTGGAGAAATCTTAAATTATAACCAAAACTTGGAAAGAGGAGATTGTAGAAATCTCTGGTTTTGTTAGACAACATTGTGTTATGATATTTAAACCTCTTGAAACACATTTTTGTACATATAGAGGTAGGGTTTGATCATTGTGGAGGAGGCTTTAGTTTTTATTTGTTTGTCTAATTTGTTAAGAAAGAGGCAGAGCTAAGTAAGACCCCTGGGTTGTCATTTGTAAATCCTTTGGCTTTAGAAGTATCTATTTTGAGAATCACTATTCTGAGTTTCAAGTGCATTATCTTTTCTGTTGCAGTTATTATTACGTTTATGTTAAGGGTAAATTACTGATATTATTATGTAGCACTCATTCTTCATTCCTATGTGGTTTGAACATTTTCATTTAGTCGTACTTCTGATTTAAAAAATTGAATGTTTGGATTGTTATTTGTAATTTTTTTCATTGGAAGTCATTAGAAATTTAAAATCAAGGACAACTTGGTTATACTTAATTGCAGGTAGCTTACCAACCGACATAATGAAAGGGGTTTTGCCTGTTTAAATATGAGGTTTCACGTTTGAATATGTGAATATAGAAAATATTTTTGGAAAACTACTTTTAATCATATACGGCAATACTCAAATTTTATTCAGTTAGACAACTATACAGTTGTGCATGAAAGCAATTGAATCAAACTTCCCTTATTGCGCCATTTAGATAGATACAACAGCGAAATCCTAAAGAAACATGAATGGCCTGTGAAATTTTGCGACTCGGTGCAAAAAAAATTTATGACACTGAACAAGAGAAACTTGAGCCTAATACATCAAACAAATTATGGAATACACACCAAGCCAGCGGGATCAGTTTCAGTGTTTATGGCAATGATAAGCACCATCGTATTCATCGTTGAAATGAGATTTTCATTGTTTAAATATAGTCACAACAAACCAAATTTAAAAATTTTTTAATTAATGCTTTTTAAGTTAAAAATTTATTTATTTTAAAAATTGACAATTAAGATATTATCTTTATTTTGGATCTCTACCAATCAAAATAATTTTTTATAAAAAAATGAAAAGTTAAAAATTAAAGAAAATTAATCTTTCAGTTCTCTAACTTTTAACTCAATTGCAACTCAATTCTTTGACTATAACTCGAAGAAACTTAGATTTTGAACTTTTAATTCAAAGCTTCTGATTCAGTCAAAGTCCCTTATCTTTTATTATCTTTTTATATTATTATCCTTGTCCTTGTTGAGTCATCTCATGTGGCAAAAAATTGTTTCCAACTGGTCTCCACGTGGCAAAAATTATTCCCACTCAACCCCAAGTATGCGACTCACCTACCCTCCAGTCTCCACCAGCGCCTCTCAAAAGTAAAACCACCTTCAAATCCGCCGGCCACTCCAGTTTGCCCAACACCGTCTCAGTTGGAATAATTTTTGCCACGTGGAGCTCAGTTGGAAATAATTTTTTGCCATATAGGATGATTCAACAAGGATAAGGATAATAATATTAAAAAAAAGAAAAAGATAAGAGACTAAGTCAGTCAAAAGTTCAGAGATTGCGTCATAAGCGAATTAAAAGTTTAGAAATTGAGTTATACCGAGTTATAGGTGAAGCATTGAGTTATAAGTGAGTTAAAAGTTGAAGAACTAAAAAATTAATTTTCCTAAAAATTAATATAATCCATCCAAATTAAATCTAAACGATACGGAGCCGTTTGAGCTCTTAGAACTAATTATTTTGATTAACACTTGAACTTATTATTCAAAAGAAGCAACAAAATAGTGGTCAAAGGAATGAATAAAGTGTTGTCACTTTTGGAAATTTTGTACTAAAAAGCGTGTGGCATTCGATAGCCGCTTTTGGACAAAATAGTTAGACTTAACACAATGAGTTCTCCAATCCAACAAGCTTGATCACCCCATCTTCTTACGTTCTTATCTTCGGTTGTCTCCTTTGGAAATGGATTGATGCTGAGTTCTTTTCAATTATAGTCTCATTCCATATCAAGTAACTGAATATTTGGGACCCATGGTATACTTTATATGTATATGTCCCTATCAGCAGTTTATTATAAACTAAGTTTGATACGATTGAATTCAATGGAGAATAGAGGTAGATTGCAAATTTCTTTACTAGTTTAGTTGAGTTCAAAGATAAAAAAGGGCATTCTAGTCATTTCATACAACAAAGTTCCTAATAAAAACAATACTAGGACATTCTAGCTAGCTTCTTGCATTCATCAATTTAACATGGAAAATTTAAACATTTTGTTCTTAAAGTTTTAATTTGGTTATAACTCAATTCATAAACTTTAACTCATTTTAACCCAATCTCCATATTGTTAGCATTTAAAATGTTGGTTCCTACATTTTTTTAGGAAAAAAGTTATAAGACAAAAGCTTAGAAACTGAATTATAATTGAGGCAAAAATAGGGGATTAAACGATTAAGTTTTTCTACGTTTTTAATAAATACTAGAATCCCTATCTTAGTAGAGACATTACATCAACAATAGTTATGTTATGAGAGTATTTAGCTAAAAGGAATCCTAACTTTCATCAATATCTGCCTCTTAGATAAAAGGAGGAGGTTGATCAAAAAGACAAAAAAAAAAAAAAATCTTATCTATGCTATGAGAGTATTTAGCTAAATGATCAACAATAGTTATGGTCTCTCTATATTTGTGAGTGACCACGATTTGCAAATCTCTATGAAGAAGCATCCTAATATCATCTACAATGTCCTTGAAAGCATAGTCTTTATCACATCCTCTTAATATATAATTAATGGCCTCTATGCAATTAGTACACAAACCAATCTTCCTATACCCTTTGGACCAACACAATTATAGGCCTTGAATACAACCAAATATTTTTGCAAAAACTGGAGGAACATTTAGTAGTTTGCAGCTGAAGCCTCCAAGCCATTTGTCATTTTGGTCCTGAAGGTAACCTCTGCACCCTTTCCTTCCATCCTCTAAGGCTGAGTCATCAACTGCTAATTTGATGAAGTCTTCTTCCTGTTGATTCCGACTAGCATGAGAAAGACTAATCCTCTTCTCTGTAGCACCTATTCTGAAAATATCCTTGTCTAAACATATTCTAAAGAAACTGTGATGTGCATTCAATCTCACATTAGTCGCCTCACTATCAAAAAGCTTGTTACAGTGTGAGGCCCACGCATCCCAGCAAAGATACCAGAACAGGGTTGGCCACGGGACCTTCTTCATATAGTCCTTGCCAATCTCATGAGTCAAATTCCATTTGATCCAATCCGCACCCCTGTAAAGAAGAGAACATATTCCACTTTTCTTGTTTGACCACTGATTTCCAACACTCCTTGATATTCGAGCAATCTTGCAACATATGCATGAAGTTTTCTTCCATCTCGCATCCAAAAGGGCAAGCAACAGACGTTTCCAATCCTCTTTGCATCCTCAGCTTTGATGTATGAGCTCCCATGAGAAGCTAACCAAATGGAGGCTTTAATCTTTTTTGAAACAGATAATCTCCATAGAATCTTTCATATGTTTTCTGCAACCTGTCGAGTACCTGAAAAAAGAAAACGATATGCCGATTTTATAGAGAAACTACCATTAGTGGATGGTTTCTAGTATATTTTGTCATCTCCTCTCTCCTTACATGGGAGTGCACATAGACAATGCGATCAATTACATAGGGAGGAAACCGGTACTTCCTCTTCCCTCTATTCCACTCATCCCCTTCCAAAACATACTTAGCCACACTCTCATTCTGATAAATGAGATGTTCATATCCCTAATTCATATCAATGAGAGGCTTGTTCATTTCAAATCAATTGTCAATCCAGAAAGATGAATATAAATCATTTCCAATTTTTCTCCCAATACCATTTCGGAACTTTCCTCAAACAGTGTTGATTCCTCTCCATGTTAGAGGCAAGCTCCTTTGCTTCTTAACATCCAGTATCTTATTCTCATCACAGTTATATTTAGCCCGAAGTACTTTCACCCACAAAGCCTCTCTATTGTATATTAGCTCCCAACAAAGTTTTATGATAAAAGCTTTATTATGTTTCTATAATTTCCTAATTCTCAGTCCTTTTGCAATCTTTTCTTGCAGAACCTAATCCCATAAGACTAAGCGTAGCTTTCGATTGTCTTAAGTATCCCCCCATAGGAAACCCCTGCTGCTCTATTTCAATTCCTTGACTAATAATATATTATGTGACACAGTTAGTCATGAAAAGTGTGGCTCACTGTAAGCTATAAATAAGATATGAAAAAAAAAAAAATCTTCTCATTTTTAACTTAGAAACATGCATACACAAACAATTGAATGAAATAATTCATTATAACAAAGCTTTTAGTTATAACCCAGGTTTCATGCCACTAATCTTTCTATATTTATAACCGAACTTGTACGATTTGCAACCCATCTCTTATCTTCACAATTAAACTATGTTCAATTGCATAAAGGCATTTCATCGATTTATTTGCTCTTTTCTCAAACCTTAATCATCCGTGTTTGTAATTTCAATAATATTTGGTCCCTTGAGTGAAAAAAATTTCCTTCCATGATCTTGATATGTCATTTTCCCATTGTAAGAGGACTAAGATTAGGGTTAAGGTACATCTCCTATCATATTGTTGTAGAAGCTATAAACAGCATACTAAAAAAACTCATATCCCAAATCAGATAATATTGAGATAAGGGGGTGTTTGGACTAACTTATTTTAAATGATGTTGTGTTATACACGTAAACATGCTAGAGTAGTTTTATTCTGTAAAAAGTAAAAATATTCTCGAGGGTGTTTCCAAGTCCATGACCATGGGTCCTCCCCTAAAACCAAAGGGTGAGGGGGTTTATCCGACTTGTGGCGGTTGAAACATGAAAATGTTTGTTAGACGCAAAAACCATCAGCAAATGGACAACTTGAGGTTGGCCATCAGATTTTGACACAACGTTGCTGAGACAGTGACCCAACAAAACATTATGTAACATCATTGTACAAATCCAAGTCCAATATCATTAATTATAATTAAAAAAACAACTCTTCTAATAATTTCACCATTACAAAGACGATTGAGATAACCTGCAATACGGGGGAGACACGTGTCATGATAAGCATTGGTCAGGAAATTGACCACACAGCCGACCAATAGGTTAGGTTTTTGTGATAATGGTGAAGGCGAACGTGGGCATGATGCCGACGTTAACGTTGAAGAGACCACAATCCCAAGGTTGACGGTCAAAGGGCCGGTGGTTTTGCTGATTTCAATCACTGGTTTGAAATCTTAACCTTCATCCTAAAAGACAACCAACTTTTGTTATTATTATTACTATTAGCTACTCCTGACTTTTGACTGGAGATGATATCTGATTTTTTTTTTATAAAAAAAAATTGGATTAATTTAAGAAAACCATTGTGATCCATGATTACCCGACCAAACTGGGTTCTATGATCAGTTGGATCTTCATTTAAACTTATTAGCAGCTCAATTTGAACCGGAAAACTGTTTTCATGGTTGAACCGGAACGGGTTTGGGCGTAGAAAAAGGCTGAGAAAAATTCAAAACATATAAAAAAATTAACCCTTTAAAAAATTTCAATATAATGTAAGACCATTTGTAGCCGTATAACGTTATTTCATTGAAGATTTCATATAGTGTGTTCATATGTGTGTATATGTCTTGACCAGAAAAAAAAATTATGTGTGTATGTGTATAAAATTATTCTTATTAAATTTTTAATTAATTATTACGTCGTCATTTCAAGAAACCATAAAAATCCACATCCATTTAACTTTATCCTACATCACTTTTAAAATAATGATTTCGATAATATTTATAGCCTATATTTCAATATTAACTTGTGATCGACTAAATTATTCTCCCCAGTTATAACTTTATTACAGTTATGTTATTTGCCAGTGCGGCGCCGGAGAAATGTCCAAATTTTCGTTGCGTTTACTTTCGGGTTGCCCACTCGTGCCCACCACTCCATTAAACTCATTTATAAGTTTAAAAGTCTTAAATATAAGATAAAATTGATTTTTTAAAAAGATTGAGGAAATTAAATAAGTTATTTAATCATATAATATATTGTATATCTTTAGAACATATATCAATTTATTAGTCAAACTGATTAGTTTGGAGAAAAAAATAAAAATAAAAATATTTTAAAGTAATTTAATTAGCTTCCTTAATTTCTTAAAAAAAGTCAATTTTATTTTATATTATGACCGAAGGAGTAACTTGTTGTTGTCATATATAGTGCTCGTTTGGAATAGCTTATTTTTAAACAATAAATATTTATAAATTGTGATTTACGATATACGAGATAAATATATGAAAAAAATTTTATCTCAACTTACATAATAAGTATTTATTAACCCACAGTAAACAATACTAAACACAGACATGGACTTGTACTTTCATCTCACGCAGCAAGCAAATAGCAATGCTCTTGCTAAAACACCTATACTGATTCATCTGATAAATTCCAGAATCTTCTAGATGAGAGGAGAACGTGTGCTGCATTAGAAGTCTCCCCTGAAATATTTTGAAGCTGATATTCTCATCATCTCTCATGAGTCTATCTAAATCGTTAATTGAGAAAAAGAATCTATCTAGATTATTGATTGGGAAGAGGAGAGAAAATTCGAAAGAGTGATAACTTAATGACATGATTTATTTTTTATTTTTCAGATTGATTGGACGAACATGATTTAAAAATTATGAGAGATAATGAGAAAATGGACAATGAGAGAAACTGGATCTGAAATATTTGGCTAGGACTAAATTAGTGGAACGTTGAGGAAAAATAATTATTTATTTCTGAAAATAATTTTTTTGACTACACAGATCTGACACGCGCATGTGCGCGTCACCCTCACATTCAAACATGTGACTCTCCGTCTCAGTTCTCACACATATATACCTCACCGAACGCATTTCAGTGTTCATCTCTCCAAATAGAATCTCTTTCTTCTTTCAATTTTCCCTTTTCGCCTTCGTCTCTGAATTTCTTTTTTACTCTTCAGATCCGTTTTTCGTGAGCCGATCCAACCCGTTCCTGAAGGACCTAAAGGATTCTCTTCTGTTAATCTGACCAATCGATACTCGCCAGGATGGCAGATGCTCAGATTAGTAAACTTAGAGACGGAAGCCGGCGGCAACCGAGCCGGTTGCAGCGGCGTGCACCGTCATCTTTGTTGGTAAAGCGGTCGTGCGAGTGGAACGTTGCGATTCCACTTTTGTCGCCGACGACGGAGGAAGTACCACCGGTGGTGACTTCGACGGAAGGAACGCCACCACAAGAGCTGCCGCAGCAACAGAAAAGGCTTCCCAGCGCGGAGCCGGAGAATGTGGTCTTCCAGAAGTGGCAGCATCCGGCAGCGCCATTCTGCTACGATCCGCCGCCGTCTACGGTGGTGACTCCGTTTGTTCCGGTGGAGTTGTGAAGAAGATGGAGCACGAGGGAGGATGATCGGATGGTTGAGAATAAATCAGGATAAGATTTGACGGTGTATGTTTGGTGGAACAGCTTTTTCTGATTTTGCTTACGTAGGATATAAATATGAATATGATTTTACTAGAAAAGTATATACATTTAGCCCATTAGGTATGATTGATTAGCCCATAGAATTTTAACCTTTGAACAAAAAACTTTTCAACTTCTGTTTTTTACTTTTCTAGATGATTGATGATGGATTTACGAATAACTTTTTTAATCTTTCTTTTTTTAACTGCAAAAGCTAATAGTTATCACAAATATAAACTCAATGTTTTACACTATTTTTTTTCTTGAACTTTATGATGCACACAGATTTAGATCTAATTTCTTGTGTTCAATTCTCGTCTTGTGAAATAATGTTAAATATATAGCTGGTCTCCAACAAGCAGGGATTAGTCGTTTCACATAAAATTTTAGCAGAAGTATTTTTCTGGGTCAAAAAATTTTAGCAAAAGTTAACAATACTGGAGTATAATGTATGATTGTTAAGTATTTACAATACCTTGCATTAATTGTCGGCAGAAAAATGAAAAAGAAAAAAAGGAAGTATTTACAAGTTTATTGAGTACTCTTGATCTTGGGGCCATATGACTTTTTTCAGACCAATTATACTTTTGATTTATCAAATTAATCAAAGAAAAGGGATGAGTAAATAAATCAGTTTTAATCAAAGAAAAGGGATGAGTAAATAAATCAGTTTTTCAAAATTCGTTCTTTTTAGGCCAGCTTGTGGCTCAATGTGGCTGGACTTGTTGGGTATTGGTCGTCTCGAGCCTAACCACATGTTGCTTTTCGCACTTCGGGTGATCCTGAACCAATCTAAGCATGTAAAAAAGTTATAATTTATGATATTAATGTTAAAAAATTATAATTTATGATATTAAATAAGAGATATTCAAATGAATGATATTTACAAAGTTGCCTATGCTTTAACAATATATGAGGATCACTAAATCTTCTATGTTGAATATATGTCTGTCTCACCTTCGGAGTTTAATGTCTCACCTTCGGAGTTTAATGGATTAAGATTGTATGGAATTAAATTCCCCTTGAATTTTATTTGTTTTAAATTTTAGGGTGTTTTGCCTTCCCTATGTAACAAAGAGAGGGGCAGGGTAAAGCCAGCTACAAGGGATTGATATTTTTAGGGTTAATATGCTTAAATAATCTTTATTTTGTTATCAAAAGTGCAACAGTAACATAAAATATTTGTTTGAAGTAAAAGTAGTCATAAATTTTTAAAATTGGGGTAAAACCACCTAACAAACTTTCATCTATTACAATGAGAAAAATTAAACTTTTGGCCTTAAAGATTAAATTCATTTCTAACTTAGTTTTTCAACTTTTGACTAGATTGCAATTTAGTCCCTGATGTTTCTGAGTCATCCTATGTGACAGAAAAATGTTAAAAATTGTTTAGGTGGATTTTCCATAATTAAAAAAAAAAAAAGTGTTGTTGTCCCCACCAACTCTTATCACCCTCAGCCTCTATTTTCCAGAAACCTCAGGCATTCACAACCTTAATGACATATCTTTCTGAAATACTAAAGGACTGTGAACGACTCATATTGGAGAACATGGTACCACATATGAAGCTTTTACTATGATAAAGCACTTAAGTGTGTAAGAAAAAACTATTGTCGAAAAGGAGATTTCTTAACTTTTGAATGATAAATAATGAATAGTGTTTCGAAGAGGATGAAATTAGAAAAAGTTGAAGCACTCCCACTGTCATGGACGTCACCAATGCCCAGCAAGGTTTATGAAAAGTAGAGGCAGAGGAGTATTCGAGTTGGTGGGACGGGGACATTGGTTTTTCCCCTTTTTTTAATTTATGCAAAATTCACCTAAACAATTTTTAGTAGTATTTTAACATTTTTTTGCCACATAAGATGATTTAGAAACATTAGGGACTGAGTTGCAAGCGACTCAAAAGTTTAGGAACTGAGTTATAAGTGATTCATAACTTTAAGGGCTAAAAAATTAATTTTTCCTATTGTAATAGATGGAAGTTAGTTGCCTTTAATGGTTTTGCCCCACATTTGCAAGTTTATGGCTATTTTTTCTCCAAAAATAGTTTATAGTTACTATTGCACTTTTGATAAAAAATTGAAAGTTATTTTTACCAAAATTTAAAAATTGAAGGTTATTTAAGCACCACTTCACCCATGCTTTTAATGCTGGTTTTTTTCCCCCAACAGAATTGGTCTCTTGTACAAAATGACATTTTGGAGATGGTTGCATCCTTCTTGGATTCTGAGTTTTTGCTACAGTCTTTTAATAAGACAATCATCACTTTCATTCCCAAAATTGATAAACCTCAATCTATTAAGGATCTTTGACCAATAAGCTTGTGCAATGTGGTGTACAAGATCATTTATAAGGTGTTAGTAAATAGAATGAAGATTCCATTACAACACCTCATTTTACCCCACCAGAATGCTTTTCTTAAAGAGAGATTAATATTAGACAATATCATGCTTGCAGCTGACCTCATGCGTTAAATGCACAATTCGAGGCAAGGGAGGAAAAAATTGGCAACCTTGACGATTGATTTCTTAAAGGCTTTTGATCACTTGTCATGGGAATTTATATTGGTTGTTCTTGATTGTGTGAATTTCTTTCAAAAGTGGATAAATCTCATTCATCAATGTCTTGCATCAGTCCAATATCACCTTCTCTTCAACAGTAAACTCTCCAGACAATCTGTCCTAACAAAGGTGTTAGACAAGGAGATCTTCTTTCTCTCTATCTTTATATAATTATTGCAAATGTTTTATCATGTCTAATTAACCATTTGGAAGAAAGAGGTGCTTGGAAAGGGATTAAAATATGCAATAATTCCTAACCAGTTACTCACTTGTTGTATATGGATGACTCCCTATTTTCCTTTGAAGTGTCATCTCATTGTGTTGACACCATGAAACATGCCTAAGAAATGTATTGTAGCTGAATGGGTCAATCTATTAATCATTCCAAATCTAGTCTCATTTTCAGCCTAATGTAAATCATGATCTTAAACTTCAATACTCTCACATGCTGGATATAAATTTCTCTGGGAGGCTAGAAAGTATATGGGTACTTGGATTGATCCAGGTAGAGAGAAATCTCTTATACATAATCATTCTCTTGAAGTTAGTAATAGAAGAATAGAAGTTTGGAACGCTCAACTTTTGTCTCAAGCATCAAGACTTCAACTTATTAAGTCAATTCTCTCCTCATTAGAATTGCATATAATGTCTTGTATATCCCTTTCCAAGTATGTTTGTTTTTGGGGCTCTTCTTGCAACAGAAGGAAAATCCATTTAGTGAAAAAAGACATCTTGTTTCAACATAACAATACAAGCACACAAACAATGGGTCTTGGCATTAGGCCTTCTCACTCTCAATAAAGCCGTTCTTGCCAAGCAAATTTGGAGGATTGTGTCCTCTCCGACCTCTTCCCTGATTACAAACACTCTCAAAAGAAAATACGTGAATGAGTCTTCTATACCTATGTTTATCACTCCTTACAATTTTTCTTGGTTAAGGAAAGGCATAATGGATCATGCTGGCCTCATCTCGAGCAACCTTAACTGCAGTATAGGAAATGGATCATTCATCCTATTAAATCACCCCTTGTGATGGCCCATGCAACCGAGATTAGAAGCAAGTGGCCACAACCTTTATGTTTCTAATATGCTAATTCATAATTCTTCTGATAAACTCTTCCCTTTGTGAAATAATGATATGATTTTTCCACTATATGCTCTTAATGTTGCTCGAAAAATCATCAGCGCTCCAATTTCTTATATGAATATGCCTGATTAAGTCTTCTGGTCAATAAATGCTTCAGGGAAATATCTAGTTGAAGACGGTTTTTGGAGATCTTTAACTCAATCTCAAGTTGGGGTTTTCAATCCTTTCTAAAAATTTCTTTGAGCTATATCACTTCCAGTTAAATTCTTGCCTTTCATATGGAAACTCTTGATAATGCAGTCCCATCGATAGATATTCTCAGGCATCATCATTTAGTCACCTCTGGTTCATGTCAGTTTGGATGTAATGAAGAGGAGTCTTTACTTCATATCTTCTATTCTTGTCCCTTTGCTCAGGCAGTATGGTTTGCAAGTGCAGGAATTAGAATTGAATTATCTGGTTTTGATGCTTTTCAAGGAACTTTTTATGTTAGACTTGGTTTCTGCATCATAGACTACAAAGAACTTTTCTTCAGTTGCATGCTAATGGCAATGATTGTGTTATCCATAGGATTATCATTCTGAGTAATTCTTTATGGATGTGGAGAAATCAGGCCTTACATGAAGGAAAAACCATTAAGCCATTAAGAGCAGCAAATAAGATTATGTCTAGAATTAATTTCTATCAGATAGTCTATGATGCAGAATTGGATTCCAATATCTGGGTGCATGTACCAACTGCAATCACTTCCCTAGAGATAGCACAAGAAGGATGGATGATCACCATATATAAAACTTCACCATCTCACTATGAAACATGGATATGCTATCAGGGAATCGATCCGATCTTTCAATCGTCCCTTTCAAACTTTGTCCCTTTGTCTCTCTCAACACCCTCTAAATCTTGTGAGTCCAACTATGTTTATCCCCTCCCACCTATTCTCCCCATCGTCTCTGCGACCCAGTGCACAAGACTCACACTATGATCTCTATATTTGTTTAAAAACAAAATTAAAAGAAGAAGTGAGTCCAACCTACCTTGACGGGCTTGGGTTGGCTGAACACCAAATAGATCAACCTAAAATATCAGCTCCTTACCAACTATATTAACCTTTGTTAATAGGTTATAAGTCAATTATTTACCAAGTATATCAACTTTTATCGGTGAACTACATATGTTATAACTCTCTATTCTTCCCTACCAACAAAATATTGCTAAAACCTCTCCTTTTTTTTAATTCAAACCAAAAATAAGAATCATTACAATATCTTCATTCTCCTCGATCCAATTAACCAAACAGAGGGTTTAGGCATGAACAAAGGAACTTTCTCAATTTTAAAGGCTTGGTATACATTTTTTATTCGTTTTTTCTATATCTTTTCATACATTTTGTTGTGCTCCATACAATTTTTTATCTTGTTCCTTCATAGCTGAGCGGTCAAAGAAAGCAACGGCCAACTACATTATTGGAATTGAAAATGAAATTTGAAAACAACATATTGTTATTGTTTTTGCTGCTTTCGTTGTTGTTTGACTCTTCATATGCGTGAACAGGTGACTCAATCCAACTTTTCTTTCACGTATTCAGTATATACAATTTATAATAAGTGATGTTATTTATGAAATCTCAACATCAATACTCATTTAATGTACAAGAATTTATTTATATGAAATATAAAAGTTTTGTTGGCTGTACTTTTGATGCTTAGATACCAAAAAATGAATTTAATAATAGTCAGGTGAGTTGCAAATATTATTTTAAACTGCGAAATTTATCTTTTACAACATAAATGTCATTTAGTTAATTTGAATAAGTAAGGAAAAGTACCCTATTAAAACTTTTATCAATGAAAAAGACCTTAATTAGAATATTAGTGTGTGTTTGGAATAACGATTGCAAAAATAACTTTTTCCAATTTGACCTTTTGCAATCTTACTTTTGGTAAAAGCTAGATTGTGTAATGTGATATATGTTTAGATTGACGATTGTATAAATGACTTTTGCAAAAGTAAAACTTGTTTGAGTTGACTTAAGCATAAATGACTTTTATGATAATGGTAAGAGAGAAATTAAATTTGAAATTATAAAAAATTTATAAAAGTTAAAGTTGGGAAATTTGGGAATTAAAATTAATACAATTTGATGAAATAATATTACATGACTAATTGATTATGTACCATGTGAGTGTGATTAAATTCAAATATGAGTAATGGAAGAAAAAAAACATACCAAATAAAGGACTGAATGATACAAGTAAACAGATTCAAGTGTTGGCATAAAATATTGTTCACAAAGCATGTTGTCATGAAGTCAAATATTGTCATCAATTACAAAAACAAACATAATAAAACCATGCGGACATATATAGTTCAGGTACATCTAGGAGTCATAAATCATAACGAACTCCATGTTCCGTTTACAGAGTGACACAAACTTTTCCCAGTTAGTCTTATTCGCGATTAGCTTGATACTGTCACACCTTTATCTTTTTTCCACCTTTTGTCAGAGTCATTGCAGAAAACGATATGCAGTTCGGTAAGCAACACAGGAATAGCAAAAATATACTGATAATATGTGCATAATTATAAAAATTCTCCATAGGGGTTCGTAAGTAATTACAAACCTTGTAGCCGCACAGGGCTCTAGGGTATCTAAACCGGTTCCAGTGAAATAGAGACATCTTCCCGTCTTTGTTTCGCTACTGCATTCCTCCCGTGTAGTTCTCTTTTCTGCTTTTAGTATACCTCTTGTTTTCACCTGCCTAATTTGTTGGTAAGAGAGGGTGAGATTTAGGATAATCTCAATAGAAAATAGATACCATAATGCATGCATGATAGATGCTATGTGTATGACATGTTAGCTTTAACTAGATGCATGCCTCATAATGACATTTCTGCATTCTCAATGTTTCACGCAACAAAACTATGGCCACAGCAAAATAGAAACAGAGCTTCATTTATTCAATTATGCTCTACAAAATCAAGTAAAGCAATCACATTCATCATTACATAAGCAGAGATATCAATTATATGCAAATAAGGTAAGTCCCCTACCTTGTGTCCCTTTTGCCAAACAGAAATAGTTCCTCGATCTATGTGCAAACAGCTCAAGCTCCATATGCAATCCTACAATGTCAAATGTACCATTTAGACACTTCCATAGTGTTTCTAGGGGTTATATGAGCCTATATTGAAAAATTACTAAAATACCCCCGAGGACCCGACCCGGCCCGGCCGTACCTGGTTTGACAGTACTTTTTCAGAAATTTTAACATGGGCTATTCTGACATATGTCCGCCCAAGGAATCCATTTCCAAACTCGAAATTATCAAATTCAATGTCAAATTACAAATTACCCTTGGTAGCCCCACTTTAAGGGTTTTAGAGCGTTTTCATAATTATGTTTTTTTTGCTTTTCCGAAAAGTGACCAATTGTAACCCCACCTAATTTTCCCTCCTGAACTCAATGGAACCATCAAATCATTGAAAATCCAAATTGAAGGCCCATTTACAACCCTGACCAAAATGTACAGGTTCTCCAGGGAAAATCGCGGTTTTACGATTTCGGCTCCGTAAATGTGTTCCTTTATACTCATAACTACTTTATTGACTATTCCATTAGGTTACAACTACCATTTGGTGCCAATTTAGGCAGCATAACCCCTAAGGAAAGCCATTTCCAAAATTGATGTATGCTTCTGTTACTAAACAATCAATTAATAACTAGAACAACCTACTAATGCAATATAGTAGCAACCTAGGTCATTCTCCCAAGGAGCAATATGTGGGTATTCTCTAGAATTGAATTTAGGTGATAAAAAAATATAATGGAATAAACCCAAACTAAAATGCAAGACTCCACCACCTAAATGCAAATTGCAAAAGACTCTAAAACCTATATGAAAATGAAACTAACCTAAATAATGAACATGCAATTTTTGGGGTTTTTTTATGAAAAAGGAATTAAGATGCTAAGCAAAGAGAATAATCAAAAGCAAGACAAACAATAAGGGTTTAGTTCAATTATGATAATGAAGGACACAACTTAGAATTCACATGGAATTAGCTTTATTAGCCATTCAATTTATTAGACCAAGGGAAGGTTAATGAAAATTTTGAATTAATAAACTTAATCACCTAATTAAGACATGGGAAACCCTCAAGCTTAATAACACCTGATCCACTAGAAAACTCATAATGGAAAAAGCGGTGGTTAATTAAATCCATTAAAAACCAATCACAATAATTTAAGATAGTTTTGGAAATTATGTTGACAATTGCCTAATTAAACAATTCGACAATTAATCACCTAATTAAACAATCAAGAGATTAAACCCATCACAAGTCAATATTCGAGAATACGCGGGAACCAGACAATTGATCGAGCAAATCGTCAATTCTAAGGAACAGATACTTGTTCTTAATGGTCACCTTGTTCAGCTCTCGGTAATTGATATAGAGACGCAAGCTTCCGTCTTTCTGCTTTATAAAGAGCACTGGAGAACTCCAGGATGATACGCTAGGTCGTATGAACCCTTCCTCAAGTAGTTCCTCAATTTGCTTCTTTAGCTCTGCTATCTCGCTTGGTACAATAATATATAGGGTTTAGAAATTGAACCTGCTCCAGGCCTCAAATCAATCGAAAACTCCACTTCCCTAACTACGGTTGATTCATGCCCCTCAGCATTTACCATGCAATTTAAACAAACATCATCCGTCACAATTCGAATGCCCTTAGGCATAGATCTAACTAAATCATACAGGGATTTATGCATCGGTAAACATAATCATCTCACGCAGTTGTATGTAATGAATGAATGGCTTGCACCAGAATCATACATAACATACACTAAACTGCCATTCAAAGAAATCGTACCTTTGAATCAACTCCGGAGAATTTCTGGCTTCTTCTTGTGCTAGTGTATAGACCCTACCAGAAGCTCTGGGTCTCGTCTCCTGTTGCTGCTGCTTTTGTAGAAAATCCTTGGCCATATGTCCCAGCTTGTCCCAATTATAACAGACAGGTGGTCTACTCGGGTCTGGCCTAAACAGAATCCTGTTGCAAGATCTACCAGGGTGCATTGGCTTCTAGAATCGCCAACAAGTCCTTCTTCCTGTAGAACCCTAGCCACCTTGGCCCCTAGATTGATTCGGCCTCTTAGGATCCCCTCTGGAATATCCACTCTGATCCTTGCACTTCTGCTTTGAGCTACCGCTTCCAGAAGCACCTTTGTTTCCAGGCTGTGTTGACCAGCTCGACAGACGTTTCTCAATGTATCGGCACTCCTCTGCGCTTCGCTGAATTCCGTGAAGTGCTACGAGATTAGCCTCTCCTTGAACTCAGATATCAGCCCCTCTATCATCATGTCCGCATTCCATTATCCTCTAATATCGTCGACAAAATTCTGATACTACTGGCACCATTCTGATACCACTGGCACCCTCCTGACACCACTATCACAAGTGCATCTATCATTGCTATATGCACTGGAACCACCAATACAATCAACTGGGTATTGGTATTGCCTTTGCATGCATTGATACCACTACTTCCTGATACCACTGATATCATCCTTATACCACTAATACTATCCTGATACCATCGATACTACACTTATATCATCTTCAGGTGTACTAGTACCACCGATACTGCAATCTGGGTACTGATATCACCTCTGAGTACCCTGATACCCTTATTCTCTGATACCGTTGTTATCGACCTGATATCACTCCGCTGGTATCCTTGTCTTTACACTGTCAGAGAATGCTAAGTACCGGCCTCTCAAGGTATCATTCTCCTGCAGCCCCCTATAATACTTGGCCGTGAGGAGATAAAACAACTCCATGTTAGGCTATAAATTATAGGACACATGTACTGGCTCTGCCTGAGACTCGCTATCACTCAGCTCGTCCTCTGACATCTACTCTGGATCATAGTCAGAGTCATAAGCCTCTGATGCATCTCTGGTCTCTCTGAGTTCTGTCACTCCTGGTGACACCGGCCTCGGCTCTAGACCGTATACTAATGTACGAAACACGCCGTTTCTGAAGTATTCGATCGTTAGTCCTCGGTACGAAACACGTTGGTTCACCATCGTCTCACTCGAACCATCCACAATCACGATCATCGGCCACTCGGACCATCCATGAATAGTCCGGTCGCCATGCACAAAAAACTTATCAATATACAATTCTGATAATGCCAAAACCGCTTATTAGCTCTGATACCAAAAATGTCAACACCCGTTTTCATTTTGATATTCAAAGAGTAATAAAGATAGAATTCCATAGGCATACAGAAAATACAGGAGAGTTTTACAATCCCGATATCGTTTGTAGACGAAATACAAAAAATACAGCGGGAGTTTTAATATTTACAAATTTCACCAAAATAGACTAATTATGACCATGATCTTGTCCTCGCCTCGAGACATGTGCCGTTCACTTTCCGACGTCTACGTCTTTTCCCTTTGCCCCATTGATACCTGCTAAGGTATTTATTTAAAAATAGGGTGAGATTCCGAATAATCCCCGTAGAGACTTAATATTGTTCATAGAGAATACGAAAAGTAAATAAATGCACCTATAATCTACATTGGTTGGACTGTTGTTAACTCCAAGTATAAATGCACCTCTGGCACTAACTGCCCCTCTCTAGGCAAATCATGTTGATTAATAAAGTGCATTTACAAAATAATGGCATCCACACAATCACATAACTTATGGCATAGTGTATGAAGGATAATGTCCCTACCTAAAAGCTTTATAATCCCTTTTTCCGGTGTATCTCGTAACGTGTGTTGTTCCGACTTTCAAATCGGTCCTAAAATATTAAATGTAGCAAGAATAGGTCATAACCTATCAAAGTATCATTTTAGACTATTCCATAGTGTTTATTGTGGTTATATTAGTCTATAGTGTAAGTTTATCAAAATGCCCCCGGGACCTCGGTCCGGCCCTGCCATACCAGGCTCGATGGCACGTTTTCCCAAAATTTTGACCAAAGCTATTCTACCTTTTTTTCAACCAAGGAATCCATTTCTGGGCTCGAAATCACCAAATTCAGTGTCAAATTACGAAAATACCCTTGACAGCCCATATTTAGGGATTTCAGTGGCGTTTTCGTAATTATGCTTTTTCGGTCTCTACTGAAGAAGTGCCCAACTGTAACCCCACCTATTTTTGGCCACTAAATCCAATGGAACCATTTATTTCATGAAAATCCAAATCCTACTACTAGTTCTGGTTCTGGCCGAAATTATTAGGGAAAATGGAAAAAAATGAGGTTTTGTGTTTTAGCTCCCAAAACTTGTACTTTTCTACTTTTAATCCTTGATTAACTTACTTAAACACTTCTTAACTATGATTTAAAGGATTTTGGGCAGCGTAACCCCTTAGGGTTATGAATTTTCTAATTTTATAACTCAACCCAAAAATCACAAAACCAAACAATAAGTACCAACAACAACTTCAATACACTAACAAGTTAAGGTTTTGGAGATTACCTCTTGATCATTGGTGTTTCTCTCTCTAGGAAGTCCTCTCTCTCTCCTCAACCTTGAAGAATAGTTTGCTAAACCATGATTCCCATGAAGAACAAAAGATTAGGGGATGAACTATATAATATAGGAAGCTTATTCACTTGAAAACAAGCTCTTACCTTAGCTCTTGCTTCCTCTTGCTCTCTAAATCACCAAGAACTCCCAAGCTCACTTTCTCTCTCTTTTCTCTTTGTCTTGGCCGAATGTGTGGATGAAAGAAGAGGGAGTAAGTGTTTTATTATTTTAGTCTTCCTTCTCCCTAGCCATTGACTTAATCAAGGGCTCCTAATGTGACACTTGTCACAATTTCTTCTTCCTTCATTTTTTCCATTAGCTTCCCCTTAAGTGAGAACCAATTTTCTTCCCTTGTTTGGTTCTTCAAAAACTGTCCTCCCCCCTTTGCTCCAACTAATCCATCCTTCCTCCAACTAAGTCAAAATGTGCACTCTACCATGCAATCATGTTTTTCATTCCTTCACTCAAACTTCTCCATCATATACTACATCATCATTCCATGTCGTGTACACTCAATCTTGGTTATCATTTCCTTCTTCTTGTGGCATGTGATCATATATTAAACATTTTTTTCTTTTTCTTTCATGCATGGACAAAAATAATGAGAGGGAGGAAAGAGAAAAACTATTTTGCTCAATTCCACAATTGACATAATTGATTTTATGTATAATCCCCCTTAATTTCCCAATTCTTTATTTATTCCACCAAGAATAATCCCATTATGCATTTTCTTTTATTTTCATTGATTAATTGAAATTAACTCCAATTAATTGGAAAATAATTAATCTTGGGCTAAATTGGCAAAATTATGATTTTTCTATCCCCTTTGTAATTCAATTCAATTTTTGAATTAATTTGACCATTTCCCTATGAATATGAATATTTCAAAATTCATAAGATCCAAATTCATGAATATTCACCATTTTATTGAATTATTCAAATAATTACAATATATTTTTTGTGAATAAAATTTAGGGTGTTACAATATAGGAGTTAGATAACTAATTTATATAAATTAATAAAATTAATTATTTGTGAAAATGTAGGCTGGTGTTTCTAAAATATTCTCCTTTTAAAAATTATTTACCATGTTTAACAATTAAATATTTTTTCTACTTTATCCGTATTAAATACCTCCATTAAGCGTTTCCTACTTTCCTCCTTCATTATTGAATAAGGGTAAAAGGAAAAAATTGTATTGCATGCAGTATCATCTTTTATTTCGGTTGTTGGGCTTTGTGCTATTTTCTTGCCGGTGTCTTCTTAAGAAGACCAAGGGCCCCTTTTTTGTTTCTTTTCTTGTGTGTTTAATCTTAGGCCCCTAAAGGGGCATTTTTTTAGTGTGCTTTTTATCGTTTTATTAATAAAATTGTCTTTTGATTTTTTTAAAAAAGATAAAAATTGTGCTTCATTTGTTTGTAAGGCAAAAAGAAGATTTTTTTTACCCCATCTATAAGTCACGTTATTAAATTTTATGTATAAATGAATAAGTTTACCTTTCACTTATATTGCATAGATTTTGTTCAGAGAGAATTGTGAAAAAATATCTCAATGGGAACTTAATTGTCAAATTGGACTTCAGTGTGCAAACGATCTTCCAGGTATGCAGAATATCTTTCCCTGTGTGCAGACGATTTTCTCTGTGTTCAATATTCTTCCATATGCTTGTGCAAAACATCTTCCCCTATGCACAGAAGATCTTCCCCCATGTGCACAATATCTTCCCCCATGTGCAGACGATTTTCTGAGGTCCCATTTGGCAATTAGTGTGCCAGTGAGGTCTTTTTCACAATTCTCCCGTATGTTTATATAAGGTATCTTGTATGTTTTATTAATGAAAATAGTATAATGTATATTAAATAGGGTATAAGTTGGAAATTTGTTGATCTTTAAAGTAAAGTTAATGAGGTTTCAAGTTTTTTGACTCAATAATACATGTTGGAAGTGACTTATAAATAGAATATATGGGTAATATATAATCAATGAAGCACTTTATAAAAAAGGGAAAATTAATTTGGAAGTCGTTATAGCTATCCGCAATTTTCTTTTTTGCTAAGCATATGCGTTCTTCTATTGGAGGCAATCCTGTTCAAGGCACTGTTGGTAATAAATTTGGGCACCTTTCCTAGCAGAGGGTTCAAACCTTAGTTTGTCATGTTGTAAGATATTAACTTTTTCCACTAGACGCAACCCCCATTAATTGATAGCTTTCCTCAAGTTTAAATCACGTCTCTGTACCCTTTTTATTGGGCTCGTTAAGGTTTCTTGCTATTAGATCGGTTAGTTCCTCATCATTAGAAGTGTTAAATAGGTATAAACAATGTTAAAGTTCTATCACTGAGGATAGACATGTAGATTATGTCAACACCCGTTTTCATTTCGATAATCGAAGAGTAATCAAAAATAAATTTCATGGGCATACAGAAAAGTAAAATTATACTGATAAAAGTATTCGTTTACAACTCTAAAGTCGTTCGTCGGCGAAATACAAAATACAGCGGAAGTTCTAATAATTACATAATTTCTCAAAATATCTTAAACATAAACTAATTATAACCACCAGCTTTGACCTTGCCTCGAGACACGTGCAATTCACTTCTCTATATCTGCACCTTTACCTTTCGTCCCACTATCACCCGCTGAGATGTTTATTTAAAAAAAGGGTGAGATTCTGAAGAATTCCCATAGAAACATATTATCGTTCATAGAAAATGCGAAAAGGAAATATAATATGCGAAAAGTAAATATAATATGCGCCAAGGTATGCACCAATTAATGAACAATATAAACATATCATTATCATGTACACATGTGTAGGGCCCATCCTCACAATCTATTCTGGTTGGACTCTCGTCAACTCCCAGTGTAAGTGCACCCCGGCACTAACTGCTCCTTTCTAGGCAAACCATACTAATTAATAAAGCGCATTTACAAAAACTGGCATCCACACAATCACATGAATAGGGCATGTTGTATGAAGGATAATGTTCCTACCTCAAAGTTCTTTCAATCCCTTTTTAGCGTGCCTTGTAAAACGTGTCACTTCCGGCTTCCAATTGTGTCCTAATATATTAAATATATAAGAAATAGGTCATAACCTATCCAAGTATCATTTTAGAATCTTTCATAGTGTTTCTTGTGGTTATATCAGTCTATAGTGAAAATTTACCGAAATACCCTTAGGACTCCAGCTTTGCCCCGCCGTACCCGGCCCAATGACACGTTTTCTCAAAATTTTGACTAGAGCTATCCTGACGTATTTTTTCCCAAGTAATCTATTTCCGGGGTTCAAAATCACTAAATTCAATGTCAAATTACAGAAATGCCTTTGATAGCCCCAATTTAGGGTTTTAGGGGTGTTTTCGTAATTATGCTTTTTCCGTGCCTTTTCCGATAAAGTGACCAACTGTGACCCCACATATTTTTACCTACTGAATCCAATGGAACCATCTATTTCATGAAAATCTAACTCCTACCCCCAATTCTAGTTCTGGCCGGAAGTTTCTCAAGAAAAAGGGAAATTGAACTTTTGTGTTTTAGCTTCCAAAGCTTGTACCTTTCCACTTCTAATATCTTATTAACTTATTTAAACACATTTTAACAATGATTCAAAGAAATTTGGGTAGCATGATCCCTTAGGGTTAGGTCTTTTCCAAATTTACAATTCAACCAAATTCAACAACAATCACCAACAATAACTTCATACTAGTATGGATCTAAAATTTATGAAGTTACTTCTTGAGTTCTTGGATTTTATCCCTCTAGAAGTCCTCCTCTCTCTCTCTCTCCTTGAGCTCAAGATGTGTCTTCAAAATCATGGATTTCATGAAGAAGAGGAGTTTAGAGAATGTTTCTAAGCAAAATGACAAGAGAAATGCTTAAGAGAATTAATCTTACCTTAAGCCTCTTCCTCCTTGTCTCTAAGTATTCTAAGTTCTTCAAGCTTTCTCTCTTTCTTCTTTCCTCTTGGATGGCCAAAATGAGCAAAGGGAAGGGAAGGGAAATGTGTTTAATGAAATGCCTCTTCTTTCTTGTGAGCCATCGATTTCCAAGATTACATCTTGTTATGACACTTGGCAAATGGGTCTCATCTCCTTCTAACTATGTCATTAGGCTTCCTATTAGATTTAAACTAATTTTTCTCTTCTTGGTTAGCCTCAAAAACTGTCCCCCTCTTGCACTTCTAACCAAATGAGTTTTCCACCAACTACACCAACCTTGCACTCAACCATGTACTCAAGTAGTGTACCATTATCACCATTCCTTGCCCAAGAAGCAATACTCAATTGCAATTAGACATGTGCTCTTGGAAAATAAATTATAAACTAATATCATTCCATAGGATAATGACACTTGTCATGTTTAATTTCATTAATCAAATTTTCCCTCCATTTCTTTGTGCTAGGCGAAATTTCAAGAGAAAAGGGAAGAAAATTGTTTCAACATTTTCCATAATTCAATTATATGAATTATGCATAATTCCTTATAATTTCACAATTCTTGATTTATTTTATCAAGAATATTTCAATTATACATTTTCCTTGATTAATTGAAATTAACTTCAATTAATTGAAAAATAATTAATCTTGGGCTAAATTGGCAAAATATGATTTTGCTATTACCATTGATATATAATTTCCTTTTCTTGAATTTATTTTCCCATTTCTTCATGAATATGAATATTTCAAAATTCATAAGTTTCAAATTTCCTGAATATTCACCATTTTATTGAATTTCTCAAATAATTACAATATATTTTTGATAAATATAAAATTTGGGGTGTTACATATTAAAATTTGATTGTTAAGTTGAGCTTCACCATCTTCTACTGGTATTCGTGGATTCAAAAATACACTCTTCACCCTACCCTGGCAGCCTCATCCATGACACCCCTTATGGCATCGCCGCCACCGGCATCACTTCCACTTCTCATCACCGGCAATTGTTCAACGGTTTCTTATCTCTGAGTTTCTGATTGTAGTGTCTTCTAGAAATGACGCTTCGCGACAATGATGTAGCAAGATTTATTCCTATAAGAACCCAATAAAAAGGAGGGACAATGTCCATGGATCTTATTCAAAGTTGAGAAAAGATATATGGACCTCCAAATTAATTGTAATTGTAATAACAATGGGAAGTTAGTTATGTCTGTTTAGACATAAATAAGTAAGATGATTAGGAAAGGATGTTTGAGATCTATTAGCTTGTGATTTTAGAATTTTCACTTGTTTTTTAAGAGAGTTTTGTTGTTCAACATCCTCACACTTTTATTATTTTTAAAGGTTTTGGTTGGAATTAAGGATGATAAAACTTTTTTTTTTTAATTTATATTATTAGTGTCTTTAGCTGCTTGAGCCTTTAAGAAACGATCATTGTTCTCTTTAGTGTTCCACATATGATTTCTTTCATAGAGTTCTTGTAGTAGGATTTGCAAAAGCTTAAGTGCTTGTTTGTTTAGCTTTTCATAAGTGCTTTTATGATTTACAAGGTAAGCATGTGAGATTAGTTTTGTCTTAGCTTTTGGACAAAAGCTTCTGAAACCACTATTTGGTTGTTTCCCAAACAAACAAAACCAATTTCAGAAGCTTTTTTACAGCAAGTCGAGACATGCCATTGGTGTTGTGTGTGTATTGAAATATATAAGTGAAAATATCAATATATAAGTGAAAATATCAACAACAGAGAGAAACTAGCCTAAGGCAACAAATGTATTGTTGGCGGATTAGAAAATTTAAAGAATTTGATTATTTGTTGATCTTTTCCCCTATTTGATGGGAGAGGGGTGTCTCCATTGATTTCTCTCTCTATTGATTTCTCTTTCCATTTATTCTCCATTGAATGTATCTACCATTAGATCAACTTTCAATGGTTGAGATTTAATAATATTATTATAATAAAAATCTACCATGATTAATCTCAACTATTGAAAGTTAATCTAATGTTAGATACATTCAATAGAAAGAGAAATCAATGGAGACACTTCCCCCCCTATTTGACGGGGTCAACAAATAAAGACAGGTTGCATCAATATCAATAGTTACAATAAATTATGGGATTCATTTTTGTTTGAAGAAATTGGAGACAATGGCGCATAGACCAAACTAAAGACTGTTGAAATGCAATGAAGTTAAAATAAAGTTTGCTTATTAATTTATTACTCCGAGAGGAAACTCGATTAGAGAATAATGGAACCGCTTGATGAGCACCTGAACCAAACCTCATCAAATTAGGATAGTTCAGATTTAATTTTTTATCTTTATTTTTTAAATATTGTTTTAATGTGTATATAATCTCTTAATTATAATTTTTTTTCAAAAAATTATTTTTTATTGAAAATTTATTAGTTGAAAATGATTAAATTTGGATGGTTAGATCTAATGATATTTGAGTGCTTATTTGTCCCTACCTGGTTGGTCCCGTCCAACAGGATTTGGCCTTGTCCTTAGAGTCTTGAGGCTTGTTTGGTTCAGCATTTTCTTAAAAAATAAGTCTTTATTACACAAACCGAGATAAAACTCCGCTCACATACTTATCTCGTATACCGTGAATCACGATTTATAAACATTTATTACCAAAAAATAAGCTATTCCAAACGAGCACTCGGTCTCGTAAATTAAATAATCCTTTTATTTGTTTACCTCTTTTTATTTTTATTGTGGTTGGGTTATCAAGGCGAATATTGTATTGTTTTCACTCATATTGAATGAGAAGTCTTTCCATGTAAATTGTTGTGTCTATTATATATTTTTTAAATATTTTATAACATAATTATCTTGACTCCATATCACTCTGTGTAGTTGGAAAGATTTAAAAGGCTGCTTTCTTACTATAAGTAGTATGACCTTGTTAGTTGTTATATTGTTATCAATCATCACTTTAAACAATGAAATAAAGTACATTTCACTGATATCATAGCATTCTTCTGGTTTTTTTTTTCCCTAAAAATAAGGGTGAGACGGAGTCCGTCCTAATCCTTGTGCACCCCTCCTCATCATTTTGATGTTTAATGAGCATCCAAATTGGTTTTGAGAAGAATGAAAGCAGTTTCGTACCTATTAATTATGTTTAAAAATTAAGGAAGTTTTCTGCTGTATCCATATTTTATTCTAAGAGTTTCCTAATTTCCTACCTTTTTTTTTCAATATAGAACAAGGGTAAAAGAGAAAAATTGTCTTGCATATAGTATCATCTTTTATTTCGGATGTTGGGTTTTCTTGTCTGTAACTTCTTAAGCCCAAACGGTGCTTGCTTTGTCTCTTTTCTTGTATGTCTAGTCTTGCGTGCCAAAGTTTTTCACTGCATATATCATGTAAAGGGGCCTTTTTTTAAGTGCGCTTTTTGTCGTTTTATCAATAAAATTGTTTTGATTTTGTACCAAAAAATTAATAAAATTGTCTTTTGATAAAAAAGAGAGAAAATTTGTACTACTCTAGTCTTATTTATAAGGTAGAGATGAGGTTTTTTTTGTTCTATTTTTCAGTCTCGCCATTAAATTATACATATCAATGTATGAGTTTACCTTTAATTTATTATAGCGTAGGTTTTATTTTTATAAGGTATAATGTATATTTTTTTTTTATGAAAAGGGAATAGTGCATGTCAAATCGGGTGAAAGTTAGAAAGTCGATTATTAAGCTTTAAGGCAAAGTTGTTGAGGTTTAAGATGTTCTTAGCTCAACGATATATATTAAAAGTGACTTATAAATAGAATATATGAGTAATAAATAATCAATGAAGTACTTTATAAAAAAAGGAAGATTAATTTAGAGGCCCTTATTAATGCAATTCCTATCTATCCTATGCACGACTTCAAGTTCCCCCCAAAAAGCTACAAGGAACTCAATAGTATAGTAGCTAATTTTTGGTGGAACGAAAGTTCTATAGGAAGATGCTTTGCTGGCCAAAACCGTTTGACGTAATGCAATTCATGTAGTTGACCTTACTTAGTGGGATAAAACTTTTGTTGTTGTTGTTTTTGTTGCATGTCTATGGACCAGATGCGTCTGGTTTGGCTGCAGCTTGTCGCAAGGTCTAATGGATCTCAGGTATGATTTTTTTTTTTTTTTAATAGCTTCAGGTATGGAACTCTAATCATTGATGATAAAACCAGATTGGACAGTATAGATGTTTCCTTGGTATGTTGGGTGCTTTGGTATATTTGGAAGCAACTTTGTAATGAAATGGTCTTTAATAATATGATGGAGAGTTGTCATAGAAGTTGCGAGAAGATCGAACATGGAGTTTAAAAAGGTATCGAGACCTTAATAATGGAGCATATTATGATAATTCATTGCTCCCAGAATAAGATGATACAGTGTAGAATTTATAGAGCAATATAAGGCAGTGTTTTGTGATACATGTGCAGTAGAATATTCAAGAAGAAGGACACGTAGCCCCGGACGAAACACAAATAAATGGGCTTATATTTACAATCAGATGGGCCTGTGTTTCTTATTTGATGCTCTAAAAGAGCCCTGAAGTTGAAGGGCATCTTGATGAATTTGAGATTTAATATGTGTTTGGATTA
The DNA here is from genome assembly GCA_963855925.1 of Inga laurina. Taxonomy (NCBI): domain Eukaryota; kingdom Viridiplantae; phylum Streptophyta; class Magnoliopsida; order Fabales; family Fabaceae; genus Inga; species Inga laurina. The sequence goes on from OY979713.1 coordinate 22,800,513, forward strand.
GCTTTTAGAGAATAGTTTTTACAAATTATGAGGTAAGTATATGAAAGAAATTTTGTTTTAATTTGCGAAAAAGAATTTCTGAAGCCGTGGTTTTGATGTTACCCAAACACCCACTTTCTTAAAGTTTGAAAACGTGGTGCATCTAGTGGCTTTGTAAATGTCAACAAGTTGACCTTTGGATGAAACAATAGCAATTTGCAATGTCTTAGCTGCTACCTTTTCTCTAACAAAGTGATAATCCAATTCAATATACTTAGTTCAATCTTCAACAGATTAGATTTGGTGCAAAAAAGACACAATAGTCACTAGTAGATCTTCTACCATCTATAATACCTCCACAGTCAGCATCAGAGTATGCTACTAAATTTCTAGTATCAGAAGAAGGAGGGGTAGCAGAAAAATTCTCATGATTATCATACGAAGGGAAAGGAGGAATAAGATACTCAAGAGTCTTAATTTCAATATATGCAACCAAAGAAGACGCAATGCACTTACGAATACTCATGACATAATCAATAGTATGAGACAAATATCTTAAAATCCTTTTGACAGCTGTCCAATGAAAATCAAGAGGATTATGCAAGAATTGACAAACCTTCACACCAAAAGAGATGTCTGGTCTAGTGAATGATAAATATTGTAAACTGCCAACCACACTTTTAAATAATTATCCATCGTGAAAAGCAGAACCAACATGAGTAGAGAGCAGAGAGTTTGATCTTGGTAGACATGGAAGTATTTTCAGTATTACAGAAAAGCATATTAGTCTTGGCAAGCAAGTCAGAGATATATTTGTTGAGAACCAGGCTCGTGTTTGCACACATAGTTAGAAAAATCAGCATTTTTAAAATAAATATCTTCTTCTAGGTTGTCATGAAGGAAAGCAGTTTGAATGTCAATTTGTCTAACTGCCCACCCAAAAGAAAAAGGAAGAGATAAAAGCAGACGAATGGTGGCTAGTTTAACAGCTAGGGAGAATGTTTCATAATAATCGATAACTGAGGCTTGATGAAAATCCATGGCAATGAGTCGCGCATTATATCGATCCAAAGAGCCATCTGATTTGTGTTTCTTTTGAAGCACCCATTTGCAGCCAAGAACATTTTGAGATGGAGAAGGAGGAACAAACTTCCACGTTTGATTAGCAATTAAAGCATTAAGTTCATCAGTCAAGGTCATACTCCACTCTGGGTATCTTAGAGCTACCGCAACGGAAGTGGGTGCATCAGGAGGCGAGCTAAGAGACAAATATGCCAAGAAATATGCACAAAGTGGACCTTGGTTCCAACTTATTCTTAGTATAAGCCCATAAATGTCACCAACATGCACATCTAAATAAGTTCATGAATGAATAATCAGGATTATAATTGAAAAGAAGCTGAAAAGAGGATTTATGATGAAGAAAGGCAGATGGTAAGCAGTTAATAGGATAGACTGCAGTAGAGAAAGCATGAGTCCAAAATTTGAGAGGTAAAGAGGCATGATTTAATAAGGCAAGACCTTATTCAACTATATGACGGTGTTTGCGCTCTACAGAACCATTTTGTTTATGGACAGGTTATGCAATGATTCCATTGGCTTGTTAAATATGATTAAGAGCTTGAAATTCTCCACGCTCATCTGTTTGTAAGAATTTTATTTTGGTATTAAATAAATTTTCTACCTGTTTTTGAAAGGCTAAAAAGGCAGTAGAGACATCTGATTTTGCTTTAAGAGGATAAAACAAGTGTATTTGGTAAAATCATCAACAAAGGAAACATAATATCTATAACAAGAGCAGGGCCCCAAACATCATTGAATACAAGAAATAAAGGATGAGGAGAACGATAGGGGGAAGAGGGATGGGGGAGCACATAAAATTTGGACTTATTACAAGCAGAACAAGAAGATGATTGTTGAGGAAGATTACGAAGAGAGTATTTGGATAAAACATGTCTGACAACTCGATAAGCTGGATAACCAAGTCTGTTTTGACTCCAAACTAAGCAGCTGGTCAAGAATTTGGTGATGGGTAGAGAAAATTCTTCGTTGGTCCTTGATGTAGAACCTGTGTTGTGTGAAGATCCTTCATAATAAAATGAGAAGAATAAAATTCAAAATAAACAAAATTATCTTGACAAAATCTTGCAACAGAAAAAGATTTTTGGATTTGTTAGGAACATGTAAAGATCTGAAAGAGAGAATTTATAAGTGGGGTAGAGAATTGGACTGGACCTTGATTTGCAATAGGCATGGGAGAACCATCACTCATAAGTCATATGTTTGGTAGCACCCGTATCAAAATACCATGCACTACCAGGAACAGAAGAATAAGTTGAGTAATGAGCATGTGGAGGTGATAAATATGAATGATTGAATCTCTGATAGCAGTCATGACCAATATGATCGAATTTTTCACAGATATGACATTTTGTTGGCACATCGAACTCATCACTCTGGCCTGACTGAGCACGATTAAATTTAGTACCAAAACGGCCTCTTGAGCCTCTGTATGATCCAAAACGACCTGAGTGTCCTCTTCCACAGGAAAAGAAAGGACCTTGTGAAACTGACTCTGATGGAGTAGGAATAATTTTAGCATTTAAATTCGTAGATATTACAGTATAAGCAGTGGAATGAATTTGAGTGAGTCTTGCTTCATGAATCATTAAATAGCTCAAAACTTCCTCTGAAGACAGAGGTGTCAAGCGTGCGGTGAGGGAAGCAATGATTGACTCATAATCTGTGCCAAGACCATTTAAAAGATATCTATTAAAATCACTATCCTCAAGAGGTTTTCCAGTAGCACGTAAGGCTTCAGCAGTTAATATAGGCTTTCTGTAATAATTCAAAAATAGTTTCTGATCCCTTTCTAAGATTCGTAATATGATTTTGCAAGATGTAACAACCTGGCTTCAGATTTCTTGGTGAACATATTCTCAAGAGCAAGCCACATAGTTCTGGCTGTCCTGTTCCCCGATTAATGATTCAGAAAGAGAAGAAATTAAAACAGAGAGAACAAACTTATCTTACTGTAACCATTTTAGATGTTCAGGATTTAAAGAACCATCAGGAAGATGGGTCGGAGGTTTAACAAAGGAACCATCAATATGAGAAAATAAATTCTTCCCATATAAATATGGTTCCATTTGAGCTCTCCAAATTGAGTAGTTTTCATTGTTCAATTTGATGGAAATAAAACGTGAAGGTGAAGATGATGATAGTGTTGCAGATATATTAGGAGTAGAAAGAGTACTAAGAGAAGGACTTGAGGCAAAACATGAAGAGTTGACGGCTCTATTACCATAAAGAAAGAGGTATCGAAACCTTAATAATGGAGTATATTTTGATAATTTATTGCCCACAGAATAGGATGATACAGTGCAGAATTTATTGCTCAAGAAGGACATGAATAAACACCAATAAATGGGCTTTATATCTACAATCTGATGGGCCCTGTTATATTAACTTACATAACCAGACTTGGGCCTCTGTTTCTTATTTGATGCTCTAAAGGAGTTTTATTCTACTCATGAGGGGAACAAAAAATTGTGAAGCAAATGCTTTTAAAGCCCAGAAACGTAACAAAGCAGTGTGCTGGCAACAACCTGCAAATGGGTTTCCTAAAATTAATAGCGAAGGAGCTTTTAATACCCGACCAGAGAATAATCTGCAGAGATGAGTTTGGCCAATTTATTTGGGGTTTTGTAGACAAAGTCAAATCCATCTCAGCTTTTTTGACTCAAGCCTATTGAAACTGACTGCCAGCGACTTCAGATTTGTGTAATGTTCGAGCAACCAGACCTCTATGATTGGCAGTGCACAAGTATATATTGTCCAAGACATTTTCAGTCTTTTCTCATCCATGAAGATGCTTCTTTCCATGACTAGGGATCAGGCTTAGCTTATTTCCTTTTCTGCTGTTTTTATTATTTCCATACTTCTTTGGATGTACTCAAGCTCCTCAACTTTGCATTTATTTTGGCAATCTAATAGAAGCATCTTTTGATTAAAAAAAAAAAAACAGGCCTCTGGACCTTTTCCTCCCTTATTATTGGGTCCTTTCAGTTTTGCCGTTAGATTCGTTAGTTCCTCATATTTAATCCTATGTTTGGACGGAGAGGAAAGTAGAAAGGAAAAAAAAACTAGGAGGAAAAATTCTCAAAAATAGTATATATTTTTATCATTTATGGAAAATTTTCTTCTCAGTATTTTCTCCCCTATTTTCCCCTCACGTTTATCTCTATTCAAACATAGGGTAAAAGTATTAAATAGGTATAAATGGTGTCAGACTTGAGTGCCTCTTCCCTGCCGGCAATTGTTCACACTAGTTCCTCCCTGCCTCTCAATATCTAATTCTTGTTTCTTCCAAAATTTATTCCTACAAGGACCCAATGGAAAGGGAAAAAAAGTTCAGGGACTTGATTATCTTGACTCCATATCAATTTGTGTAATTAGAAAGATTTAAAAGGTTTCATTTTTCCTATAAGTAGTATGACCTTGTTAGTAGTTATATATATACACACACACACACACGAGACGGAATTGGAGACGGGGGGTCCTTGAACACCTAAGCTGGTTTCGAGAAGAAAGAGTAACTTGTATAATGTGCTTTCAATCATCTAGAAAGACTACCTCATAATAAGCTTTCACATTAATTAATGAGAAAATGCAAACAGAACATATATAAGCATAAAACTTAAAATATATAAGATTGAAACAAAAGAGGTAGACAAGAGATAAAATATAGCATAATAAACTTCAACAAATAGCTAGCAGTAGTCTTCACTCTTCCACTATTTTCCCGCCGGCAGCATTAAAGTCGGCTGTGGTGGCTCCGGCGGTGGATGCTCCGGCTTCGGAGCCAGTTTATGAAGGCTTAACAATCCTCGACTATTAACAAAACGGTAGCAAAATCGTCACATAACTCTATCATCTTCTGCAGGTTGGAGTCCATCCGCCTTATCACACAATCAGAGAGAGTTTAATTAAGTAATAAAAGAAAAGAATAAAGAAACAAATATGAAGAAAATAGATGCATGCATTTATATATATATATATATATAGGTAATGACTGTACATATGGTAATCTTCTGTTTTATCTAATGTAAGTTTCGATTTGTCGTGGCCGGAGGCCACTATTGATGGGTGGAGGAGGAAGGAAGAGTGCGAAAATTGAGATTAGGGTGTGATTATATATATTAATCAAAAAAATCCGCCGCAAGCAGAACCACTTATTTTTTATATTAATAGTAATAATATTAAATTCTATTAGTAATAAAAAAACAATTGAATTTTATTCAATACATTCAGATATTCTATTTTTTCTTTTCGTTCAAATATTTGCAACACAAAAAACGCATATCATCATAATTACATTTTATCAAGCCACCTATTCCTTTTTTTTTTTAAAAAAAAATCAGAATGGCCCACTATAAATAAAAAGGAAATTTAATTTGAAGAAAGGTATAGATTTGATGTACGTTTTTCCCGTTATTTTTTATACAAGACTGATGTACTTTTTAATCCCCATTCCCCCGGCCCTTTCATATTAACTTTAGCTGTATAATTTTGCCACGTTTTAAATATAATTGACCATTTTATAAAAAAAAAAAAAAGTATTGTTGTAAAATACTAATTAAGGTGGATGTCCATGAGCTCTCAACTCTTGACCTTTCATTTTCTACATCCTATAACCTCTCCAATGAATGATCTTTAGGAGTTTTCATGCCCATAACTCAAAGGTTACAATGTGTGCACTCATGAGGATTAAAGTTTGCCATTTACTTTGTATAACTCTTAGTTGTGGTTGAGAGCCTATAAATAGAGCACTATGTACTACACTTTGTTGGCATCCAAATGAATAAGAATCACTCCCTCCTTGCTCTCTAGTTCTCTCTTGTATTTCTTCATTCCCTTCATCTTAATCTCTTATACTTTCTTGATTTTATAACACGTTATCAGCACGAATTCGCTCAGAAGACCTATGGTTTAGTTTTCTATCTCTTCTACTCTCTAACTTTCTCATTTACATACTTTGTTTTATATTGTTTATTCTCTATATTATTTTATCTTTCTAGTCTACATTATCAATCTATTCTTCTATATTATTTTTATTATTTTTCTTTTACGCTATCTATTTTTATCCATCATGTTGTTATCTTTTACATATATCTGGGATAATCTAAGCCATTACATGGAATTAAATAGATTCTTTTACCGATTGTTTTATACATCGGGTTCCATGGCTAAGATTTGAGATTATATTATCCTCCGCAAGTTTTCTTTCTTTTAACTTTTATTTATCGTTTTCCATTAATCTCTTATTATGCAAAATTTATATTTATTTGTTTTATATTCTAATATTTTTTACATTTTATGTTATTATATTATGTTATTTCATTTTATTTACACTTATTTAACATTTATATTTCTTTATTTTATTTACATTTTATGTTATATATTATTGTTTGTTTCTTTATTTTATATCATTTATTTCATCTTGTTTTATTGTTATTTTATTTGCATTTCATTTATTTATATTAATACATTATTGTTATATCATTATGTCAATTTTTTTTATTTTCATTTGTTTATTAGATTACATTAATATATATTAGTATTATATATGAGCATGTAATGTGGTCTATATGATCATGGGCTTATCTATTATTTATTTTTGATTATGAATTTGATTTTTTTTTTAATTTATCTTCTAGTATTTTGATTTTATCGAGAGGCCAGAAGCCATAATATTCTTAATTTCGTGATTAGATGACCAGAAGTTACATCACTTTTGTACTAGCTCTTATGAGAAAGAACGCTATTGGTTTCATTAAATTGCAAGATTGAAAAGAAAAATTTTGGCACTTTGATGATTTAATTGTTACAAATATCAAAGCCCTAAAGGCTAAAGGTTCAAATATCAAACTAAACAAAAAAAAAAATAGCTTTGCAAGATTTTTGTTGTGGTCCTGAAGACCAATATTTGGAGAAATTGATGATGCTATTGAAAGTAAAGAAAATATGTAAAAGTGAAAATGAACATGATCACATTGCATTTGTAAAATTGATAGTTGAAAGCTGAGAATACTTTGTCTTAGCTATTGAACTACAATCATGGAAATAATAACATTTCTAAGGTGATCAAAATTATGAGCAAATATCATACTATGACTAGAAGTCATATGGATAGAAAAAAATGGTATAATATGACCAGAAGTCATATAGACTAATATGTACTAATTTATTGAAAATAAATATCAAAATGGCTGTGAAGCCAAAAAGACCATGGGATATTTTGAAAAATATCAAAAATAGTTATGATGCTTAAAGCAATAAGTTACGGAGAAAGATGATCAGCTTGTATAGCCAAAAGAAATAATTGTAAGCCCTGAAGGCTATATGATTTTGATTCTTTATGTTTAAATTTAAATTGATTGTGATTAATTTGTGAGAGAGAAATTATTATTTAACATTGTGATATCAACATGAGTGATATATGAAATCAAATAGATAAAAAGGTAATGATTGGTCATTTTAAAATTTCAGTATAGTGCCAATTTATTTACAAATTTAAACATTATTGGTAATTATTGATATATTTTGATTTCATGGCTTTTTAGGATTCTAACTACCTCATGGTTAATCCTATAACTCCCATATGAAATGGTTTTCAGTATTTATTCATATAACCTTCAATTATACAATTAAGTTGTTTAATTACCTTCTTTATGTATAATTGTACAATTTATTTGAAATTTTAAGTATATTGTGTATGTGAATACTATTCATACATCAATGGAGTTTACCACCTCTATTTTCTTTTTGGGACTTGTATTTCTCTATTGCACCAAAGATTTCCCAACAAACATTCAACTCATATACCTCAACATCAAGGTACTTTCTTTCATTATTAGTCATATTTTTCATTTTAGTTAAAGATTTCCCAACAAACATTCAACTCATATACCTCAACATCAAGGTACTTTCTTTCATTATTAGTCATATTTTTTATTTTAGCCTTGTTTTCCCTCTCTTTTTGCTTCTTGAGCACTATTATGTTGCCTTACATATATATGCAATTTTTCTTAGTTCCAAACTTTCATTATTGAAAGGCATACAAATACTTTTCAATTTGTATCTTATTTTAGTATTGATAATTTATTGCCTCATTTCCCAATTCATTGAATTAACATTTCTTCTACTCCTTAGTATTTTTATATGATATGTGCAAGTTTCATACATTAATCATGATATAATATATAATATGATATATATTGGAATCAAATTAGTTTTATGTGACATTTGTGAAGAGGAAAAAAAATCATATGTCATATTTGAATTAAGAAAGTGAAAATTTATTTAATTTTATGAGAAAATTCATAATAAATAGTTTATGATTTGTTAGACAAAATCGTTTTCGTAATGTACATGAATTATATAGTGCAAGTCAAATTTATGGATGACCAAACAGTAAGGAATATTTGAAAGAAGACTCTGTATATCATTATGTATTTTGATTATGGATCTCCTCATATTTCTTTATGTAGTAAAAAATTCTAAACATTTCATATTTTGAACATGCATCAAAAGAGACAAATTGAAGCATATTATTATTAATAAGTAGCAAAATTATATAAAAATGCAAGAATATATGTTAGTTCCTGAAGAACATAAATGTAACAAAGTCGATATAGTTCCTGAAGAATTAATATAGTTTTTCTTAAATTCTATGGGTAGAAGAAGAATTGATTAAGGAAAGTTATAACCCATAGATTTACATTAGAGTTTTACTCTATTACAGGGTTTAAATGATAGTCCAATTGACTGAAATCCATGATTAGTTGTGAGTTTTGAAGTACTTGAGTTTTGAAATGAAAGATATATTATTAGTTTGCTATATACAAATTTGTCTTTGAAATAGAGAAATAAAGAAAGTATATTTATATGACTCACACTTGAGGGGGAGATTGTTAGAATATAAGTGTGAGTTAATATTGAAAAATTTTGCTCATATTCTTCCTCACAAAACCTATTGATCTCCGAAAAATGGATGTCATATTGACATTTTATAGCAATACTTATGGAAATTGAAAAGTTTGTTGTTGGTTAAGTAACATGTTACAGTAAACTAGTAGTTTATTGATCCAAACAAATTTATGTTGGCATGACTTGTTTGATTCATCCGAGTCATATATAAAAGATTACATTTGACATCCATTGAAGAACTAGAAGATTTTTCATGAATAGCCAATATATTATATAATTTAAGAATTATCATGTGCTGCTTGTTCTCAAAGAAATTTGATTATGAGAGTATCACAAGTTATGATTTGGAATGAATCTCTATATTTTTGGAAATATATCAAGCTGATATATGGGCCCATTCAAATAACATGTAAACCATACAAGTATTCAATGAATTTGATAGATGCATTTATAAGATGGTTACATGTGATATTACTATTAGTTTGCAACCTGAAGTTTGCAGGAATGTTTGAATAAATTATTATGTTAAGAGTAATTTTCAGATTATAAGATTCATTCTTTGAAGCCTCCATAAATAGCTAGATTAATACTTATGAGAACAAAATTTATGTTTCAGTGTTAGCATATTTGATCTTACATATTGCAGCACTTATACTAGCCAACCAAATTCTCCCGATAAAATTGACTTTTGGTCAGGAGTCAAGTATATTCCATCTTAAAAAGTTTGAATGTGCATTCCTATTAATTCACCACAATGCACATAGATGGATATTTAAAGGAAATTGAGATAAATGTTGGGTAAGAACCTCCTTCTTCTGGTTTGTCTCTAAATGAGACAAAAGGATGTTTCTAATGGAAACAAATGGATTTAGGAGACTTATACTGCATGATTAGTCGATTGTCATTTGACAAAGTTTTCCTAATATGAGGGGGAGAAATTAAATAGCTGGAAAAGAAAACAAAAAGAATGCATTATTACTATCAAATATAGATCTTCGAATATAACAATATGAACCAGAAGTTCATTTGGTTTGCATTCATGAAATATTACATAAAATCTGCCAGATGCAATTACTGACCTAAATGGGAATTACTAAATTTCATATTCCAGCTATAAGTGGTCTAATCAGCATAAATGAAAGTGAGACATGCCCGAAGTATGAGAGAATAATCAGTTCCAAAAGAAAAGAGAAAGAAGCAAATAATCAAGATAATCATATTAAGGAGGCAGACACTCCAGAAGAGGTCAATACATAACTACTTGCAGAACCCTCAAAAGAGGTTCAGGTACCTGAAAGTAATAAAGAGATCTCAATGAATAATATCACAACAAGAAAAATGGAATTGAAAAGATAAAGTTGTCGACAACATTTTTAGTAATAATATCACGTGATCAAATGAGGATCTTATACATAAATATGTCAGTAGGAAAGAAAAGGTGATTGGCCAACTGAAAAAGGCGATAAGACGCGATAAAAAAATGTTCTTTGAATATGTGAAATTTATGGACCTGCAGTCCAAAACATTTGAAATATAAAGTTATTTGTGATATATGAATATTCATGTGAAAATAAAGATTTTTACAAGGTATGATGAGGTACAATATTTGGTGGTGGATATAATAATTGTTGCATATATTAAAAGTCTGGCAGTATATACAAACAAAATAATGCGTCTATTAGATACCATTATATATAGCATATGCATATGGATAGTGAATATTACATGAGAGTCCTTGAAGGATCTAAAATGCCAAAAGCATATACAAGAAAATTATTCTATATATAAAATATTGTGCGGGTTTGAAAATAATTCAAGTATATATAATTGATTGAAAAATATATATTGAAAAATGAGTAATTTTACATTTTACTTGACTTGTAGATCGAGTTATCGAATGCATCAATGATTTCAAAATCACATATTTTTACCGTGGTGAATTTTCTTGTAAAGATACATTGAATTTAATGGTCCAGAAGTACCTTATACTTTATGAGAATATTTTTGTATTATGCTAATATTGTATCTATTATGATTTTATTGATAAAAATTAGTTCTTGCAAGTGCACAGTGGATAACAAAAATAACATTTGATGTGATAGTCCTATTAACATATTATATAATATTATTTTGTTCAAAACAAACTGAATATGTGGATATAAGATATATTTTGATGATTTTCAGAATAATTTTTCTTTATTGTTTTCACAATGAATAAGATAAATGCATAATATACTGATATTTTAGCATATCCAGAAGATATGTAAGAGGAATACATCTAGCAAAATATTTGGTGACAATGTATCATTCATAGTTTGGTGGCTAAAAGAATGATATGCTCAACAATACATTAGAAGTGATGTTCTTATCAGGGAAGTAAAACTGATGTTATTATCAGGGGGAGTAAATACGATATTATCATCTTGTGAAATAGAGACCATGTTGTACTCTTTTCCTTAACCAAGGTTTTGTCCCATGGGGTTTTCCTGGTAAGGTTTTTAATGAGGCAGTTTCAATTTGTATTGTGTACTCTTTTTCCTTCACTAGGTTTTTATCCCATTTGGTTTTTCCTAGTAAGGTTTTAATGAGGCACAATATTTTTTTATGGACATCCAAGGGGGAGTGTTGTAAAATACTAATTAAGGTGGATGTCTATGAGCTCTCAACTCTTGACCTTTCATTTTCTACATCCTATAACCTCTCCAATGAATGATCTTTAGGAGTTTTCATGCCCATAACTCAAAGGTTACAATGTGTGCACTCATGAGGATTAAAGTTTGCCATTTACTTTGTATAACTCTTAGTTGTGGTTGAGAGCCTATAAATAGAGCACTATGTACTACACTTTGTTGGCATCCAAATGAATAAGAATCACTCCCTCCTTGCTCTCTATTTCTCTCTTGTATTTCTTCATTCCCTTCATCTTAATCTCTTATACTTTCTTGATTTTATAACAAGTATAGATTTGATTTTAATTTTGATTATTTCAATTGGATTTCATTGTAAATGAAATCCAATTTTAATTACATTGGGAAAAAGAAAGATAAATACTATTTGAATTTGGAAAACCCTAAAAAATTAGTTAGCATATGGAAATGTTAGAAATGTGATGTGGTAGGAATTTGTAGTTTCGAAGTTTATATGTTTTTACCAAAATGCCCCTCAAGTTTCCTTTTTCTTTTTAAAAAAGGAAAGAACCCCGTCGGTGTCAGAGCTCCGCTGCCTGTCAGTGCCAACACTAGAGCTTCGCTAGCCAGCACCACCTTACTAGGGGGACCAGCTGTTAGAGCTCCGATGCCAACTTAAATAAAGCGATTAACTACTTGAATATAGAGATTGACAACTTGAGCTTTATTGATAAGTTGAATAAAGATAATAACAACTTTTGTATAGCAATTTGCAACTATGGTATAGAGAGTGACAACTTGGAGAGCTCAAGTTGTCATTTCCTTTATTCAATTTCTCAATGACGCTTTCAGTTAATACCATTATGCCTGCAATTATTTTTATTACTTATTTAATCAATACTATTACATCTTTAATTAATATCATTACTCATTTAGTCAATACATTTACACCTTTAGTTAATACCATAACTAATTTAATCAAATTCTATTGCGCCTTTAGTCAATATGTTTTTCTCCTTTAGTTAATATATTTACTTATTTAGTTAATATCATTATGCCCTTAATTAGTTAGTACGATTATGCCTTTAATCAATATCATTGCTCATTTAATTAATATCATTATGCTTTTAATACTGTATTCAACCACACATTTCCTTTTCCATTTGGTTAAAACTGTTACATGAGTTGTCAATCTCTTTACGCCTTTAGTCAATTCTTAAATATATTGTCTAATAGTTTAGTACTCTTATCAAAGTTGTCATCATATTTACAAGTTCAAGAAAAATTGAAAACTTATCGAAGTTTTCCACATGACAAATGTTGTTGTCAATGAAACTTGAACCTCCTCTCAGTCCTTGATAGAAAACTACATGAATATTGACACACTTGAAAAATGTCAAAAACAAAATTTACATTTTTCACAAATTTCTCCCAGGAAAAAGAATTTGTGAGGACAATACAACTTCCCATGGCGATGAAGACACGTAAAAACACAACAGTGGAATCATATTAGAGGGAGTCAATATAAGGAAGGACAATTTGAGCATCTACCCTGTTTTAGGGTCTGTTTGGGAACCCGTTTGGGTCCAAAAAAAGCCCATTTGAGGGCTAAAAGTTTCAAAAGCTCATTTGATATGTTTGAGAAAGTTTATGGGATGGCTGGGCTTATGAAGTAAATGGAGCTTTTATGAGAAGCTCATCCAAGTTACTTCTCTCAACTTTTATGAAAAAAAAGTCACTTCTGACATCGTCAATCCAAACATAAATCACATCTACAAAGCTCCTTTTTTTCTATATGACTTTTCCAAAAGCTCATCTGCAAAAAAAAAAAAACTCATTCTTCACCGCTAATTCAAACATACAATTAGTCATTATCGATGCGGTTGTAGCCTATTTAGTCACTCAACTCATCAATTTGCATAAAATCAATCAACCCAAAATGGCCAATATACGATATAAATAGCAATAACCCAACTTACCAGAGTCAATCGGCCAACGAGAGACACCAACCCCAGTCTTCGACAATGGCACACCCTAGAGCCCATAATGCTGAATACTCTTACTCTTACTCTCCTGGTGTGGACTATTCGAGTGTTCTCTTCGGATCCCAGCCATGATTGGCAACGAGATAGTTCGCAGATGCTGGCGGTGAGGTATTTATAGCCCGATGGAGTGTGAGAGTTGTGAAGGAGTATGCGTTTTCTCTCTAATTTTTAAATGGGTTTGAAGGGCATTTTGATCATTTGCTCCAAACTTCTCAAACCCATATTCATCCCAAAACACCTCTCTGTCCTTTCTTTCTTTCTTTTTTAGTGTCATTTTCCCAATTAAATTTATTAAATATTTTGTGATGCACCAAATCATATTTATTAAATAATTTCTTAACTAATAAATAAATTATAGTTCCTATAAATAAGGGAAGATATCATTGTCGTGTCAAAAAAGATACAGTACGATTCTAAAATGATAATTTTTGGTCAAATTTAGATTCAATTTCTACAAATAAAAATCTCAACAATAATGAAGATTGAAATCAAATCAACAACGAGAATCCTTTGTTATCTTGCGCTGATTATATAATTACCTTGTTTTAGGGTTTAGTAAGGGTGAAAATAGTTTAGGTTAAGCTAGACTTTATCTAAATAGATCTAGGACTGCAACAAATATTCAAAGCCTGGGTTTGGGCCTGGGCCTTTAAAAGGCTTGAGAAGGACTGAAGCCTGTTTGAAGACCTACTTAAAATATAGAGCTTTAAATAGCCTTTAAAGCTTACGCCTCCAAATTCATATACCCTTTATGCTTATATGCAATCTCATATTATGTCTTAAAAGCACTGAACAAAAATCCGGACCGAACCGGCCGGTTCGACCGGTTGAACCGGGAACCGGTCAGTGGTCCGGTCTGTTTTGATGGTTAAACCGGAGAACCGGTCAGAACCGGTTAAAACCAGTGGTTGAACCGGTTTCATTTGTTTATTTATTTTTTTTTATTTTTCTGTTTTTGCTTTTGTTAGGGGAGAATTGGAAGTTGAAGACCAAAATGTAGAGAAAAATAGGTAAAGAAATAATAAATCTAAAAAAAATGAAGAAGATAATGAAAAAAATTATTTAAAAAGATATAATAATTATAGAAAAGGAAATATCATTGTATAAGTATAGGCATTATAACTCATACTAATAGATTTTAAGTATTTTTTTCCTTAAAAATCTTCATTTTTATCTATAGAAGTTTAAAAATATATTAAAATATATTGCTACTAATAAATTATAATATTTTAATATTACCGGTTCACTACCGGTTAAACCCCAGTTAACTCATTAACCCTTGAACCTATGCTGTGACCGGTTCATTGCCCGGTCCGGTTTTTTCGTTCCTTGCTTAAAAGCCTAACATATATTCTTGTAGTAATATTAAGGCTTAGAAAGGAAAAGAAAATAATGTCTAATGACAACATTTATCCAAGAAAATAAGAATAAAAAAAAACTAATCGTATTTTGACTAATGAGATATATTTTTTAAAATCGACTAAGAATAACAAATAACATGTAAAACTAGATTTTTACCTCTTTTATTCTTTCCATGTAAACTAAGACAAACTCCTCTTATTAAAATTATAATATTCCATTTTACACTAAAATAAACTCATAACAATTATTGTGCTTTAGTGGAGGGCGCAAATTAGGGGAGAGAAAGTGAGTTAATGTTGTCATCTCGAGCGATCGAAGAGAAGAGAGGTAAGGGTGAATAATTTATTTGAAAGCAAGGGTTGGGTGTAATGACGATGAAATATGAAACTTAAAATAAAGATTAAGTTGGTAAATTTATAAATAATTTATAAAATTATTTAGATGATATTATATATACTTATATAATACTATAAATTAAAAAAAAAAAGTTAAATAGGCCAGACCTGTAGGCTAGACTTTATAAAAATAGGCTTGACCTGTTTATCTAAATAGGCCTAACAATATGCCTAAGCCTGAACCTGACCTATTTACTACATAAGCTAGGTTATGCTTTATATAGGCTAAGCCGGATAGGGGCATGATATATTTCCATCTCTATGCTTTAGTATTTGTTTAAAATTGTTCGCATTTGTTATTGTTGTATTTTATATAATTACCTTGTTTATTTTATGGTTGGAATTTATCAGAATCCCATGATTCCCATCCAAAGATTTAATTTTGATACACATGTTTATATTTTATTATCACTTTTCGATTTCAAATGAAAAATAAAAATTAAAGAAATTCTCTTAAAATCTAAAGGGAAAAAAAAAGTGAAGTAAAAAAAAAGCCTAGAAAATTGAACATACTATGATCCGTGATATACAGAAAAAAATATTTTTAGTTATTATTAATTTAGACATATAAAAAATAATTGAATGAAATGAAGGGTATTGCAATCATTACATTATACTCCATCTTGCCATCTTCATAAGAGCCTTTTACTATTTTGCAAATATTTAGAATCTAATGATTCCCATCCAAATATTTAATTTGGATATAAGTTTATATTTTATTATCGCATTTCAAATGAAATATAAAAATTAAGGAAATTCTCTTAAAATCTAAAGATAAAATAGGTGACGGGAAACAAGCTTAGAAGATTCAAGTGACATATTGAAAAGGGAAAATGGTAGAAAAATACTGTCAATATATGTAAAAGATAAATAAGGCTGGTGAATTTCAACCATGCTAAATTGACGGATTTAGAATTTTGAAATATTGACAAATATGTGAAATTACATAAGCACTCTTCATTTTTTTTAAAAAAAAATTCCTAAAATCTCTTGACAGCTGCCAGAGCTCCGATGTCATTGCTGGCAACTGGCCACTGGAGCTCTGACGCTGGCGATTGGTGATCGAAGCTTCGGCTACCTAATATATATTTTTTTTTGAATTTTTCAAGCAAAAGTTGTCAATATAGATGCATGAGTTGTTAATAACGATACTAAAATTGTAAACGGGGTATTCGCTATTAAATATTCATGCATCTTTATTGACAACTTTTACTTAAGAAATAAAAAAAAAATATTACCCAACCGGAGCTTAGTGAAAGTTATGAGAAAATATCTATATATAATAATAAATCTCTATCACAATTTCACTATTCATATGAATAGTAACATCTCGTGAACAGTGTCACTCCGCATCTGGCTCCAGCTTTTTCTCTCAAGAATGATTTCAAATTTTGAAATTCCCTCCATTGGTATTCTCACTTTTCTTTCTTGCATCTTTTAATCTCCCCTCTCTCTTAGAAATGTCTTTCTCTAACCTCTCCCTCGATATCCTCCGTCTCCCTGACTCCCTCCAAAAAAATGATGCGGTTGCTTCATCACTTCACCCAAGCCCAAGCACTTCTGATCTTAGCATGTCTCGATCACTCTTCGCCACTTCCACTGACGGCGATGCTTCTTCCCCTACCTCCGCCCGGCGAGATCATGTTGTTGGGTGTTAAAGTCGTCTATTCCATGAGGAAGGGTGTGAGTATGAACAATCTCTGCAACACGAGCATCCTCAAAATGATCTCGAATAACAACAAGGATGAGATTCTAACTGCCGGTTATGCCTCCGCCGAGATCTTGTTGTTCATGATTTTGGAAAGCACCGCGAGCGTGAGCGCAAACAAGGTCGGATTAATTTCCTCTATCATTAAAGTATTTGGAATTTCTTTTTTCTTGCTTTGTATTTGGTATTATATGCTCCATAGATTTCTGAAAGTGGTATGTTTAGTTTAAATATGATTCACATGTTTTGAACTTCAATCCCTTATTAAGGCCTTTGGCTCTTGGTTGTCTGCATAAAACTTAGTTGGTCGGGTGAATTCTATTCAAATAATCTGAAAATCATGGATTCGAGTCGGAGAGCGGTAGAATCATATTGGAGGTCGCGAATGATCTATTCAGCTACGTCCAATGAAGACAAAGTTATGCCGGTGTACAAATTAGAAAAAATTTGCGAACTTCTGCGGTCTTCGCATGTCAGCATTGTGAAAGAGATTTCAGAATTCATCTTGAAGCGGCTGGAGCATAAGAGCCCCATTGTTAAACAAAAGGTACATTTGTTCTTATGATTTTTATTTCCATACTAAACTCGGGGTCAGCTTTTTGTATGAGATGGATTTGGTTGATGTACGGTTGAACTTAATCTAGAGTTCTTTAGTGTCTAATCAAGTGTTAGGAAGAGATTTCTTTCTTCAGGTTCATGTTGCGCTACTGCTGTTTTTCCTTGGGGTGAAAAGAGGTTTATGATTAAGTTTTGAGTATCTTGATTGTAGAAACTATTTGCCTCGTCTTCAGCAATTCGCTAGTTGTTTCACTACAAGGGAGAGTCAGATCCTTTGAAAGGAGATTAGAGTTCAGGAGGTGTACATCTTCAGCCCACACCAGATGCCATTCAAGTTTCCTAACGGAGGCTGTTAAGTTGGATCCCCTTGCTCTATGTCATGCACTTGAACTGAAGCTCCAATCTCTAATATGGCAGGTATATTGGTAATGTTGATGTTTCTGTGGAAGAATAATTTGTTATATGCATATTACATAAATAGAAACTTGCAATTGGACAGTTACTTTTCTGAACTACAGTTTTCTTTTTTCTTTTCAATTTCATGTAGTTCGGGATCATAATAAAGTTCATCTTTGCACATTTCTTTTGTGGCTGAGGAACTAATTCTAAATGTGAACGGTTTATGTACATATCCTAGTGTAAACATCTATGCCTTTTTATCATGCATTAAAAACATGTGCATGCTTCAGTGAATATTCAAGTGAAAGCATTGAATTGTTGGGAAGCTAATAATGGCCATAGTTAGCACTGGTTCTAGAAACAAATGCAAAATGAACAAGACAGGAAGAGAAAAATTGAGATGAGGACAAACTGCTGATTACTGCAAGCAATGAAATCACCAATACACAGGGAACATGAAGATTTTGCGAAAGAATTTAAGTAGATAAAATTCATAAGCTTTAGTATACTAGATTCAGAATATTGTAGTTTTCTCAAATCTCATGTATATGATGATATATCTAACCTGAACCTCAATCACAGCCTCCCGACCTATTGTCAGCATCTGCACAGTCCCACGTTCCTTCAAACAGTCATGAAATGATGGTAAATCTCTAACAAGGTAAATCTCTAACAAGGTATCTACCCAGTGTAAACATCTATGCCTTTTCATCATGCATTAAAAATATGTGCATGCTTCAGTGAATATTCAAGTGAAAGCATTGAATTGTTGGCTATCACTTTTGTTGGCATTTACTATGTATGCTCATACTGCTTTATACATAAACAACACCCACTGATAGATGTACCTCTTTTCTTCTTTGGGAATGGTATTTCAGGTTTGTATGAAAGCTGTCTGCGTACTTGAATCCATAATTAGGAAAAAAGATTATACTCATTTTTCACTTGTGACATCTTACTTTACTGAAAATAAAGATGTGGTAGCAAGATGTTCTGAATCTGCTCAAGCTTCTTTGAGGGAGAAGGCTAACAAGGTAACATAATTGTGGGAATACAAATGATATGACATTTACCAAAGTAAGCACATGTTATCTATACATGGATACTCACATCACCTTGATTGTTTTTTGTAAGACATATTTTTTTGAGTGTATTAACTTGGAGGGATTTTTATTTCAATGCTTATAAGGGGAAGGGTCGCTTGAAGTATCTTCTACAGCAAACTGAACTGTTTGCTCATTTCGCAAAAGGCGATCAATCATCTCAAAGCATAAGATTGCTCTTATAACAGTTGTATTGATGGAAAAGCTTGGTAGTTAGCAAGAGGTGTACGTTCTTTGAGGTTTTCACATCTTGAAAGTAAGATAAATGTCTTTGCCTCTGAAATATTTTTTACAGACCATTGTACATGTGTTGTTTAATAATTTCTGACCAGATACTCCATTTAAACTATGCATTTAGTAACTTCTGATTTTGTTCTATAGCTTTAAACTATCGCTGGGTGACTGTGAAAGGTTTAGTAACTATGCTTTTATCTTCATTTAAACTAATCATTTAGTAAAAATTTTTGTTGATGACAATAATCTTTTGAGAGTGGCAAGTTTAAACTAGCTGTAGACTTGACAGCAAAATCAAGACGGATTTCGTAGCAATCTTTCTTTTACATATACCAAAAAATATTGATGTATGTCATGATATGACATGGGAGTTTTTTTCACGCAGTGGCATGGGAGGTTTTCTCATGGTTTCTAATGCTTAACCGATGAGTTTAATCTATTGTGCATTCCATTTTTGTTCAGATTTTCCCATGGTTTCTAGAGTTGGTGTTGGAATGCACTTGGGTAGATACTTGAGGTTGAGCTCCTAAGTTTGGTTTAGCAAGTTCGTGCTAAATGAAAGGAGTAAGAGCACGTGTTACTATATTACTCAAAGCTTACCATAACAGGAATCAGAAAAGACTTAGTTTCTGCATGCTATCATCTCTATTTTTCTTTAATCTTATATTTTTTTACTTGCAAGACTTCTGCTCCCTCTCTTCATATGTAATGGAAATCTCAGTTCGTTATGTTTTCAAATTTTGTGAAGTTTATTTTTGTTTCTGACATATATCGCAATGACTTTTATTAGGCATAAACTCAACTGCAAGAAGAACAACATTGAGGCTTATCCCATAGGCAAGCAGAATTCATATTCACCTCAGAATGTAGCAGTCCGTCTAGCTGATGCATTCAGTAACGAAGGATTGAAAGATGATACAAAGTCTTTGTCAAACTCACTTGTAGGTGGCAGTATGAATGTCAGCAAAATAAGAATATTAAGCTTCTGGTTGCCTGAGCATCGTCTTCAAGGTAAGTTGAAATAGTTAGTTAGGCTCTTACCCTTGGTAACATTCAGTTCAGTTTCTTCCTTGTCTGTAATTCCATTTTATTCTTCTGGCAATATTGTTTCTTTAGTTCCGAAGTTGCGAATTAGGTTGGTCATGTCTGAGAAGCCATCTGATGGTACTGTGGCAATGCATTATGGAGACATTGAAGATGTTGATTTCTTGGCTGCAGAATTTCATCTTCCTACATTACCTAATGCTGTGAGTTTCATGATAAACTTGGAATATTTTTAATCTTAAGGATTTACATGTCAAATTAATCGAGCATATTCTGTTTCAACTATGTTGGCTTAGTTTAGTTTCATGTTCCATTTTACAATCCATCTATAATTTTCTAGATCTTAAGCTAATTCATCCCATGCATCACACGTGAGAGTTAGTGCTTGTATAAGGAAATATGTCAAATTGCAAAATTGATTGACAATTCATTATTTTAACAATATAATACAAGTGGCTTCACATGAATAGAGAAAAATATTTTTATGTGGAATCATTTAACTTTCAAATGGTCAATTCATTATGACCTCTATGAGAGGGATTGTGGATATCCCAGGAAGCTTTTCTCTCTTGATATGATCGTCTTTTATGAGAAGGTATTTCTTTAGTGCTTTGTTCATAACTTACTCATGATGTTGGACTGAAAAAGATCTGCATTTTTTTGTGTGATGAAGTGTACGGACATGCTTCTAAGGTTTGTGGTTGATGATATGATTGTCATTTATTATTATGGGGGAAACTTACTCTATGGTATAATCATGTACATCCTGTTTTTTTAATTATTTTTTTGCAAGTTCATCAAGTAAGGGCACACGTGTATAAGTTTTATCGTTTCATTTTACTCATTCTTATAGTGAGGTTGTTGGTTTTCTTATTCAATGACATGTATTATTTTCCTATTCCTTCTTTCATGGACTTGCAAAGGAAGATTGTCTGAAGATTCTTGGCAGAAGTTTTCTAAATTGTGGGGGTCACATGGGTTGACTATGGCTCCACTATTTGATGAGAAGTTTTTATTTGAAATCCGTAGGATCTTATGCTAAACCATTGCAGCTTTTATTGATCTTCCATTGATCTTCTTTTGATGAGTGGAGTTAATCAATGACTGTAAAGTTATTAGGTTCATTGCTTTTCCTTTCCTTTGAAGTTGATGGAGGGACCTGACAACTATATGTATGCAATTTTAACATTATCCTCTGTCTTTTAAATTTGTCAAAAAGGCATGGTTTAAAAAGATTCATGGCAGCACATCTGTCAACTTTATGTGAGGTTGTGAAGTAATTATATCAATTGTGGGAACACAAAATGTATGACAATTCAAAGGGTAGAAAATCTCTTCAATCTTTGTCAATCATGATATGTATATTTTGTAAATAGCTGCAATGATATATATATGTTTTGAGGTTAAAGTTAGTGGTTCTTCAATTTTCGTGGTGTAATTCTTGGATTTCTGATTGATGTGCAACTTTAAAGTAAACGTTCCCATGTGTTAATGGTTTAACTGTTGGATAATATTACCCAATTTCCTCATTTTATGTAGAGCCAGGTTTGAAGTAGCTTGAAGATTGATTGCAAGTGCATGTAATGGGGTGGGTTGCAGAAGCTTAACGCCATTGTTCTGAATTGAATAAAGTGTGCATTAGAGTAGAAGTTGAGTACTACGCATTGATCTTGTGTTCTTGTAATCATTAAATTTAGATTGGACAATCTTAGGCATGGAATGTTGTAATTATTTTTTGTCCTCATTGCATGGATAAAAATATATCACTGCGGTTGTAGGTATTACATTTTTCTATTTATCCAAACAAAAAATATTTTTCTGTTATATTTTTTATTCTAAAATTAACAAATAGGGGATGTCCTTTCTATTGTTATGCTGACTCCATACTTGAAGCAAAATGAAGGCTTTTTGACATGCAAATGATTCTTTCCAGCTTCTCTTTTGTTCTTAAATTTGCTTCAAGTGAAATTTTTCTTGGGTTCAACAAGCGGCATTAAAATATAGTTATCAATTATATTTAGAAGAGTGATCTTTGTAGCATGGTCACAATATTTATCATGCATTAAGTATCTGCTTGATAATTTATCAAAAAAAAAAAAATTCAACATATTATTAGTTTAAGCGGAATTTTCACAATATTTGCTTGATACTAATTAAGACAAGATATCACTGTTTGCGCCCCCTTCATTTTCTTGAATTAGCTACTCGTGATGTACTAATAATTTTTTATCAGGAAATAAAGCTTCACAGTATTTGGTTTTCCGTTTTCTACTCAAGTTTTGCACTCAATGAAAATCACAATAAGATGGATTATATGCACCCGCGCATCGCGCGGGGGAGTTACTGCTTGTTCAACAAATATTTCATTTATAATTATATTGTAGTATTGCTATTAGCAACTCAAATATTAATATTAACTACTTTTACTTAAGAAATGTCAGTAGATATATACATATATATATATTAGACCGTCGGAACTCTGGTGAAAGCAAGGTTTTGAAATTCGGACCAATCATAGGAGTGGTCGGGGTATTGGGTTAAGGGTCAATGGGTTAGATCAAAGTCAAACCAGAGCTAACCTGAGGCTAAATCGGTGAGAAGTTGAATATTTTATGTTTATTAATATGAAATTTTAAAGAAAAATTAAAAAATTCAATTTTTAAAAAATAAGAAATAAAAAAATACTGAACCGATCTGATTCTATGCCTGGTTCACCGGTTCCCGAGCTGGACCAACAGGTCCGGTCTGGGTTTCAAAACATTGTGTCATAACCCACCCAACGGCACGGTCTACAGTCCGGTCATGGCGTGGCGATGGACTCACAAGAGCTATCCCCGGCCCCCCACTCCTGGGTTTCTTTTGCCTCTCCCAGCCTCGAACACTCGACCAAGGGGCCAAGTACGAGTGCCATGTGAGAGCTGGTACCATTGAGCTAGCATGACACTCGTACTATTCGACCAAGGGGAGGCGAAAGAAACCCGAGAGTGGGGGGCCGGGGATAGCTCTTGTGAGTCCATCGCCACGCCTTGACCGGACTGTAAACCGTGCCGTTGGATGGGGTGTGACACATTGGGTAAAAGTTATTAGGAAATATTCAACAAATACCCCGTTTACAATTTTAGTATCGCGATTAACAACTCAAGTATTTATATTGACAACTTTTGCCTAAGGAATTCAAAAAAAAAAAAAAAGATTGCCAGAGCTTCGGTGAAAGTTATTAGAAAATATTCAACAAATACCCTGTTTGCAACTTTATTATTGCTATTAACAACTCAAGTATCAATATTGATGACTTTTGCTTCAGAAATGCCACAAAAAAAAAAAAAAAAGATTGCCGGAGCTTCGATGAAAGTTATCAAGAAATATTCAACAAATACCCTATTTACAACTTTAGTATCAATATTAACAACTTAGGTATCTATATTAACAACTCTAGCATGAGAAATTCAAAAAAAAAAATATTAGCTACAGGAGTTCCGGTAAAAGTTGTTAGGAAATATTTAATATATATGCTGCTTACAACTTTAATACCGCTATTTACAACTTAAGTATTAACAATGACGACTTTTGCTTAAGAAATTTAAAAAAGTATATATATTAGGCCACCAGAGCTCCGATCACTGGTTTCCTGCACCAGAGCTCTGGTGGCCTGTCGCCGACAAGGTTATTGGTGCTTCGGTGATGGCCACCTCCATCGGAGCTCTGGTGGCCGGCAAGGGATTAAGGATTTTTTATTTTAAAAAAATTAAGAATAGTTAAGTAATTTCTTAATTTTTGCAATATTTCAAAATTCCAAATCAATCCTCTTAGAATTATTGAAATTTAACATACTTATTTGTCTTTTATCAATTTTGATGGTATTTTTTTTGTCTTTTTTCCTATTTAATTTTGATATATTTATATTGTATTATTTTTTTATTTATGTTATCATCACTTTCCAATTTCAATTGAAATACAAAAATTAATTATTTAACTTTTCTGTTAAAAAAATACGATAATTTTAATTACTTATTTCCATTTTTTCTTGGGGTTTTTTTGGTGGATCATGGATTCTCTTCAATGTACGGCCGTCGGACATGCAGTGGCCCATAAGGGAAAAGAAGAAACAAGCCCAATGGGATTTAATTGAGCTTACAATTAAAAAGCACTTTATATCTGGGCTTAAGGCCACATATTTCTTTTTTTTTTTTTGTTTTTTTTTGCCTAAAACATTGGCTTATTTTTAAAAAAAATCATTGTAACATTTTAAGTGTTGAGTGCAATGACCCAAAAGTCAAATAACATATCCCACTATGTGAATGGGTAAAAATGAACGTGTACGGTGCCATGACTACTACATCCTGAGAAAGTTGGTTGTGGTGGTGTTTAAAGAGATTCAAAGGAGCATTGGATAGCTGGTTTTGCACTGGCTCTTGGAAGATATAAAGCTATGGAAGTGGGAGAATGGGCTATATTGAAAGGTTTAAGATTGGCTTGGGATATATGATACAAGAAAATCATTCGAGTCCGATTCTAAAAATCTTGTTGATATGCTTATGAGCTCTGCAAATAATTTTTGCAGCTTAGTTTTCTTTTAAGTTCAAAACATGAAAAGACGGGACTGTGACCTGTAGATACACCATATTTTCAGAGAGAATAGACTAGTAGATGCATGAGCAAAAAACAGCATTATTAAGTTCCTCCTTGTGGGTGTGTGTCCTACTTATCTTAGGAACTAACCAAGATTGTATGCGATTTAATTCACTCTAGATTAGTTTTTCTTTTTGGTTATAGGGTAATACCCTCTCATTTATCATGTAATGACAAGTTTCAATGTAAGAAGTGACAATAGACATTGCACATTTTTATTAAGGTCATTCACGTGTGCACATAGGTTTGAATATGTGAATGCACATATTTTAATAGTTGTTGCTATTTGAGAAAATCACTTTACGGCTTCAACAAAAGGAATGCAATTATAAAAAATATCACAACAAATGAACAAGATCAACCTATTGTCATTTTTAGCTTGTCATAATTGCTTGTTGCTTATTTATTGCCAGACACTTTTTTATGCTTACACAATAACAATTGTTTTCCTGTACTTTTTTTTATATGGTTTTCTGACCGGGTCATATTCGAATATTGTCGTATCCAATTAAGGATGACTCTCCTAAAGATATTTTTTACATTCACACAGACTCAAACTTAAGCCCTTCTTGAGTTATTGTGCATGCATGTGTACATTTCTCTCTGTGTTGTTATTTCTATTTCTTTGAGATGGTAGGATTCATATATGGATATAATATTCTTGCAATTATATCGTTTATTTGCAACTATAATATCCCGAATTTTGGGATTAGAGGCTTGAAAATAAGCCTGAATCAAGTAGACTACTAAACCCCAGTTTAGCAAGAGTCTCAGGAATGATGATTTGTTGTCAGTGAAAATTTCCTGGGAGGCAGGGACATTATTTTATGGTTTTGGATGATCAAATGATGTCCAAAAATTGTGAAATTTTAGAAGATGAAAGTAGACATCCTAATATTTAATTCGATGGGTAATTTTTGGAGCTGTATGTAAAAAGTTATGAATTTTTGAAGTTAACTTAGGAAAACTGTCAATTTTCTGAAACAACACCCACAAACTTAAAATCTAAGAATTTTCAGCTTTCAATTGGTCAAAAGCTATATTTTTTCTTGAAACTAGACTCATTAAAGATTCTATAGCCTTTGAAATCACTCCAATTAAAGCTCCAAAAATAAAGTTATGATTTTTCAAGGTTTTAGCAAAAAATCGGCCAGAATTTCCAATTAATCCGAAAATGAAAGAAAAATGTGATGACCATTTTGAAATTTATGGGATAAATGGAGAAGAGATATTTGGGCTGATTGAAGGAGGGCCTAGACCTATATTTATGTAACCAAGAGAGAAGAGGAATTAGTTGAACTATAATTGGGCTTATGACAACAATTCCAAAGAGATAATTCATGACACAAAAGTCAACATTTTGTAAATTTGGTAATTAAATAATTAAGAGATAAATGGGATATTTTACAAAAGCATTACCCATCATCTCTTCCCTTCAAAAACTATCAGCCCTTGCTCAAACAAGAGAGAGAGAGAGCTTTGGTGATTTTAGAGAGAAGGTGGAGAAAATTGCCAAGGTAGGCTTGCTAATCTTGGTCTTTGGTTTCTAAATTGTCTAAATCTTCCTTAAAGTTTCCTTTCTATATGAATCAAGGTGTTTTGAAGCAAAATCCTAGGGTTTGTGGAGGCTTAAATTTTGGCCAAGTGAGATAAAGCAAGAGAAGCCAAAGGTAACTCCATAAACTTCAATCTTTGGTTGCTATGGATGTTGTAGTTGGTTTAATCGGTGATTTTGTGGTTGATTTTTTGTGGATTTTAAATTTGGGAAATGATGAACCCTAACTGATCAACCACAAAATCCATCGGAAAATTTAAAAATTATTATTATTTTAATTAAATTAAATTTAAAAATTATTATTTTTATAAAATTTATTATTTAATATTTTTATTTTTATTTTAGATTTATTTTTTAATTATTATTTTTAAATTTCTAAAACATTTTTAATTTCTAATAATAGGTTTTGGTCCTTATAGGGGCAAAATGGTCATATAAAAATTTATTTATAAAAAATAAATTTATTAATTATTAATTAATATTTTTTACTAATATTAATTAATAATTATTCATTAGTTATTAATTAATGTTAATAAAAAATTAATTATGTATAATAAGATTATATATATAACTGTGTAATAATAGAACGCCAAAGCAGTCAAACCCATTCGGTAAAGCATTATACGCGTACGGACGAGGTCATGGGTTCGAACCAAATGAGAGTTAAGTTGAGTTGCATTTCTAGGAATAAAGAGGTTGCGACACGTAGTGGAGTGAGGTTGCGACATGTGGCATATTTGGGCACCAGTGACAAGGTGGACGCCTCCAGAGCTGCCACACGCCGCCGCCCATCACCGGCTATGAGGGGGTGGTCGCTAGAGTTGTCACGTGAATTTTTAAATTTAAAAAATAAAAAAATAAGTGTGCGACGGAATTTCCGAAGGAATTCAATTCCATCAGAAGTTGTAAGGGAATTTCTGACGAAATATTCTATCGGAAATTGCGAGGGAATTTCCACGGAATTCATTTCCGTCGAAAATTGCAACGGAAATAAATTCCCTCGGAAATTTCAGTTTGAAATTTGCTATGGAATTAATTTCGTCGGAAATTTCCGACAGAATCTAAATTCCTTCGGAAATTTGTTTGTCACGCTATTATTACCGACCGAATCCATTCTGTCGGAAATTAAGTGTTTTTTTTTTTTGTAGTGACAATGTCATAAAGAGAAGAATTAACCCACATTATGATGGAGTTACAATGTCATAAATATAATAATTAATCTACAACATAAAACTACATAAAATAATGGGAGGTTATAGGCTTTATGGAATCATAAGAGACGATGAATATCCACTACCACAATATTCATAACATCCTTATATTTTTTCTCTCCTTTAATACCTCATTTAATATGGGTAAAGTTAGAATTATTTTTCAATTTAGGATGGATTTAATAAGTTAACTACTATTTTTAGTTCTAGTGAATTAGTTAAAGTGACTTATATTGTGGAACGGAAAAGAAAATATATCAAATACTCTCAGACAAACAAGGGAATTGTGCAAACTTAATAGTTTATTTGGTTAAGGGGCAATTTTGCTCTGAAAGTTTTTTGGGGGCAATTTCGTCTCAGAAGTGTAAAAAAAGAAGATATTTTTTCTTAACCGTTATCCCAGTTAATTTTGACAATTAGTTGACTAAATATGCTGACATGATAGTCCACATGTTATCCACGTCATTTTTATTAAGATGCAAATTTACTTCAAAAGTTTTAAACCTAACTTTGAAAAAAAAATGAAGTAGATGTCACATGGATTTTTGGGGCAAATTTGCGCATTAATAGAAATAATGTGGATGATATTTTAACTATTAGCTCAACATATTTAGTTAACATTTAAAATTAATTGAGATAATAGTCAGGACAAAATTACTTCTTTTTTTATACTTCCGCAGTAAAATCCCCCCAGGCGGAAAATCTTCTATGCCAAAATTGCCCCTTAGCCCCAGTTTATGAGATGTTTGTATAGCTAACACATAATACAACATCTAAACATCTAGATCGCCTATAAAAGGTTGGCATGGATATAAAACTCCTAATTGTGATTAGCTAATTAATTTGAACTCTTCAAAAAGTAATTAATAGACTTTTAGAACGATTGACCAATTAGATAGTGTGAATATATAGTGGCTTCAAATGCTCGCTCACAACACACGCACGCACACACACATTACTCACACAACACTCATTGGGACCAGAGAGAACGACGTGCACCCCACCAGGCCACGCGCACGTTACCCCACAAAAAGCCCTAATTTCCAAGGCCCTCTAAAAGATGATCGAGTTTGTTGTTGCTATATTATGATCTCACCCCATTAATTTATTTACATTATTCTTAAGCAACAAACCGTTTTAAAAAAATTGTAAAAGGAAAAAGAGTTTTATTGGTAGTGAGATTTTAATACACCCCCATTTCTATGAGGTCTTCTAAAATAAAATTTTGATGCAAAATGTAAGAAGTTGACACCATAATTAATAATTATTTTCACTTTTACCTTTATCTTAGAAATGGGTGACAAATAATAAATACTTATTTAAATATCATATTCTTTAATAAGGGTAAAATATATAAATGTTATCGATTTAAGATATATTAAATAATTTAATTAAAATTTCTTAATTCATGTGAATTAGTTAGTTAACAATGTCTCTCTCAAAAAGAGAGGGATTACACACTCTTTCAATGCATAAATCACATCCTTGGCAGAATAAAATAATCCAATATAATTTTAATTACAACATATCACAACAAACAAAATAATTCTCATTATATAACTTTGGTTGTGTAATTTAGAGTCAAACTTAAAATGAATCAACACATGGACATTTATACCTTCTATGAGTCAATATTTAGACATTTATATCCTTTATTGTTGGGCTTGATAAAGTTAAAAAGATCATTTTATATTTATTTTTAATTTTTTCTAGATAAAATATATTTTTTTTATATAATTACTTAATGTCATACCAAACAAATCCTATGTAATCATATATATTTCCTACAATTTTTTGAACCAAATGGACCCGAGATGGATGAACGTTGATATAGAGTGTACTACTTCATCTCCATGTACAGGTTGGGTTTTCTCATTTTTTTTTATAATCTTATATCCACAGTTGGATAAACAAAAATAAGTAGCTCAGATATTCAATATTTTATAGAATTATTACTATAAACACATAAATAAATTTGAACTCTTAAAATCTGATTTATACTATTCATAACTGCAATACACAAAAATAAATAAATTTTAATTTGTAAAAAATTATAATAATAATTTTATAAAATATTAAATTTAAACCATCTATTTCATAATCTAAGGGTGAAGATGGGATTATTAGAAGAAAATAAAAAAGAGGAAAATGAGAGTATCCTCATCCCCCATTTGTCACGGAGATTATTTACAAGTAAATTTTAAAAATACAACATATAATAAAGAGTAATGGCTAAAAGGGCAAAAAAAAGCTGGCAAGGAAGCGAGATAGAGGAAAGAACTCAAATCTCTCTAGTAAAATTGAGTATTCAAATCTTGTAAATGAAAAGATCAATTTTGGAGAGCTACTCTTTATTTAAGCAGAATTATTTTGGAATCTGCAATAGTTGATACTCCCTAGGTACTTAACATGAGACATATTTACTTAATTTAATTAGATTAAGGAAGTTAGTTAAGTTATTTAATATGACATGTATTTTTTAAAACATCATAGTTATTTTCTTTAATTCTCTTCTTCCCTCTCCTCGTTGATTATTATTGAGAAAGTGTTAATAGGGTAAATTAGAAAAAAAACTAATAAATATAAAAAATATATCTTATATTTAAGACTAAGATCAATGATTTAAATATGTTATATATCAAGAACCGGAAGTAATAATACTAATTAAATATTAGATAACTACAAGAGAGAGATCTTTTGATGGCGAAGACGGAAGAGAGACATGTATATGCATAGCTTTCTTTCCTTTGTAATCCATGTGTATATACATACTACAATGTTTCAAATTTTTGTCATCAAACGACCTACAAGCACATGAAAATTTTCTGGATAAATTTGTAGCTTAATCTTTATTTATATATTGGTGAATGTAAAGAATATATTATAATTAAACTAACTAACACACCAATGA